>JAVTVJ010000292.1:0-600000 GCA_034509425.1 Eopsaltria australis
GACATCATGAGCCCAGGTGGCCAAAAAGCAGCACTGTTGTGGCTTGTGTCAGCAATAGTGTGACCAGCAGGACCAGGGTAAGGATTGAGCACCTGGACTGGGCACTGGAGGGTGTCCAGGGAAGGGAACTGAGCTATGGAAGCATCAGGAGCAGCTGAAGGAGCTGGGGAGGCTCAGCCTGGAGAAAAGGAGGCTCAGGCGGGACCTTCTGGCTCTCCACAACTCCCTGACAGGAGGGTGTAGCTGAGGCAGGGGGTTCAGGCTCTGCTCCAAGGGAACAAACAACAGGACAAGAGGAAACAGCCTCAAGCTGTGCCAGGTGAGGGTTAGGTTGGATATTGGGGAAAAGTTCTTCATAAGAAGGGGTTGTCAAAGATTGGAACAGGCTGCCCAGTGCCATGCTGCAGTCATCATCTCTGGAAGTGTTCAGAAGATGTGTGGATGTGGCACTTGGGGACATGGTTTGTGGTGGCCTTGACAGTGCTCAGTTTAGGGTTGGACTTGATGACCTTAGAGAGCTTTTCCAACCTTATGGATTCTGTGATTCTAAGCTAGTATATTTGGTAATCTGTTCTTTTGTCTCCTCAGGAGCAGGACAAATCTCAAAACTCTCTTATTTTCTCATTATTACAGTAGTGGCTTTGCCAGGAGTAAGTAACGGGATGGCTGCAGAAGAAGAAAATTTTGTTGTGGCCAGTTGGAAGGACAGAAGCAGGATAAGAAATGCAATGTCATGAAAGTGGGGAGAGGGGTGAGAAGGCTTGAAGGGATGTGAAGCCAGTGGAGATGTGTGCCCATGCAGAAGAGAGCAAAGCTGTAAATGAAGGCTTTACTAATTGCACTGTAATAAAGGCAGAGCATTGATGCCTTGGAAGCTGCTAATGCATGCAGTGAGGCAGAGCATACAAAGTCAGCTTGATCCTCTAAACTTAGGGGTGTAAGTTCATACAATGAGTTGGCAGATGCTAAAAACATGAGCAAACGTGTTGTATGTCCTGGTTTCAAAATGTTCCTCCTTACCTGCAGCCTGGCTGCTCTCCCTTTTCCAGAGGGTGAGCGCTTTGTCCCAATCTGTGGCAAAGCCAGTGAAGTTCCCTGCTGCTGAAGGCTCTACTTTTTACTCAGTGTGAAGGTGGAAGCTGGTGAGCTCATATCTGTGTGTTTATAACATGTCAGTTGAGAGCCCTGGGGGATTTTCTAGTCTTTGAAGTCATGTGGGAAGTAGCAGATCTTGTCTGGAAAGAGCTTTCCACATCAGGAGACTTACCCAGACATATTACGCAGGCACGTGGGGTGGATGTTGGAAAACCCAGTGGGAAGGCATGTGCCTTGTCCTAAAGCAATGATCTTGGAGCTGCTTTGGGGAGTTGTGGTCCTGTGTCTGTAGAGAGCGGGGTGATTTCACCCATCCTAACACAAAATGTGGCTTTCTTAGAGGTCTCTTCTTAAAAGAATTAAAAAGTAATTATGGGGCTGAATTCCTGCTTTTTGGGGTGTTGCTTCATCCACCAGGCATTTGCAGTTGTATTTCTGGATTGGAGTGACTCCTGCAGGGGTCAAAACCACACACAGACCTGGACCAGGCCTGCTTGCTTCCATTTGAAGAAGGAGGGGTTCATTGACCATTTCAGTTTGGACAGATTTCTGAAATTGTGCCACAAACCAAAACTTTGACAAAACTTGTTCCTATCATGGAAGGGCCTCCAGAGTAACTCAAGGAGATCAAAGGAGTTTTGAGTTCACAGGAAATGAGCTTTTCCTTTGAAAAGGGGGAACAAGGATGGCTTTGACTTCTTTACACCAACCTCTCATTTGCAATGTCCTTTCCTTCGTCTGAAGGGCTCCCCTGAAAAATTGTGTGGCTGTGAGCAGTGTCTGTGTGCCATTTATTTACACTGGATTATGGGTATCAACACAAACAGCAGCTGCCTTCCAGGGCTGCCTGGAATTCTTACAGTCCGGGTTGGATCTGGCTTGGAGCAACCTGGTCTAGTGGAAGGTATCCCTGCCCATGGCAGGGGGTGGAATAAGATGAGCTTTAAGGTCTCTTCCAGCCTAAACCATTCCATGATTTAACACCACCTGGAAGCTGGTTTCTACCTGTAGTGCTGCAGGTTTATCAGTGGAGGAGAGGTGGTGACATAGCTTTGGGTCTAAATGTTTTGGAAGCGTGGAGGATACAGTGCTGTTGTTTTTTACTTAGCTAACTGTGCTGCAAATAATTTCCTTTCAAGTCTTTCATTAAATAACTGTTCCTGTGTCTCCAACTGTATTGTAGTGAAATCAATCCTGGAATTGGGCTGATTCACCATTAGGGAAATATCTTCATGCAGCTCTGTTCAAATGGAAGTAACTTTGAGGAGCAATCTTGCTGAGTGGGTGGAAAGGTAGGAAGGAATCATTATAAAAAATTTTGAATCATGGCAGGATGTCATCCTGGTGTTCTGAGCAGCCTTTAAATATTAATGTGACTGACAGTCTGGTCTTCATTCTTTTGCCACTTCCCCTCCAATGCCGAGTGCTGTGCTGGTCCTCAAAGGCCATATTTGATGCCATATTTACTACTTACACCATCATTACCACCTATTAAAAGTGTAAGATCTTAGTGTAATCCACGGTGCCAGCAGCTGGGCTCTGCTCCTCGGCTTGGCTGTGATAAAGAGCTTCTTAGAGGCATGGTTCACTTATCCATCACTGCTCTGAATTCCTGTTTGCAGGAGGCTTTCAGCTGAGGGAGGATGGTTAGTGTTTGCAGACTGTCAGGCGTGACCTTTCCATCCTTCTCCCTAGGGGGACCTGATCCAGATGGGGAGCGGGGAAAGGATGGAGGCGTAGGAGCTCATAATCCTTAACATCTTATTTTGTGAGCCAGAAAATGTGTGGTGGAACTTGTGCTTAATTTGCCTGAGGATAATGGAGTTGCTTGTCCCATCTGAGATGTGCTGAGCAAGGTATAAACTGGGCAGGGTTTGTGCTCTTGCTGGAGATTTCTTTCTGTTTCCATTTCTGAGGTTGTAGGTAGTTCTTGGTCATAAATTATTCAGTCTTGATTAAAATAATGACTTTGGTCTCCAGAGGAAAAAAATTCTTCTCTGACTTTGGTGGTATTGAGTGTGTTTTCCAAAGTGTTGCTGGCTTTTTACTCATAGAATTCCTGTGTCCTGCTCATCTTTCTTAGTGATCCAACTCTAGGAACACTACAGCATCATGGAATCATTTAGGTGGGAAAAGCCCTGTGAGATCACTGAATCCAGCCATTCTCCCAGCACTGCCAAGCCCATCACTAAGATGTGTCCCCAAGTACCAGACCCATATGTTTTACTACATGGAAGATGATAGCTTTAACTGGAAATAAAACATTTGGCTGGAATGTTCTGTGTCCACTTCTCTTGCTGTAGCAGAGATTGACCAAATAGACAGACCAAAACTTTGCATGCTTCACTTTTATCTTCCCAAACTTTTATCAGAAAGACCTGTGTGAGTAAATCCACCAACTACTAGAAGTCATTCTCACGTTTGGTTTGAATTCAGCAGTAAAACTCCGTAGTTTCACTGTTCTTTTTCATGTTGTTTGTTTTGAAGCCAGTCTCTCCTCCCAGGACAGCCTGGGGTGGGGTCCAGTCAAAGTGATTTTCTGGTATCTGATAGAGCCTCATCACTGCTTCTGCCAACTGGTTTCACAGGGCAAACACAACCCTGCTGTCTCTGTGCCAAGCATGGCAGCTGAGAGTATGTGGGGATGTCTGTGATGAAAAACCAGTTCAACCAGTTCATCGGTAACGGATGCTTCCTGCATATCCATGTTCAGTTCTGAGTATTAAACGTGGAATTAATTTGAGGGACAAGTAAAGCTTGGTCATGCTAAATAATTTCTTGTACATGAACATCTCCAGCTCTTTTGTCTAGGCCAGAGGTGCTGAATCGCAAATGGTGTTTCACACGTTGCTTGGGAGCACGTTGGGAGCTTGTCACTTTGGTTTATGGCCAAACTGGTGGTGTGGCTGGGACATGGAGGTTGTCAGGTGACCCAGTTGTCAATTCCTGGGTATTGTCAGAGCTCCTGGATATGCTGCAGACATGCTGTGTGACATTTTCTTCAGGGATCCACAACTGTCCCAAGTGACAAGGAGAATTCCAGTTCCTAAAGGGGTCCTATGGGAAGGCTGAGGAGGGACTTGTTGCAAGAACAAGAAGTGATAGGACAAGGGGACTTTAAGCTGAAAGGATGTGTTTAGGTTGGATATTACGGAGAAATTGTTCCCTGTGAGGGCGGTGAGGCCCTGGCACAGGCCCTGGAAGTGTCCAAGACCTGGCTGGACAGGGCTTGGAGCAACCTGGTCTAGTGGAAGGTATCCCTGTCCATGGCAGGGGGTGGAATGAAATGAGATGGTCTTTAAGGTCCCTTCCATCCAAACCATTCGGGGATTTCTTTGATTCTATAAATACCCAAAAACTGGAATTTCTAACAGGTAGTTCCCTGCATTTTCCAGATCCAGCATGAGTGACTTCTGCCTTCTATCCAGGTGCCTTAGGTCAAATGAAGTCTCCAGAAATAGAAGTGTTCCACAGCAGGACGCCAGGGAAAGCATAGTCAGATTTCAGAAGGGCTCATGCTTCTGTTCTGTGTGGATGGATAATAATCCTTGTCTTTTATTTTTGGATAACTGGAAGTAGGTAGCTTAGCTTCATCCTCTGGTGGACCAGAGGATCATCACTGAATGGGCCAGTGCCAGGTTAATGGTTGGACTCGATCATCTTGGAGGTCTTTTCCAACTTTAATGATTTCATGGCAAAATGAACAGAAGGAGCTCTTGCTAAGCCCTCTACAGAGGTATTGCTGCAGGAGAACCGAGCCAGTTTCCTGAGTAAAGTAACTTCTGAGTCCTCATTTACATGGTTGTGTTTTTAGGTGTCCTTCCACAGGACTCTTGGTTGAGTGGTCTCATTGAGCCACTTCTGTGATTGCTTTGGAGGCATCAGAAGTAGGACACAAACCTTGTTGGTGAAATTATACAGGAATTGTTCTATTCACATCTGGAAAATCTGAATGCAGCAGTGTTCCTGTAGGGCTACAGTCCAGTACCTTTATATCCTGGGATGTGGGGGGTAGTTCCAGGTGTGTTCATTCTAATTCTTGCTTGAGAACTGCACCCCAAGAGTGCCTGATACCATCTCCTGATGCAACACTTGTGCAGACAAGACATCCTGCAACCTTTCCCTTTATCATGCTGATTTCTTGGGAAGTGGGGGGAAGCTCAACTACCACGCTGGTACCTCTGGACTGTGCTTGTGGGGCAGGACCTCCTGGGTCCTTGCAGCTCCTGCCAGTCTCCTTTGGTCTTGTTCCTGAGCACAGAAGAACCATGTGGCTTAGAAGGGTTGAGAAGCATCTGTGTTTTGTCCCCTTTTGACTGAGTTACCAGCTTTTTGAAAATAGTTAATTGTGCTTTGGCTTCCCATTTTGGTCATCTCTATAGGAGAGCAGTTTGAATTAGCAAATATATCTGAGGTCGCTTTGAAGTTGGACTTCAGTGATCCTTGTGGGTCCCTTCCAACTTAGATTATTCAGGATAATCTAGATCAACTTTAAAAGAGGTAGAAGCAAGGAGAATTTTATTTGAGTACTACAAAATTTTCTTCTCTTGGCACCTTTCATTGGCCCCTTTGTATTTTTTTTGTCTGACTTTGGTGTAGTACTTGATAAAGGTATGAAGTGAGGAAAAACCAAACCTACACTTCACAGGGGCTTTAAAGGTGTGACGTGGTTTCCTCACAGTGTCCATCTGACATACTGGTATAGTTAGAATGGCTTTGATTACTGCATGTGGTGTCAGTCCTGATAACTCCAGTGGAATCATGGAATTACAGACTGGCTTGGATTGGAAGGGACCTTAAAGCTCAGCAGGATCCACCCACAGCCATGGGCAGGTACACTTCCCACTAGACAGGTTACTCCAAGCCCCATCCAACCTGGCCTGAGACACTTCCAAGGATGAGACAAGTAGCAACAGTAGATGGGCAGCACTTTCATTTCTTCATGGCATCAGGGCTTTTTATCAGAAAGTTATTAAGAAAACGATAAAGTTTTCATATAGCTGTTAAATTCTTTGAGGCCAGGAAAGTTCTGGACATTCGCCCTGTCGTGCCTTTCTCACCTGGTATTTTAAAATAATGATTTTTATTTCATGTATCTCTTCTTTTCCCCAGGTAAGGAACCAAAAGCAACCTGCCTTTATTGAATTCTCAAGAACACAGTCGACCCTTTGGTACATTATCAAGATGCATTAGGAAACTGGATCTGGTGCCAAAAGAACTCCATGAGTTTCCATGACTCTCTTGAACTCCAGCGCAGATACTTTCGGATATAAATTTCTGTTCTAAGGAGAAGAGTGTGTACTCCAACTCCTTTCTGCCAGCTTGCTGGCAGAGGTATTTCACTAAGATCATGGACCATCCTAATAGGGATAAGGATGAAAGGCAGCGGACGACGAAAGGAATGCCGGGAAGGAGTGGGCACGGCTCTCGGCCGAGCTCATCGGCGTCTTCTGGTGTTCTTATGGTGGGACCCAACTTCAGAGTGGGCAAGAAGATTGGGTGTGGGAACTTTGGAGAACTCAGACTAGGTAAGAAGCAAGCATTTTAGTGGCCTGCATTATGCAAATTAGCATTTCACCACTGGAATATAAATATGTAAAAACTTACCCTGGCTTGAGAAACGTGTGCGCTGTCTAGTTTCCCAAGCGTTGAGCTGCCTTACCTGAAGCTTCCGACTCAGAAGATGTAACTCTTAGCATGATTTTGATTTACATAAAGTCAAAGGGAATACACTGGAGAGGCCAAAGATGCAAATTTTGAACAATCCCAACAAATGATGACTGTTCACAGCGCTGAATGTCTTGCCTAAGGTGAAAAAAAATTCTTAACTGTGAATTGCTAAATCTTGCTCTCAATTTTTTGTCTATAAGCTAGAACGCCCATTTAAAGGGATGGGTGAGACTCTTTCCCAGCGCTCAGACTCAATTCCATGTCCTTCTGTAACCTCACTGCCCTAATTTCAGCCCCATCACTCTCTCCCTGCCCTGTCTGTGTGTTGGACTTGCTGGCGAGGAGCAGGATGTGCCGAGTGGCCATCTGGCTTCCTCAGCCAGCCCGGCAGTCCCACATTTGTTCATGGTCTGTTGGTTTCCTAACCACGTCTTGCAGCTGGTTGCCCAAACAGATGGTTCCACTGATGCATTGTTTGTTTAGGACTACTTAGGAGACCAATGCAGAGCAGCACACTGGGCTCTGAAGTCATCCTAAAAAAACAATGGTTGTGTTTTAAATGAGGTGGGGAAGCAGCCGGTGTTGCTTCACATAACTCAAGGGTCTTAACACTACTGATAGCGTCTTTGTAGATTCCTGCTCAGAATCTGTGATCTTAAATGAATCCGTGGAATTTCCCACTCTGAGGTTGGGTTATTGCATCAATACATGTGCTGCTGTTCCCTGGTGTGAAGATCAACCAGCTCACTTCTGGTGTGTCTTAGTAAATGGGTATGTTGGTTTCAGCATTGCATCAGAGAAGTTTTATTGATTCACCCGAGCAGAGATAACACTCCTAAGGTGGAGAGAAACCAAGGGCAAGGGTGGAAACTCCCACCTTCCTGCACATGAGTATAATTGGCAGCTAAAGATAAATTTGCATCCTTACAGTGACATAACATGAATTGCTCTGTTGGATTCTCAAAGCCCCCCCCCCCAACAGCACGATCTCAGGATCCCCAGGGAGATGTTGAATTGCTTTGTAATCCAAGCTCTGCTCTGAGGTTTAGCAGCTGTTGTGGATCCCTCTGGGTATATGGCTCTTGAGTTTATTCAGCTGGTGCCCAAATCACAGAATCAAAGACTGGTTTGGGTTGAAAGGCACCTTAAAGCTCACCCCCTCCCACCCCTGCCATGGACAGGGACACTGTCCACTATCCCAGATTGCTTCAAGCCCCATCCAGCCTGGCCTTGGACATTTTCAGGGATGGGGCAGCCACAGCTGTTCTGAGCACCCTGTGCCGGGGCCTCACCACCCTCACAGGGAACAATTTCTCTCCAATATCCCATTTAACCCTGCCCTCTGGCAGTCAGAAACCATTCCCCCTTGTCCTGTCCTGTCACTCCAGGCACTTGTCCCAAGTCCCTCTCCAGCCCTCCTGGAGCCCCTTTAGGCACTGGAAGAGGCTCTGAAGTTTCCCTGGAGCCTCCTCGAGAAGAACACCCCCAGCTCTCCCAGCCTGGCTCCAGAGCAGAGGGGCTTCAGCCCTTGGAGCATCTCTGTGGCCTCCTCTGGACTTGCTCCAGCAGCTCCACATCCTTCTGATGTTGGACCCTGGGCTGGAGGCATCTCTGCAGGTGGAGTCTCACCTGAGAGGGGCAGAATTCCCCCCTCCCCTGCTGCCCACACTGCAGGGAGGCAGCTCCTGTTTCCATGATTCTTTTTCACATTTCTCAACATTTTAGCGGTATTGGGTTTGTGACTCATGTATAGTTTCACGGCATGGACTTTACAGAAGAGATTTCACTTGTGAAAAAGTCAATTTACAGAGAAATTCATTTTTAAATATGGAAATGCAACACCTGCTAATTGAGTGGCTCTATTTTTTTAATAATACATGTATCATTAACGCTAGCTTACTAAAAATTAAGGCAACGAGCCACACATTCTGATAACAACAATTTGTTGTAAACTTCTTACAGAAGCTGTATTACTCTTTTTTTTCATTTATCTTTCTTTTCACCAGTCACTATCACTTTAAGAGCTCCCGTTTGCTCAAATAGCAGCTATTTCTCTTGCACAGCCCATGGTAATTATCGCTGGGGGGAAGGCAAAGCAGAAGCTGAAATCCGAGCGCACAAGTCTCTGATAACAGTTTTGTCCTGTGAAGATGAATGAAGTGCCCTCTCCTTTTTGCCTGTTTTTGACGTGGTTTCAGAGCAGTTAAGCACCGATATCACAGGCAGAACAAAGTCACGCACTGATAAGCAAAGGGAAAATAGGCTTTTCCAATCCCCTGAAGAATTTCTCTTTTTCAAGGTGTTGTGTTTTCGGTTTAAGCTGCTCTTGTATCAAGGACTGATTGTTCAGGAAGGAGATGGCACTTACCTAACGAAGCTGTTTGCTGTATATATCCAGCTCACTGCTCAGGGTTGATCTTTCGTGCTGCACAAGTGTTGGTGGAGGGTCTGTAGGGCATCATTCCCTGGGTGGAGGTGCATCTCCAAGGCTGTGATGGAAGTCATGGGATCCATAGGGAATGGAGTTCTCATGCCTCCCTCCTTGGGGTTTTATTTTGCTCTTCAAAGCATCCAGTTTCCTCAGGGATTTGGGCCGGAGCTTCCGTGCCTCAGTGTCCTCAAACTGAGCACTTCCACCATGTCCTGAGCTGATCCCGCAGTGAGGGCAGCAGGGGAGTGGAGGATTCTGTCCCTCTGCCCCACTCAGACCCCGCCTGCAGAGCTCCCTCCAGCTCAGGAGTCCCCAACATCAGAAGGATGTGGAACTGCTGGAAGAAGCCCAGAGGAGGCCATGGAGATGCTTTGAGGGCAGGAGCCCCTCTGCTCTGGAGCCAGGCTGGGAGAGCTGCAGGTGTTCACCTGAAGAAGAGAAGGCTCCAGGGAGACCTCAGAGCCCCTTCCAGTGCCTAAAGGGGCTCCAGGAGAGCTGGAGAGGGACTTGGGACAAGGATCTGGAGCATCAGGACAAGGGGGAATGGCTTCCCATTGCCAGAATGAAATATTGGGAAGAAATACTTTCCTGTGAGGGTGGTGAGGCCCTGGCACAGGCTGCCCAGAGCAGCTGTGGCTGCCCCTGGATCCCTGGAAGTGTCCAAGGCCAGGCTGGACGGGGCTTGGAGTAACCTGGGATAGTGGGAGGTGTCCCTGCCCATGGCAGGGGGTGCAATGAGATGGGCTTTAAGGGCCCTTCCAACCCAAACCATTCTAGGATTTGGGTAGGAGAAATGTCCTTATCCGAGGAGGGGAAGAGGCAGTTTCAGGGAGCAAGATGCAGCTGGAGCTGCCGATGGGGCTCATTTGCTGATAGCGAATGCGGAGCAGATAATCCAAGTGTGTTTAGGTTTTCTTCCCTCAATGTCCTCACATCTTCTCCTCCACAGCTGTTGGCTGGAGCCCCAGTCTGTCTCAGAGGGTGGAGGGGTTTATCTGCCTCCTGCTTTTCAAGGGATTTGGCCTGTGAGCTCTTTCAGTGCTTTCTGGTGTCGGAGGATTCCTGATGAAACTTCAAAATCTTCTTTTTACCCTTAGTTTCCAGTCTGGGCATAATATTATGTCTTTTCCTAAAAGACTGAAACAAGTACATGGAAATCCCCCTGTGTGTCAGGGGTTAATGCTTGGACTCAGCTTTCAGCTCTGCTGGCAGAAAACACCCCCTCTGAGGATATTTAAACTCACATTTAAATCCCTATTGTGTTAAAGAGCATCACCAGGTACCAAAAAAGGTTGGAGCTATGATGTCTTCTATTCCTGAGGGATGTTAAAGGAATCTGCTTGGTGCAGACTGGACCTGGGAACACCCAATCACAGATTTCGAGGCCAGAAGTACCCTGAGTGATACAGCAGGGAAAGCATCAAAAGAAGTTAAGTGCAGAAAACATGAAGCTGTTATACAGTAAACTAAATTCCCCCTGATATTTCAGGATTTCAAGTTGACTGTGTGTCTTCTCCCATGTTCATAATGTCTTTAATTTTACTGAGTCTCCCCATGCTGTTGTACCCATGTGCTGAGGAGGACATGGCATGTTTTTTAATGCTGCCATGTGGATGTGGAAGAGCTGTTCCAGCTCCTGCCTGCTCTGAATGATGTCACTCCCTGTCCTGGGCTTTCTCAAGAGCTGGGCTGTCCAAGCATCAATATCCATTACAGGAATTGGAAAATAAATGAGTAAGAGAGCTGAGCAAAGCTGATGCTACAAATAAGCCCTGATAACTTCCATCCTGGGTAGCACCTGAATTTTGGAGTTGCTCAGTAAAAGCGTGACTTGTGCTGTGACCCTGATGAGCAAAGGTCAACGCTTCCCTGAACAAATCCACAGGAAGCTTTTGTGGTGGGGGCTTCCTTCCTCCAAGGGGACAGTGGGACTGGAGGAGGTCAGGACGGTGGGACAGAGGGGGTCCAGGGACTGCCCAAGCATCCTTCCCGGTGGTATCTCTTCCAGGAGAGTTTGCTGTCAGGCATGAGCCGTGTGGAGGTGGAGGGGGAGTGATTGCTCAGATTCCCTGGCAGAGGACAGTGACTGATACAGTAACCGGCAGTGTCAGAACACAGGGAGAGATGCTCGGTGACACGGAGCTGTGCATCACTGCCTCGGATCACTGGAGAGGCCCAGGGCTTGCTTCAAACACCAGACAGGCTCCTGGAGGGAAATTCCCCTCCAGCTGTAGCACACATGGGTTCCAGCTCCGGTTCGGTGCACTGGGAGCTGGATTTGAACTCGAGTAGTTGTGCTCATCTGATGCTCCTGCCTTTCGTGCTTCCCAGAGCATGATCAGCCTGCTGAAACTCCCTGTACATCCCAGGATGCAGTTGTTCAGTGTCCAGCAGATCCCAGACATTTCCAAAAGCAATGACACTCTGACTCTTCATTTTTTTGTTTCCCAGACTTTTTTGGCATTGTGAATAATGAAACCTCCTTTAACACGTGCGTGGAGTGAAAGTGCTGTCATAAAATACAATTACTTTGTGCTGAGTGGAAGCTGTTATTTGCCTGCCCTGCTGAACTGCTGCAAACTGTTCATTATTTTGATTATTTTCAGGCTTATGCTTTGTTAAAGGCAGGAACTTCAGGGGGAATTGGGAAAACAGCCCTTTGGCACCACCAGTGTCACAATTTTTCATTGTGCCTCACTCTGCATATGTTGAATGTGGAACTAAAAGACTTTTTCTTCTCCCTTTGCAGGTAAAAATCTCTACACCAATGAATATGTAGCGATCAAACTGGTAAGTAGAAGCTTCAGGTGTCTTTAAATGACTTGTACTTCATGTTAAAAGTTCGAACCAAAAGGAAGTTTTTCAATTTGGGCTCAGTGCAGCTGTCATCCTCAGCTGGGAATGACTTACTAAAACCAACATCAATTCTTAAAAGTACTAAAAGCAGGAAAAGAACCCATCCTTCCAGCTGCTGAAGGTTTTTGGTACCTAAAGGGTCTGTAGGTGTCTTAGAGCAGTGAGAGCCTTGTTCCTCTGCCCATGTCCCAGTGAAGGGCACTGGTAGTGGGTTTGCCACCTCCTGCCGCTCCATGGCTCGAGCCTTTCCATTCAGGATTCCGTGAATTCTCCAGCTGTCAGAATATTTGGTTAGGAGAATGGCACTGTGCAGCCTGGTGGTCCATGTTTTTGGAGTCCAGAGACAGGAAAGAGGGTGTTCCTTTGGTTAAAATTCCCTGGGGGAGCAGAGCACAGCTCGGTCTGGTGTGATGCTGAGAGATTGCAGATGGAACAGGCAAAACATGATCCAGTTTGGTGAAGGTCAGTCTTTCCTATGGCTGCCTTGGGTTGCAGAGAAGATACAATCTCATCATCTGTGGAATCTGGGGGATGGGAAACTCCCTAACTTGTAGCTCTTCTGCATTTATAAACTCACAGCCTAACTTTTCCTATCTGTAAACTCAGACTTTCATTAATGCCTTGGGGTTTCAGGTTCGATGTCTTCACCTGATGTGCTGAGTTCTCACGCGAACACTCTTTAAACCTGATTCAAACCCTAAAATCTGGAGTTAAAGTTGTGGTGCTAATTTGATACTGCAGCAAACCCTCCAGTTTGCCCAGCTGCTGCTGTCTGGTAAAATGGCAGGGATCACTCTGGTGACAGAAAATCAGGATGGACCTGGTGCATTAATTGTGATCACGTTCGAGTGCCCCATATTCCAAATCTCTAGCATTCCCCTTATGATGTGTAGTAGATGAAAAAATAATTACAGCATTGCAGGAGGGACTTGTTTTCATGCCTGTTGGCATATGTGAGAAGATGTTCTCTAAAGTAAATAAAAAAATGCCTGCAGAGGAATTCAGGAACATAGTATCCCAGACTGGTTTGGATTTTTTGGAATGGATCTTAAAGCTCATCTCATTCCACCCCCTGCCATGGTGGAACCCCAAGGACACCTTCCACTACCCCAGGTTGCTCCAAGCCCTGTCCAACCTGGCTTTGGACTCTTCCAGGGACGGGGCAGCCACAGCTTCCCTGGACAATCTGTGCCAGGGCCTCAGCACCTCCACAGGAAAGTATTTCTTCCCAATATTCCATTCTGGCAGTGGGAAGCCATTCCCCCTTGTCCTGGCACTCCAGGCCCTTGTTCCAAGTTCTCTCCAGCTGTCCTGGAGCCCCTTTAGGTACTGAGAGGGGCTCTAAGGATCCTTCTCTTCTCCAGGTGAACACCCCCAGCTCTCCCAGCCTGTCTCCATAGGAGACACCCTTGATATGGATCCACAGCAGGAAGAATAATTGTTGCTTTTAAACCATAGAAAATGTGCTGTGTACACAGACGAGGTGTTTTATTGAGGCAATAATGCTTCTAATTTGCTTCCAAAGATAATCCCACAAAGTTGTTGCATTGGAAACCATGAGGTAAAACACAGCTGTACTAGTCCAAAGGGTGCTTTTTTCTCTCAAAAAAGTGGCTGCAGTGACACCTCTCAGAAACCTGAAGCTTTTCCATATGGCAGGACACAATGGCATTGCCTCATAGCTGCCTCAGTCTGACCTGTTTTTCTGGTCACATTCTTTCTTCATTTTTCTTACTGGTTTTTTTTTCCTGAATAACTGAGTGTTAAAGCAGTTACTCTGCAACACACTCCAGTTTCATTTGCCCTTGTTGTTGATCCAAGCTTAAAAATCTCAGGTCCTTCTCATGTGAAGGGCTGGAATTGCCTTGGCCATCCAGGTGTCCATATACCTGCTGTGTTTGGAAGAAGTCAAAGGAGGGGACAGTAGGAGAAATGGGGTTTCTTGGTCTCCTAATCTTAGACAAAATTCTACAGGAATAAGAATGACTCAGCCTCCTCAGCAGCAAATACACTTCTCTTACACGTGGACTTAACTGCTATTTTCTTTATCCTTCAGATAATTTATGGATTAGTGATGGAGTAGCTGTAAGATGTACTTATAGGCAACATTTTCTTTCATCTGCGTTGTTGGACCGAGTCAAAGCACTGCTCCAAGTCCTTCAAGCTGTGAGATTGTCTTCTGCCACTGCAGCCCTGCTGCGTCAGCTATTTCTGCCTCCTACCACAACATTAGAGCTGGGAAATGAGGGAATAGTGTGATGGATACCAAGAGCCCATCAGAAAGTGCTGTGAAATTCCATGCTAGCGCCTCATGGTTTCTTTTCGGGACTGAGGATACACCTTGGAAAACGGCTGGCAGTGGAGATTGGTCCCTGTGTTGATTTGTGTGGTGTCACCAAGTAGCTCCTGGTCCTGCTCTTCAGCTGACTTACTCGGTCAGGGGCTTCTGGTTTGTTCTTCTAAGGGTTTTCAAAGCTGCATTGCCCACAGTAGGAATTTCTTCCCTGGGAAAAACCAGCCTGGTGCCATCCAGCTGCAGTTGGAGCACAGGTACCAGGCCATCCCCTGGCAGCAATGATGACGCCGTTGGTTCGAGCTGTGGATTTCCTCCTTTAGGCAGTAGCAATTCAGTTATTTTTGCTACAAACACAACAGCTGCCAACATCCCTAAGCCCTTGGCCTACAGGACAACCATCTGTGCTGGTATGATCTTCTTGGAAGCTGCCATGACTCTGGCAAGTGTCCAGAGCTCCAGCTCCAGCAGAAGTGGCTCAGGGATGCCTCCCCTGATTTTGTGACAAGCAGCATCATGTACTGCTGCATCAATCCTTCCCCTTTAAATGTTTGGATAAATAAACTACTCCCTGAACAGGCCAAGTTCCTGTTGCTCTGAATCCCTGTGCTCTACAGGTGTTTGTAGACTCTCCCTCAAGCCACCAGCAACAATTACCTTAATTTAAATGTGACTTATATAACAAACTTGTTTGTGTGTTGCTTTGTATTTGCCTTTGGTGCAGGTTCAGTTTTGCCTCCAGAATATTTTTTCCCATTGTTTGCTGAGTATTTGGTCATATTTGTCTTCTGGAGCTTTAAGACATCAGGAATTTAGTGACCTTGGAGGCCTTTTCCTACCTCATTGATTCTGTGATTAAGTTGCAAAGTAACCAGGAGCATTTGTTCCCCTTGCTGGGAAGTGGATGGGATGACTTGAGCTGGTGAGGAACAGCTTGGCTGCAAATCAAATTACCTGAATTCCTGTACAGAATTCCTTCTCCACACTTTGAAAGAAGCCTTGATTGTGGAGTTCACACCCAGTGTGGACATCAGTCTTAAAGTGCAGACTAGAGGACAACGAAAATTGAGGCCAGTATTAACTCCTATCTCCAGACTGCCTGGGCAGTTGGTGAGCCCACATCCATGCCTATCCCAAGTGCACAGTTTTATTGCAAATGTAATTACTCCAGTCTCTTAATCCTCTCCATATTAACTTTATATTTTTAGAACCTCTGTAATCTTGCACGTTAATGCCTTGATGGATCGTAGGCATTAAGTCTTGTGCGTAAAGCGCGGATGAGTAACAGTTGACAAATGGGACGGTTTGGGTGCATTGCAGACTTACCCATTTTATTTTATTTTATTTTATTTTATTTTTGTATTTTGTGGATTAAAATAGAGATTTCTTGAGTGTTTCAAGATGTTTGACTGACACCTGCCACAAGAAGGGGGAGACTTCTTCCTTTTTGCCAACTGTCTGGCTGCACTGTGGTGCTTGCTGTGAGCGACTGTGTTCTGGTCTAAAACACGCTTGTATGACTCAATATTTTTCAAAAATACAGGCTGGAGACCAACAAAAACCCTGGGGGCAATTACAGAGTGAACTGGGGCTTGAACTTTTGCAGCCTTGACTTCCCTCTGCCAATGTCCAAGGCTGTTCTTCAAGGACCAGGAGCTTTGTGGAATGATTCTTGGATTTCACTGCAATGAGTGAACTTTGTATTTAAATGAGAAGGTTATTTCTCCTCCAGAGAGCAAATCTTAATGCTTTTTGTTCTCTTCTTATTTAAATGACATGCAATAGTGAAGTCTGTTGTTAGAATTTCGATCTGGGGTGTTTTAATTATGCACAAATATTCAAGTATAAGTTAAAACTTCTTTTAGTCAAACTGATTTTAACCAATTTATTTATTTCTGTTCTAGGAACCAATTAAATCCCGGGCACCACAGCTTCATTTAGAATACAGATTTTATAAACAACTTGGAGGTGCAGGTGAGTAAACCTACCTTAAGCTTATCAAAAGTTTGGGATTTCTTTATTGAATCAAACACCACCATAGTATTTGTTGTATAACTCTGACTTGAACTTAGGGATCTGGGTCAATTCCTTTTAGCCTCACACAAGTTTTGGAAGCAATTTGGTGAGAATGGGATCATAATCATGATGTTGGATAATTGTGTGGACCTAAACCCTTGAATTTGTGAGGATTTGTTGATATGGAAATACCCCTGTAAGTGTTTGTAAAACATAGGAATTGTCAATGAATGGAAACTTATTTGTGTATAGAACAGCACCCCTTAAGTAGGTGATCTGAAGTCTTTAAACCTAGGAAATTGTTTCCATTTTTACTTGTTAAATCATGACAGTGTCCACAAGCCCTGTGACTCCTCTGTGCAAACATGGCAAATAGGAGAAAATTAGAGCAAGATCAGCCAAAGGTGTGACTTTTTATGCATTTTTTTCTGGCAGTCTCTGATTTCCCTGATACACAGCTTGAGTTGTGTCTAATAGTGTTTGGATTTTCTTCCCTGAATTTATGGTTGTTTTTTAAACCTGAAGAGACTTTTAGCATGTGCTGTTTCCCATGCCAAGGATTTCCACAGCCTCGTGCAGATTGTTCCACTGCTCAAGGAAGTCTCTGTGAAGCAACAACCTTCTCTGCTCCTTCTGTGCCTTGATCATGTATTGACTTTGGGTTTTGACAAGTTTCTTACATTACTGTAGCTTTTTTATACTTCTGATTTTATTTTTCCTGTTTTCTCTGAATGGACCCAGCTTCCACTTGCAGAGGATGTCTGATGGACATCCAGAAATACTTTGGTAATTATATATTACCAAAATCCTGAGTTGAACTTCCTGCTGGAGTTCTGTTGGTGCTTGTGATTTCTGGGATACCCCAGCCCACATGTCTTGTGACACATGAATGAATCCCAGTCTGCTTTTTCTACACCACTTGGCTTCCTTCCACTCTTTAAAGATGTTATTAAGGAGTTATAAAACCAATCAAAATTTGAAGGAATGGCTTTATTTTCGTTAGATTAAGTATTTTTAAGTATTTTAAGTGTTTAACAGGTTTTTTCCTGTTCCTAAAGAATTTAATCTTTCCATCCTGTAATACTTAGTCACTCAGAGCATTCATAGAATCATGGAATGGTTTGGGTTGGAAGGAACCTTAAAGCCCATCTCATTCCAGCCCCTGCCGTGGGCAGGGACACCTCCCACTAGCTCAGGTTGCTCCAAACCCCATCCACCCCTGGCCTTGGACACTTCTAGGGATGGGGAAGCCACAGCTTCTCTGGACAACCTGTTCCAGGGTCTCACCACTCTCACAGAGAGGAATTCCTTCCTAGTCTTTAATCTGCTGTCTTGCAGCATTTGTCAAGGGACTGTTGAGAAGCCTCCTGAACAACCTGACTCTGTTTCTCTCTCTTTGTGCTCCCATGAGTGTCGCACACCCAGCTGTGATGAGCTGTTGGATGCCTTTAGAAGCTCTTGTGCTGCATTTTTGTTAAAACAATTGGAAATTGGCCAAGACTTGAGTGGAGGATGTGAACTACAATTCTGGTCTCACCATGAAACCTGGAATCCGAACAAAACAAATCTTGGTGGAGTCAGGCTGCCAGGAGCAGGGAGGATTGACTTGGTGCCTGCACCAGGGATTAGGGGAAGAGTGTCTGGCTGGAAAAACAGATAAATAAATGCTGACATTGGGGAGATAGAGGGGTTTGTTCTCAGTGATGTTGCTAATACCAGGCTCCCCTTAATGGTCCTTGCTCTGGAACTGCTCAAACAGCCAGGCTTGAACTTCCAGTAGGGATGTCTGGTTCCTTGGAATTGTCATACGCTTGCCAAAGAAAGACTAGAAGTGTCCGAACACATGGCGTGCATGACTCAGAGAGCACAACAGTAGTGTTGCATGTGACATTCTGCTCAATAAATTAGCCAATTAATCCTGCCAAATGACGTGGCTGGCTGAAGCTCCCACCATCAGCTGAAGGAGGGAGAGCAGAGGGAGCCTGGCTGTGACACACGGGATGACACCGCCTCATCCCCTCGGCAGCGCAGCAGCCGCGTTCGACTGCGTGTGCAGCCAGATGGTCCCAGTGAGCTCTGAGATGTCAAAACTGTCATCACCTGCAGCTTTGGGAGAAAAATGGGGTTTTTTTCCCAATGAGAAGAGTTTTAATGGTTATTTCCTTCGTGGATGTTCAGAATAAACATTTTTAAATGTGTTGCTCTTGGGTAGTAGTCAGAGGAAAATTTAGGCTGGAAGAGACCGACCTACTTGGCCAGTGCCTGAAGGATGTATGTGGGTATCAATTACCTGCTTCACTTGACATCATCACAAACTAATGAAAACAGTCTTTTTTTTCCCTTTTCTAAGCTATTCAGTCAAGTTTTGCATTTCCTTTGGTGCAGCTGGGCAGAGTAGCAAATAGCCCAGTAATTCAGAATCTAAATCCTGAGATGAGCTTCCCTGTGAGATGTTTCCACATGAACAGAGGATGTGATAACTGCCTCTTCCTTGAGCAGTGACTCTGTGGCTCCCTGTGCCACGTGCTCCGTCAGCTTGGATGTTCCAAGACTTTCTGACAGGGCACCCAAGTTGCATCTGTTCCCTCCCAGCAGCACCAGTTTCTCTGCCTGCCAAGTGGCTCGGATGAGGATCCCTAGTCAGCTTGGATTAGCCAAGTAGCAGACTGGATTTCATGTGTCTCAGACATCTTAAGATGCTTCACACTAGATTAAGTGACGGAGCAGGGAGAAGTTTGTCAAAGGGATCTAAACTGTAGGAATGTGGCTCTTCTTGGTGCTTCTCAGAACAGCTCAATACTGGTGGACGAATCCAGTGGATTCAAATAAAGTCCTGAGTCAGGAGTAACCAGCTAACAGATGTCTCTGATGTGCTGCTTTGGATATTTGATGCTGTCTCTGATGTTTTAGTGCCTCCCTGTTTTAGGGAAACTAGCAGCTCCCCTGTAATTCCCTTCCTCTAATTGGAGGAATGCTTGCACATAGAAATGGGTTTTCATGATTCTTCCTTGAACTTTTCTCCCCGCAGAAGTCGAGCGAGGCCCTGCTGCACAGCGACCATCTGCTGGCTTCTTCTTTCTTGCTGTGGAATTAAATATTTAATAACCTAAAATAGTGTCTGAGTGCTTTACCTTCGTGTGAGCAGCAAAACAAAACAGCAAAGCGCGGGCACGGAGTCAGAGACCTGATGGTCAATCTGTAGGGTGTCTCAGGAAAGGACATCTTTCCTTTAGGAAATGTAATTCATTTAGGGTTTTAGGTAGTCTGGGGATACGATCCATTTGCTCATCAAGGTAATTGAAGTAGTTTTAACAATCTTTGTGTAAACTAGTTGCGTTGCTTTCATCAGTCCTCTAATGCCAGTGTTGTACTGAACTGCTTAATGCTTGGTTTTTGTCGTAAAAGCCACGTGAGCTTGCACCAGCATCCTGACTGGAGTTGTCCTGGCCTGAGCCATCCCCAGGATCTCACCTTACTGGTGGTTGCACAGTCAGTCCTGATGGCAGCACCTACCTGAGCATGAAGATGAGCAGCACAGTTCAAGTGTGATAGTTATTCTCCAAAATTAGGCTCTTGCTCTGTGACCCTCCTTGAGGACTGGCTGTACCAGCTGTTCCCTCCTCCCCAAGGCTGGTTCCTTGGCTCCTGGGCTTCTCCTTGCTCTGATGCTTTGTACAGCTGCTTGAATCTGCTGCTTCCATACCTTGGGGACAAGAGGAGCTCCCTCCAACTTGACCAGATGCTTTTGCATCTCCAAGCACTGCCAGAAGCAGTTCAAGTCTCCAACATGTTTCCAGTATTGGATAAGTCACTTGAGCATGTCATTTGTACTTGAAGTTTGTGGAATAAACTGAGTTATTTGTCCGTGATCAAACAGATCCAGCTCCTGGCTCCTGGAATGGTTCAACTTCCTGGGCTGTTACCAAACGACAAAAACTTGGCTTTGCTTGAACTGCCCCCTGCTCACCCAGCAGCATCCCAGGACCCTCCTGCTTGGTTTGGGATGAATAAAAGCAACTGCTTTTCCCATGGCTTGCAGGAGTCCTGCAGCAGCTGGGTCCTGCTGGTGGCACACCTGGGTCTCAGTGATTCCATTGGCTCTGTCCTGTGGGCTCTGTTTGCTCGTGGATAACAGGAGTGGTCTTTTTGTTTTGAGGCTAATTCCAGATTAGAAGAATCTAATCTTCTCTTCAGGAGCTGCTGGAACAAGTCCAGAGAAGGGCATGGAGCCCCTCTGCTCTGGAGCCAGACTGGGAGAGCTGCAGGTGTTCACCTGGAGAAGAGAAGACTCCAGGGAGAACTCAGAGCCCCTGCCAGTGCCTAAAGAGGCTCCAGGAGAGCTGGAGAGGAGCCTTGGACAGGGGTCTGGAGTGCCATGACAAGGAGGAATGGTTTCCCACTGCCAGAGGGCAGGGTTAGACGGGATACTGGGAAGGAATTCTTGGCAGTGAGGGCAGTGAGGCCCTGGCACAGGTTGCCCCATCCCTGAAAGTGTCCAAGGCCAGGTTGGACATGGCTTGGAGCAAGCTGGGATAGTGGAAGGTGTCCCTGCCCATGGCAGGGGGTGAAATGAGATGGGCTTTAAGGTGCCTTCCAACCCAAACCATTCTGGGTTTTGTTACCACATTTCAAAGCACCTCTGGCACCTCTCCCTGTAGAGGCTGTGTGTAATGCCTTCCCTGTAAGCATCACCTTTGGAAGGTAAAATGGAGCACTGTGTGCTTCTTTTGGCTGCATGGAGCTGATGCTCAAGTTTCCACATAGTGACAGCTTCTGCCTGTGCACATTGTGTGCAGAAGTCATGCATTTTTGATTCAGTAGTAGTTTATTTTTATATCAGCTGGCAGATGAGTCACACCTTCCCCCACCCTTCGCAGTCCCACCTTGGCACGTGATGCATTCGGGCACGTGGCACCGTGCATTGAGTTCTGTGCCTCAGCTCTGCAGCCCGTGGTCATCCCCAGCATGGGCAGGTGACACTGGCAAGTGGATGTTGAACGTCACGAGCCTCCACAGTGGCGTGGTGGGGAGCAGAAAAGGAGCCTGATACGCTGGAGAATCCCAGGAAACTGAGATCTCTGCTGTCCCCAGCCCACGCAGCGGATGAGTCACAGTGTAGGAGCAGAATGTTCTGAGTCAGGGAGGGGTATGTCAGTGCATATAGAATATTGACGGATTCTGTGGTTTTGTTTTAATTCCTGCTCTGTAAACAAGTTCACCTCTAATGAAGTATGGAGTCTGTGTGTTTACTTTCGGACCTCTCTGTGTTGCACAACTCGCCAGAGCGAAGCAGTCTGTTTACTTGTCAGGAGGTAGGACCAAGGGAAATGAAGGTGGTATAAATAACCAAGCCTTTGCATAGTCTAGTCAATATTTGCATATATATTCCTCAGTGTGGCTGAGCTGTCTGCTATCCCTGCTGCCTATGGAGTTCTGTCGGGATTGCCTGCACTGAGCACCTTTTTCTTTGTTGCTCCTGCTTTATCCACACACTCTTTGTATGTGTCGGTGTGCTTTATGAAGAAATTCTTTCCATGCCAGTTGCACAATGCTGTCATTCACATGGCAATTATGGGTTATTTTGGTAAAGCTCGTTATGGGATGGATGTAAACAAGTCGCCCTTGGTGGAGCTGCCAGCACCAGGATTTCACAGGGAGGTCGTTGTGCACGAGTCTTCCCCAAGGGAGCAGGAGCAACTCCAGGCCATGTGAGGGAGGGTTAGTGCAAGAGGTCCCCACCCTTCTTTAATTAAAAAGTGTGAACATGCCCATTAACAGTGGCCACAGTCAGATTAATCTTCAGAATTCCTACTCATATTTGCCACCTGGATGGAAATATTGGTGTGGCCAGGAGCTGAGCTAGGTCACCCCTCAGCAGGGGAATGGTTTGGGGGGGTGTGGAGCTGCTGGGTGGTGATGATCATAAAATCAGAGTGGTTTGGATTGGAAGGGCCCTTAAAGCTCATTTTGTGGCTGTATGGGCAGGGACACCTTCCACTAGACCAGCTTGCTCAGAACTCTGTCCAACCTGGCCTTGAACACTTCCAAGGATTGCTCTTCTGCACCCCAAAGTGAGTTTGGACTTGCAGGGAGCAACACGTGGCTGTCACCTGAGGTATTTTGTGTCTTGCTTATTGTATGGAAGGGTTTGTTCATGTCTGTCACACTGCAACGCTGCAGATGAGCACTGCAGCCTCCTCCTTTGAAATACTGGAAATATTTTAGATTGCCATTGTTCAGTGACTGTAAGTATTTAATAAGTGACTCATCTGTGCAAGGTGATACAAAACTGACATCTGTTTACAAGGAAAACAGCTTTGGGACACATCTCATGCCAGTCATTCCCTACCTCAGATGACTGCAATAGACCCAAAGGTTTTAAGATGTTGGGTTAATTTTCTACCAGCAAGGAAGAACGTCTCCATTCTCAAATCCTGCTCAGATGTGTGCCCTTGGCCATAGGTGGGAGATGTTCAGCAATGGAGACAGTTTCATTCTCCTGAAGACTTTTTTTTTTTAGGCAAGAAGTGGAGACCCTCACGCTGAGCTGCAGCCTAAGGAATGGTGATCAGCAGCTTCATGAAGTCAGGGCAGTCCAAGGAGCTTGAACTTGAGGCATCCTGGACTTCCAAGCTTTTGAATTGCAAACTGAAATGCAGTGGATTACTGTAAAGTGCTCAGTTAGACCCTGCTGCTTTCAGAGCTGGCTTGCTGTTGATCTCCAGAGAATTATGTTTCACTATTTAAAAATACTTGGCTTTCTTTTTTCATGTGGCCATTCCCTTGTTAGGAAGGGCTTCCTGAATGTGCACATTTCAGCATCTCAGCATCAGAAGTTTTGACTTCCTTGGGCTAAATTTAGGTTTTGTCAATTGGAAGTTATCAGATGCTTTTAAAGCAAGGCCATTAATATTTGAATATGAGATTAAGGCAGTTTCCATTTTATATTCTGGAAAGTCCTCATGCATTTCATACTCTTCCGGTATTCGTGGCAGTAATCACAAATCAAACACCAGCAGCTCCAGGCAGCGTGTGAAGGAGAGCAGCAGGATGCTGGGAAGCTGGAAAATGCCTTTCCTGGAGACACTTTTCCTTGAAGCTGTAGTAGCTGGACTGGTCCAAGTCATCCCAGATGCCTCACTGGGTTCTCATCACAGTCAGCAATGTCTGCTAAGAGCAGGTTGTGGGTTGTGGGATGTGCTGCTCCTCTGAGGATCCAGCAGGGCTCAAGGAGAGGGACAGACTTTTAACCCTGGTCTCTGTGCTGCTTCTGGTACTTTCTAGCAAACCTTGAGCTGAAATATGTCTTGCTGGCTATCAGCCCAGGCTGTGCTTGGAAACTGGAGTGCCTCAGCCATCAGAGTGACCACAGACCCACAGACTGGTTTGGGTTGGGAGGGACCTTGATGCTCATCTCATTCCATTCCCTGCCATGGGCAGGGATACCTTCCACTATCCCAGGTTGCTCCAAGCCCTGTCCAACCTGGACCTGAATACTTCCATGGTGGGGAGTCCACATGACACGTGATGTTTGAAGATAATGGAATTTATATTTTTATTGAATGAAAAACACAGTTTGGCAATGAGGGCCAGGATAATTAATAAGGATGTGGGAGTTAATTGGCTGTTCTGCTTGTCCCCCTTTCCTACCCCTTCTATGAACATTCTTCAAGCCATGGGGATGATGCACTTAGAAACTAATTGAGGTCTAAAGGTATAAAATTAGTTTTCAGGGGGCTGCTGTGTCGGGTGTTGAGCTCTGCCTTGTTCCAAACAGAGCTTTTTCCCCTTAGGAAGATGGGTGCCAGATTTGATGGCACCCCTTCCAACACAGCAGAGGCATCCTACACTCACTGGAGGTTTTTAAGGTGCAACACTGAGCTGTGCCAGGAAAGTCCTGATAAGGAGGGCTGCCCACCTCCCAGACCAACTCTCCAGTGGGTTTGGAATTTGTGTTTTGGAGCTGTGCCCTGCCTGCTATTGAAAAACCTCCTTTCATTGCTAAAAGATAAGGCACAGGCTCTGCCCCTGAGTCTGTGGTGGGTCATGCTGGAGTTCTGAAGTTCCATAATAATTTTTCTGTCTGAAAGTGGCAGTTTTCCCTTTAAAATTCCATTCCTACCCGCTCGGCTCTCTTAAGGTGAAACAGAGATGATATCTGGAGGTAGGATCTGATTTAGCACCTCTGAACTCCTGTTTGGCAGCAGGTTCTCCTGCGATAAGAGGGAGTGGGAGGTTCTCCCTCAGGCTGGAAGGACTGTATGGGTAACACTTTCCTACTCATGTGAAAAATGCCTTTTTCCCTCCAATCCTACAGCAGTGATGGGACAGATGGATGCCAATTTCTTGGCTTGTTGTGGAGAGTTTACGTGTGTTTGATTCTTATCCATCACTTTCTAGTTTGGTGCTGCTGCAGGGGCAAACCTGCAAAAATCCACCCTCCCAGTGGGACCAGTGTGTGTATTGCAGGCAAATCCCAGCACAGCTCTGGGATGACACACAGGCCTGTGCTGCCAGAAATGCCACTGGATTGTCCAGCCACAATCAGATGGGAAACTGGCCTTCAGCTGCCTGAGCATGGCCAAGCATCATCTTCCTCCTGAGCACCCAAAGGTTTGTGTCTGATAGCACTGTCTGCTTTATCCAGCTGGATCTGATCCACTGATCTGCCATCCCAGTTTAAAAAGCTGTTGGATCCAGGACAAATCCTGCCTGTTATGTGCCAGTTTTGCCTTTCATCCCTGTGCTGTCCTGGTGAGACTGACTGTGGTCACTGCTCAGTGCTGTGGCTGCAGCTGAGCCGCAGCCCAGGCGTTCAGACCTGCCCTGCGTTGTCATCGTGGTGGTGTCACCCCGGTGTGCAGCTGGGAAGGAAGCAGGGAAAAGCTCTGCCTCCGAGCTGAGGAAGAGCAGGGGCCACCCAAGACTTGGTGTGATCAAACTGAAATGGGTCTCTGGGCAGCAGAGGAGCAATTCAGCACAAGCAATTTGTTTTTGCTGCTTTCGTGGCATTTTTTGTCTGCCCAGAAGTAGCCTCTTCCCTGGCACTGCTTCTGGAGTTAAGTTTGGGTGCTGCTGAGCAACCAAGAATTCTTGTTGATTTTTCTTAAGATAATACCTGTTATTTCCTTAACACACATCACTTCATGTGCATAACATGTTCCTGAGGGGCAGTTCTGATCTCTGCTCCCTGTGACCAGGAACACCACCAGAGGGAATGGCTGGAGCTGTGTTAGGGAGGTTTAGGTTGGATATTGGGAAAAGGTTCTTCCCCCAGAGGGTGGTGGGGCACTGAACAGGCTCCCCAGGGAATGGTCACAGTCCCAAGGCTGCCAGAGCTCAGGAAGTGTTTGGAAAACACTCTCAGGCACAGGGTGGGATTGTTGGGGTGTCCTGTGCAGGGACAGAAGTTGGTCCACGTAAGTCACTTCCAGCTCAGGATATTCCATGATTCTATGAACTTGTTCTCAAAAGAAAAGAAAATTACCAAGGGCCCTGTGATTTCATCTCAACTTCTCTGTTACCTGGTTCAAATGAAGTGTCCCAAACTTCCCACTTCACTCCCTCTCAGCAGGCAGAGCTGAGGAATTGCACAGCAAAGAAAAACTGTTCAGGAGCAATTTCCAATTTCTCCTTGGATTTTTTTCTCTTTTTTTGGGGGGTGAAGTGGGGAGAGTAATTTGTTTATTTGTTGGTTTCTTTCTTTTTTGTTGGGTTTTTGTGGGTGTTCTTAAGCAGCAGAACCCAGCTGGCCACACAGATGTGCTCTGGCTTTGAGGTGCCTGGCAGAGCTCACACGGCTGCGTGAGCTGCAGTGCAGCAGAACCACAGAATCATCTAGGCTGGAAAAGAAGCCCTCTCAAACCATCAAGTGCAACCATACCCCAGTGCTGACAAGGCCACCATGAACCCCTGTCCCCAAGTGCCACATCCATGTGGCTGTTAAATCCCTCCAGGAGTGTCACTGAGTGACTCCACCACTGCCCTGGGCAGCTCTTCCAATGGTTTTCTTTCATCTTTGTCCTGGTATTGCAGGTGTGTGGGAAAACGTAGTAAGGATAGAATTTAAGCTAGAGCTTTTTTGGGTGGTTTAAAACAACTTCTAAAATTATTTACTGGTTCTATCCTTCTCTTAAGGTGTTGTTCTGTGTGCCAGCTGCCATCATCACTGGAGCAAGACATTGTGTTGGATATAAAATCCAACAGTAACATGGAGATTTGAATGCAGTCATTTCCCCGAAGCCCTAGAAATGTGAATTCAGTCTTTTGAAACTTGCCAAAAAAGCAATTTATTGTGCTGTGCTTTATTCTTTCGTGTTTGTCAAGAATTGAAACCATTTCACCAGTTCAGTTGTTAGAGCTAAAAAACTGCCTGTGAATGGGTGTTTCTGGGTAAATTTCCCAGATTCTGAAAGTTTTCCTGCATTCAACTTGTCCAGATAGGGCTGATTCTCCTCCCAATCTTTTTTTATCTTTATGAATACAAATATGAATATCTCCTTGGTACCGCCTCTGCAAGTGCTTCTTCCTTTGTGGATGTGAAGAGTTGTTTAATAAAGTGAAGCCATGATGTCAGGAAACCAGCTTGTACCACTCAAGGAAGATGAAATGCCACCCCGTTCTAATAACACAGCGATCCTGAGATTTATTTTTCTGCAGTGGAAGTTAAAATCAAACAGTTTGGATTTTTACCAGCAGCAAGAACAAATATGTTCTTCCTTCTGTCCTTCCCCGGTCTGTTTTTCTGCTGTTCCTTTTCCTGTACCTTTTCTTTTTGTAGATTCAAATACTACCAAAATGAAACAAAACATAGCAGGGATTAAATACATCCTGCATATCCTGAGATAAGCTGGAGTGAGGCTGGAGGCTTGGAGTCCACATGGAACTCCTTGGAGCTGACAGTAGCTCCTCACAGCTCATACACAACTGTTGCACCATGATGTGCCTGATGTCTCCTCCCTTGAAAAGCTCAGCTCAACTTTCTGTGCTGTCATCAGGGGAGAAGGTGTTGATCCAATACCTTCCTGTGGCTCCTCACTCCTGGAAGTGTTCAAGACCAGGTTGGATGGGTCTTGGAGCAACCTGGTCTACTGAAAGGTGTCCCTGCCTGTGGCAGCTTTGAGGTCCCTTCCAGCTTCTGAGGTTCTCCTTTGAGTTATTTCCTCTTGAGTTCAGAGAGTGTTTGAGCTGCACCTTTTCCACATCCAAGGCCAGGAGTAGGGCCTTGCTCTGCCTCTCCTCCTCCTCCTCACCCACCGATGGGCTAAAGCAGAAATTCCTGCTAGGCAGTGCTGCCAGAGCATTCAGCATTTGCTAGGAGAAATTATTTATTGCCCAAATGAAGTAGGGAAAAGATGCTGTGAAAAGCTGGCAGCAGAGAGCCAAGTGTCTGGCAGCAGTTGGAGCAAATGGAGCAGGAGGATGTTCAGGCACAGGAGATGTGCCAGGGGCTCTGGACAGGTCTGGCTGCTCTTCACCCTGTTCAGGTGAGTGAGAAAGAACTAAAGGTAAACTTTGGGCTCTCAAACCACAGTATCAGAGCTCAAGAGAGCAAGGAGATTATTCAGGAGCTTTACAGGCTGGAAGCACTCAAAGCATGGTGTTCATCTCTGTGGGCCACCATTGGAGCAGCCACAGTGCCAGCCGTCCTCCGACTCCTCCAACCCCACTTCTCCATGTGTGTGGGTTGGATCACTATTTTTAGGTTCTTTCCCTAATCTTATGCCAGTTCAAGGTTTGTGAAGCCTAGGGGTGGTTGGTGAGATTGTGGCAGACCTTTTCCACCGCCTCTTTTTCCACCTGCAGGTGAGCTGGTGCTGGAGTCACAAATTGCATTTTCTGCTTGTTTTCCTTCACATCTTAACTGCTGTTTCTCAAACAAGAGAAAACACTCTCAATCACCCAAAATCTGTGTCCTTCCCTAAGTTCCCCCAGGTAAGATTGAAGGTGAAGGGCTGTATCATAAAGCTTTTACAGCTGTACTTTAAAGGAAGATATCTCTGGAAGGCATCCAATCAAATATATGAAAGAGCCTTAGGACAAGGTTATTCCCAGCAACAAACCCAATCTCAAGTTTTCTCCCATCTTTCTATTTTTGAAGCAAACTATTTCAAAACCTGAATGGCAGGATTTTTACTTCCAGCTCACAGAAATAACCTGTTAACTAACATGCTCAGGTAGACTTAGATGGGGCATGTTTGAAGAGTTTAAAAGCTGAGATATTGGCCCAGTCAATGTTGATCACAAATCTCCTCTTTCGGCCAGGATTTCATTCCGATTTGAAAATTAAGAGAAGGGTAGATCCTCATTAGAGTAATCAGCTTAAATGGGTTGACTACTCTAAAGCAATTTGTTTAATTTGTTTGGAACATGTTTAATTTTAGCTATAGATATTCAGCCCTCTCACAGTTGCTATTTATGGTGTTCATCGTGTAATTTTGTGTTCTGTGATTTGTAAAAATAAACTTTCTGCTCTGAATGAGATTTTTGTGACAATCTACGGCCCATTCATCAGATCCTCTTTAAAACCACACAGAACTTTCTGTGCACTGATGCTTCTGTTGTGTGTCTGCATCTGTTTCAGTGAGGAAGAGTACTTGCTGTCCACACAGAGTGTGGGTTTGCTTCAAGCATCAGCCCTTTGCTGGGCCTTGGATTGCTGCCCCCTCCCTCTGTCTTTGGATGTGGAATTTGGGGTTCTTCTGGAGTGTCTCCTCTCTGCAGTAGAGCTCAGTGTCAAAACCTACATGAAGAGAGGGTCTGAATTCTTCTTTCATTCTTGAAATTGAAGACATCAGCTTCTCTGTTAGACCACACCTCATTGAAGGGCAGTGGAAACCAACTCCCCATGGGAGCAAAAACCATGGGTAGTTCAGAAACTGCCAGTATTGACCACAATCTCTGGATATTTCCTGGTGATGTGCTGCATGGAGATGTGGCACTTGTCTTTCCATTAATGTAGAAGCCACGTGCAGCTTCCTGCACCTACTCCCTCATTCCTCCTAGGGTGTATTTTACTTGCTGCTGATGAGGTTTATTCACAGCCTCTTGTGATGCTCACACAGAACCTCAGGCCAGGTGGGTTCTGCTTCCTTTGCCTTCCATGCAGGACAGGTGCTGCAAACTCTGATTTCCCTCGGGCATAACCTTAGATTGGCATCTCTGCCCATCACCATTAAATAACCAATCCTGGAAATGGCTTTGGAACGTCTGTGTGCCTGAACTAATGTGGTTTTTTGGAGTATGCTGTATGTCTGAGGAGTAATGGGGCCATTAGTCATGCTGCAAAACACACAGCAGCAAGGTAACATTACTCAAATCATCCAGGACACTTGATGTTGTGATGAAGTTTCTGAAAGGTGTCCCGGGTGTTAATCTGGCTCAGGTGAAGCTCTCTGGAAGAGCAGTGATCCTACTCTTTGTTAGTGTTCCCATTCTTGTGTTCTAGCTCAAGCCAAGTGGTTTTTGGGTTGATCCGAGATACTGCTCAGCCACAGAGCATGAGAAAGGATGGGAAAGTCCCTTTTGGTGGCAGCCCAGAAGCAGTGAGAGTTCAACATCCCCAGAAAGCCAAGGCCAGTCTTTGGAGCGTGGGGGAATCAAAGTCTTGAGTTTTTGGCTTTGATGTCTGCATTTGCTCTCATTGCAGCAGTGATGTTTTAATCTACAAAATGCTTTGCTAGGTTTTCACTGTGCTCAGCTTGAATTTCTTCTGAGACGTTGCTCTGCTGAAATAGCAGAATTTGCTTGTGGATTCCAGTGCAGTCAGTGATCAGTCTGTGATTAGTGGGGTGATAAACTTCCTGTGAGAGTGAGGGTGGAATGGGGCCTTTTCCATGTAGCTGAGCCAAATCACTCAGCAGCAAGACCAAAGCTGTTTAAGCAAATTGAGATGATTTCTGCTTGCAGCAGTCTCTGCTGTAATAAACTGGTTTTCCGCCAAAGGAGAACCTGCACATACCATGCCTGTATTTTCTTCCCTTAATGTATTGCTTTTATTTGATACCATGGAGAAATTCCTAGTTCTGATGTGATTTCATGCATTGATTGCATTAAACAGATCATGGTTTGTACTTCAAGTGTTGAGTTGTACCTTTGAAACATCAATATGAGACTCTGCTCTGCTGGTGGCTTTTCATCCCACCGTGTCTGAATTCAGAACTGCTCACCTACAGCAGGACACCGTGGCTTTGTGTGACCTTTCCAGTCCTCTCCCAGTGCAATTACTCTCCATTAAAAACCTCAACTCCAACTTTGCAGGCAAAAATGTCCTTTTTCCTCCATCGATTTCTTCAGTTGGCAACATCCTTCTTAAGTATTTACGGATCTGCTGGTGGTATTTATGGAGTTGCTGTGGTTCACTGTGACAATGGACTCAGCACCAGGACATGATGCTTTTCGCTGAAATAGAGGCCAGCTATGTCATAAATTATGCAGATAGGCTGTGACAAAATCAAGTTTTATGCAGATTTTCTTAGGCTGACCCTTTTTACTGTTCAGAATGGCTCTGGAGCTGCCTGTATCTCAAGTTTCATCATCTTATCTGCCAGCACATTCTTTAATGTGTACATCAAGTTCATCTTCCAAGCTTTTCCTCTTCCCAAAAAGATGGTGAATGTTGAGTTGAGTTGGAGTGAGCTGAGGATGTGATGCCCTGAGTCCCTCCGAACTTTACTTCCATAACTAAAGTGGAGCTGAGGATCCTTGGCTTGGGCTGGGAGCTCCACAGGGCTCGTCAGCAATGTTCCTTTGGACCCAGGACACAGGTTCAGCCTGGCTCTGGAAATCAGAGAGGTGTTACATCACTTTATCCTGGCAAAGGTAAGAGGGAAGTCCTTGACTGCAGAGCTGGCAGTCAGGGAAAACCCTCAGGGAAAAATCGAACACTAAAAATATGCCTGAAGCCAATGATGTCTCCTGTATTCTGACATTTAGGATGCTTTTATTATGTTCTTCACTAAGGTCTCACCTTGTCAGAGCTCCCACAGAAAGCAGAGCCTTCCTGAGGGTTTAAGACAAAGAGGCAAGCTCTTGGCTGTGAGCTCTGAGTAGGTAAAGCTGAAGGAATTGGGGTCCTTGAATTGGGATCCTTGAATTGAGAGCACTAAGTACATGAAATCCCCACCATTGTTTATTTGTAGGTAGAATCTAGAATGAGCTCAGGTTTAAACTTTGCATAAAATATTCTGTTACTCTCTTATTCTCTATTATTATTCTATTATTCTCTGATAAACAGAGATGCTGATCTTGATTTTAGAGGTGATTTTCTAGGTAAGTCCTCATCAGACTTTCCTGAAAACCCAGTGGCTCACCATGAGTCACTTCAAGAGCTGCTGCAATTATTCCAGCCTTCAGCACTAAGCTGATGACATTAAATTGCCATTTGTGTTGATTTGGGGATATTTGAAAGCATCTTGGAGCTGCCTGGATCATATCCCATCATTGTTTGGCATTCTATATTGCTTCTGCATCAAACCATCCTGGATTTAATGACTGTTAGTGCTTCCTAAAGCATGGAGCTCTGTGAGGAGCAGCAGCCTCCCAAACCTAGGTTGGGTCAATGTTTTACATGGAACACAAAATGCTGGGTAGACAGGGAATTCCTGCAATACTCTGTAATATCCCATTAATGCATCCTGACAACAAGATTCCCTGAGCATGTGAATTAATGAGATAAAAACCCTCCTCAGGTAATCTTTTGTCAAACTGCGTTTTGTTCTTTTGGGGCAATACTTGGGAGCACCAGTTCTGTGCTGTTTAAGCTTTTGTAATCTCAGTGCTGCATTTGTTACGTTGTTGACAGGTTGCAGAGTTCTGAATGCCCTCCCGTGGATTAACCAGGCTTCCCTAAATCTGGAGTAGGACATGCACTTGTGTCGCTGACACAAAATGTTTCACTTCCTGAGCACCTCACAGAGCCGACACCAAACTGTGCGCTTAATTAGTCGAGTATTTTGCTGTGTCTAATATTGATCACTTATGCAAATCCAGGTGTGTGCCTGCACTTGCTTAAAACATGCCATGAAATTAATAATCACAGTGCTTTCAGGTCCCGTGCACTATAATTTATGATCTCTGGGGGAAAAAAGGCTGCACACGTAGCAGTGCTCCCCATGCTCAGCCTTTACACTGAATAGCAGGATGGCATATCTTTGGGCATTCAAGCAAATAGCTTGTTTTGACATAAGACAAAGCCCTATATTTCAAAACAAAACCTTTCTGTTGTGTTTTGGAACTGTTTATGAGGTGCAGACTGGAAATACATAGATATTTAAACGTGTTCCCCAGCTTGGCACTGACGCTGCGACGCCGAGTGCTGGTGCAGGTGCTGATTAGCAAAATGAGCACTTGGGCCTACACTGAATTCCTGCTGTATGGGCTGCTGTGGTTTCCTTTTTGACTCAAAAGTAATTCCAGGAGTGCTGTGCAGCTCCGTGAGTCTTCCAACACCAAGGCTGTTTTTTTCCCTTCCCTTCTGATGCCTTTCAGAAAGCTGATCCACCCAAAAATCCCCTGCCAGCTGAGTATCAACACTGTACTCCCACAGAGCAATCTGTTGGGTGGGAAGATGGGCTCTGGCTTCTACCAGTTCAGTGTTGATAGTTGTGTGTGTGCACATATGCTAATGACCATGGTCACCTATTTTTATGTGGTGATTGGTTAAAATTTCAAACTTTCCCCTATTTTAAAGGAAAAGGTTTTTTTTTTTCCTTTTTACTAAGTGTAAACTTCGTGTAAGGTTGTGCTGAAAAACAAGGTGACCAAAGGTTATCTTTGGTGACAAAGCAGCCCTTTTTTGGCCATGCTTCATTTTCTCCAAGGACTATCATCTTCCTAACTGCTCCAGTAAGTGCCAGCCTGCATCTGGGGCTGTTCTCTGCCTGGTGTTTAGTGGGATACAGGGAACTCCGTGTCTTGTTCCCTAAATCCAAGCCTTTAAGCTGCCAAAGCTCGATGCTTTCAGGTGGTCTTGTAATTGCTCTGAGATCCATTTGTCTGTCCAAGGGTGTAGCTGAGCAGTGGTTTGGCCTTTGGTTCCAGTTGGTGCTGGAACTCACTTCCTTGCTGGGCAGCATCAGAGAGAATACTCAAGAAGTGACAGTAAAACTCTGCCTAACGAAAGGTGTGCACACAGGAGGAGGGGAATTAACCTTATCCCATTGACTGATTCCAGTTCTTTTCCTGTTCTTGCAGCTGAAGGGCTCCCCCAGGTGTATTACTTCGGGCCGTGTGGGAAGTACAATGCCATGGTGCTGGAGCTGCTTGGTCCGAGTTTGGAAGATCTGTTTGACCTCTGTGACAGGACGTTCACTCTGAAGACGGTGTTAATGATTGCCATTCAGCTGGTGAGTGACGGGCAGGGCCCTGCCCTGGGATCTCCCTGGGTGTCCTTCCATCCTAGGGTTGGCACAGTGCAAGGTTCAGGGCTGAGAGAATCTTCTTCCATCATAGAATCACCGAGTGGTTTGAGTTGGAAGGAGCCTTCAAAGATCTAATCCCACCCTCCATGGGCAGGGACATCTTCTGCTAGACCAGGGTGCTCCAAGCCCCGTCCAGCCTGGCCTTTAACATTTCCAGGCATGAGGCAGCCACAGCTTCTTTGGGAAACCTGTGCCAGGGTCTCACCACCCTCACATTCTTCCCAATATCCCATCTAACCCTGTGTCCTGGCAGCAGGAAGCAATTTCCCCTTGTCCTGTCACTCCAGTCCCTTGTCCAAGGTTCCTCTCCGTCTTTCTTATAAAAGAAAACTTCTCAGGGGTGAGAGGGACTCCTGCCTATGAAGGGAAGGTCAAATTATGCTTATGAGAAACTGGCTCCATGTGCAGCAGAACCAGTGAAGCTGGATTCCTACAGACTTGCATCCCATGTCCCCTACACACCCCTGCCCCAGTACCTGCCCCAGCTCCCTCCCTCTGTTTGGACATCCCAGGAGCATCTCATTTCTCACCCATTCCGTGGGACACACAGAGCACAGCACCCTCCCACACTCCTACCAGTTCTACTGGTTTGGTGCTACTGGGCTGCCCATAGACTGAAACCTCACAAGGCAATGTAAGCTGAGCCCTCCTTAGCCAAAATACCAGCATGTGAGGGCTCTGCCTTGGTCAAATTTGGTCAAAAATTTGGTCAATCAAATGGGTTTAAATTACTAACACTTGGAATATAATAGTTCTATAGGCAATGTCACAGAGCCTCACATTAATAGCTCCACAGATAAAAGCATGGTAGGGGAGAGGAGATTGAAGGGATGAGGAACACAATCCTTTCCAGATAAACTGAAGTTTGACACAGTAGAATCTCAAATGGAAAACTGAGATCAGACCTGCTGAAGTTTGAATAGCACCTGCCTGGTACTGAGGCCTCCCACAGCAGAGCAGTCAGGTTCTCTTGGTTTTGAGTGTTTTTTTATCAATGGAAAACCAGTTTATAGTATTGGCTTTGATAAAATCAAGTGGCAGCAGCTGGCAAAGCCTCAGATATGGCTTGTGTGACCTTTGGAGGGAAAATATAAAGATGTAAATCCATTCCCAAGGGACTGCTGGGGAAATCAAGGCTGTCACAGCCATGGCTGCTGCCTTTTGCCGAGTCCTGGGGCTGCAGCTCAGCTCTGGGCTTGGATGTTCTTCACTGGCATCACCATTGTTGATGTTGATCTTGTGGCCAGGCTGCAGCTTCCCAGGGCACTGGTGCCAGTTGGAAAACACGTGCTGAGACTGATGCAAGGAGACACCAAAAGCAGTCAGAAATGAAGGAGCTGATGTTCTCTCCAAGGATCAGGTGCTCCTTTGGCCATGGGGAGAAGTTGTAAGCCTTCTCAGTCTCCTCAGGGAGGTTACATGAGTTTCCAGTTTGGAGTGTGCACATTTAAGAAGACAGATTCAGCATCCTCAGGTGTGCCCCATCACCTGGCCCTGCGAGAAGTGTTTTCCAAAGGGGCTGCCACTTACTCCTCAACTGAAATGAAAACCCTTTGCTGCAGCCACAAGGCTTTAGGGAAAATTGTCTTCATCTTTCTCCCACACTGAATGATTGCAGTCACTGCACCACGCTCCAGTGAGACACATCAGAAAGGAAAGCTGGACTCTCAAACTCCATGGGTTCACATCCATGAGTTATGTTTTGTTCTTGCTTCTGACTGGCCAAGTCTGCTTGAGCTGCTGTAATTCTTACCACAGGCATTTGTCCCCTGATCTTTCTCCTCATACTTAGGATGATCTCCATGTCTGTAAGAGCATCCAGTCCCGTGGTCAATTTTTAGCCAGAGACATGCTGGAAAGGTATTTTTTAATAAGTATTTCTGCTTGGCTGGTGTGAATGAGCTTGACAGCTTGCAGCATCTCAGGACTGGGGTGGATCCTTTCCAGATGTTAGAAGAAAGAGGAGTTTCTCTAGCAAAAACAAGGGCAGTGTCTTTTAAGAAGTGCCACGTGAGATTCTGGGAGAATCCAAACAGAGTTTTACATCAGGAAGGCTCTCCTGGCTGAGGGCAAGAGAGACAGGATGACAATGAGTCTTCAAGAAATGCAGCCTGGTTGGGAATTGTTCAGACTGGAACTACTTCCTCCATACTCCACATGCAGCTGAAGACATCCAGCAGATCCAGTGGGTAAGGCTCGTGAACAATGCCAAGCTTGGCAATTAAAATGTGGTCACTGTGTCAGTCCCTACAGCCCATAAGTCAGGGGAGAATTTTTTTTATTCAGGCTTCTGTTTTTCACTCTTGACCAGATCCAGCCTGTATGATGCTCACTGACAGCTTACAACAAGCTCTGTTGTGCCACCAGGCACTGGAAAAATACTCTAAATGTGATCTGGACCAAGTCGTGGCAAGATGTTTTCCTACCAGTGACCATCAGAATTGCCTTTGAACAAGATTAATTTCATTCTCTGCTGATCTGATCTATATTCAAGCAGGTGATGTGTGGAAGAAGGTCTCAAATTTATCAGGAAGGTCAAGAGATGGAACTGCTGTCAAGATCAGCCCCTTAAGAGTTACCTTTCTGGGAGAAGAGGGTTTGTTACACTTGCTGCCTTGGCAGGAGGAAGGCAAATGAAAGCACGGGTTTCTTTGGCACCTGCTAAATGTCACAATATCCTCTCATTTCTCCACCGCTGCGCAGGGGTCCTGTTGTGTGCCAAGGGATTCTCTCCTCTCCTAAGGGTTTCTCTGACATCTGAAGTAGAGATTTATGGCTCCAAGGATGGACTCAGGCAGCCATGGCCATAGAAATCCCCCTGTAATTCACAGTCTTCCATCTACCCTAGTGCTCCCATGCTTGCTGTTTTTCCAGTGTTGGAGCAATTCCAAGTTAGTCCCAGTTCCTCGAGTGGTTTCTCTGCCCTTAAAAGAATGATTTCAGAGTGTTTGAGCCTGTAGTTCAAACCCAAAGGAGTGGGCACTGCATCCAGCACATTTCTGGAGGGAGAACTGCATTCCCCTCTCCTTCAGACGCGCGATGGGTTTGATGCTGAGGCTGTGCTGCAGCACCGCTGCTCGTGTGTGCTCAGGCAGAGTCTGGAAGGGAGATGCAGCCCAGACACTCCACATCACAGCAGCCACGAGCAGGGAGAGTGTCTTGTCAGGGTGAATAAAGCATGGAAGCTACCCCAGGAAACATCTTTCTGACTCGGGGAGTGTCTTTCAGCTGCCATGGCTGAGCAAAGCTCTCCAGCATGAAGCGTGCAGGCAGGTGGAAGTAAAGAAGGAATATGAAAGACCCTGCAGCAGCTCTGTGTGTGTGTGTGTGTGTGGTGGAAGCAAAAAAGGCAGGTGGGAGGAAAAAAAGGCAGGAAAATAAGTACCCTTGAGTGCTGCTGGAGCATATTGGCTGATCTGACACCTCAGATGTCCAGGTTGTTGTTCCTGCCTCCTGCAACTTGCCGAGAGTTTTTAAAGAAGAAAAAAATGGGTCCTTTTCAGGTTCTCTAATTGCTGTTGGGATTTCAACAACTGAGCTGCTCTGGTAGCAGGAACAAATCAAATGAGCCAGTCAGGCTCTGCTTGGAAGCTTGTTATGTGTAGAGAGGCAAGGAAGCTCTTTGTTCCACTTTCAAGGGTTGCATCTTCATTTGAATTGCCTCCCGACGTGGCTTTTTGTCTCCCAAACTGCTGCTGTGTCCTGTAGGTGATTCAAAGTGTGAAGAATGACTGAAGAGCATGTGCTCTGCTCTGCACCAGCCTGTAATTGATTGGAAATAATGGCTGTTAGCCGTGAAACCCATTTTCTCAGCACATTGGAATCAATCACTGCATGGAGGGGAGGGAGCGGCAGCACGTGCTGTTCCCTTCTTTGAAGAGTCTTTGAGCAAATCCTGTTTTTTAAGCCTGATTCACCTGCAGCCAGTTTTTTCCTGTCTGCTGCCCTCTCTGTACAGCTGTTTATTTTATAAGGAGGGCTGCCCCCTCCTGCCTGCTGCTTCTTTCTGAGAGGTGGAAGTGCAGCAAAATTTCCTTTAAAATAGTGTGCATGGTAAGGACCTGGGAGTGTGATGGAGGATCACATGCATGTGGACTTATAAAACCAGGTGTGGGTCCAAAACCTGTGTAGAGAAAGAGTGGTCTCAGTTTGCCAGCTGGGAATGTGTCTGGATTCAGTGAGAAATGAAGGAGCAGTCAGGGTCTGCCAGCCCAAGGGGGGTTGGAAGGGCTGATGGGGGGGTCCCTGCTGCTTGGCTGGGGAAGAGCTGGCTCAGAGACCCAGAGGCTCCAGCCTGCAGAGCTTTCCTGCCAGGATCCACCTCATGGGGGTGACCCTCACCCTGGATGTCCCTCAACACGGTGTGGCAGTGACCTCTGGGGACTGAGGCTCGTTAGTGCAAAACTGGGAGTTGGTGGAGCTTTTGCAGAGGTTTCATAGCGTTGCCAGCCCACAAATATCTGGGTCAATCCCAGTAGCCTTTCCAAAGAAACAGCTTGTTTAAGCCACTGTGCCCTCTGGCATGCAGGGCAGCTTTGACCAGGACAGCCATAAATGGGGGTTCATGTGTGTTCATTTGAAACCTAAAAAGGCAGTTAAAGGTAATAAATGAAATGAAATTGAGAATTATTTCCAGTTGGAATCATCTCCTAAGTTCAGGTCCCAGAGGAGAACTGCTTGACAGCCTGCTCAGACATCACCTGCAATATGTTTGGTTTCAAAGAGCAATTTTAATGATGAGCTTCCAAATAAGGTGTGTTGTTAGAGGCCCTCCATCACCTCAGAAGTGGGGTTCCTGCCCTTTCACCTTCTCATTCAGTCAGACTTCCAGAAAAACCCTAGTCAAAAGCAGAAAAATATCCCAGCTATTGCTAGCTGACAGCAATGAGATTAATTATTATTTTAGTCAGCTTTGAAGATCGTAAAGCTTCTGCCTGCCCAAAAATCCCCCTCCGTGAAGAATCTGGCGTGTCTAAGACAACATATGGGTCGAGGGAGGAAGGTGGTAAGACACAGAGCAACAGGGGAAGGCAGTGGGCAAGGGAGGAGCTCTTGGTAACCGGTTTAGTATGTTTAAAATCAATACAAAAAGGCTGCTGCAGCTCCCCTGGCACCCTGCCAAGAGCTGCATCCCAGTGGTAACGCCTCAGGAACAGCCTCTGCCATTTCCGTGGGAATAAAGCAGGGAGCACAGCATGGTAGCCTTGGAGAGGAGGGGATGACAGATTCCTCTCAGGGCTCTGCTGGGAAGCTGTGCTCACGAATAACGTTTGCCTGGTGGTTTTGCAGATCTCTCGGATGGAGTACGTGCATTCCAAGAACCTCATCTACCGGGATGTCAAGCCGGAGAACTTCCTCATCGGCCGGCAGGGCAACAAGAAGGAGCACGTCATTCACATCATAGACTTTGGATTGGCCAAGGAGTACATTGACCCAGAAACCAAAAAACACATTCCCTACAGGGAGCACAAGAGTCTCACTGGAACAGCAAGATACATGTCCATCAACACACACCTTGGCAAAGGTCTGTCTGCGTGGGGGGAGCTTACGGAGTCCTTCAGGCTGGAAAAGCTCCCTGAGGTCACTGAGTCCAGCAAGTGACCAGCACTGCCATGTTCACCACTAAACCATGTCCCCAAGTGCCACATTCACACGCCTTTTGAACACGTCCAGGCGTGGTGACTCCACCAATGCCCTGGGTAGCCTGTTCAATCCTTGACAACCCTTTCATTGAATTATTTTCTCTAATATCCAACCTGAACCTTCCCTGGTGCTGCTTGAGGCTGTTTCCTCTTGTCCTGACCTTTGTTCCCTGGGAGCAGAGCACAACCCCACCCAGCTGCACACTCCTGTCAGGGAGCTGTGCAGAGCCAGAAGGTCCCCCCTGAGCCTCCTTTACCTCCAGGCTGAGCCTCCCCAGCTCCTTCAGCTGCTCCTGGTGCTCCAGCCCCTTCCCCAGTTCCATTCCCTTCCCTGGACACATTCCAGCTTGCCATTTAAATCCTGTAGACCTCCCATAGCATCTTGGCTCAGCTCTCTTGCTCCCTTGGAGCTATTTGTGAACCTCCCAATGCCGTTTACAGTTGTGAGGCATTTTTTTCCTCCCCTCTTTTGAGGAATCAAGCCAGCTGAAATGTTGGAAGCCTCATAATTACAGTTTTTATTAGGAACTAAATAACTGGGAGCAGTCCTGCACTGATAAGCAGGCAGGCAGTGATTGCTGCACTGGATGATAGACAAATAGATTTTTATAGCACAGCACTGTCCCAATGCCTTCCAGTTCCAGGTGTTAGAGTTGGATGTTCCCTGACCTAGTAATTGGTTGGAGAAGATGAATTATTTAAGTAACTTTAAATCTGTCTTTTATCTCCTCTCCTTGCTGCTTTCTTTCCTACCAGAAGATTACATTTCTGTGGCTGAAAGGCAAAAAAAAAACTTATTAAATGTTTATATTCCCTTAAATCCATACAAGCAGTGAGATAATGGAATATTCTCTAGGAGGCCTCCTAGCATGTTGGCTCCCACTTGGAGAGCTCACTCTCTTTGGGGAGTAGGGAGAGATGAGCCTAGCTTCTAATTTTGGAAAGTGAAGAGTCAGGCAGGGATGGAGGCATGGGAGGGCACAATGGGAGCAGGCTGGGAAGCTGCTGGTGTGGGCGATGTGGAGGGAAGATGTGTTTGTGTTTGAAGTGCACCATGTGCCTTCCTTAGGACCCATTTCCCACAGGATTTCAGCTCCTACCATGGCTCATGCAGGGGAAGGGTCCAAATCCGTTCTGGGGGTGCATTTGAGGGGGCTGTCCCTGCCCACAGGGGTTCTGAGGAGCTGATGCTTTGCTGGTGAGACCAGCCCAGGAAGAGTCAGTCCTTTCACATTTCGAACTCAGGAGTCTGACTGCAGTTTTTCTGAGAGACAAGTGCACTCAACCATCTTCCTGGAAGTCCATCTGCATCACTGCACTAAATTACCCAGGGCATCCTCTTTTTTTCCCTTTTTTATCAGGATAACTGCAGGAACTGTCATTTCAGTTCCCTTCTCCCCAGTGTTCCCACTCCCAGCATCTCCTGCAGGTTAAGTGGCTGCAGTGTCATGGGCTGGATCTGCTCTGGATCTTGGAGCATGTTGTTTGGAGCAGGTGGGGTTCAGAGTGGGGGGAGGTTGCACCAAATGAGCCCAGGAGCTCAGTGAACCCAAGAATGCAGCTCAGCCAGCCCTGCATTGCCTCCATATCTATTGTTCCCTTCTGTCCTCCCCTGGGGTTTTGGATACATTTTGGCAGATTCTTTTTGGATACTTTTTCCTTTGGCGCCATGCCCCCTTTTCCCCCCTTCATTTATAATTATAACATCTGCATGGCAGCAGCAGCAAGTGTTCCACAGTGCTGGAAGGAGCTGGTTTTGATCTGCTCTGATGATCAGCAGAGGCCAGTTGGGAAAGGGTTGGCACAGTGCAAGGGTAGATCCCTGCAGCTGGTTGTGAGTATCCCATTCCTATTTAGTCCAGAGGAAATGGTCCAGCACCACATGGCACCACTGACACTGGCAGATCAGAGAAGAATCAGGGCACTGCTTTGTTCCTCTGCAATGAAGAGTTGTTCATTCTGTCTCAGGCTGGGATGTGTGTTGTGCAGTTCCCATGTTATCTCATGGCTTCTGGCTGATTTTACACATTTTCTGGCTTTCTGAAACAGCTTCTGGTTTTGCACAAGATCTGAGCTGCAGACAGCAAGTGAACATCCCTGTGGTACCTTTATCTCAGATACAGGTGTGGCTGCTGCTGAGATCTCAGAGTCATTTCTGCTTCTGCAGCAATAATTTGTCATCTCTTCTCTTTTAGAGCAAAGTCGTCGAGATGACTTGGAAGCCCTTGGCCATATGTTCATGTATTTCCTCCGAGGCAGCCTGCCCTGGCAAGGACTGAAGGTAGGTTTGAGCTTTACATTTTGTCCTCTAAAACTTTGGCTAGTCTCTATCCAAAGGAGAATCTGCTGGGGAAACCTTTGCATAACTCACTCAGAAGCGCTGTCCTTTCCTTTGTGTCCTTGAAGCCCAACACTGAGGCATTAAGTTTAGCTTCGGGGAAGATTTTAAGGTAGAAATACATTACCTGGAACTTCAAGTTGCCAAATGGGTACAGTTTTGGAGAGAAGGTTGAACAGAGAGGCAGGGACAGCAATGAGGGAGCTGTGATTGGAAGCTGCCCTGAACTGGAGCGTGACTGGGACACAGTGGCCATTTATGAAATTCCAGTTACGGCAACACAATCCCCCAGCTGCATCTGTGGTCCGTGTTTATAATGGGAGCAGTTTGATGGTTTTAGATGCACAGATGGACTTCAGCTTGAAAAACTGGTTTTCTGGCACAAGTATTGGACTTGGCTTCCCTCCAGAGACACTGGACACTCAGTGCTGGGGAGTTTATGAGATGCTGTGTACAATGTGGAGAGCTGCAAGTAATTGAGTTGCTGACTGCCGCTGACATCCATCAGCTGAGCTAACAAGGAGTAAGTCATTTGCTGGCTCCAGAGCTGTTGGAAGCTGCATCTTCACTTCTCCATCACCTCCCTGATGATTATAAGCTACTGTGTTCAGCTTTGGAATTGCAGGGAGTGACGGGACTGAATGTGATCAGGTTAGGTTTATCAGAGAAGACAAGAGCTCCTGCTGGAAAAAGTAGCCAAGGCTTTGGGTTCAGGAGCTGCTCAGCAGAGCTCTGCAATGGTCAGTGGGTTATAGACCTCGTTCAGCTGTTTTTCACCACCTATCCAGAGTTAGTCTCAGCTCAGCCTCATCAGGCACATGCCAGAAGTGTTAGGAGCAGCTCATAAAAGCAAAGAAGGGTTTTTCAAGCATGAAAGGGATTGTGAAAGAAGTCAGACTCTCTCTGATTTTATGTCCACGCCTCTCTGTAAGTGTATTATTCTAGTACGTATTTTCTTTCTGGCTTAGTTGAACTCATCTGCTTTAAATTAATCTTGTAAATTATTCTAAAAGAACTCCAAGTTTATACAAGGTTCTACAAAAGTTCCTCAGTTCAGTGCAGAGCTTAAGAATTAGTGGACTCCTTTTTGAGGTCCAGGGCAAACACAGACTCTCCAGCTGGATTTAGAATGTGGCATCTTTGCTCTTCTAGGTTTCCTTGGTTTACACTTCTGGTCTGTACTGTCAGGGCTGTGTCTGCAGAGGATGTCTACAGTGCTAATTATGCTGCTGCCAGGTCTAATTGACATATTTTGAAATGGAGGCAAGAAACCCCACTTTCAGGGTGCCAGCTGAATCAGAGTTCTCTGCCTCAGGGTGATTTAGGTGGGAAATCCAACTGCAAATGCTTTCATTTCCTTGTTGACCAGATACTAAACCAGTGCTGAGTGATGGATGGTTTGGTGGTGAAAGGAAAGGCTGTGTGGGAGCAGCTTGGGATTTGGGAGAAATGTGACTGATACAGACTCATTATCAATGTGATAACATCCTGTTGTACAGAGGAAAATCCAAACTGCTGTGTAGTGGGGCTGTTTTGCAGTTGTTTGTGTAGGCAGCTCGATGGCCCTATGACTGGGGAGTTCCTGATGTGCCATCCCAGTTCATGCACCTTTATTTCCTTCTCCCATGAAACCTTCCCTGCACAGTCCTCAGGACTGTGAGAAATGAGACTTGTAAGACACTAATAAGGGTCCTGCTTTTTCATGAACAAAGATGTTTTGAACATCCTTGGATGTTCTCTGCCAATAGCCTGTGAAATATTCGTACTGGAGTAGTCCAGGATGCAGTTCAGTTACGAGTAACATCTCCTGATGTCACCCAGAATGGGCATTAAATACCTTGTTTTTCTTCCCGTACAGCATGTCCTTTCTCACATGGTTGAACTCTTTCTCCACAACTGTTTTGTCTTTGTGCGCTGCAGGCTGACACCTTAAAAGAGAGATATCAGAAGATTGGGGACACAAAGAGAAACACTCCAGTTGAAGTTCTCTGTGAGAACTTTCCAGGTAAAGCCCTGATGGGATCGTGTGAGTGCAGCTGGAGGTGGGCACACCTTGTTAAATAGGATGGGCCTGCACTCCTCTGTCAGAAAGCATTGGATGACATGTATTCAATATGTTGTTCCTCAAGCTGACGAGCAGCTGGAGTTGCTGCTATAAATTAGCAGGGCCTGAGGTCTTAAAAGGAACAAAACTCTTCTCATCAAGGAGGCTGGACAGTTCTCAAGGGCCTCGTATGCCTGCTTTACTTCTTGACTTCCTTCCGAAAGAGCTTCTCATTATTTTCCCTCTCCCAAATGATGGTGTTGGAACTACCGAGTTAATTCTTTTCCAAATGGAAGGTTTTGCAGGTGTTGCAGGTGTAGGTGGCCAGCTTGGAAGATGGGATGGTGTGTCTGTTCATGAATTCCACCTTCTGGGAGCCGTTTTAAGGAGAGTGTTACTATAGTGTGCTTCTAGCCAAGGCCAGCAGCTTATCTCCAGTTAAACACACATGGAGCAGGGAGAGCAGGGTACAGAGTTAGCGCCTTCCCCAGGGTCCCCTGGCTACAGAGTGCGCCTGGGAGGTTTTGTGGGGGGTTTCTGATGTCCTGATACCAGAGGGAGCACCCACAATTAATCCCATTCCTGTAGGAGCTGTTGTGCCACACAGCTCTTTCCTAGCATGAGGAGCAGCACTCTTGGAACGTGATGATTGTTCACTCAAGTCACCTTCATTCCCCAGATGTCTCATTTCAAAATCCACCTGGTTCCAAGCAGATCAGCTTCAGGTTGGCTGTTCTCATCTTTTTGCCAATACCTCTCCTCACAGCTCCTTCAGGTCTGTGCTGATGGGAGATGAGAGAACTGAGTTCTCTCCCTTGGTTGTTCTCCACCTTCCGGAGGTACTTAAAAGAGAGGATTCTTTCTTCTCCTTTTTTTTTTCCCCTCTTTCTACCTCCATGGAAGCCACAGAGAGAGTTAAGTATCAATAAGCAGTTCTGTTATTTTTGTCAGCTGAAGGCAAGGCCGTGAACCAAGGGAGAGCCGGGAAGAGAGGCAGGACATGAGTTCCTAGGGCTCAACATTCTGTGCATGCAAAGTGCAACCCAGATGCAGGAAAGAAATTAATTAGCTTAACACCAAACCCTGGTCTGTAAATTAACCCTCTTCAGGTAAATTAACCCTGGAGCCTCCCCCTCTACAGTATATTGAATATTCAGGTGCTGCCAGTGTCCTGATGTTGAGTACCGCTGTGCTATGGACTAACAGACCCTGGTTCTCAGGGATGCCTTGGAAGCCCACCAGTATCTCCTGCCTTCCTTCCCCAAATAAATGTCTATGGCTGTTTTATAGCATCACAAAATCCCAGACTTGTTTGGGTTGGAAGGGACCTTAAAGCTCATCCAGTTCCACTCCCTGTCATGGGCAGGGACACCTTCCACTATTCCAGGTTGCTCCAAGCCCCATCCAACCTGGCCTTGGACACTTCCAGGGATGGGGTAGCCACAGCTGCTCTGGGTAACAGCATTCTAAATGCCTGTGAGCAGCCTGTTGTCAAGTTCAGTGAGTTTATTTCTCAATCTGTTTATTTTTGTGCAAATGTATGGAATAAATCAAGGTGTAGAAGTCAGATTTGAGCAGAGGTCGGACTTCCATCTTTGCTTGAGAACTGTTTGAATTGCTTTCTGTTTGGGACTGTTACTCAAAACAGTGACTTGTAGGGGAAAAGCCAGAAGTAGCTCTGGCAGCCCAGACATTGGTTTCTAACAACTCATTTGGAAGACTGGGGATAAAAGCTGCTGCTTTTTCCTGTTTTCCAACAGAGGAGATGGCCACGTACCTCCGCTATGTCCGGCGATTAGACTTCTTTGAGAGACCAGACTACGATTACCTACGGACCATCTTCACGGAGCTCTTTGAAAAGAAAGGCTACACCTTTGACTACGCCTATGACTGGGTCGGCAGGCCAATTGTGAGTTGTCCCTGCTAAATCCTATGCCTTGCCTTCCAGGTGCTGCTTCCCCACCATTGCCTTTTTGTTCCCAATAATCCCAGTTGCTTCCAGTGAGTTTAGGATCAAATCGTTCAATTCTCAACACAGTGAGATGTCCTGACATTGCATTCAGGGGGTTCTTGCAGTGCCTGGAAGTTTTGCTGAGAGACAGAGACCCCATCCCACCCCTCTGGACATTCAAGCCTCATTTTCTCATTTGTGACAATGAACATGATGAGACTGAATTCCCTCTAGTCTAGCACACGATTGGAGACCAGTATCTAAAATCCATCTTAGATCAGGAGAATCCCAGAAACCCCCTGTAAGGATCATGTTCCCATTGAAAAGGTACAGGAGATCAAGGCAGGGTTCTGATGGATGTTGAGTGAATAGAATCCCAGAATGGTTTGGGTTGGAAGGGATCTTAAAGCCCACTTTGTTCCAACCCCCTGCCCCCATGGGCAGGGACACCTTCCACTATCCCAGGTTGCTCCAAGCCCCATCCAACCTGACCTTGGACACTTCCAGGTATGGGGAAGCCAAAGCTTTTCTGGGTAACCTTGACAGGGCCTCACCACCCTCACAGGGAGGAATTTCTCCCGAATACCTAATCTAAACTTGCTCTCCTGAACTCAGAATATCTTGGAGGACACTCGGAGGCCAAGCCAGATCTGTACATGGCAAGGAAATGTGGGAGAATCCAACCTCCATTTAGCAGATCTATGACTCCATGTGGACAATGACCCTGATCTCATTGCGTCACCTTTATCATCGAAACCCTGTTAAACTCAGGAAGACCTTGGCCAAAGGATGTGTCACGGGGAAATAGGGTAGAAGAATGTAAAGCTCTTTGTTTTGGGTCATTCTGCTCACAACCCACCCCAAAGACCAGTAATGACATCTGTAAATGAATTGTCACTGGTGCCAGATCAAATGCCATCAGTGCTAAACGTGGTACCACTGCTGGTGCTTTACTGTCCCAACTATATTTAGCATTCCCAGTGCTTACTGTGCTCAACAGAGTTCCAAAGAAATCATCCCTTTGTGAATCAAGATTTTCTCTTCATTTTTCTTTAATTACAAAGGCAGTTCATAAAGAGCACCTTGTAAGACAAGCGTGCTATTGCTGACAACCACGGTGGTTGCCATGGAGATCTCGATGTTGGGAGCAGGGATTATGACTTTGGTGAGAAGAGAGCAGATGAAGCTTTAATTTTAACACGTCCTGTTTCTATGCAAGCATGATTTTTACAAGTGGTGAGACGATGGGATGGGGAAAACAAGTCTGTATATTTTCAGTTGTAATAATCCTGTGTGAGACGCACTAGGTGTGATCTGACATCGAGACAGGCACCTGACTGTATCTTCTTAATTAATTTTTATACAAGACATTTGGTGCTGGTGTCCACCATCAAATTTCATGTCTGTAAATCACAGGGGTTTTATAGCCCTGGCTGTAATTCTTGGCTCCTTTGGGCAGTGTTTTGATGTTTTACTGCTTCCTACTGGCTTGACAAGGCGGGTTTGTGCGTGTGAGAGTCTTCACCCTAACCAACACCTTGTTTTCCAGCCTACTCCTGTGGGATCTGTCCACGTAGATTCTGGGACATCTGCAGTGACAAGAGACAGCCACATCCACCGGGACCGACCATCACAACAGGCCCTTCGCAATCAGGTGCATTGCTTGGCTCCTCTCCCAATTCCTCTGGCACTGGAGAAGCAGAAGCCACATGGCATTATAGATGGCTGGGGCTGATTCTTGCTCACAGCAAGGACAATTCCTGCTTCATTTAGAGATGGTGATTGGAGGAGGATTTTGTCAAAGCAGCAGGTTGTTGAAATGAGGTATCAACCAGTGGAATTCCTCAGTATCGTGAGCCAACCGCAGTCCAGTTTGGAATGGGGTTGTTTTTCTGTAGTTTGTGGGTAAACAGGTTAAAGTTGATGATCCAGCCTTGTTAGACTCCCTGACTACCACACTTTTTGGGGTGCTTTTACTCATAGCACATGGACCATGGAGCAGACTGAGAGTTGTGCTGCTGGCAGCCTGTTCCCAGGTGCCCTTTGCCCATGGAGCATGCAGCTGTGACAGGGATGTGTCCCAAGAACATGCACATGTCCTTCTCAGAGTGTCCAGTTCCCAGTGTGAGTGTTGCAGAGCACAAAGGACAGGCAGGGCAGAACCCTCAGGAAGGTATCAATGGTCTGCATGAACTGCCACAGGGAAGTTGAATTACCCATTTTTTCCTTTTCTGTTGTACTGTTTTGTAGGTGTTGAGAGTTTGGATTTTCTGTGTTAACAAAATCCTCAGACTTTCAGTAGATCTCCAACTGCAGCTCCTAGCTGGAGCTGTTGCTGCTCTTATTTCCAGGGAGTGATTCCAGGCTTATTCTGTTCCTCCAACCTCCATGTTCAGCTCAGTTCCTCGAGCTAGGGTTTGTGGGTGCAGAATTGAGTATGGGGTGTAGCAACCTGTCTGGGCTCAGCCTTCCTGGGCTCTGAAGGGTCACACAGCCAACACAGGGTAGGATACACCCCAGTCCATCAACTACAGTTGAGATGACCCCTCCTTGGTAGAGTTGCAGTAGAAGCCGGGTTGTTTGCAGCATGAGTTAGTGCATGGTGATTAGTGTGGGCTGGTGTGTGAGCCCTGAAAGCCATCTGCTTTAATAAATTCCCTGATGGATGCAGTAACCCTTTGTTTTTGGGGGGAATGTCCACCTTGACCACAGACCTTCACGTTGTGTATGTGTGAGGCATCGCGTTTCCTTGACAGCACAGTGACACCTGGCTTCGTTTTCAGGCATTTGTAGTTCACAAAGGCCCAAAGAAATCCCAAAATATGCAGGCAGCCTGCAGGCCTTGTTCTCCTGAGCCTCACAGATAGTCCAGATGCTGGATTGCACAGCAGCTGTTGTCATATTTTCACTTAAACATTACTTAGGATGATGAATTATTTAATATAACAAGGGGGGAAATCAGGTTCTTCTCACCAAAACATAAACAACTCTCTTCTGAGGGATGTTACTTTAAAGTCTTGAGCAAAGCATTTCTCTAAAGGAAAAAGGCAAAAAAATAAACGTCTCGAGCAGTGAATTGGAGGCGTGGGTTTGGGTCTCCAAGATTTAATGGCCTAATTTTTGTTCTTGGGTATAATAACTGCAGATTCTCTCTTACAATATTTGACTGCTAGTAAAGAGCCAATGTGGAATCTCTTCTTTGTAGCCTTTTCCTCTGGAAAGTGAAGGATTTTAATCAAAGATGAGTGAGCTCTTCCCCCTCTGTCTTTAGTCTTGCCGTGTGATTTGGAAGCTGGTAGGAGGGTGATGAGTGTTAGGGGGAACTTGATGCTCCCAAGCTGTATCAGGGGACATTTTGGTTGGACATCAGGAAAAGGCTCTTCCCCCAGAGGGTGGTCTGGCACTGAGCAGGCTCCACAGGGAATGGTCATGGCCCAAGGCTGCCAGAGCTCTGGGAGTGTTTGGACAATGCTCTCAGGCACAGGGTGGGATTGTTGGAGTTGGACTGATGATCCTTGTGGGTCCCTTTCTATTCTAGTCTAGTCTATTCTATTCTGAATTTCACGGCATCACTTCCTCGGTGTCACTCCTTAGGTTGAGTTGGGCTCAGCTCAAGCCAACTTCAAACCCAGTTTGTCACGTACTTGGCTGTTGAGCTGAAAGAGACAAATCTGGCTCTTGTGGCTACTGCAGCCTTTCCTGGAAATTGGTTCCAGGCTCCCAGGTAGGAGCCTCCTTCTCCCAGCACTGATGTAGCTTCATTCCCTGGGCTAGTCAAGCCACCTGATGCTGTGGAAGAATAGCACTCAATTTCATGAGCTCATAAAACTTGCATTTAAATTCTCTGGTTATTCCTAATCTTGTGAATTGCAGCCATTAAAAAATATTCCAAGGGAGATGCTTCTTCTTTGGATGTCACCAAGGACAAGAGGTGTGAGCAGCATCTCAGGCTGATGGGAAGAACGTGTCATGAGAAGATTTGATAAATGAGATGATCTTAAGGTCCCTTCCAACCCACACTGTTCTATGATCCTATGACAAAACCACCTCTAGGGAAATAGCACTTGGGTTTGGTGCCTGCTTGGAAGAGCAGCCCCATGGATCACGTCGGGAGGCAGTCAGAGCAAAGGGAACAATTATGGATGTTTTATGGAGGCTTCTCTTTTAATTCTCCTACTTTTTGCATGTGCTCCTGCTCTAGTTGAATGACAATCTTGTGATTGTTGAAGTTTATTTTAAGCTTTTTGGAGTCTTTCTCTGGGTGCACTTTCACTGCTCATAACCTGGGTTTATTCGCTGGAGCCTCTTGTTTCCTGGCCAGATCCATGGTGTCTCATTCAGCTGAGGCCAACACAGATCTGTTTGTCCCACACTTCTCAGTCTTGGGAAGCATTATTCCCTCTAGTCAGTTGGGTTCAGGTGTGCTGAGATTCTCCTGGGTCTTTGATGTGTTGTCATCAAAGCTGTGTCACTGTCTTGGTTTCAAAGACAGGTGTCTGCCAAGGAAGGCGGGAACCTCCCTCGGAATGGAAAATGTGACTCTCTTCCTTCTGAATTATTATAACTTTGAGATGACGGGGCTTTCAGGCAAAGCTGTGGGGAGAGGATTAGCAGTTCTTTGCTGGACTGTGTGTGCACAAGGAGACAAACAAACAGCACCGGCGGCAGCAGCGACCCCCGGCACAGAGCCGAGCCCGGGCCCGGCCGCCTCTCGCTGCGGGCGCTGCCCCTCGGCTGCAGTTCCGCTCTCGGCCGGCAGGGGCGCTGCTGCTCCCGGCCGGGAGGGGCGGGGGCGCTGATTCCCCGCGCCTGCAGGGGGCGCTGTGCGCGGGCTCAGCCCCTCCCTCACGCCGTGATGGCGGCCGGGGCAGGGGGAGGCTCGGAGCGGCTGCTGGGACGAGCAGACCCCGGAGGAGCAAACGAAATGTATCAGAAATTCTGCAGCTGCAGCGGGAGCCGTGGGGTTACAGTGTAGCGAAAATCCCGAAGCAGTGGCACAGAGCCGGCGGGGATGGGCAGTGGCAGCCGCGCTCCCGAAAACGCGAGAGGCTCCATTGGAGGAGAGAGAGGGCTCGGGGTCCAGGGTTTTCCCCTAAGCCACCCGAGTAGATGGTGAGGGTCCTTTCTAGTGAGGTAGGGTGTTAATAAGGTCCCAATCCTACAGCTGCTCTTATAAGCAAAGGCTCACCTACAGTAAGGAAGGAGCAGGACAGGGCGGGGCTCCAGCAGTGGCAGTGAATTCTCCCCAGAGTAAGCAGCAGCTCGACCTTTCCTCCCCCGCTGCCGACAGCGAGAGGGAGCCAGCAGCTGCACCCTGTCCCCTTCCCCTGCCTAAAATCCTGTAACTCTGCCCTTCCCAAGAGAAAAGCCCTCAGGCAAGAGAGTAGCCAGCTGCACCCTTGCCCCTCCTCGCAGCCACATCTTTTGTTCTCTTAAGTATCGGCGGTTTCTTAGCAACAGATGGGACAAAATTCCACGAGGGAAAGCAACAAAAGGAAAAACCCTAACCGCCAATAGTGACCCACCAGGGCTTCACTGCAAGAGCAAAGTGATTCTTTTAAGAAAAAACAAACTAAATTCTAGTAATTTAAATCACCTGACATTTTCATCTGTTGGGAGCAAAGAGGAAACTTGTTAGCCAAAGCTTCTTGTCTGCTTTTCTGCAGAAACCCAAAAAGCCCCCAGTCCTCTCTCCAGTCAAGCAGGTGTGGATGTTTCCTTCTGCACTGCACAGGTGAATCAGTGTGTCGAACTGCCTTTGGGTGAAATGAAATGTTTGGCTTTGGTTTATATTGCAAATTTTTGTTTAAAAATATGTATTTGAGGGAGGTTGAGCTTGTGAATCCCAGCTTACTGCCATGCCAAGTGCTCTGGTGTGTGTGGCCTGACAGACATAGTTAAATACTGTCAGTATAATTGTGGCTGTGCTGAAAACCATGGAAGTGAAGCTGTGTAAAGAAATTAGTTCCAGAATAGATCTGTCCCTTCGTTCAGCAGCTGGAGGAGATGAAATCCACTCCCACAGTGGATCATTGTAGCCACCATGGAATTAAATAATGAAGTGCACTTGGTAAAGGGGAATTTTAGCCCAGCTAAAAGTGTAAGTGCCTTGCTTTCTGCAAAGAAACTAACTCACTAACCAATACACCTTTCTTTCTTCTCCTCATTCACCTTTTGCCATCTCTTCTGTTTCTCTCATGCTCCTGCACTCCTGAGCAGGCGTCATCGGATCGCCGAGGAGAGTGGGAGATCCAGCCGAGCCGGCAGACAAATACCTCGTACTTGACATCTCATTTGGCTGCAGATCGACATGGAGGATCAGTGCAGGTACCTCTTCCTTCTGTTGTGTGCAGCCTTTGTGTTAAACCTCCTGAATTCTCCTCAAATTGCAGCGATGTTGTGGTCAGGAGAGTGTTTTCACCAGTCCTGACCCGTACATCCTGCTCAAGCCATGGTTTGGAAGAGATCCGAGCTGTGATGGTGAACATTGTGGCTTTTACTGTTTCAACAAAAAATTTTAAGCTGTTTTGAACCCAACTTTGTTCAACTGAAGACAGAAAGGAGCGGCATTAGTAGGTCTGGTCTATAAAGCACCTTCTACCCAATCTTGGAGGTGCTCTAGGGCAGTGCAGGCAGCTGAAGTAGGATTTGTTGTACACAGTCCCCATTAATGTTGGGAAAACAGTTGAGCTGTTCCAAAGCAGATCACCACCAGTTTGAGGGCATGGTGGGCCCAAGGTGGATCTCGAAACGGTTGTACTGGAAGGAGATGAGCAGAGGATGTGCAACAGACAGTGTTGGAGCTGGCACTACCAGTGCTTTTAAATTCCTGAAAAATTCCTGTTCCTGAAGCCTTGCCTATCCTGGTTGTCACTCAGGCTTGCTGAGGGACCTTCTGGCACTAAAGCCAGAGTGAGCTGGCTGGATAAGCTGGAGAGAAGGTGCAGGAGCCATCCAAGCAAACAAGAACTCTGATATCACTGCCTCCTTGGCAGAGCTTTGCTATAAGTGGGGGGAGCCTCCCTTGGAATGGAAAATGTGACTCTCTTCCTTCTGAATTATTATAACTTTGAAATTACAGGGCTTTCAGGCAAAGATATGGGAAAAGGATTAACAGTTTTTTATTAGTATGTATGTGTATAACAAGACAAACAACAACAATGGCAGCAACAACAAACAGAAGCAGGAATCCAGTGCCAGCCTTCTCTCGACTGCAGGTATGGTAAGGAAAAAACAGTCCAGAAGGGGCTGGACTCCACAGTGGCAGCAAATCCTCTCCACAGTAGCAGCAACTCGAACATTCCTCTCTGATCAAGGGAGGAGTTGAGCCTAGCCCCTCACTCCCCCAGCCAAAATCTCATGGTATCTCTGCCTTTCCCAAGAGATAAACCCCCAGCTAAGAGAGTAGCCAGCTGCACAATTTCCTCTCCTTGGCCACTTTAGTCTCTTAAGTACCAGTCATTATCATCTCTTAGGCAACAGATGGGACAAAATTCCCTGAGAGAAAGAGAAAAAAAAGAAAAATCATGATCTCCAGCAGTGGAGCTGCTGGGAGCTGGGGAGTTGGATGGTTATCCCTGCAATGGAAAAGCTGGAGTGAGCCATCATCACAGATGTGAGGCAAAAAGAGATGAGAGATTGTGTCAGTAGCTTTGGGGCAAGGACGTCATTCCCAAAATTGGCTGTGTAAGGAATGAGACTTAAGGAATGAGGCTTCTCCCCACGTACTGTCAGGCAACAGGACCAAGGTGCTCACCTGTAAAAACGTCAGAAGAAAACAATCAGCATCTTACAGTTTGTGTGTGTAGATAGGGCTGGCAATGAGTGCTCACACCGGTGCCTGGGCTCCCAGAGGGGCCCCTCCATGCCAGGTCATGTGCTGGCCACAGGAATGTGAGTTATGGCACACACACACGGCCCCCACCTGCTGCTCTGCTTTGGCTGCTCCAGCCTGGAGACTCCAAGGCACCCACGAAACTCAGCAGCCTCCTGAGAGGGTGCAAAGAGACAGGAGCAAAAGCTTATTTGTCAGATTTCCCATTTCCTCAGCAGCCCTTGTCAGGGAGCCTCGTGAACAGGGTGTTCCTTTGTCTTTGCAGGTGGTGAGCTCAACCAACGGGGAGCTGAACGTGGATGACCCAACAGGAGCACACTCCAACGCACCCATCACAGCGCAGGCAGAGGTGGAGGTGGTGGAGGAAGCTAAGTACGTTTGCTTTACAACAGGCTTTCCACTGGTTGGTCATTATCCTTCTCCTGGGAAGCGAGGGGGGACATTTTTCTGTGGCAAAATCCTCAATGCTCGTGTCCCATGCCCTTTTCCTTGCATATTGCTGCTTTTGTGCATGGTGCCTTCAGTGCTGCTGCTGCTTCTCTTTGACACTTGTCATGCCTGGAGAACATAACTCTTACTCAGAGCATGTATTGCCAGATAGACATTTCAGTAGCACAGATACCAAAATACCAGGAGCTGATCTCAGGAATCCTGGTGAGCGTCCCCCATTGCAGAGGGAGAACACACTGTACTCTCGTGCTGAGAGTGTAGGAGTAGCTTGAGCACAGCTCAGCAAAGAGATCACTGGTCTGAGAGTTGTCACTTCATTTCTGGCTGAGAGGTGGGTGCCAGGTATCCAGAACAGTCTGGAAGTAACTCTTGCAGGAATGGGTAGTTCTCCCTGGGGGTTCTCTTGGTCCAGCCCTGAGAAGCTGAGTGAGAGGAACCAGAAGCAGCTTGTGGAGCAGAAAGTGCTCTCTCTAAGCTGACCTCTCCTATAGCTTGTGATCAGACATGAGAACTGCTGTCAGAGCTGCTGCTTTGACCATTTTGGCTCCTGTCCGCATCCGGCACCATCGTGTCAGCTTTTGCACCTTCTCGCTGCCTCTGAACAAAACCAGGACCTGTCACTGCAGCGTCACCACAGAGTTCGGGCACTCCCCGAGCAAGGGGCCAGCAGGCCCAGGGTTGCCTTTGAACTGGTTGGTGCTGAGACATGGCCCACCTGCCTGGTTATTATTTGACTGGGTGATACTGGTGCCACATGTCCCCCATTGTTTGCCTCAACCTTTGTGGGCACTTCTGTGTGAAAAGTGGCAGGTGCGAGGAAGGGTGTATGGATGGAAAAGGTCCCTAGGTATGTGTCACCTGGTCTGGTTGTCCTGAAGGTCTTCTACTGTCCTGTCTCTCTCCAGGCCTTGCTTGTGTGCTCCCATATTGGTTTTTGGGTGCTGGGAAGCAGAGCATAAGCTGCTTTGCACTGACAGGATTGGAGTCTCTTGTAATTCCCAAGCATAGATCGCTTCATTCTGCTTTGTCTTTCCTTACATCTCTGATCGCAAATTCTCTCAGGCACACAAGAAGGGCAAAGGTCTTTGGGACTCTGCTCTGCAGAAAAGGGCGCCAGAGAGAGCTGGCAGGAGCTGGAGCTGGGCTCTGTGTTTTGAGATCATGTGCAGTAGTGGGATGGGCTTTCCCTGGCACTCCAGAGGCAGAGCCATGCCAGTGCTTCTGCTTGGAGTGTGCTGGAGAAAAGCTCCAGTTTTCGGCAGTGGGTTTCGTTGGAGGGCAGGTCCCAGGTGTAGATCCATCATCAGACCCTTCTGCTGCTGGAGCTGCAGGGGACAAGAGCAGATGGTGGCCTGGAGTCCCTTTCTGATCCCAGTCTCAGATAAGAACCTGATGGGGCTGGTGCCTCCGTGGAGAATGGGTGTTTGTCAGGGGCCTCGCGCCCGTGGAAGAGCTGGCGAGGGCAGAGTGGTGTGAGTGCTGGGGCGGGCGGCGGGCAGGCCTGGTGTGTGTCTGCCGCTCTGCACTGCATGTTTGCATGGCTGCAGTGACTCGCTTCCATCCCACCTCTGTGAACTAATCGCTCTTTCTTCCTTTCTGTGTTTTTTCTCTACACTCTCTGTAGCTGCCTGAAAATGCTCAACTTGTGGTGAGTCCCTCTCTCCAGTCCACATGCAAGGGGGAGCGGACCAGACTAGACTGGGGTTGGCAAAACCAAACCCACCAAACACTAAAAAGGCACAAAGTCAAAGCCAACCCAGAGCTGTTTTGATTTTAGGACCAATCACAATATTGGGGAGGGCATGGGCTGTGTCTGACCGGCCACACTAGGCTGAGGGATTCGGCTGATCTCTGAATGAATGGATGCAAAATCGAATTTTAATCCTTTCCTATTTGGCTTTCCATCTCCCCCAAACGTTTACGTCCATAAGCAGATGATGCCTGATGGAGTTGGGCAGAGTTGGGCCTAGGCTGGCTGAGCCTCTTGCGGGAATTCCTCACACAGACGGTTACAAAGGGAAAACCCTGCACTGGGTATCGAGGAGATGGGCCAGTCACTTCCTTGGAAAGTCTCCTCTTGGAGAAGCACAGGCCAGGGAGAACGGAAGGACAAGGCCAGGGAGTGCTCATTAGTGACAGAGCCCCTACTCAGAGAGGGTAGGTGGGAGGTGGCTCCTTTCCAGCCAGCTGAGGTGCAGGTAAATGGGCTTCTCCAGGAAAGAAGGAGTGGGAAAGGTTGTCCTTTAGCACTAGTCCAAGCCCAGCTTGGGGCTTTATCAGGGTTTTGAAGCTGCAGCTGTAGTGTCCCAGTCTCAGGAGGTGCCCCTTGGGGAAACCACGTACCCACTAAGTGGAGGACCAAGCACACACGCAGATGAGTTTGTAGGTGCCAGGGTGGGCTGATGGGTGGAAATTGCCACAGAGCAAGGGGATCAAGCCCGTGTGTAGCGAGGAATGTCCTTGTTGGATGGGAGACTGACTCTGCCCTGCTCTCCATAGGCATCGCCTCCAATACCTCTGGCATCTCTGGCTTCTCTGTATGTCGTAGTCTGGGGCTGTTCTCTTGGGCATCATCTGCATGCAGAGAGATCACGTTCTGTAATTGTCAGCCTGCCTTATCCTTTTATTTTGGTGTTTTGCCTCTGCCTGTCTGAACTGCCAGGACTTCCTTTCCTGAATCCTTCCCTGGACCTCTGAGTAGGAGCCTAAAAAGACAGTCACAAGGAAAACCAGCCAGGAGTCAGTCAGCTCCCTTTGTCTGGTGCCCAAGGAGTCGAGTGCTGCTCAGCCCCTTCTTCCCTTACCCGCTGCATGCAAAACCATCACTCATGCATCCTCCATCCTCTCCCTGTGACGTCCCCCTTTACTCACCATCGCACAAGCCATGAAGAAAGGTGGCTACTGTGGGAGAGAAATACTGCAACAGGCTAAAACAGGAGATGGGGGCAGATGGCCCAGGACAACAGAATGCCAGAGCAGTCCTGAGGTGGGGGTTCCAGCCTGGGATGGGGGTGCTGAGGTGGCAGACGAACACCTCAGTGTGGGTGGGCAGCAATGGAGGCATCACTTGCCCTGCAAGTGCAAGGGCTTTGCGTTTCTCCTCGTCCCACCACCTGACTGGGCCTAGAGATAAATCATGGACATCTGTCCATGCAGTGGGAGGGGTCCTTCCTCTTGGGAGGCTGTGGGAGCTCTCCATGTCACAAGGAGAGTATTGTTTGTTCTCCCAAGCAGTTGATCTGTGCTGGCAGGCTTGGCTCACAGCCGGTTGTGCTCACCCATCGCTTTTGCACTCCAGAGTGAGGCTTGTGCACCCAGGGACCAGCACTTGGGTGAGAGTTCCTCTAGCTCTGAAAGGACAGGGGTATAAAGCTGACATTCCATGAAGGACCCAGTGAAAAATAGTTTGGAGAAGATGTTAGAGTGGTTTGTAATGTTTTTAGCCTACAGCAGATGGTTGTAGGAAAAAACAATCTTTGAATCCTCATGTTTGCCTGTCAGAGCTCAGGGAGCATTTGAACAACACTCTCAGGCACATGGTTGGATTCTTGGGGCTGTCCCGTGCAGAGCCAGGAGTTGGACTCAATGATCCTTGTGGGTCTCTTCCAATTCAGGATCTTCTGTGACTCAGTGGTCTACTCTGGTTGCTTATCCAGGCATCCCTTCCAGCAGCCAGAAAGAGCAGTCTTCCAGCATCACTCGGGCTTCTCCGGGGATGGCTGTCCCAGCAGATGGAGAAAGACGTAGCTTGGGAGAACTCGCAGATGTGCAGAGCATTTCTGACAGTGGGCTGAGGGTAGAAACGTAGATACACATCCAACACCAAGGAATTCTATAGGAAGCCAGGAGAAGTATAGGATCTGGATGACTGCTCCCAGTGTATCCCACAGGGAACCCACCGCTCCTCACGGTTCAGCTGCGTTGGGCGTTCCTCTCCCCACCTCAGCCTCCACTCTTCATCCTTCTTGCTTCCCGTAATCCTCTGCACCACCCTCACATCGGATGGGGGAAGAAGCAGGGGTTCTGCATCCCAGCACTGAGTGATTGATCCAAAGTGGAAGCTCTGGTTATCATGAAAGGTTCAGTAAAGAAACCTGGTCCCTGAGCCGACATCTCTTTGGAACTTGTTTTTTTAGTGAACAGTGGTGAAAACCATGTGTCTCGTGGCTGGGAAAAGCAGCCAGACCTCACTGTCCCAGTCCACTTCCTCTGGGGTGGGACAGAGGGAGTGGAGCACCTGGGTCCCTGTTTTATCACTTTGCCAGATGGCTCCTTGTGTTCCTGCTCCAGTGGAGCCTGGGAGGGAGAAGCCTGGCCAGCATTCTGGGGCCTGGCAGTGGGAAATCCCAGCTGGCCATGGCTAAGTCTCCCAGTCCGGGCTGGTGATGTCATCCACTCTCCAGCAGCTGCCCCCCATCCCAGCAGCATGGTGGGGCCCGGGCTGGGCAGGCAGAGATGCTGTTGCATGAGGACAAGTGGGGGGGACAGCAGGGATATCATGGGGACATTGCGGACACATCACGGGGACATTGCAGGCTGCCAGGCGTGGGGCTGACTCTCCCTCCTTGTCCTTTGTCCTCCAGGTGCTGCTGCTTCTTTAAGAGGAAACGGAAGAAGACGGCTCAGCGTCACAAGTGACCCGTGCCTCCTGGGCCTTGCAGGAACCACCACGCCTGCAGCTCCTGCCCTGTCTCACTGGAAGGGGCTTGTCTTTAGGAGGGAGGAGGAGGAGGAGGCATAGGAGAAAGAGAGAAAAACAAAAACAAACAAAAAAAGAACCCAAGTGACATTTTAAACCAAAAAGAGAAGAAAACGTTCCAAAACAAACCACTCTGGGGTGGATCTGCTGAATGGTCTCCCTCATTCACTCCAAGCCTGAAGCTCCTTTTGGGACCAGGACTGTGGCTGGCTCAGGTCTTGGTCACCTTGGGAGGGGGGCTGGCTGGCTGACCCTCCTTCCCGTTGTTTACGGCGAAGGCATCGTTGACGCAAACCTGAGGACTGTGCTTAGTTCCTGCTCACTTTCCTCCCCTCCCTCCCCTGCACTCTGCTCCTCTGTCCTCCTCCCTCCTTAATTAAGTGAAGAAATTCCATAGGCTCGATTGGCTGTGGAGAGGGCAGGAGGATGCAGGGCAGGCAGGAGAGTTGCTAGGAGAAGGGCCTGACTGCTGCAGCAGGAAGAGACAGGTTCTCTCTGTGGCTCCTTGGGAACAGTTACACTGTAATGTGCAAGCTGTGAGAAATTTGCAATCTACTGTTCCAGTTAGGTTTTTTTTTCTGGCTCCCTTGACACCTCCCTCCTCTGACAGTAACAGAGCAGTGTGGATTGTTTTAAAGATGCTGACGTCGTTGCACTTTTTATTATTTTTAGCATTTACAGATGCACATTGTATCTGTGGATCTCTGCGTGGCCACGCCAGCGCAGGCAGACATCCAGCGGGGAGGATGGTGGGGTGCACGAAAATGCCCTTGAGTGGGGATGTCCATGACCCTTGTGCCAGTCTGGGGCTCCCGACGCCCACCTTGGGCCGCGCGCTGAGGAAAGCATACTTGAATTTCCAATCACCCTTCCTAGCTGCCAGTGAATGTCCTTTCCATGGTTTCCTACACCGTGCCTAACCCAGCTGGCCGGGAGATGCGAGGCTGATACCCAGCATGGGCCAGAGGGAGCGGCATGGGCTTTGCTGAGCCAGAGAAATTTGTGCTGGTTTAAGAGGTCAGGATTGAGGTTCCTGAGAAACAGCTATTTCCAGAAGCATGGGCATTTCTCGGTGTGGGTAGCTAGGCAGCCTTCTCAAATCCGTCCTTGGGGTGGTTTGGAACCTTCTGCAAGAACATATTAGTGGGAGCAAAGCATCCCCAGCAGGGGAGAGGATGCTTCATGCCTTAACACTGATCTCATCTCCTGATGGTCAGATAGGTTTGACTGGAATCGCCTTCACATCCTCTCTGTGAGCATGGGGCAGGCGCAAGTTCACCCACGGTTCAACCCAGCCACGGTTCTCCTGCACTACTTTGAGCCAAACCAATAACAAGGAAAGGGCTTGGGGTGCTTTGCATACCCAGATAAACAGTGAAATCTTGCATCCAACTGCAGCATTTCCCAAATTGGAGGAGGTGAGGCTGCCTGGGCTTACTGGAGAGGTGGCAGTGCTGTGGGAGAACTCGAGCAGCTTTGGGAAGGTTCTGAGTAGGTTCCTTCGACTTTGTCTTTCCATGTGTGACACCAAATCAGGCTGGAATGGTTCTCTTGTCATAAACTCAGGCCTGGCTTACCCCAAAATCCTGGAGAGCATGAAGGGAGAGGCTAGATCTCATTATCGTTTAACAATTTAATGATAATCTGCGTAGGTTGGCGTACACAGAGTGACATTGCCAGGAGGTTCAGTTTCTTTACCTGGGTAGGAGCAGGCTTAGAAGGGAGGAGATCAGCCTGGGCAGCGAGCTCTGGGCTAGCTCATCATGCATTCCTGAGTCAGGCAGACACTGGTGTGGTGCCAGGGTGGAAAAGCCTCCCTCCTGGCCAAGATCCCTGCAGGGTGTCTCTTCTCCATTCTCCACTGCATTCTCTCCATGCCTTACCCCGATGAGCGCGATGGAGGCGCAGAGCCCTCGGCTCACGCAGGCACCTCCTTCCCCCTTAGCAAAGCGCTTTCCTCCAGCTGGGCCATGGGCCGGGCTGGGAGCAGGGCAGGAAGGGCACCACTCACCTCCCGCAGGCACATGCCAGGCACGCCGCCCTGTTCCCTCCTGCCACAGGGAGGACACGGCCATGGGCACATTCCACCTTTCTCTTTCCAAACTCCTCCGCTGCCAGTGGCTCCCAGAAGCTGTGTCTCTGGCACAGGCATTCCCCTCTCTGCTGTAGGAAACCATGGTTCGGCGTCTTGGGAGGGGGGTCCAGGGGCACAGGCGCTCCCTGGGAGCCGCCCTGCCCGCTGCCGACAGAGCCGGGCCCTGAGACACTTCCGTTGCTGCCCTCCCAAGCCCCACTAAGTGCCTGTCACCAGAACTCGATTCCTTCTGCATCTCCTGCCGTGTTTGGTCATTCCTCGCTGCCTCCACTCAAGGAGCAGCTTGTAGTTGCAGCATATGTAAGTGTTTGCAGGGTGAGGGAGGGCGGGGGGGAAAGGGGCCATCTCAACAGGTTTTGTTCCTAAATGTTTTTGGTTTCTTTTGTTCCGTTGTTTTTTTGGTTTTTTGTTTTTTTTTTTTTTTTCTGATTTTTTTTTTAAGTGAATGTATTTGATCGTTTAGAAACTTTCCTGACCTTGTTTTTAAGTGGGTTGGTTTGAAAGCTGTTTCATGGTGACCCACTACAGCTTCTCTCCGGAGATACGGTGTTCTTTTAATCCTACAATGATGTGTTTGTAGGGGAGGACTGTCCCCCCACGGCATGCTGGTAATGCTCACTTGTACCAAGCCCTCTTGCACTATAATCGTACGTTGGACTCTTCAAAAAAAAGGGCAAAGATGTGGGGTGGCTTTTTAACAAAATAAACAAAAAAACAAAAAAAAAAAAGAAAAAAGAAAACAAAGCAGGTTACCAGCAAGTCCTGTGCTTGAGGGAACCGCTGTCCCCAGGGAGCTCGGAGGTGACGAGGAGACGCAGCCAGACTGAGCCAGCCATGCTGTGGTAGGATGTAGGGCATTAACCTGGGCAATCCCTCCTCTCCTTGCCGGCAGCGGTTGGCAGCCGGGAGACCCCAGGCAAGGGGAGGGCTCCTGGAGGCTCCTGGTGCAGGTGCCTCTGACGCGGCTCTTGGCCCTCCAACGTTGCGATGCAGTCTTCTGAGGTATCAAGTGAGATGATTATTATTTTTTTTTTTCAATAAAACATTGCACTGCTGCATTGTTCTCCATGAATAGATGTATTTATTACCTCAGCCTGACCATGGCGCTTGTGTTTTGTCTTCCTTTGGCTCTGCTGGGCACTTGTGTCACCCTCTGCACCCCTTGGAGGGGACAACACATGGGTGGGACTTTGTGGGACTTTCTCAACGCTTGGTGCTTTACAGCTCTGTGGGGGTCAGCCAAGGCGGAGGTTGGCCAAGGGGTGGTCGCACCAACTTTCCTTCTCCCGGCGCCCACACATTCCCACTTCAGCCATCCTGGAATGCAGGATGCCTCGTCCTGAGGCTGCCCTTGAGAAGGGAGCACAGGGAGAGGGGTACCGGGACCTGCCCCCCTGGCAAGGCTGTGGGATAAAAACTGAAGGAAGGAGAGAAGCCCAAATTCCTCTTAAGTACCAGGAGCATTGCATTGCACCATCACTGAAGGTGTCACTGCCCGTGGCACGGGCTGGACATGAAAAGGTCTCTTCCAACCCAAACCAGTCTGTGATTGCAAATCCTGGACTTAACATGTGGAATTAGGCTTGGGTCAGTGTCAGTCTCTGAAAAATTAAATCTCAAAGGTGGAGATGCAGGGTCCAAGGGTCAGGGAGGGAACCTTTGAGGTTCATCTCCTTGTCAGAGTGCATGTGTCCCCAGACAAACTTTTGGGAACGGGAAATGAAAACTCATGGTACTAATGGTACATTTAAGGCTGGGAACTGGGCGGGGAAATGTCACACGAGAGATCACAGCGTGGAGTAGGGTGCATGGAAACATTTTGGTTCAGGTGCAGGTGTCTCCGAGTGGGTTCAGTGCCAGCTGCTCTCAAAGGTGCCTTGGCTCTCCTGGCATCTCTGCTCAGACACTGACCCGCAGCCATTCAGCTCGCCGGGAGCCCGGCCCGGAGGAGGAAACCGGGACACACCGGGGACACACCTGGGACACACCGGGGACAAGCCGGGACACACCGGGACATACCAGACACACAGGGGATACTCCGGGACACACCAGGGATACACCGGGGATAGACCGGGACACACCAGGGATACACCGGGGATACACCGGGACACACCAGGGACACACCGGGGACACACCGGGACACACCGGGGACACACCAGGGACACACCGGAGACACACCGGGACACAACGGCACACACCAGAGACACACCGGGGACACACCGGGACACAACAGGGACACACCGGAACACACCGGGGACAAGCCGGGACACACCGGGACACAACAGGGACACACCGGGACACACCGGGGACAAGCCGGGACACACCGGACACACCGGGGACACACCGGGACACAACAGGGACACACCGGGACACACCGGGACACACCGGGGACACACCGGGGACAAGCCGGGACACGGCGGAACAGCAACCCCGACCCGCCTCAGCTCCCGCCCCCCGGCCGCTCCCATTGGCCACCGCCACTCTAGGCCCCGCCCCCTCCCACCTCCTCCCCCTCAGTGACCAATCATCGCGGCGTTCCGCTGCCGATTGACAGCTCCGCGGCCGCCCGGCGAGGGGCAACGTGGCAGACGCCCGCGCCCCGCCCGGCCGGAAGGTGCTGCCTTCCCCCCCCCGTGGCCGCGGTTGGTCGCGCCCGGGCGGGCGGAGCGGGCGGCAGCGCGGCGCGGGCGGTACCAAGGCGCGGCGCAGGCGGGGGTGCGCGGCGGGCGTGGCCGGATGCCGGCGGCGCGGCGGGCGCTGTGGCCGGGCTGCGAGCGGCGCAGGATGAAGGTGCTGGTGGCGGCGGCGGCGCTGGGCGCGGCCCTCCTGCTCCTGCTGCCCGCGGCCTCCCGCGCCGACGAGCGCAAGAAGGGACCCAAGGTCACCGCCAAGGTCGGAGTGGGGGCGAGGCGAGGCCGGCGGGGGGGGATTGGGAAAGATTCCGTGTGGGGGGAGCCCGCATGGGGCAGGGGAGACCCGGGGAGGGGGAAACTGGGGTGAGGGGCCCTGGATGGGCTGGAGGGGTCTGGGATTGAGGGGGCCCGGGTGGGAAGGGTGCGGTAAGGCCCTGAAGGAGGGAGGGTTCAGCGCGGAGGGGTCGGGGGCACCTGGAAGGGCGGGGGAGGCCTGGGGACAGCTTGGCCCAGCTCTGGGGACGCTGATGTGGGGGGCCTGGGCTGAAGGCCTGGGTTTGGGGGGATCCAGCTCGGGTGAGTGGTGAAGCTGCTGGGGGGGATGCAGCCGCGGGGGTGGGGCACCGGCCAAGCTCACCCAGTGAGGTTTTGGGCCTGGTTGGAGTTGGCGAGTTGGACTTTGGGAAGTGGGTTGGCCCAGCAAGGTGAGTCTGGCGCCCCTGATCCCCCCTAACCTTCCTCGGCCCCCTCCAAGGTGTTCTTCGACCTGCGGATCGGTGAGGAGGATGTGGGCCGGGTCGTCATCGGACTCTTTGGCAAGACAGTGCCCAAGACGGTGGAGAATTTCATGGCCTTGGCCACCGGAGAGGTGAGGGGCCCTTGGCACCCTGGGCCTCACCTGCCGCTGCTCGAGTCCTGCTCGGTGCCCTAGGGCAGCGCTGGGGCCACAGAGCTCTGGTCCAGCCCTTCACCTCACTCAGTGTTATCCCTCCACACCCCCAGAAAGGATTTGGCTTCAAGGGCAGCAGGTTCCACCGTGTGATCAAGGACTTCATGATCCAGGGAGGAGACTTCACCCGTGGCGATGGCACTGGAGGTAACTTGGTGGATCCAAGCCACTGTCCTGTGGTGGGACAGCAGCCACGCTTCCAGCCACTGCAGGGCTGTCCCTGGGACCAGTGTAGAGCTGGAGCTTGGTGCAAAGACATGGCCTTGGAGCAGAGCTGAGTGCTGGGGTAACTGGGAGCCTCCTGCTCTGCTCCCTTGGCATGATGCCCCTGCCCAGGTCCTGGGGTGCTTCCAGCTCCCTGCAGCAGCCCATGTCTCCTGTATCCCTGTGGCATCAGTGCTAGTCCCTGCTCTGGAATTACCCATTCCCCCCACCCAGCTTGTTTTGGAGCTACCACCACCATCACCCCTACCCTGACACATTCCACGAGATCACTGCAGCCTTTTTGTCCCCACCTTTAGGAAAAAGCATCTACGGGGACCGTTTCCCTGACGAGAACTTCAAGCTGAAGCACTACGGGCCAGGCTGGGTGAGCATGGCCAACGCCGGCAAGGACACCAACGGCTCCCAGTTCTTCATCACCACCGTGAAGACGCCGTGGCTGGACGGGAAGCACGTGGTGTTCGGCAAAGTGCTGGAGGGCATGGTGAGGGATGGGAGAGGGAAAGGGGCTGGGGCTCTGGAGGGAGTGGGACTGGGCAGGGCTTGGCCACTCTCACACTCTGCTCCACGCAGGATGTGGTGCGGAAGGTGGAGGGCACAAAGACAGACAGCCGGGACAAGCCCCTCAAGGATGTCACCATCGTCGACTGTGGCACCATCGAGGTGGAGAAGCCGTTTGCCATCGCCAAAGAGTGACGGGACCAGGCCCTGCCAGGCTGGGAGGGGCTGTGGGATGGGGGCTGCTGTGCTTCCCCTGCCCCTCTCCCTGCTGCCTCCCAGCCCGTGGCACGGGGCACAGGCTGCTCTTCCATCACTTTTGTAAGAAGCACATGCACCAATAAATGTGACCAATGTGTTTTTTAAGGAGCTGCCTCTCTCCTGCCTTTGGAGGGGTGCAGTTCACTCTGCATCCTTCACACCCAGATGCGCCCCATAACCTTCCAGTCCCTCTCCCAGCCTTCCTTCTTCCACATCTCATCCAGCTGGGAGCAGTGCCACAGTTGGCCCTGGGTTTGCTTTGCAGAATTCCACAGCACAGCACTTTGCCAGTCAGTCAAATCCAGGAGATTTATTGCACCAAAGCCTGGATGCAGAGAGGTTTTCCAGCACCGTTCAGCATCCAGAGATTCGTACTGCAAGCCCAAAACAGCAGGGGGGAAGGCAAAGCTCCTGCTCTGCCAACAAAGGCACTTCACATGGTGGTTGGAGAGCAGTTCACAACATCCCTTTGGCTTCTCCCCCTGCCCTCTTGGGTTCTCCCAGCATTTCCCTGCCCCAGCCCAGCAGGGAGGAGTGAGTTTCACCACAAGGATCCTTTCCTCACCACTGCATTCCTGGGTGCTGGGTGGGTGTCTGGGAACTCATCCTTCCAGAGGCTTGGGGCGCTGCCTGGCTGGGCACACAGCTCAGGGGGAGGTAGAGGCCCTGCAGGACACCCCTGAGGACGGTGTTGGGGAGCAGGTCTGTGAGGAAACAGAGGCTGCTGTAATTGCTTGTATTCTCCTGGGCCCCATTGAGAAGCACCTCTGTAGGGCCCGAAGAACCTTTTGTAGGTTTTGGAGCCCTGTTCATGGCCCTGCTCCTCACCAGTGCCGTGTGGCCGCACGTAGGGATCCGAGCAGAAGCCGACGATGGGGCGCTGGGAGGGCAGGAGTCCGGTGCTGCTGTGGAAGAGGGGACATCAGCCCTCAGCCTGTCCCCACCGTCCCCAACCCTGTGTACTTGGGGTGGCTAACATGGGGCAGAGGGACAATCCTGGTGCTGTGCAGGATAACCCTGGTGCTGGCAGAACTCATTACTCACGGGGGGCTGCTGGCCTTGGGGCTCTGCTGGCACTGCCGCACCTTCAGGAAGTCGAGGACATCCTGGGGCAGCTCCTCGTTGTGGTACAGCACACCCTGCAATGCTCCAGGGGGGTTAGCACCCCAAAAACCCATCCCAAATCCACCACCATGTGTTCCTCACCCCTAAAAGCCCACCCTGACCCTGCCGAATGCTCCTCACCCGCAGGTAGAGCTCCAGGCCCTGCCGGCGCTGCTCCAGCACTTTGGGCATCCAGTTGGGGACATGGCGCGGGGGGAAGTCGGGGACCTTGCAGGTCTTCTTGATCTGAGGAAGAGTGCAGGGGTATCAGGGCAGGCCACAGAGGTTGAGGCCAGGTCTCCCATGTCCCCTTCCTGAGGAGCTGGGGGGTCTCACCCGCTTGTGCAGTGCCTGGAACTCGCTGTAGCGCTTGGTCACCGTGTGCCGCCGGCCATTGCACAGCACCTCCACCCGGAACACCTGTGATGGGACAGACCAGACACCGTGTCCTCCTCAGCAGCCCCAGCCTCACCATCCTCACCATCCTCACCAGCCCCAGCCTTAGCACCCTCACCATCTTCGTCATCCTCACCATCCTCATCAGCCTCCCAGGGGAGGTAGGAGCCTCTAACACACCTAGGGAGGGCACTTGGGACCCTCCACCCCCACTTCTCCAGAACAGGCAGAGACCCCCAACCTCCAGGGCAGACCCCCAACACCCCCATGGCCAATGGGGGCACAATGGCACCAGGCAGGACCCCCAAAAGCAGATGGGACACCATTCTCCCCTCCCGAGGGGAGCACAGCAAGGTGTGACATCCCAACCCCCACCAAATCCCGCCAGAGAGTTGGGACCCTGGGGCTGGCAGGGACCCCCAACACCTTGGGGTGTGCAGGGACACCAGGAAGGGGCACATGGGGACCTCAAACCAATGGGACAGAGGGAGACAACCCAACTTTCCCCAAGGCAGTTGAGGCACCCTACCTAGGGATAGTCATGGATCTCCACCCTCCTGGGGAAGGCAGGAGAGCCCCTTCTTTCTCCACAGGGCCAGAGGAAACCCCCAGACCAGGGGTCCCCCCACTCCACCCCCCAGGGCCAGTGGGGATCCCCCAGGGACAGCCCCTGCTTTCAAGGGTGGGTCCCTGAGGACAGACGGGGACCTCCACCCCACAGTGCCACAGGGGGCCCCCCAGGCCAAGGACCCATCTCAGAAAGGAACCCTATGGAGACCTCTGCCCAGCACCCCCTGGGCCAGGGACCCCCATCCCCCCCCCTTCAAGGGCTTTGTGTCCCCCTTCTCAGAAAGGGATTCATGAAAACAACTGGGGACCAATGCTCCTCAGGGCAGATGGTCTTACCTGCCCCTCTCTCCCCCTTGCCTCCTCACTCACCTGGATAGTTGGGACCCCTGGGAGGCGGTAAGAGCTGCTGGGAACCCCCCAAGCACTTGAAGGATGTAGGGACACGATGGTGGGCATGTTAGGACCCCCACACCCTCCACCATCCAGGGCAAGCAGGGCAGAGGGGGCACCCAGAGACAGACAAAGACAGAGGGTGGCCCCTGGGCTACCTCTGGGACAAGTGGGGTTCCCCAGTTACACATGGGGATACCCTTCTGAGCAGGTGGGGACCCTGCAGGAGCAACAGGACCCCCAGAACAGGACCCCAGGGCGGGCAGGAAGAGCCTCCAACCCCTGGGGCCAGTGGAGGCACCCCCGGGATGGGGGGACCCCGGGGGACAAGGCCCTGAACCCCCCTACCTGGGGATAGCCATGGATCTCCTCCTGAGGCAAGAGGGAACCTGCACTACAGGGACACTCCTGATCCCAAGGGCGGAAGGTGCCCCCAGCAGGGACCCAGGGCAGGCACAGACCCCCGGGGCAGGTGGGGACCTCCAACCCTTGAGGCTGTGACACTTCAGGGTGGTCTGGGGGTACAAGGGAACCTCCGGTCCCAGAGCAGGTGGGGCATCCCAGGGAAGGAAGGGACCCCCCAACCATGGGGGCTACAGGGACCTTTCCCCCTTTCAAAGGCAGAGGGTCTGTGCTCCCACCGGCTGGGACCCCCCAGGGACAGGCAGAGGCCTCCAGCCCCATGACCCTCCCTCAGGCCAAAATAGTCTCAGCCTGCCCGTGTCCCCCATCCCCTCCTGTGGGGACCTCTGCCTGGAGCCTCCGGGTCGGGGAGCCCCCTGTGCCTGTCAGGGACTCTCCCAGGGGTATTTGGGGTCCTCCAAGCCCAGGGTCAGGGACACCCCCACCCCTGGGGCAGAGGGCAGTACTCGGGGACGAACAGGACACGGGGGAGGTGGGGCACGCAGAGCCCTCCAGCCCCTGGGGTAGGGTGGAAGCACCGCCGGGCAGGGGGAGATCCCTGGGGAGAGGCAGAAACCTCCAATCCCCGCAGCCAGCAGGGATGGGGGCAGGCAGGATCCCGCACACCCGGGGCCAGAGGGAACCCCCTTTCAAAGGCAGAGGGTCTGTGTCCGCCACCGGCAGGGACTGCCTAGGGACAGGCAGCGACCACCACTCCCAGGGCACATGGAAGACCCCTGGGACAGAGGGACACAAATCCCCTCGTGGGAACTTGGGGGCCTCCAGCCCCAGGGCAACCGGGACCCCCCAGACCAGGGGACACCTCCCCACCGGCAGGGACCCCTGCGGAAAGGCAGGGACCGGCACTCCCGGGCTGGGTGGGGGACGCTTGGGGACAACTGGCGAGCTCTAGTCCCCGGGGCAGAAGGAGACCCCCTCTCCCACCCTCCCCTGCAGGCAGCCAAAGCCCCGAGCCCCGCGCAGCCCCGTCCCTCACCGTGTGCGCCCGCTCGGGGCTGCGCGCAGCCGCCGGGGGCTCCGCAGCGGGGATGGACACGGCGATCATGGCCCGGGGCACGGGAAGGGCCGGGCAGGGACCGCCCCGAGCGCCCGCGGCGGGGACACGGCCCCCGAACAGCCCGGGCACGGGGCTGCGGCCCCGGCACAGGGGGAGGGGGCAGTGGAGACGCCGCAGGGAGCCGGTTTACAGGGATAAGGGGAAAGGAAAGAGGGAAGTCAGCCCGAGTTGCCTTTTCTCTTTTTCAACGCAGAAGGGGTATCGGTTTTGATAAAATCCACACGCGAGGGCGGGGAGAGGGGAAAGGGGCAAATCTACCCCCGGGTAAGGGGGGGTAAGCACCACACCCTTAAGAGCTCCACCATGCTCCAGCACTTCTGGGGAATGCCACAAAGTGGGGTTGCTACAGAGCCCCGCTGAGCTCAGATCCTAAAAACAGCTCCTGCTTGAAGAAAGGCAGGGAGCCAAAGCCTAATCAAGCGCAGGGACAGGTGGCCAGAGCAGTGTCCAAGGTCACCTCTGTCCCATCACAACACGGGGGAGGCTCTCCTGCCTCCCTCGCCCTCCACAGGATGCACCGTTTCTCTCCCCGCTCCCACTTCGAACACCCAGAGCCTGTTTGCCCTGATAGAAGTTTTATTACAGAACTTTAATGGCACTGCAGGAGTAAGATAATTCATTAGAGCCTTAAAACCCAGCCTGAAAAATAGATATTTGCCAGATCTTGTTAACCCCCTGGCTGCGGGTCTGGTCTGGAAGCAGGAAACTAGTTTCTCTTCAGTAAGAAAATATATGTTGCTAAATGAAAAATATACAGTTAGAAGAGTTACTGGCTCGCAAGCTGCTCGTCTGGGGGTGACACCTCTACCAGCTCCAGCATGTGGAACGAGGGGTCGCTCACGTGGAAAAGAGGAGGAGGTATAGTGTATATAAAAAAAAAAAAAAAAAAAGGCAAAATTCAGGTTCGTTTGCTCAGTCCAATTAAGAAATGGCCTTGGCTTCGGGCAGGAACGCTTCCCAGTACTTCACCACCTGCAGGGAGGAGAGGGAGAGAGTCAGGAGAATTCAGGATGGAGCCACAGTGGGAGGGGGGGGGGGGTCATGCTTGAGAGTCACAAGCTTGGCCAGAACTTGGATGCAAAATCACATCAGGGACCACTCACCTGCTGCTGAGAGGTCAGTAACGTCTCAAGGTATTTCATGACGTGGTTTCTGAAGTCCTTAGATTTCTCTTTCTGCAAGAGATGGGTGGGAGGCTCAACCAACCACCAAAATCCTCCAGATTTTGGGAGGGGGAAGGAGAAACCACCGGGATTTTCCTGTTCCTCCTGGGGTCCCATGAGGAGATCAGCCCAAGAGACACACAGGATCTTCGCCCACCCACCTTCATTTTAACAGATTCCTTGTGGGGAAGCCCCTCTTAGCCAAACACCCTCAGAGATGCCCCAGCTCACACATGTGGGATGTGGAATTTAGGGGTGCTGCTGCAGCAGGAGCCCAGGGCAGCCCCAAGGCACCAAGGCTGCCCTGAACGTACCTCAAACCGTATCACTTCCTTGCGGATGACGGCAGAAATGCGCTCAAAGTCCCTTTCGTACTGTGTCACCCGGGACTCCCACTGCAGAGACAGGAAGTGCAGTTTGGGGACAGGAGAAGGAACTCCTGCCCCCCTCTCCATGGGGGTTTGGAGTCACGCCTGTACACGTGAGAGGTGTTGCTGGAGCACAGCCCGGTCTCTCCAGCCCTTGTGACCACCTTGGCATGGAGGCCACGGGAGGCAGGACCACAAGCAGCCCCTCCTTAAGGCTGGCTTAGCCCTTGATGTGGCAACTTGGCCACAGGCACCTGTCCCTCCTGCTCCCCAGCCCAGAGGGTCCCCAGCTGAAGCACGGAGGGCAGGAACAGAGCAGAGACCCCCATGCTCCGTTCCCTACCTCTGAGATCTCATCCTTGGCCTGCTGCAGCTTGTCAGGTTTGTTTGCCCACAGCAGCCTGGCCTCCATCTCCCTCTTCTTCTGGAGCATGGCCTGGGCATCCTGCCACCGCTGCCAGGTCTTCATGCGCTGGTCGAAGGCTCCCTGGAGGGAAGGAGGAGCAGAGGGCTCCTGACAAGGGGGCACTGGAGGTCCTGGACCAAAGCTGAGCCAGAACACAGATTGGGTCCTGCTCTGGAGCATTCACAGCTCCCATATGGACCAGTGGACCAAGGACATGGTGTTCTGGCCTCTATGGAAGGTTGTGTTTGGGGCAGGAAGGGGTCAGCCTGCTACACTTGCTACTCCTATGGGATTGCTTCTTGCCAGTGCACCAGATGGCCTGTGTCGTTTTGATGCCCAAGTTCAGAAGCAGCAGGACTCAGGCTCTGCTGCAGCAGGCACTTGGCAGGTCTATTTTGACCACCTGTATCCCAGGTTACCAGCTCACAGCTTCAGCCTTCACCACTGGAAGGGTTGGGCGTCACCCACAAGCCATGAACTTGCTCCACATCCCCTCTGGAGAGCAGCAGCACGGCCAGGCCTCACCTACAACCATTTTCCAACCTAACCAGTGCACATCTGGACAACCAGCATTCTGCCTGAAGAGGCCATGCCCTGCATGCCCTCTGCCATGTCCTGTGCTTGAGTTTGGAAGACCTCCTGGCATCCCTAAGCCTAAGATGGGTAGGAGGAGCAGGAGCAAAGGAGTCCTTACCCTTACAACTGAGAGCAGGCGGATGTAGTCCCCCAGGAGCTCAGCCAGGAGGAAGAAGTCATTGTTAGCCTGTTCATGGTGCAGCTGCTCAATCTTCTCCTCCACCTCAGCCAGCTGGGACAGTGCCCGGGATAGGGCCGTGTTGTCCTCCGAGCTCCCCAGCATGGCCAGACTCTTGGCAAACTGGGCTGTGTTCAATGCCAGCTCTGGGGAATGGGATGAGGGTCAGGAGATGGGCCTGGCTGCACCAGGTGCTCCCCAGAAGAGGGTTCAGCCCTTGGAGCTGCCTTTCCATAGATCCAGGAAGTACCAGCTAATGGAAGAGCCAGCACTGGCTCAGTCAGAGCCAGCAGCTTCCAGCCACGAGGAAAAGGGAAGCAGCTGAGGAAAAGGGAAGCAGCCGAGCTGGAGGACAGGCACAGCTTTGCAGAAGTCAGTCAAAACATGCAGAGGAAGGAAAACATCCCCACTCCCAGAGGATGTCTCAGAATAAGTAAGGTCAGCTCTGCTCAGGCTTGCTACAGCAGCCTTCAGAACCAAGCCAATAGGTTGAGGGGACTGGGGTTGATCAGCCTGGAGAAGAGAAGGCTCCAGGGAGACCTCAGAGCCCCTGCCAGTGCCTAAAGGGGCTCCAAAAGAGATGGAGAGGGACTTAGGACAAGGGCACGAAGGGACAGGACAAGGGAAAATGGCTTCCCACTGCAGGAGGGCAGGGTTAGATGGGATATTGGGAAGGAATTCCTCCCTGTGAGAGAACCAAGGCCCTGGCACAGTTTGCTCACACAAGCTGTGGCTGCCCCATCACTGGAAGTGTTCAAGGCCAGGTTGGATGGGGCTTAGAGTAACTTGGGATAGTGAATGGTGTCCCTGCCCATAGCAGGGGGGGCGTGTGGAACAACATGGACTTTAAGGTCCCTTTAGCCCCAAGCCGTCCTGGGATTCTGTGATCCCACAGGACACAGGTTCTCTCCCACACTACCATCCTGAGTTTGTGGATCTGGACAGATGAACTGGGGTGACCATTTGACATCTGTCTCCCAGGAGGAAGAGACTGAGAGTCCTTTATAGCAACATCCCTCCTCCTTGGAAGAGTCCCTGGGACACCTGGCCCTGGTGACCCCCCAGGCATGGCCCAGCAGGGTGTGGCTGTCCCAGCCCAAAGGCCAGAGTGCACAGTGATCAGTCACCTTTGCGGTGGTTCACCAGGGTCTCCACCACAGCGTGCAGCTTCCGCAGCCGCTGGTCCTCGCACTCCACCTCCTGCAGCTTCTCCTCGAACCACTGCAAGAGGTACATCCAGAGCTCATTCCCACAGGTGGGGTTTTCCCTGCACCCAAAGCTGGAGCTGGGAAGAGCACATGGCTCCAGAGGGAGGACAGGGACAGCCCAGAGGCGCCCCAACACTTACGATGTCCGATTCATTCATCTTGATGGTCATTTTACTGACGGCATCTGTGGCTTTGTTGAACATCTTCATTATTCCTGCTCCACTCAAGGTCTGGGTGCTTACAGCTCTTGGGAGCTGGAAAGGAATGGAAAAGTGCTTTGCCACAGGAGGTGGAGCCAAGCTGGGAGAGCTGGGGGTGTTCACTATTCCAGTGCCTAAAGGGGCTTCAGGAGAGCTGGAGAGGGACTCTGAACAAAGCCTGGAGTGACAGGACAAGGGGAAATGGCTTCCCACTGCCAGAGAGCAGGGTTAGATGGGATATTGGGAAGAAATTCTCGGCTGTGAGAGTGATGAGGCCCTGGCACAGCTTTCCCAGAGAAGCTGTGGCTCCCCCACCCCTGGAAGTGCCCAAGGTCAGTGGATGAGGCTTGGACCAACCTGGGATAGCAGAAGGTGTCCCTGCCTATGGCAGGGGGTGGAACGAGATGGGCTTTGAAGTCTCTTCCAGCCTAAGCCATTCCATGATTCTGTTTTGCCCATGAGGTAACTGGTGAGTGATCACTCCCTGCCCTTACCTCAACCCATGAGCTTTTTGTTTATTTTCTCCCTCATGCCTGGCAAAGGGCATGGTTCAGCAGCTTTGGTGGGCACCTGGTGTCAACACCAGTTCCCACTCCCACTCCCACTCTTACAGGGTTCTGCCACTTCCTGCTGAGCTTTGCAGGATCCTGCCTCATTAACTGCTCAAGTACCATTTCCTTCAGCACTTCCAAGGGTACCTTACTCCACACTACTGACCTCCTCCTTCTCCAAGAACTCCCTGACGTCCGGGTCCTGAAGCATGGTTGGATGGCTGACCACTCTGCGCAGGTACCTATGGGAGGAACAGCTCCAGAAGTTACTCTGGCTGTAGCAAACCTGGCACTGAGCCATCACAGCAACACATTGGTATTTACCCCAGAACACTTGGTATTTACCACAGAACAGTAGTTGGGAAGCTGGAAATCAGAGCCAACAACTGTTCTAATTCACCCACAAGTTCTCCCACCTCCCTGGGGAATTTGGTGATGCCACCATGAAGACCAGAAGCCTCTGAGGTCCCTCACTCAGTTCAGGGACAGCCAGTGGGGTCATACCTCTCCAGAGCAGCTCGACGTTTTTCTAGGAACTCTGCAGAGGAGGAATCTTCTTTCCCAACTTTCACTTTGGTCATGCCTAGCAGAGAAGGAAGATGTGATTAATGAGCTGCTCTGAACTCCACACACAAGGTAAAGTGGTTTATTACAGACTATCAGGGTGACAGCAGAGGAGAGGAATCTTACAACAGGAATTAGACTTTGGAAATTTGAAATCTCCTCATACCCAAGGAATTGACATGCAGGAAAGAGGAAAAGCAATGGGCTGGACTCAAGTGAACAGCAATTCAGTGACACCACAGAGGTTTTACTCTTCACCAAGCAGGTGTGGAGGCATCTGTGAACTCCATCAAGGATTTAAGTCTAGAGCTCCAAGTACAGAGCCAGAGCTTTGTCTGTGCCAAAGAGCCCAGATTATTTTCCCTGTCTACCCTGCAGCTTCCCTGTGAGCTCTGAGACTGCTGCAGGTCTGTCTTCAGGCACAGAGCTCACCATCAGAAGGACTCACGAGAGCTGTGAAGGAGCAGCACTGGTGCTGTGCAGCTCCTCACTCACCTATGAGGCTCTTCTCGGGCGGCGGAGGGACAATGAACCCATTCTGGGCGTGTTTCTCCGACAGCTTCTCATAGAGCCCCAGGAAGTCACTGAACCTCCTCTTGACTGAGAACTGCTTGCTCCTGAACATCGGCATGCTGGTCTGTGGAACAGATGACACTTGGGTCACATTCCCCCAGGAAAGCCTGGCCCTGTCAGATCTGCCTGCTGGCACCTCTGGGATGAAGTGGGACAGCACCAGCTCTGCAAGACGCGAGCAGTGAAAAGAGCAAGTTTTGGCCCAGGTTTTCCAGTTTCCCTCCCAGCTGGGTTCTCCTTGGAGCCAGCAGCAGCATTAATGGCACTAAATAATGAGCAGCTGTTCCTGCAGCCACGGGCTGCTTAGTAAACCCTGCCCACTGCCTAATCCCATCATCCCTGCTCCACAGGGGAACAGGGCCACACCCCTCAGGTCACTCAAAGACTACAGGGGCCACCAGTGCTTTGGACTGAGTATGAAGTGAGCAGGAATTAAGGACAGCAAGTCCTCTAGTCACTTCTTCAGACCACAGGGTGCCTGCAGTGCAGCAGCCATGGTACAGGCAGCTGGAGCAACTTTCCAGAGCCCAGAGCAGGACTCCAAAGCATTCCAGCAGCTGCATTTCTCATGGAAACTGAGGGGAACAGGTCCTGATGTGAATGCAACTACAGCAGCAGCTCTGCAGAGTGCTGAGCTCAGGTCAGCTCAATCTGATGCTGCTGCTGGCACAGAATCTTCAGCAGCAGCCCCAGGCTCAGGGACTTTCCCAATGGATGTCATTCCTGCTGCTCCCTCCAATGCTGAGCATCCCTAGCAGCCAAGACTGGTAAGAGGTAATGGGCTGTGACAGCTAATCCAGTCTCCTTTCAAATAGATTCCAACCCTATTCCTCAGCTAGGCTCATCCTTTGTGGATTATAACTCCTGAATCCACAGAACAAGGCATTCAGGCCTCCTGTTTATTTAGGTCACTGCTGGCTTGGCTAAGGACAGACAGTCCAGCTGCCTTTAAGCAAGGAAAAAGAATGGAAAATGAGACATAGAGGGGTTGGACATACCTGTGTTGTCACTTTGTAGGCTACGTAGGCATTCATGCCATCCCCTGCGGAAAACAGAAACGAGGTATGAGGATCACAACACCAGCACTTCCCACTATTCCCTGAACACAAAGCACAAGGCTCCTGACCTTTTCCTGCCTCAATGATCCTGATTTTGGGTCTGACGGAGCCCTGGATCTTCCTGCAAAACCAGAGGCAGCATCCTGCTGCATGGCCCTGGACTCCTGCCCAGCAGCCACTTCCCAACCTGCTTATCCCTCCCCACACTTCCTACGGGAGCCAGCACTGACAATCGGGCACTTGTTGTGCCAGCAGCCTCTGGGCTGGCTCCACACATCTGCTCAGACCCCAACAATTCGGAGGCTGTGGGGCACATGAAACAGTCTATTCACGGGATGCAAGTCAGGCTGGATGGGGCTGGATCCTGGAACACCACAGGCAGTTTGCTCCAGCTCACACAGAAATCCCCTTGTTCACCTGGCAGTTCATCTGAAGGGCATCCTCCGAGCTCTGGTGCTACCCTTAAGATAGGTCTGATTTACACCTCCCAGCTCCAGAGATCACAAGCCATGGAGTGGAAACAAGCTGCCACTCGTGATGCTGCTCTGCTGGCTGGGATCAGATGTCACCTTGGGTTTTCTGCACCCCAGGAACTTCCACATGGCTGATCATAACAATCTGACCCCTCTTCCAATAGACAGAAAGCCTCTTGCTTCTCATTTTGAAGCCAGAGCTACTTCCCTGGTAAGCCCAGCTTCCAGGGAATGTGCCAGAGCATGGAATGATGCACTTTGTTTCAGGTTAAGGGAATTTTGCCTTCCCTGTGCCAGCTGCACACGGGGCAGTGCTGCCTGGACCTAATGCCAACTTGGTCACCACAGTGCCAGGCACCAAGAATGCCAAAAACCTGGCTCCCAGCTTTCTATAACCTGCCTCTGCCTTGATTGTTCTCACCCCAGGCTTTGTGCAGCATCATTTCTTTGAGATGCTGGAGGAAACCTTGGAGACATTATTCAAGGATCAGGTTTGTGCTTAGAGGCAGCCCAGAGGCCAGAGCTGCAGGGCCAACAAGCCTGGCTCCCCTAACCCTTTCACTGTGCAGGACAGTAACTCACCAACTTTCTCCGGGTCACTCACTCCCACAGTCAGGTCAAATTTGTCTTCCTGCTCCTCTTCTTCCAGCTGTTTGGAAAGAGCACACAGGGACAGCAAGTCAAAACCACGAAACCAGGGTTCAACCCACCCCAAACCATTACAGTGAGCTTGTCCCCCCCTGCCAGGGCAGCTCTAGCACCTCAGTCTGGTCAGGACCATTCTATAAAGCCTTCCAGCTCCTCATCATGTCCAGGCAAGGATCCCAAACTGGGTTTGTCCTACCCCACTATCTGCCCAGACTGATGCACAAACTGCTCAGCCCCAAGATGAAACTGCAGAGCTCTGATTCACAGCTCAGACCTTCAGGACCAGATCCACTACTATTACAGCTCTGGAAGCAATCTGGACCTCCACATGAGCAGGAATGCCACCAGGCTGACCTTATCCAGTGGTCTCAGTCTCAGACTGATGGCCCAAGATACAAATCAGGACATTCAATAAGGCAATTACATATTAATTACATCATTTAAGATTCATGTTTACAACTGAGTACATGGACAGTTTCCTGCCAAAGGCAGTTTGAAACCTGCAGGACAGTTTGGAAGAACAATTCTCACCTCCTCATAGCTCTTTGAAAGGTTTCTAGAAGAACTTGCTGCTACATCTAATGAGGGTGAAGGATTGGATGCTTTGGCCACCTCCTTCTTCTGGTTGTTCTGAGTGTTGTCAAGGGACAGCTCCACAGTGGCATCTGTCAAAAGAAGTTTTCAAGGGTCAGCCTCTCTCTTGGGTTTCTGGAAAGGCAATTGCAATATTCTGATTCACGGGATTTAGGAAGTAACAACAGTCTTAATTAGCAAAGAAATCCATAGGGAGGACACCTGTAAGCACTGGGAAGAGCATGACAAAGCATCGTCACTGCAGTAAGAGCATTTGATCAATCCTGCTGGAGGACATGATGTTAATCCAATGAACTTCTTATCCCAGAAGGAGCCAGGCATCACCTCTCGCTGATCACCTCCTTGCTGCGTGCTAGAGGAGCTGCACTCTGGAACAGCTAAAGCCAAGGCAGATTTTACCTGGCACACAGGTCAGCCTGGGAGGAAGGCTCCTTCCCAGGCCACTTCTCCACCAGGAGGATGTAAAAATTTCCACCTCTTAGCAGAAGTATCCAGAATCAACTGTCAGCCCATCGAGCCAGGGCTGGGGAATGTCTGACTCCTCATTTTCCCCTGCTGAGGGGGGTTGTGTTTCCTGTTCCTTGGCAATAGCCAGGTCTCTAGTAGAGACGCTTCCTCTACTGGCTTGGAGTCAGGAGCAGGTGAAGAAGGAAAATCCTTTAACTCTGAGGAGACACTCGCCACCTCAGGGCTTAAGGCAACAAAAGCAACCCCTGTTTTAATCCTCTTCAGCTCCCAGTCAGTCCTGTGGCAGGATTATCCTAGAGACCTGGAGGAGGCTGCTCTGACCTTCCTGAACAAAACACCAGAGTGAGCAGACTCGAACGCGTGTTTGAGATAAGGATTTATGATCTGCCCTTGGTTATGGATATTTTAGGACTATCACTCCAGGCCTGGAGCTGAGAGAGGCCCAGCACACACACTCACCTGCAAATAGGTCCTGATCATCCTGCTCCTCATGAACCCCGTTCTCTTTGGAGGAGCTGCTCACAGGGAGAGGAGATTCTGCTTTCGGGGCTGTGGAGTTGCTCTGTGAGAGGATTAAAAGGTCAAAGACATAAGGTCATTTACACTGAGGGATGGACGAGCACACACCACCTTCCTCATCACCCCTGTGCCCTTCCACCCACCCTTCAGTATCACCCTCTCTGTCACTTTTAAGGGCAACAAGTGTCACATTAAACTCCAGAGCCAGTTTCCACCCAGAAAGGACCATCCTGGCTGCTGGGAGCAGGCGTGGGGACAAAGGGACAGCCCACCCAAGAACTTTTATGGCAACCAGTCCTCCCCACCAGAAGACAGAGCTGCTCCAGCATTCCTGTTACAGATGCCTGCATTCCAATCATCCCTCATTTTGCAGGCAGACAGATATCCCAAAGAAGACAGGGACAGCAAGTGCTATTCTGTAGGTCCCAGCAGAGAACAGAACAGGTCTTTGATGGGCAGTAAATGAAGCTCTATTAGAGACTCTGAACCAGCAGCTCCTTGGCACTCTCTCCAGCAAGGAAGCATCATCGGATCCCGCAGCTCCTGAAGGAGTGAAGCCATGCTGAGGCATCTTTTCTTTGAGGTGGGCTCATGTCTTTGGTGGTAAAAAGAGAAGAGCCATCAAAAAACTCACTTGATGGCAAAAGCTCCTGTATTTTAGGATGTTTTCCTAGAGGAGGGACTGCTCCCAGCTTGGATCACAGCAGTCAAAAGCACGAGCTACGTTTGTTAGTGATGGAGAGTGGGGAGCAGAGACCCCCCCAGGGTCCTTCAGACTAGTGTCCAAGCCAACAATAGGACTGGTACCAGTGGTGAGCTGAGGAAAGGACTCACACAGCTCCTCTGCTCCCTGAGGAAATCTTCAGGCTCATAAAGAACCCCACTGCGCATGGACAAAGTGGTTTTCTACAACTGCTTCCCAGTTTGCCTTAAATTTAGTTCCTCAGCACCACACCCTGTTCCTACTTCTCCATCTGCTGCTACAAAGGAGCCAGGGCCTTGTCAGACCAGCCCAGGACACGACAGCAGCTGGCTCTGGGGCCGGATTCAGCACCCCTCAACATCACGTGTGTGGGCAGAGGTCCCCCCACGCCAGCCTGACGCTCACAATGGAGAAGCAGAACTTGTTTGGGAAGAGCTGATCCTTGGGGGCATCCCTAAAAAGGGGCGTGGTCACACAGGGATCCAACCTCTGTCAACAGACAGATGAGGTCCAGCTCTGGTTCTACTCAGGTCTGACCCAAACTCTTCCCTGCTGGCGATGCCCAGGTGCTGCTGAGCCACCTGAACGCCAGCAGCCAGGCAGATCTGCCTCCCCTGATTCCCAGGAAGTGTTTTCCTAACATTCAAGGGCAAAGCCACCAGGTCACAAGAACAGTGAAGTGTCAGTTATGACAGTGGCTTCCACAACAAAAGCAAACAGCTGATAAGCTGCTGTGGCTCACCAGCCTCCCCTTCCAGCACAGGGATGTGTGATTCCTGTGAAATCCCACAGCACCTGTGGGCCACAAACCATCAAACCATACATCCTCCAGTTCTTCACCAAACAAAGGTCCTGAGAAATTCCAGACCATCTCCATGACCTGGTGCCTGCCATAGGTACCAGCACCTTCCCCTTGCAAGGGTCAGGGTTGAACCTTCCCAGGTTTCCAAACATCCAACCCAGCTGCTGTTTTGCTCAGAGCAGTGTGAGTTTCACCCTCACAAGGTCACAATCCATCCACATTCCCCCAAATCTATCTTTTTCCCTGCTGCAAAGGGGAAACACAAGCATGGCTCACAGACACCGGGCAGGAACTGCACCAGAAGCAGGGCAGAGACAGCTCCAGCTTTGTGTTGGTGGCAGGAGAAGCTTGGTCAGGCCATTCCCAGCAGGTTCATTTTGTTATGGCCACAATCTTCTGCTCGAGGCCTCCCCGGGCTAGAAAACTGCAGAATGTTCTTGGAGAACTTCCTGCCACAGACACCAACTCTTCCTGTGCTGCCAGCTGGATCAGGCAGGCTGGAAAAAGCCTGGGTGAGGTGGGCAGAGGCTTCCAGAGCTCAGGGAATCAACCCCACAGCATTCCAGCCTCCAGGCTGCTGAAAGAGCTTCTGTGGCCCCTCTAGATCCTCGCTCCATGAAGACACTGATCCCAAGGACCAGAGGCCAGCAGCTGACTGGGGAAATTCAGCTGACTGGGATTCAGTTTGGGAAAGCACCCGTGGGTGTTTTAACTCCCCTCCTGCCTGCTGGTCACTGCCTGGAGCAAACCTGGGATGATGCCAGCATGAGTTAATGCCAACAGCCTTTAGCAACCTGGACTTCCTGCACAGGACACTGCTGGAAACAAGGAAAGACACTGACACCCTTCACACCTCCACCTTCAGCATGGATTTGTGCAGCAGCACCTGGTTTGCTGAGCAAGTACCACCAAACCCTCCGAGACCCTCCTGCAGCCTATCACAAAACACTGGTGAGCAGGGGACAATAGATGCTGAAGGTACCATGGCAGCCACACCAGCACCCTCTGGACGTTGAGGGGACCAGAGCTGATGATGCTGGGGGAAGGCAGATGAGGCTTTTTCCCCCAGTGAAGCCTCACAAGCCACACAGCAGAGAGGCTGAGCTGCGGCTGTCACGGTCGGATGCCGTGAGGGACCTCGAAGCCCACCTCGTTCCGCCACCTGCCATGGGCAGGGACACCTTCCACCAGAGCAGGCTGCTCCAAGCCCCATCCAACCCGGCCTCAGGCAGTAGTTCTGCAAGAATGGAGAGGCTACAGCCCCGGGGAAACGGGGAGCAGCCGAGCACAAGCCCTTTGTCCATCCCACAGCCACGGGAGCCACTCTGTGACCCCCACCCGGCCCCGCGGCTCCCTACGAGGTTCCCCCTGAAAGGACACGAGCCCAGAGGCATCGCTCCCCCTTTATTCTGGGGGATTTGGGGGTGTTTCGCTCTATTTTCACCAAGCCCAGAGGATGCCGCGGGCAACTCCTCGCACACGGGCCCGGCCCCGCAGCGCCCCCGGGGCGGCGCGCCGCCCGCGGCCGCACTCACGCTGCCGGTGAAGATGTCCTCGCCCTCCGAGTCGCTGTCGGGGGCCCCCGGCCCGCGGTGTTCGGGGAAGGGCGGCGGGCGGCGCTCGGCCGGGGATGGCGAGCGGGACCCGTGGCCGCCGCCCGACGCCATCGCCGCCTCTTCCGCCCGCGCCCGTCCCGCCGGAAGCGCCCGCCACGCCTTAACTCGGGGGGCGGGGCCTCGGCTGCGGACGCGCTTCGGATTGGGCAGCACCTGTGCCCGCCCCGCCCCCGCCGGCAGCGACAGCCAATGAGAGCCGCCGCCGGCGGGCACCGCGTCGTCACCATGGGAACGGGTGTACCGGCCGTACCACTAGGCCGGCGGAGAGGGGAGCGCGTCCCCTCCTCCCGGGAGAAGTGGGTGAGGCCGGGGCGCCCTGTCCCCTCAGCGCCCCGGCTGAGGCGGCTGCGGTCCCTCAGCAGCCCGGGGAGCGATCCCGTGTCCCCTCAGCGCCCCGGCTGAGGCGGCTGCGGTCCCTCAGCAGCCCGGGGAGCGATCCCGTGTCCCCTCAGTGCCCCGGCTGAGGTCCCTCAGCAGCCCGGGGAGCGATCCCGTGTCCCCTCAGCGCCCCGGCTGAGGCGGCTGCGCTCCCTCAGCAGCCCGGGGAGCGATCCCTCTTGTCCCTTCGGCGGCCCGGGGAGGGATCCCGCGTCCCCTCGGCGGCCCGGGGAGTGACACCGCGTCGCCCAGAACATCCCAGGTTGAGCCTCTTCCCCCCCCAGAAAACATCTCAGGATGAGCCCTGTACTCTGATGATGTCCCAGGATGAGCCCCGTACGCCCTGAAGACATTCCAGGCTGCGCAGCATAACGTGGAGATGTTCCAGCATGAACCCCGTACAATCTGCAAGACATCCCAGAATGAGCCCTGTACCACTCCTTACACTGCAGGATGAACCACATCCCTTGAAGATGTCCCAGGATGAGTTGTGTTTGCCCCCAGAATGTTCCAGGATGAGTCTCAGACCCTGACAACGTCACAGGATGAACCCCATACCCTCACCAAGACATCCCATGATGGGCCCTAAACCACTCAAGTTATCCCAGGATGAGCCATATACCCACCAAGATTTTGCAGGATGAACCTCAGACCGTAAAAATGCCCAGAATGCACCCTATACCCCACCCATACATCCCAGGATGAGACCCATACCCCTCAAAACATCTCAAGATAAGTCCTATACCACCAAAAATATCCCAGGATAAGCCTCATATCCTGGAGTTAGACCAGGATGAGCCCTCTAACCCCCCAGAACCTCCCAGAATGTGCCCCATGCCCTGAAGATGCCCCAGGATGAACCCCATACACCCACCAAGACCATGATGAGCCATATAACCCCCAAAAAACCCCAGAATAAGCCTCATATCCTGGAAAAGGCTCAGGGATGAGCCCTAAAATGCCCTCAAACATCCCAAGATGAGCCCTATACCCTTGAGACACCCCAAGATTAACTCCTTACTACCCCCAGACATCCCAGGATGAGCCCCATACACACCCCCCAAGACTTCCCAGGATAAACTCTATACCCTCCAAGATACCCCAGGATGAGATGCATACCCTGAAGATATTTCAGGATTAACCCCATACAACACCCAAGAACATCTGTGGATGAGCTCCATACACCCCAAAACATTCCAGGATGAGCCCCATACCCTCAAGACATCTCAGGATGAGCCCCACACCCCTTCCCCCCCAAGACAGGGTCAGCCCACGGTCATGGGTCACCACCATCCTGTGGGGCCAACAATCCTCTCAGGAGAGCATAGGGAGGAGCTGGGCAGGGCGTCAGGACAGAGAGTGAGTCAGATAAAACACCCTGGACTTCCATCAGCTCTGGATTAAGGGAGAACATCCAGACACAGGTGAATGATCTGGGGGTCCTTGACACCCCCCAGACACCCCTCAGCTGAATTCATTCCTGGGTGTCCCCATGGAGAGGGTCTGTTTCTCCAGGTGGGAAGCACTGGGTGCTCTGAGCCCCGTGGCAGTGGGAGAGTAACAAAGAGATGAGTTTTCCTTCTTTTCCCTCAGCTGTCTCCTGTAATAAAGCTGCAAAATCCGTAGAGATCTCCAACCTTCCATGCTAGAGAGTTTGATCTAGTACATGTTTGCAGCCAGGTCACACTTCCACCCTTCAGCCACACTGGCTCCCAGGCAAGGAGCAAACAGAAAACAGCTTATCCTTATCTGAAGGACTTGCCAGTGTCCTCCCCCATTCCTGCTATCAATGAACAGCTGCTAATTCCCTCCTGCCTGAAACTCTCTCTGGGATTTGTAACACCAAGGTCTGTTCTTTCGCTGGCAGGTGAGAACACAGCTGTCCCAGAAAACTCCCTAAGGATAAAGTGTGAGGAGCATACACATCCTTTAAGATGAGCAGGAGAGGCATGAGGAGGAAATACAGCTGCCAGAAGGACTGGGAGGTCCTGCCAGCTGGACTTTGCACTCTGAAGGAAAGGAAACTGAGCTACCTTGATAAGCAGTGAAGACAAATCCCACCCAAGCCCTCACAACCTTATTCTCTGTAAATTCTCCCTTTGGCCCCTGAAGGATGCCCTTTTAAGGAATAGTTTCATCCAGTTGGGGTTGGAGCTTGGGCACTCTGAGGATGAGACAACTTCCTGCTGCAAACCTCTTTTGAATACACACCAGGCTTTGGGTGTCAGGTTTAGACCTCTGGATGGGTGGAGGTGGCCCAGTCCCAGCTGTCCCATAGGATTAGGGGAAATCCCACCATAAAACCAGGCAGGAGCCACCAAGATTCCCACAGTGGGAGCAGACATTGCACACAGCCTCAGATACAAAAGTGAGAATCAGCTTGGGGTCATCAGAATTGCTTAGAAAGATGCCTCAAGGTACTTCACTGTGACCACAGCTGGAAGACTTCAGGCTAAGTAGCCTTTGGGAGCTCATCAGAGACAAGAGGTGCTTTATTACCCACCCACGTATGTCTGAGGACCGCCCCCCCATCACATCCTTCCCATGTGCTGCCACTGCCAGATGCCTGCACAAATCTTTACTTCCCCATCAGGACAAGCTCTAACTTATCTTCCGCACCACATCCCTTCTTTGCCAGCCCATTCCCCTTCCTGGGTGTTCAGGTGTGTTAGGCCCCTGATACCCTCCTCGATCCTCTGAGCACCCCTCCCTTCTTCTCTCTGCCCTTTGCCAGATCCCCATCCCAGGTCAGGGGGTCTCCCTGCCCAGCAATGCCCATAGGACCACTGTGCATCCAACATAAGCTGCTCCCAGGAGCCAGTGGAGCTCATTAATCACCTTTTTATTTTATTTCAAGCACTGTACAGAATGTGCCATAGAGAAAATCCCCCCCAGGTGCTCCCAGCGCCCCTGTGCCCAGCCTCAGCCCCCGCCATGACCCAGCACCTACCACTGCCAGGAGGAGGCCAAAATAAATTACACCCACCCACCCCCCCCCCGTGCTCCCAGGCACCAGGACAGGGTGGCATCAGCCCCTGGGCGCCAGCCCTGCCCGTGTCACCCAGAGTGCCCCACACCAGGGTAAGTGTTCACTTCCAAAGCCTCAGCATCGGGCCCTGCCTGTTCCCGGCACTGCCAGCTCTAGACCCCATCCCCAGCTCCCAGAGCTCAGCAGAACATGTCAGCCTCCGTGGGCAGCGGGGAGCACCTGAAGGGAAAGGATGAGGTTGGAGTATCAGGTTGCTGACCTGTCTCAAAGAAGTGGGAGCAAAGGCACCATGATCAGCTCAGCCCAGTAGGTATCTGGAGATAATTCCAAGGGGGGATGGGAGCAGTGAGCCCCCAGTGCTGTCTGCTCCTCTCCCAGAGGATCCCCAGGAGAGGCAGGGAGCCATTCCAGGCAGTACTCACTCTGCCATCTTGGCTGCCAGGTGGTAGACAGTCTGCTTGTCCAGGTAGCGGCAGAAGAGCAAGACAAGGTTGCTGGGCAAGAAGAGAGGCTCTGCCAGCAAGGCTGTAGGCAGCCGTGACAGCTCCTGGGACATCAGGTACACTATGTCTGTCCTGGGGGCACCAGAACAGGGGGTGAGCACCCCACAGAGCAGTGACAACCCCCACTCCCCAGCTCACACAGTCTCTCACCATGCCTCGAAGTCCCCTTTGCATGGCTTCAGTGGCACACGTGAGGACAGCAGCCTCTCTCCATGGCTCAGCAGGGAATAGAGCAAGGAGATCCCAAGCTGCAGGAAAGCACCAGGAGTGTCACAACCAGCAGCAGTGGCATCCCAGGGACACAGTGAGGCTGAGGGCTACATACCTGGTTCTTCAAGGCCATGGTGAGGGGGAGCTCCGAAGACTCGGGTAGAGGCCGGGTCAGCTCCTGCAGGACTTCAATGAGTTTGCTGAAGGTCATCTCACCCACCACCTCATTCAATGGGCTGTAGAGCAGGGGGAGAGACTGGGCAGGGCAGAGGGGAAGAGCAGGAATCTGAGATCCTTTGACTTGTCACAGTCACAGCCCCATCCCAGCACTTGGCAGGGAGGGTCACTGCCACCAGGACTGCTGGTGGCTGACTCCTGGAGACCTTCTCCCCAAGGATGGGAAGAGGCTCCTGTCTCATGCTAACCCCACAAGACAGGCCCCCCATCATTGCCCAGGGTGTCAAATCATTCCTGCCCTGGCTAGAGATGCTTGCCTCATCCAGCACGTCCTTCTTCATGAGGAAGGGCAGGTGGCGGGTGATGGTCAGCAGGATCTCCTCCCTTTGCTCTTGAGTCAGGTGGGGCAGCAGCCGGGCCACGAGCTTCTTGCCCTTCCGCACACACAGCAGTTGCAGGAATTCATCTCCTGCTTCCCTGGGAACAAAGGGTCCATTGGCACAAATCCCAAGGAACTTGGAGCATCTCTGTCCATGCAAAAGGACCAGCATCAGCTCCACTAGAGGACAAGGTTCACAGGCAGGGTCAGCACAGGCTGCAGTGACACATGGAAAGAAGGACCGAACCCTCCTGTGACCCAGACCTGCTCATCAATGACCATCTCAGATCCACAAGGACCAGGACATGCTGCCTGCTCCCCTCTCCCCACAGCACAGACTCACTCTTCACTGCTGCAAACCCTGATTTTCAAGGTTTGGTAGATACTCTCCACTTTTTGGCTCTTCTGCTCCTCCCTTTGGGGCTGTTGCTCAGCCAGGGACATTTTCTGTTGCATCTCCTCCACTTCTAGCAGCTGCAGGAAGAGCTGGAGAAACCAGCACAGGGTAAGTAGGAAGCTTGGAGCACCTTCTACCAACTGGCTATCCAGGACCTTACCTAGGTAGATGTACTCTTAGAGAAATCCCTGGATGAAAACAGAACAGCTAGAACATCCTGCTCTTCCCCAAATCACCACTTACCTTCTCGATCCTGTGCAGTGCCCGCAGCCAGTGGGTCCCTGCAGCCTTTGGGAGGAGAGAAAGGAAGGCACAAGGGTTACAGACATCCCCAGACACTGCCACCAGCCCAGCTGCTCCCTGGGGATCAGAGGTGACTTCAGGACAAAGAGCAACCCCATGGGGAAACCATGGCCAGCTACAACTGGCCAGAGCATGATCCCACCCCTTGGCTGGGCACAAGCTGCCACTGCCGAGGTAGCACCTCCTCCAACTGTGTGCCCCATCCCACTGCTCAGGGCAGCTCCTAAAGCAGCATTCCTGGCAATTCAGGGCCCCAACCAGCCCAGCTTCCCTTCACCTACCTCCTCCAGAAGGGCATGGTGCACAGCATCAATGGCCCGGCGAGGGCTGTAGCAGGTGGACACCGTGACCTGGCCCAGCGACCCAGCAATGCGCACTACTGCGGAAGAGCAGGAACATGGTGACACCACATCCCAGAACTCCTTGCCCCAACACCTGCCCTAACCCCTCACCAGAGTCATAGGTCTCCACTTTTTGGATGAAGGGCGTGACCAGCTTGGGGGTCTTGTTGCGCCTGCCCAGCAGCTCCTCCTCCGCCTGTTTGCGCTCCAGCCGGTGATAGTATGTCTGTAACAACAGGCAAAGCCAGGAGTCCTCTCCACCAGTCCTGGAGGGTTTCTGCAGCTCCCAAAGCCCCACCCTGAGGGGAACAAGCCACAGGTGCTGCCAGCAGGAGCTCACCTGGTAGTAGTAGTCATCATCCATGTTCTCACTCTGCAGCTGCATCATCTGCACCTTGATAACCCAGTCCTTTTCCTTGGAAGTCATCAGCCCAGCATAAGGGTCCACTTTACGAGACCACAGCTTCTTGGTGGAGACACTGGCACAGGAGAAGACCTCAGCCCACTGTGACCACCCAGAGCACACCCTGCACCCCACAGACCCCCATACCTCTGTGCCTGCCTGCCCTGCTGCTGCATCAGGATGCGCTGGTGCTGGGGATGCAGCTGGGTCATGTGGCTGACTGTGCTGCAGGAGACACCAGACAGGGGTCAAGGGGTGTTTTGGGACACCCCCAGAGTGAGGTGACCCCCAGCTGCTTTGTAGGGCCCCTCCAGTCCCACCCTAACACCCCATTCCTGCTACCTGAAGTTCAGCTGGCCCATGGCTGAGGGGCTGAAGAAGAGAGCAGGGTCCAAAGAAGAGGACATGGGCCTGAAGTGCATGCCCAGGGGCCGTGGTGGGCTGCCCACGGTGAGGGACCCAGGCTGGAAAGGGGTTGGAGGTGCATACCCTGCCATCTGAGAGGGAGAGAGGAGATCAAGGGTCTGAGCCTTCCCCTCTGAGCACCCCACAGGGGTCAGCCAGCTCTGTGCTGGCTTCTGGCTCCCATCCCTCTGGCAAAGTGCTACCCCCCCAGATACCGCCACTCTCCCAATCCCCTGCAGGGCCACCTCAGTGGGGCCATGGCAGTGGCTCAAAGCCCATCACATTACCTGGTTGGGAGTGAAGAGTGCAGGGGGTCTGCAAGCTGGCGGAAAGGATCGAGGAGAGCATGGGGAGCGAGGAGACACCAGGGGTGCCTGCTGCAGAGCAGGAGACAGGAGGTGCCACTCAGACCAGCCCGTCCTTGAGGCTGCAACTCTAGGGAGGGGAGGCAGAGAAAGAAGGGAGGCAGGAACACCCCCAAACTTCTTACCTGCTGGAGAAAGCACTGCGGGAAAGGCTTGGGAGACATCAGTCTCAAGTCAGGGCGCTTGAGCCGGGGAGAGCCCCCATAGCCCCTTTGCACAGGGGAATCAAGGAAGTTGAGGGCCATCTTGGTGGATGGTGGAGGTTTCTCCAGGACCTGGAGGATGGCTTTATCCTGCAGGGAGAAGGCAGCAGCAGGTGGGAACAGGGCACAGCTGGGAACAGTTTAGTTCCCTCATCAACAGTCAGCTCACTAAAACCTTTGGTCATTGCTCAACCCAGACCATGCACCAGCTGGGCTCCCACCCTGGTACTGTGGAGCAGCTGAGGACCCATGGGAACATCCAGCATGGGAGTCCCAGTCCCCCCAAACTCAACAACTTTGCCTTCAAACCCAGGCTCTGCTTTGGGTGGGCACCCACAGCCTTGGCACTCAAGACACATCTGTGCACCTCCAGAGCTGTTTGGAGATGCCCTAGGTGTCCCAGATTCCCTGTGTGACCCTTGTCCATGAGTAGTGGAGAGCCCTTAGCCACTCCCTGAAGGCCTGGCTGGGGGTACCCACCTCCAGCATGAGGTGGCGCAGGACACTGCTAGGGCAGGAGCCCCACACTGTGGGATCCATTGCCGGCTGGAAAACAGGGAGATGTTGGCATAAGGCTAGTCAACAGGAAGAGAGGGCAGGGGACACCACAGGGACCACCCAGCCTCATCACCAGATGGGTGGGGACATTTTTACCATGTCCTCCTTGCTAAACTCTTCCCAGGAAGTACCAATCCTGCTGTCCAGCACCGCCGAGTCCTGGCTCTGCAAGGAAAGGGGAGTTAAAGGTCTGCCTCCCTCCCCCAGTGCCCTCTGTGGGGCAGGACCCACAGGTGTGGGGATGGAGGGGGGAGCAGCAGGACCCCCTGTCTGCTCACACATCACCTCCAGCGTGGGTTTGCTCCGTACAGCTCTCATCACTGCTGGGTCTCCCAGTTCACTGGGCTCCTCAAAGCACTCTTGATCTTCCTCCTGTTCCTCAGTCCCCATCTCTCTACCTCCTCCTCCAACTGAGAGTTAACCTCCTCCACCTCCTCTATCCCACCTTCCTCCTGGGGCTCTCCCAGCTCCTCCAGCTGCTCGGCTGTTCTTCCAGTTGCCTTTGCCAGTGCTTTGGCCACCTCAGGTAGCAGCAGGAGTTTTTGGACATCCTCTTCTGTGGAATCTCGGTCTTGGAGGGGGGAAGTAGTGCACAGCAGGGTGGGTGAATGCCTGGGCAGTGCCCACCAGGGTGTCTGCCCCCCCAGGTGTTGGCAGGTCTCTCCAACACCAGGGCTCCCCTGAGGTCTTACCTAACCCAAAAGTCATCTCGTTGTACAGGTCAAGCTCCTCATCCTCCTCAGCCATCTCTTCCAGCAGAAGCGCATCTTCCACCAGCAGGAAATCCTCGAGAATCTGGATTTGGAAGCAGCAGATTCCTCGCTAACAGAGAGGTAACCCTAACACGCTTCCAAAGTGGGGGGGGGGGAAACCTAACCTCCCCCTCACTCTACTGCTGGTGCCAGGCAGCCCACAGGGCTCACAGCTGGCAAAGAGAAAAGCAGGAGCCAGCGGCACTGCCACCGAGGACGGGACTCGCAGGCTCAGCCTACAGAAGCTGCCGGCACCAGCGAATGCCGGCACGGAACGGCATCAGTGCGGCTGGGCTGAGATACCACTAGGCTTCAGAGTGAACACCCGCTACGAGGGCATGAGCGGCACGCGAGAACAAGGCAGGGAAGAGCATCCCACCAGCACCTCCAGGGCAGCGTCTGCTCCGAGACCGACCGTTCCGGGGAGCGCCAGCCCCGGAGAACGAGCCCGCGGAGGGAGCGGGACGCCGGGAGGCGGCAGCGGGCAGGGGGTAGCGGAGTAGGGTAGGCACTCACAATGCGCTCGCCGCCCTCCGCCATCCCACGGTGCCACCGCCTCCTTCTCCTCCTCCCACTCACCCACCCTCCGCCCGTCCCGGGTCCCTCGTCCCTCTACGGGGCCACACTGCCCCCACCGCCCCTTTTATGGGCCGCCCTTGCCGCCCCGGCATGCGCCTGCCGTACAGCATGGCGGCTCCCAGCGGCGTCCTGCGCCTGCGCTCTCGCCCCGCCGTGCCCCCGCACGAGGAGCCCCCGGGACCGAGGGAGGAGTCAGGATGAAGAGGTTTAGTGACCCCCACCTGCGGCTCTCGGGGCACAGAACACCCCAGCCCGGCTTTCCCCATTGTTCGCCTTACTCCTTGACTGCCGTGGTGTTCTTAGAGCTGATACCGTTCTGAGGAGTTATGGAAAACTGGTGGGATTTGGTCTGTCAGGATTGTATGCTCTGGTAGGTAACACCGGGCACAGGTGTCAACACTAACACTGCAAATCTCTGCATCCCACAAAGCATAGTGAGTTGCCCTTATCCCTCTGAATGCCAGGAGCATCTTGGTCATATCACCCACTCCCAAATAATTCTCCCAATATTCTGCTAATAAAACCAGAAATGTCCCAAAAGTGGAAGATTTGGCTACTCTAAACAAATCATTGTGGCTTTTTATAAACATCGTGTGGAAGAGTTGTGCTTCTCTTTACAGGGAAATTCTGGCAGGTGGTGTGAGTTACAGTGGAGTCGCTGCAAGGGATTCACATCCCAAAGGACCAGGAAAGGATCCATGTCCTGCCATCCTCTCCCTGAGCTGAGGGGAGTGTCCTCTTGGGCAGAGCAAGATTCACCTGTGGTCAGCTGGACCAGGGTGGTGATTCTCGATGTGGTGACCCTGATAACAACTCTGCCACCCCGATGGAGCGCTCATGGATTATTTCTGCAGGAGCTCTGAGATCCCTGATAAGGCTCTGGCCACAGCTGCATCTGTTTATCTCACACTGAGAAAAACATTGTGTGTTTTCAGCTGCTTGGCTGGCACCGCTCACTGGGTAGCCAGCAAACCCAGAAGGAGCTGGGCCAGTGGGAACTGATAACAAGTGTTTTCGGGATTTTCCTTTGCTTGGCCTGCTGCCTTAGGGATGTTCTCCATACATGCTTTGTTAATTTAATTTCTGTTTTACTGAGTTGCATTAAGAAAACAGGTCCTAAATGGACTTAGTGTTTCGGTACTTACACCATGCTGCTGTTTTCACCTCACTAACAGTGACTATACTTTCTTTTCCCTTTATTTTCCTTCCAAGCAGCATTACTGAGACACTCGGTGGCATTCTTAGCCTCACTGGGTTTTGGAGCTCACAGTTCTTCTGGAGGAGGCACCAGAAAACTTGGTTCTTTGGTGTTAGAATCCTCATGTTTTGTGTCAGGGAGTCTGTGCTGTGCTCGAACAACAGTCAGTTTCTCACCCTGCAGCTGCTGGAATGAGACATTGCACACAGATTTTGAAAGAGGTTCATAAACGAACTTGGATGGCTTGCTCCACCACAGGCTGTTGGTGTAATACCGGCCCTGGATGCAAAATCTTCTGCAAGAGGTGGCTTTTGCCCCAGTATAGGCTGGAAAAGCTCTCTGTGACCATCAAGTCAAATCATTCCTTCAGCACTGCCAAGGCCACCACTAACCAAGGTCCCCAAGTGCCACATCCACAGGGCTTTTAAATCCCTTTAGGGATGGGGACTCCATCACTCCCTGGCAGCCTGTGGCAAGGCTGGACAGCCCTTTCAGAGAAGAAATTTTAACCTTTAACCTTTTCTGGTGCTACTTGAAGCTGTTTCCTCTTGTCCTGACCTTTATTCCCTGGGAGCAGATCACAACCTCAGCTGACTTCCCCCTCCTGTCACGGAGTTGTAGAGAAAGAAGGTCCCCCCGAGCCTCCTTTTCTCCAGGCTGAGTCCCCTCAGCTGCTTCTGGTGCTCCAGCCCCTTCCCTTCCCCAGCTCCGTTCCATTCCCTGGACACGCTTCAGCTCCTCAATATCGTTGTGAAGGGCGCAGAACTGATCCCAGGATTTGGGGTGTGGCCTCAGTAGTGCCCAGCACAGGAGACGGGCGCTGCCCTGGGCCTGTGGCCACACCGGGGCTGGTTCAAACCAGGTGCCGTTTCCCACCCGGGCTCACGGCCAGCCGCTGCTGCCCGACGCCCCAGGGTCTCTACCGGGGTCTCCCCCCCCCGCCCCCACCCAGCGCGGAACTGAAAGCGAAAGCGCAGCGCTGGCTCGCACAACCCCGGAGCTCCCGTTCTTCCCGGAGACTGATGACGCGCCAGCCGCTCCGCGCCACGATTGGCCGTGAGTTCTGTGGGTATAAAAAGCGGAGCGCGAACGGAGGCGGTACATTCCGGGAAGCGGCGCGGCAGCGAGGAGCGGCGATGGCGCGGGGGGCTCTGGTGCTCGGCGTGCTGGTGCTGCTGGCGCTGCTTGGCCTGGAGGAGGCCAGTGGTGAGTGCCTGGGGCGGCGCGAAGGGTCCTGTCGGGGGTGAGGGGCTGCGGGGTCCCGGCAGATCCGGATCACTGTGCCCGGGTGGGTGGGCGAGCGAGCGTTGGCATCGAGGCGATGCCGACCTAAGCCCCGCTTCTCACATGCCCTCGCCCTTCTCTCCAGAGCCGCCGAAGGTCGAAGTCTACGCCCGTTCACGGGCTAAGGAGGGAGAGCCGAACACCCTCCAGTGCTTCGTCAGTGGCTTTCACCCACCCAAGATTGACATCGAACTCCTGAGAAACGGGGAGCCCATTCCCGACGTCAAGTACGGGGACTTGTCCTTCAACGACAAGTGGCAGTTCCAGCGCCTGGTCCATGCGCCCTTCACCCCTACAAGGGAGGACACCTTCGTTTGCAGGGTGGTGCATTCCACCATGTCGGAGCCACGGACTTACCGATGGGGTATGCTGTGCCTTCCTCCTGCATGCTGGAGGTCCTTGCTTTATATCCATGCTGTCTCTGATTCCTTTTCCTAGGAAGCAAGGTGTCGTAACGGAGTGGGGTTTGTAGATCTTGTGTTAGAGATGAAAAATTTACTTGGTTTTGCTGAAAAGGGTGTTACATGTAACTGTGAAGGATTCAGAGGGGACATGCGCTGGTGTTAATCCATAGGGATTTGGATGCTGTGTCATCCAGTCTCTGCTTTGGTGAACTTAAGTAGAAGGCGATGGGTCATGCAGTGAATTTCGGCTTTATGTTGTGTGAATATAAGGAAGGACACAGCGGTCAGGGCTGATGGTGGTGACCTACAGCTACAACTGAGGGCAGCTCTCTGGTTCCCACACTGGGGCTGTTTCTGGGGGGGGACGGGATAGGGGGTGCCATTTGCCCCCAAGTCTAACACTCTGCACTTCTTTCCTGCAGAACCAGACTTCTGAGCTGTGTCTGGGATAATCCATGGTGAGTTATTCCGATGCTGTGTGCCGTGCTGGTAATGGAAACACAGACTCATTTCTGTAGAGGAGGAGGGTTTGAAAAGCTGAGAAACAGAAGCGACTGCACCCAAAAAGTAGATCATATTAGTACTGATTTGGGGCACAGAACTCCTCCCACACCCTTTCTGCCCACTATTTTGGTCTGGTTTTGGCCATCCTGTGCCTACGAGTGTCCTTTGCTCCAAAAAAAGGAGAACTTTGGAGCAAATCTTTCCTGCGTATTGTTGCTGTGTCAGCTAGATACCGCAGCGGGTTGTCGCAGGTCCCCTAAGGCTTGCTCAGGCTGTTTCCTGTCAGGGGTGGAGGAGGAAGTCACTGTATCTGAGATCCCTGTGCCTCAGATTGGGTTGCAGTGTGGTTAACACTGTGGCGGGGCGGTTCTATATGGGATCATGAGGCACAAACCAGAAATACTTTTGGGTTTATTCACCGGTGTCTCAGTCTGAGGGCTCCAAGTTTGTCAAACTATCTGCATGTAACTGATCTGGATTTAGCAACGGGGAAATTCTAGTTTAACACTTGATAGGGAAAAGAAACTGAATATGTGGCCCAGCTGACGTAACCCTGGTTGAAACACCACTTATGTGCCCTGTTAGAGGCTGGATAACGATTAACTGGATAATGATTAACTGTGCCTGGGACAAGCCTTGACAGGACCTTACATGAAATGCCCCAGTTCCTGGAGAACTCTAAAAAGTTGTATACAGTCACTGCTCTGGTTTTTCGCTCCCCTTTGGGCAGAGGGGGTGCGAACCTGGCCCCAAGGCAGGGTTTGGAATGTGCTGTGCCCACAGAGCACCATGGCTTCAGTTGGTGGCACACTGGTGAGGGATGACAAGTCTGGCTGGAGGTGGGATGTGGGTGACTTCATTGTGGTTTGGGAATGAAGATTTACTGAGCTGGCATGGAAAGAGTTGAGAGCAGGAAAAAATCCCTGGGGTGGAGAACAAGGATCCTCTTAACTTGCTGAACTCTGAACTCCACCAAGAAGGGAACAGAAAAGCAGTTTCTGCAGGATTTTTACCTGAATCTCACTGGAAGGTGGTTCTGCAGGGATGCTGCAATCAGAATGCTCTGAGGAATCTGGTTTTTAGTCCTGAAATAATTATAGATGAAGGTGTCACCAGACTGACTGATGTCAATCTATTCTCTCCATGCAGGTGTGAGAAATTCTGCTTGCAAGTCAACATCTTCTCAAGCTTCTGTCCATTCTCCATCATGTCCACAAGTGATGAACTTCCCTTTAGAAATTTGCTAATAAGCCTTGTTAAAATTGCCACTTACCCACAGCATCAAGGGAGCTCTGCAGGCTTTTTGAACACACAGCTATAAATGCCCAAATTACTGCTGAAAGAATAATGATAGCTCTTCACTGCTCCAAATTTTGCAGAATGTTTGTAGTCAATAAACTTCTAGTCCTTAAAATATTTCTTCAGAGTCATTTGACAGTCAAAGCTGATTTCACATGCTCTGATGGCCGCTGTGTTGTGGGTGGATATGTAGCCTTGGTGACATGATGGTTGGTCGTGCTTTTTTTTCTCCCACTGAGAAGATGCAAGAGCACTTTTCCATCAATAAAAAGAGAATTAAAGATTTTTTTTTTGCTGATGTGGTATCGGCCTGGCTGGAGGCTCCTGTGTGGCTCTGAAGGGAAAGGTACAAGGTTTTAAAAAGGGATAAAGAACCTTGGGGACAGAGGGTGGGACACAGAAGGAGCAATGTCAGAGAATGGTGCCCACTCCAAGGGGGAGAGCTCCAGCTGATGCATCTTGGAGTGTGTGGTGTAAACCTGAGCCTGGGGGAAGCAGATGTGTGTGTTGGTGAATTTCAGTTCTGGTTTTCTCTCTGCTCTTGATCCTATGGAGAAGTGCAATTGGGGCCAGTCCTCTATTGTACCGTGGGGAATTGGTGACACTACCCAAAACTGATGCTACTCCCATCAGCTCATTTTTATTTTATGAAGAAATCAGAATGATTTCTTGAGTATTGGATCAAAATGGATTCAACCAGGATCACATGTATGGGATCAAGGGTTCCTGGTGACTCAGGGCATCCTGTGTCTCTTCTTGGGTGTATTAAGATCTGCTGTGATGGTGTCACAGAACACCCACTTAAAATTTTTGAGGGACATTGTCTTGTTCCATACCTATTTTCATTATAACCAAATTTTTTTTTGTTAGGGATTAGGAAAATCCAGGCTGTTGCAGTTCCAACATCCATGTGGGAGGTTGCTGAGGGGCAGGGCCCTGTGAGGGGGATCCCTTTGGGTTCATCAGAGGGGCATTCAAGGCAGGACAGGTGGGGCTGTCGTGGCTGGGGGGCTGTGCAGTGCTCATCACTCAGCATGGGACAGCAGGACACAGCACGCAGCTCTGCTGGCAGCACCAGATGCACTCTGAGGACCAGGCAGCCCCAGCAGTGGTCCCTGTGTGGGAGCAGGTGGCCTGGGAGAGGGGAAAAGATTTCAGCTTCTCTTTCAGAGACCCCAGTGAAGCAGTACAAACTGCTGTGTGAGCCCAAGGAACTGAGGAACATGTCCTGGCCTCTTCCCATGGCTCGTGAAGGGCCACCAAAATGCTTTCCACCACCTCAGCTCCACCTTTCCTATCCTCAAGAGCACTAGAGTAATGGCTGGGTAACTACTCCACCAGGAGAGCTTCATCCTAATGAGGACAGGAATGGAGTTGACTGCAGAAACTGAAGACTGTGGAGGCAATGTGAAACGACCTTGTCTCCAAAGGACACATCATCATCTTCCCGCACTGGGGAAGTCTGCCCTGATTGCATCTGTGGGATTTTTCTGTTCCTACTTAAGAAATATTTTTGTGGCTTACTCAAAAATCCCCTCTCTGTGGGAGAACAACACATGCCCACACCAGAGGCTGATTTTCTTTAACAGCTGGATTTCAGGACCATGTCCAGAAATACCTTCTCTGTTTTATCCAGCATCTTTGGGGTTCTGAGGTACCCGGGATGTTACTGCACTGCTGCTGCTGGCAACAGTTCCCAGGGGATGGGGAATCCTGAGGGATATCTTGGGAAGCTTGACGCTTCATTTGTGCTTTATGAAATACAAACAATTTTTCTGCAAATTTTTCTGAGTCAGCAAAATGCAAGGGATTTTTTGAGAAAACTTCCAAGAGAACAAGGATCGAGCCCAACTCCTAACTCTGCACACGACACCCCAAAACCCCACCCTGTGCCTCAGAGCAGAAGTGTTCAAGTGCCCTTTGAGCTTTGTCAGCCATGAGGAGCTGTTCCAATGCCCGGCCACACTGAAGGGGAAGCACCTTTCCCTAATATCCAGCCTAAAGCTCGCCGACACAGCTCCGGCCGGGTTTTCCCACCACCGCTTCCCCTCACGGCCGTTCCCGCCATCCTCTCCCCTCAGAGTCGTTCCCGCCTCCCCCAGCCCCTCAGGGCGGTTCCCGCCATCGTCTCCCCTCACGGCCGTTCCCGCTTCGCCCCAGCCCCTCACGGCCGTTCCCGCTTCCCCCCAGCCCCTCAGGGCGGTTCCCGCCATCGTCTCCCCTCACGGCCGTTCCCGCTTCCCCCCAGCCCCTCAGAGCCGTTCCCGCCGCGATGTTCCGCGGACACCGCGCTTGGTTCTCGCAGAGCGTCAGCCCGGGCCCGCGGGGGCTCTGGGGTGAGGGGCCCCGGTGACCCCGAAGTCCAGGGGAGCCCCGGGGCACCGAGCTGGCAGAAATCCACGGGGGAATTGAGAGGGGCACAGCCCCTCACCGCTCAGGGGGAATAAGGAGGGGAGCACAGCCCCATCAACCCTCAGCAGAGCACAGCAGTGGGGGCAACAGCCCTGTCACCCCTTCGTGGGTCTGAGACCCACCAACAGATCAGAGCATGAGTTTGGCCAGTCCATGGTGCCCCCACCTGCAGGAAAAACCCTGAACAACCCTCAGGGGAGCAATGAGAGTCCCACAGCCATGGGGATCTTCCACTTCAGGGCCCATCCCTGTGGCCCCACAACCAGCTGTCCCCATGCCAGGTTACCCCTGAATGCCCACCCTCATCTCACTCCCTATCCCCTGCAGCAGACGGCGGCGGGACCATTGCCCACTGGCTGGATGCCGATTACCTCTTCAGCAGCGATGCCGCCCACCCTGACACCCGCAGGTGGGCAAAGGAGGCTTTAATGTTATTTAGTGGAAAGTATTTCATGGATACTTACATCCCCATAAAAATCAAGGGGGTGGTTTTAAAGTCACAGTGTGGATCTTCCAGGATCTTATTGCCCAGTGGGGGTCAGGAAAACTCACACCCTCTAAACATTTCGGTTTTGGTTTGTTTCCAGGTTCTCCTGTGGAAACCAACTCTCTTTTCTCTCTTCCAGCATACACGAGAGCCTCAGCTACTTGGAGGGCAGAGCCACGGTCTTTCACTCCCGTTACCTCTCAGTGTGTGCAGGCACAGGCGTGAGAGAGAAGCCCTCGGTGGTTCTGGGCCACTTTGTCCTGCCCCCTGCCTGCCTGCAAGAAGGTCAGCCAAAAAAAAAATCACCCAGGGATATTTTCCCAGGGAAATCCCCCACAAGCAAACTAGATCAGTTATTGTCTGCAGGGAGGGACTTTTCCTTCTGCCTGGGCTCTTCCTCCTAGAGGGCAGAGTATAATCCATCTATTATCACAGAATAGCTTGACCTTGAACATGGGACAGCCACAGCTGCTCTGTGAAACCTGTGCCAGGCCCTCACCACCCTCAAAGGGAAGAATTTCTTCCCAGTATCACATCTAATCCTGCCCTCTGTCAGTTTGAAGCCTTTCCCCCTTGTCCTGTCACTCCAGGCACTTGACCCAAGTCCCTCTCCAGCTCTCCTGGAGCCCCTTTAGGCCCTGGAAGGGACTCTGAGCTCTCCCTGGAGCCTTCTCTTCTCCAAGTGAGCACCCCCAGCTCTCCCAGCCTGGCTCCAGAGCAGAGGGGCTCTGCAGCTCCATGTCCTTCTACTGGAGACCTCAGAGCTGGAGGAGCACTACTGCTCCTGACTAGGCTAGAGGGGGAAAATCCTCCCCTCACCTGCTGCCCACACTGTAGGATGAGCCCAGGACACATGGCCAGGTCATATCCATGAGCTTCTCATCCACCAACACCCCCAAGTCCTTCTCAGGGCTGCTTTCAATCCATTCTTGCCCATCCTGAATTTGTGCTTGGGATTGCCCAGGCCCAGGGACAGGACCTTGCATTTGGGCTTGGCCCCAGAGGCACCTGCAGGGAATCACACTGGCAGTGACTGCCACAGTCCTGTTCTTTGATGCTCTCACAGTCACTAGTTTTATTGATCTTGGCAGAAATCAGAAGGAAAATTGGACCGTTTATCTGGGAGATGACAGATGCCCTTGATGAAGAACAGGTAAGACAAAAAAATCTGTATTACACACATATGTACTGAAGGACTTTTTATAAATACTTTACAAAAGGGGGACCAAGGAAAACCTCTCTTCCTTATTGGAGTGTCCATCACCAAAGATAAGGAAAAGGCTGAGGAACTTAACACCTTCTTTGTCTGTCTTCAACACTAAGACCAGTTATATCAGGACAAATGGCCCCGGGCTGGTAGACAGGGACAGGGAGCAGAACAGACCCACAGAAATCCAGGAGGAGATAATCAGTGACCTGCTGTGCCACTTAGATGCTCACAAGTCCATGGGCCTGGATGGGATCCATCCCAGGGTGATGAGGGAGCTGGAAGAACTTGCCAAGCCACTCTTCATCATTAGTCCTGGCTCACTGGGGAGGTCTCAGGTGACAAGGCATCAATGTGACACCCATCCACAAGAAGGGCTGGAAGGAGGATCCAGGGAATTACCCTGTGGCAGGGAAGGTTATGGAACAGATCACCTTGAGTGCTGTAACACAGCATGTACAGGAAAACCAAGGGATCAGGCCCAGCCAGCATGGATTTAGGAGGGGCAGGTTCTGCCTGACCAACCTGATTTCCTTTCATGATGAGGGGACCCACTTGGTGGATGAAGGAAAGGCTGTGGATGTGCCTACCTGGACATCAGCAAAGGCTTTGACACCATTTCCCACAGCATCTCCTAGAAAACTGCAACCCACAGCTTGGACAATTGGTGTCCACTGGGATCAGTGTTGGGCCCAGTCCTATTCACTATCTTTATTGATGATCTGCATGAGGGGATTGAGTCCACCATTAGCAGATACACAGATGACATCAAGTTGAGTGGGAGTGTGGATCTACTGGAGGCTAGGCAGGCTCTGCTGAGGGACCTGGACAGGCTGGATTGATGGACCAAGGTCATTTGTATGAGGGTCAACAAGGCCAAGGTCTGAGTCATGCACTTGGGCCACAATAACCCCTGCAGAGCTACAGGCTGAGATGAGTGGCTAAGAAGTGACCCAGCAAAAAAGGTCCTGGGAGTGCTGATCAACAGCAGCTAGACATGAGCCCATGTGGCCAAGAATGCCAATGGCACTTGGCCTGTGTCAGGAGTAGTGTGGTCTGCAAGACCAGGAAGTGATTTTTCCCCTGTACTGGGCACTGCTGAGGCCCAGCTTGAGTGCTGTGTCCAGTTCTGGACTCCTCAATTCAATTCAGGAAGGACAATTTGGTGCTGGAGCAGGTCTAGAGAAGGGAACAGAGCTGGGGAAGGGTCTGGAGCACCAGGAGCAGCTGAGGGAGCTGGGGGGTCTCAGCCTGGAGAAAAGGAGGCTCAGGGGGGACCTTCTGGCTCTGCACAACTGCCTGACAGGAGTGGAGCTGGGTGGGGGTCAGACTCTGCTCCCAGGGAACAGGGACAGGATGAGAGAACACTGCCCTAAGCTGCACCAGATGTTTAGGTTGCACATCAGAAAGAATTTCTTCACAGAAGGGGTGATTAGGCATTGGAATGGATTGCCCAGGGAGGTGGTGGAGTTTAAAGAATAACTGGACCTGGCACTCAGTGCTCTGGTCTGGTTGAGAAGGTGGTAATTGGTTACTGGTTAGACTCGATGGTCTTTTCCAACCTAATTGATCCCAATTCCTTGTGCTTGATGTGCTGCATGTCCCTCCCAACATGACATGGGGACAGCTGGAAGGTCTGTCTCCCTTGCCCAGAAATACCTGGTCTCCCAGCAGCGTGGTGTTGCAGGGATTCCAATTGCCACAGGCTGAGCTCAGCCCTTTGGTGTGGTGTTTTCCTTCCCTGTGTCACTGGCCACTCTCCTTCTCAAAGAAACTTCCCAGCACTTCTGAAGCAGAAACACCCTTAGATTAAAAATTTAACTCTGAGTTATGCATGAAATCAGGAGCCCCAAAAATTCGTGTGCTCTGAGTGTGTCCCAGATGCTCTGCAGGTGACCCAGGGCACAACTGTAACACATCTTTGTGCTGGTGTTCGCAGCCCAATGGAAACCCAACAGAGGAACCAGAAGCTGCAAGAAATGTCTGCGAGGAAGAACCAGAGGAAGAAACGCTAGACCTGGCTGAGAGGTATTTTCCTACCTTGGGTGGTGGGATTTGGATGCACTCCCAAATGTAAGCAATCCTAACACATAGGAACACACAGATTTTTATCCCTCCTGATGCAGCAGTGAAGAAACAGACTCTGAAGCAGCTGCCCAGGGAGAATTTCCCTACCGTGCCCTCCAGGAATACCCGATAAATAACATGGTGACAGGTAAATACACCTGGAAAGGGCTGTGGATGGGGCAGATGGAGCAGGGACTCAGTGAGCCCATTTGCTCTCCACAGGCTATGCCTCTGCACGGGACATGAAGAAATATGAGGGGGAACTCCATGACTTCATCCCTGGCACCTCAGGCTATGCAGTGTACTGGGTTCAAAGCAAATGTAGCATTTACTGTGAGAAGATCAGAATGAAGAGGAAATTGTAAGGAACAGGTGGCTGGAGCAGCAAAAACTTCAATGTAAGAGCTGCCAGATAATTTATAAATTATCCAGCTGCAGCTCAGAGTGTTCAATGTGTTATTTAAGTACTGGCTACAGTTACTGCAGTATTTGCTTCTTTAATTAACTACTTTCACCAAATTTCTAACAAACAATTTTGCGTAATTTCTAACAAACTAAATTTCACAACAAACATAAATACAAACATTTATCTCCAAACCCCAAGTATTTTCTTTTCATTACAGGGGGGTGGTTTAAGCCGTGTTTAACTAGTTTAAGCAAGTTTTCCTTGGAGGGACACAACAAGGTCTCTTTACTGTCATTTAACCAAGGAATTTTAAGGCTTTTCCCTTTTAAGCACTTCAAAGTGACCAATAGTGTTACAAAAAGCAACTTCTATTGTGGCACAGCCTGATCCCCAGCCTGTCCACTTGGAGGAAGCACAGGCAAACCTAGGACAGGCTCCCACAAGCTCCAAGGAGCCACCATAGTTATCATCCTCTCTCACTGCCCCAAAGGCAGGAGAGCCTCTAAAATAACAGCTTTGCACCTCACTCCCCAAACTGCCAGGAAAGAACCCAAAAAGATGCTGGTACACATGAAGGTGTTGAGTCCTCCACATGCTCCAATGCAGCACCCCAAGAACCCACCCTCCCTCATCCCTTGGGTGTCTAAAGACCAAGAAGGCCGAGATGGTTTCCTCACGTTTATTGGAAAAGCAACACACAGGGACAGACTCAGAGCGCTCCTCGGGGCGTCTTGAAGTTCATTCCCACCGTGGGCTGTGTCACCTGCAGGTTGGACAGGCTGCCAAAATCCTGGAAAACAGCATGGGAACAGCGTGATCAGTCACAGCAGCCTGCCCACCGACAGTGGAGCCAAGTTCCTCTGGGAAGATGTGGGAAGGTGCTGTGGCAGCACAAAGGGTGGATGCAGGTCTCCCAAGAAGGGGAGACCACCCTGCTCTGGAGATTGACTCCTTGATGAGGGAATCATCAGAATGGAGAGCATGGAGCACCCTCACTCTGCTGGCAGCAAGGCTCCCCATGCCTCTACCCTTTCAAAAGCCATACAGGAATTAATCCTCCTGCAGGACCCAGGGCAGAGGGACCCCCTTGACACCATCCAGCCACTCGGAGCAGCAGGAGCTGTGCCAGGGATATGCCAGCAGCTGGCCAGGGAACAGTTGTGGTCACTCACCAGGAGCTTCAGCATTTCCTTGGTGTCTGGGTCCACTTCAATGATCTCCTGGTCAAGGGCAGAGACCTGGGGACAGAGGAGAGAGAAAAGGTATGAGTGATAAAGCCCCACAACTGTCAGGGTGTCCCCACAGCCACTCCGGTCTCATCCCACTGCTGTGGGAAGAGTCCCAGCAGCAGAGCCAGGAGCATCCTGATGGAACACAGCTTTCCAGACTGAACACTGCAAGAGGCCACTGACTGCAGAAGGGAAGAGCCTAGTTTATGGCAAATCTTTGGAAACCGAGGCCCAGCCTGCTCCAGGCCAAGACTGCTGAAGAGATGGCACTGGACCCTCAACTGTACCAGTCCTGACAGTCATCAGCTGACACTCATAGCTGCATCACGACACAAGTCCACCACGGTGCCAACAAAGGCTGTCCCACCTCCAGGACCTGTGCTCTCCTGCTCTTTAATCCCAGAGAAACTTCCTCCAGCCCTCTCCAGACCCCAAAACTCAACCTCCACAAGCTTCCTTCCCCAAGAGCTACACAACACCAGAATTTTTCTAAGAAACCACCAACAGTACAGGTTTGTGTGCTGACACTGCACCAAGAGCTGCAGCATGGACAGTCCTTCCCTGCTTGGAGCCCCTTCCCTGTAACCACTCCCTGGTACCAGCACAGAAACCAGCAGCTCTGCCAGGAGCCAACTGCGAATATCTGGGAAAGGGGCAAGATGGGCTGTGCCTCAAGGTTACAGGATTTAGGAGCAATGGGATCGTATACCTGGAACAAGAGAAGCCCTCCTGGACCACCTCACCCAGGTGACAGGTAAGATCTTGACCCCATCTAAACAGAGTGTTAAGGCAAGGGGGTTTCACCAAAACCCTCCCTCTGGGGACGCGGGCTGCAGGGCAGGTTTTCAGCCACTCTGAAATATCCTCCTGTCTCCCATCAACTTATTTTTTCCCCAAGTTTAAGTTAGGAAAACCAAACCATGAGAAGTCAGCTGCCCTTCCTCTCCCCGGTAGCAGCTTTGGAGGGATCCACCTCCATTGATCCAAACCCTCCTCAGCTCCTTCTGGCTGAGGGTTTAAGGAAAACTGGGACCATTTACGAGATGCGGCAAAGCAGGACGGAGTGATGGGGAAGCTGGAGCCTCACCTCTGGAACGTAGTTGTCCCTCCTCTCCCTCTCCTCCTCCTGCAGTTTGATGGAGATGCCACGGACGGGGCCCCTCTGGATTCGCTTCATCAAGTGGGTGACATACCTGCAGGGACACGGGGGTGTCCTGAGCTTACCCAGGGTTCGTGTCACCCTTCCCCACACCCCAAATCCTGGAAGCACAGCAGGATAAGGACAGCTGCCACCACCTACCCTAGCGATGTCCCACCCCTGACCCCGGCATTACCCCACCTCCAGGAGACATCAGAGACAAAGTGTCCGACAGCAACAGGGTTTGGGGGAGACACAAACTCCCCCAAACACGGGAAAACTCTCGCACTCCTCTCCCTGCACTATCAATGACCCGGCCACGGGCAGGACCGTAATCACTTTCGAATGCAGGGCCCAGCAAGAACCCCCACGCCGTGCACGAATCCCCCCGGACCTTCCGATGCCCACACCCCTCGGGACACCCGCAGGTACCCAAAGCCCACCCGGGCCCACTCGGGGCCCTCACTCGCTCACCCCGCAATCTTATTGCGCAGCTTCTTGCTGGGGATGATGGCGATCTCTTCGCATACGCGCTTGTTGGTGTGGAAGTCATTCCCTAGGCGCGTGTAGTATTTCTCGATGATCACCCGCGCCGCTTTCTTCACCGTCTTCGTCCGAACCCGTCCCTACGCGGAAGCAGGCGGGAGAGCCGCCGGTCAGGCCCAGGCCCAGCACCTCCCGCTCCGGTCCCCCCCTTTCCCAGCCATCCCGGCGCCCGCTGCTCCCCACAGCCCCTCGGCTCGGTCCCCTCGGGTCCCCTCCACCGCTCCCCGCCGCGGGGGCGCAGGGCCGCCCGAGGATGGCAGCGGATGGCGGGACCCGGACCCACCATGTTGGCGGCAGCCGCGGAAAGAGAGCGGAAGATGGTAGGAGGTGCCGGAAGCCCGCGGCGCCCAGCGCGCCCCCTGGCGGCTCGGAGGATTGCGGAGGAGAGGGAGGCGGGCGGGGCCGGGCAGGGCCATGGCGGGCGGGGCCCGGCCCCGCACCCTGAGCGCTCCGCACCGCCCCGCGCCCCGGGACGGGATGGAGCAGCCCGGGAAGGGAATTTGAGGGAGCAGTGGTGCCAGTGGCACCAGCCCCTCCCACACCTGGCCCTGAGAGAGGACACTGAGCACTCAACAAACTCCCACTAGCCCTGAATGCAGCGCCCAACCCCAAAGGAGGAGGGGTGACGACAACAACGCTGCTGCAGTTACTGCTGTGGGACGTGGAAAAACCCAAAGCCTTCCCTGCTCCAGGCACATGGGCCACACAAAGTGTCCACTGTGGCAGCGTAAGCCCAACTCAGCCCCACACAGAGGAGCCCTGGGGTCCCTCTCCCCTCACAGCGGGAGAACACACAGCAACACAGGCCCCTGATCAGCCTCATTAACTCCTTGTTGCAATTAGAGGAGCTCCAGCTGAAGCCCAGGGGCCCGCAGGGACCTCAGCTAAGTGGGATCTAAACATGCATTGCCCAGCAGACAGAGCTCCTTCCCAACTGAGTCACCCACCTACAGCATCCACAAATCACAGCTCCATCCATCCCTGCCCCAAACCTGCAGCAAGTGACAGCACAGCCCTCTGAGCTGTAGAGATCCCCCATTAAGTACACAAGGCACAACAAAGTTGGGTTTTTTTTGCTGCAACGTGTTTATTATGTGCCAAAAACTACACCACAGCTTACTCCACACGTCTGTAGGAGAGTGCAGTCTTGCCTGCATATACTACAATGAGGTAGAGACTTCACACACAGCTTCACAAAACCCCACAAAGAGCAGCTGGGATATGCAACAATGCAACATCAGCTCAGCAGGAAAGAAAGAAAAAAAATCATAGTAAAGAGGGAGAAATCATGACACTGGTTCTTTGGCACACAGCTTCCAATAGAGGGGAAAGTAACAAAATAATAGTGATCGGCATAATTAAGGTCTCAAATCCCAGCAGCAGCATTTCAGTCGACTGCACTGATACTCCAAACATCTCGGGAAGGAAAGGAAAATTACTTGTCCCCTCTAAGAGAAAGGGCTCCCAGGAACCTTCATCGTCCACCAAAACGCAGCCCTTTTTTAGCTTGTTACAAAAGAAAAGGTAAGTCCTGTGACTTTGTGTGATTAAAAACCTCTATCAACCCCCCGTAAGTGCAACTTAAAAAAGTGCAACAAACTATTTAAAACTATATACAGCAGCTCAGAGATCCTCATCCCGTCCAGTTTCAAATCCAAAAACAAAAACAAAGCCCGGCCTGTCCCGTTGCAAACCCCTGGATTTACAACGTCCTGCCAGCAGCCCCCAGACACAAATTGCAATAATGTTAAAAGCTGCCAGGAAAAGAAAAAATCTCTCGTTTCAAACGACTTAAAAACTGTTTTTAAGAGTGTAAAAAGGAACTCGTAAAAACCCTCGAGCGTAAAATATGAAATATGATTTGGTTTAAATGAAGAGCAAAGTCTCCTTGTTGTTACAGTAAAAAACGCCAGCTGAACACCCAGGTCACACCATCCAGGTGGGGTAAATGAATGGAAAGGCACTGTATGGCAACGGCAAAACAATGACCAATGAGACCTGCGCTCTCTCCACCAGTATTGCAAGGAATGTAAAAAAGCGCCTTTAAAAAATAAAAAAACCAGGGCGGAGGCGCCTGCGGCGACGCCCCCGCGACACGTGGCCCTTGGTTGGTTGGGTTTATTCGTTTTCAATTTTTGCTTCTCGTCAGCAAACCAGGAACCAAAGTCTGGGAACTGCAGAATGGCTTGAGGGGCACTCCCCCCCTCAAAACACCCCCAAACAAACCCCAACAAAACTCACTGTGCATTAGTGCAGAAACAAAAAGACCAGCAAGTGCAAACATGAATGTAAGATTTTTGTTTTTTTTTTCCCCCGGTCAGTCCTCAGGAAGAACGTTCCCAGCCGGGCCTGGCTCCGGCAGGCGCTGCTGCGCTCTCCTCGAGGCAGGCTCTCCCAGGACTCTGCCCGCGCCCGCGGCAGCCCCGAGCCCCGGTGGCCCCTTAGCTGGAGTCCCGGTTCTTCTGGTTGCGCATCAGCGGGCGGTGGTGGCGCAGGACCTCCATGGAGTGCTGCCAGTGCCAGCACGAGCGGCAGAAGTACTTGAAGCAGATCTGTGGGTGAAGCACAGGGGGCAACGTTGGCGTGTCTCCAGCAGCAAAAGGATGCCAGCAGAGTCATGAATCCCCTTCCTCCCTGCCCCCAGCAGCACAGTGGATCCGTGAGTTGGAGAAAGGGAATGCTAGTGATGCTGTGGAGGGCCTGTTGTGCCCAGCTTCCATCTTTTGAACAGGTTTGGAAATCAGGGCCTAGGCAGTGCGGCAGCAGCTGGGCTCTGCCAGGGCTCCCATCACTCCCATGGCATTCCTGCCCCCTGCTCATATCCCATCCCAGCTCTGCAGGAAGCTGCCAGAGCCCAGCCAAGCTCCTTTACCTGCAGCGAGGTGATGTTAGCCAGAGTTCCCTGTGCCTCAGCCTGCCCCAGGGGGATGCACCCTGACCCCAAGCTCACCGTGGCTCACAGAGCAGCAGCCTCCCTTCCCCTGAGGGGCACCAGTCCATCCCACACAGTGCTGGCACAGCACCAGTGAAGTGAAGCACCCCTGGCTCAAAGCCAGGTGGACATTGCCTACCTGGGCCTCCTGGCAAGGAGGGCTACACCTCCTCCAAAACAAAGCCACCCTCCCAGGTAGGCCCTGTTTTGCCTACTGGGGAAGATCCAGTGTACATTATACCCCCAAAACCCAGCAGCAGGGCCTGCTTCTCCTCAAGGAAACCCCTGAGCACAGGCCACAGGAGTACCAGCCTTACCTGGTCCCTGCAGAAGAATGGGCCAGGCTGGGCATTGCACACTTGGCACATGGAGTCCTCCAGGTACGGGTCGATCTGAACCTGCAGGAGGATGAGGCAGTGGGCATGCAGCAGCACCAGGTTGAGTGCCCTCTCCCTGGGTGTCTCAAATCCATCCCCAGCAACACCCCTGGGGCTGGCAGACCAGCAGCCCCACTTCCTTCTGCTTGAGCAGGAATATGGAGCAGGCTCCATGAGCACTGGTGCCCCCAGCAGTATCACCCATCAAGCAGACCCCTCCCTGGGCTGCCCCACCAGCCCCACTCACCTTCTTGGTAAACTTGGTGGTTTTGATCTCCACAAATGCAGCAGTCACAGCCTTCAGGTAACTGCGCTGGTTGTTGAAGGTGACACGGCCCGACCCTGGAATGAGCCAGACCACAACTGTTAGAGAGCAACAGCAGAGATCAAGAGGGAACCACCCCTTCCCCAGTGCCACTCAGACAGGGAAACAGCTTTCACAGGGAGATGGTATCCAGGGCCTGGGGGCTTTTCCTGCCTCCTTCTCCAGGCACCACATTCCCAGGAGCAGCAGGAGTGCCTCACAATACACCTGAAATACGCCAGTGCTGAGACAGCTCAGCAGCTTTTATTGCCAGCCTCTCCCTCACCCCAGAGCCTCGTGTTTTGCAGCATCATTGCCAGTCAGCAGCATTCTGGCACCACTCGCTTCCAGCCAAGGTCTGACACTGGCAGATCCCTACAGCTCAGCCACAGCATCAAGTACCACCCAAAACCCACCCATTCCCCTCCCAAAGCATTGCACAGGACACAGGGAGGAGGGCCTGGATCCAGTCTGGGGTTACAGGAGATGCCCTCACTCAGCACAACCAACCAGGGCACAGCTCAGTTACCAAAACTGATTGCTGAGACTTTAGGACAGCTCCAAGGGTGGAAGTGCCACTGCAGCACTGGGAGATGGATCTTGCCTACTCAGAGCAACCTGGGCTCTGCATGAACCACAGGAGGTTGGGGTCATGCACTGGGATCTCACAGGACCAGCACAGGGAGGTTCTGTGGCACCTCATCCACAGTCACACTGAGAATTTGCTTAAAGTCTCATATTCCCATTCCTTGAGACTGTCCCCCCTAAAGGCACTTCAGGGGCTTTGCAGGACCACATGCGTGTCCTAAACCTCAGCCTTGCCCAGAAAAGCCTGACTGCTATCCAAGGACAGTGACAAGCAGTGACAGCTCTGCACTACCACACTCTGACACTGTTACTGCCTGGCAACAGCAGGAGATCTGTGCTCTCTCCAAATCTGTGACTTGCTGCAGCCTGAGCCTGGCAAGGTGGTCCTCAGGCACAGGCTGTGGGGTTTTTCAACAGACCAGCCACCTCAGAGCTGTCCTGTGGCCCATGAGGCCTCCAGGGAGGTACAAACATCATGATACACTGTGTTTCAGCTCTGGTGACAGGAGCCCAAGAGTGGTTTAAGGCCTACAGCTCTCTCTGCCCTGGGAATGGAAAGGAAGCTACAGCAGCATCCAACAACCATTAACAGCATTGAACAAGGATAGAGAAATCTTCAGCAATGCCTGAAGGGATATTCAAAGCTTCAGGCTGCTCTGGAATGATCCAGGACCTTCCAATTCCCAGGCACATCAGCTCTATCAGCCCTCCCCAAGGCTAGCCTTGCTTCCCCAGGGCCAGGAGATGAGAAGCACAGACTGCAGAAGAGGTTGGACAGCATCTGCTCCCTGAGCCTGGCACCTGGGCAGTCTTCCAAGAAAAGGACAAGCCAAGGGCACGCTGCAGCCTCCTCAGAGCACGGCTGGGGCAACCACAAATTCCAGTGGAATCATCACTTACCTATGGGATACTTGTGCTTGTCAGTGTCGATGCCAGCATAGACCACCCCTCCAAAGAGGTCGTACATGACAGCTGCCAGGGCCTCTGCGTTCAGCATCCCGTGCAGGGCCCCCACAAACACCGTCTTGCTGGGGTCCAGCCGCTGCGAGGGGCTGCGCACGAAGTTGCTGTCGGCCAGCACCCATGGGATCACCTGCACCTGCAACCAGGAGCACCCCTGAACATCAGACTTCACCCCGAGCTGCCAATGTTGTTTGTTATCTATTGCTGCTTAGGGTCCACATCCATCTAGAGCTCCAGATGCCTCCAGAGAACCCACAAAGGGATAAAAACCAACTCTGCTTCCAGCCAAACTGGAATGCAAGCCAGCAGTCCCTTGGGGGTGGCAGCCAGAGGACAATCCACATCTGTCCACCTGTATGTATGGCCCAGTCAGGTACCTCCCAGCACAGGAGCCTGATGTTGGAGGGGACCACTGGAATGATCACCCACTGCCAGCTCTGTCAGGAGTAGTTCCCATCTGCTCTGCAGCTGATGGGGGGCTCTGGAGGGAAGCTTCTGGAAGAACTAAATCACCAAGCCCACAGAAGCTCTGCCGATTGCCAGACACCAGGAGAGCTGTCTGGAGCACAGTTAGTTTGTGCCTGCCTAGATTAAGAGCTGCATCTCCATGAACTCAGGCAGTTGTTCCTGATCTGAGGTCCCCCTTTTCCCATAAGCTCAAGCAGAGCCTCTGGCTGCCCCAGCACTGTCAAAGCACAGGTCACCCAGCCAAGGCCACAGTGGGAAGCAGCCTGGGATCCAAAATATCTGCCTGCTGAGCATGAAAGTCATTTGTTCTGCAAGCAGAAGAGGCCTGACAAAGCACCTGAGGGATCCCAGTCTGCCTCTGCAAAGGTGTGATGGAAGCAGCACAGAGCAGTCAAATCCCTGTTTCCATGCTCTGTCCCAGCTAACTGAAGCCTGAAGGCAGGGTCTGCCACCAACCCAGGAACTCCAGGTTGGTTTGACATAAGCTGTCATGAAGGACACAAACACTGAGCTGACACATCCCCTACCACAGGCACAGAGCAGTCAAAGCCAGCCAGGAGCCAGCACACCTTCAGCTGCTGCTCCAGCCCTGCTTTCCTTTCTTCCACAGATCTCCCTCCACCATCCCCTGCTACTATGTCAGGTTGCCCTCACAGCTCTGCTCACCTCTTTGCAGCGCATCCTGCGGCTGGACATCTTGAAGTAGTACTCACTCAGCCCGTCGGGGCTCAGCAGGTCCTGGGAGCACGCCTGCAGCAGCGCACGCACCGACTTCTCCGACTCAAACACCAGGTAGACGTATCCTTTGCAGGGGAAGGGAAAGGAGCAGCTGTTAGAGCTGTGGTGGAGGAGGAACAGATCATCCCAGTTTGCAGACATCCTCAAGATCACTCTTGGGTGCCACCTGAAGTATCTGTGTGGCAGCTCTTGCTGGTCCCAGCACACTCTAATGTATAAGCCAAGCTGGGAAGAGCCCAAACTCAAGCACAGCATGAGAGGCAGGATGCCCATATCCAGGGCCATGGTCCATCATCCACAAACCACACCTGGACATGCCAGGTGGGCACCACCAGCCTGGCCACAGTCAGGTCAGCAGGAAAACAGATCCTGCTTTGTATTTAGGATGGCCTGGCTGAAATACAGTCCAGGGTTTTATGGTTCCTTTCATAGATGGCAGTGCTCTACCTCACATTGCTCCAGTGACTGAATGGGGCCATCAGGCACTACGAGGCCTCCAAACCAGCCACTTCCTACACCCTGTAACTAATTCCTGCTTACACAATATGTCAGCGCAGCTGCACATGCTGGCAGTAGGACCAGCAGCTGTTCCAGAGCCACAGCCTTACTCCAGAAACACACAGAGAGGGTTCCCCAAGCCCACAGTTCTGTCCAACCCTGCTATGGATGGGTGAGGACACTGGGTTCAGGGTGCCAGTGCTCTGCAGCCCAGGTGCAGACCCAAGTGAGGGCAGGACATTACCCCAGGTGCTCTGTACCATCCAGTCACCAGCATGCAGCTGTACCATCCCAGCATCCGTGCTGTAACATAGCATGGGAAAAAAGTAACCCTACCGTGTTCGCTATTACCTTTAGGCATATTACCTTTGGGAGGACAGCGTGGGTGTTTGCCATCCTTACCGGGCCACTCCACACTCAGAGAGCCAAAAACACGGAAAGTGTTGATCAGCCCAGCTACAGACAGAAAGAGAGGTCAGTGTCCTGCATAAAAATCTCCATCCTACACCCTCCCAATGTCAACAACCAAGGCCTTGGTAAGGGGCCTCACCTTCTGTAATGTCCCATGGGACTCCTCCCAGGAACACTTTGCAGGAGTAGACAGGGTTCTTGTAGTTTCGGGGAGGCAGCTGCCCGCTCCAGGTGCAGGTTGCTTCATTCACAGCTTGGAAAAGACACCAGTAACACTCAGTACAGAATCATTTCCTTCCCACCTTCCCACAGGTCTCCCCATATTCCCCAACTACAGGCTGAGCAGAGCTGCACAGCCACAGGCAGCTGCCTGACCAGCCTGTTCTCTCAGCAGGTAGAGTCAGAGCCAGGCTAGGGCCTGGAGCAAATTCTATGTTCATCCAGTGTCTGCACACAGGCCACCTACCCTCCCCCCAGGTGTGGGACCATCCCCTGGACCCCCCTCCCAACTCACCTGCTGCCTGCCGATGAAGCCGGGCTTCTCTCTCAATACTGAACGGGTCCTCTGGAGAGTCCAGAAGATCCCAGGAAGGCCACGCAGATGCTCCAGGCCATCTTTTTGATGCACTGGCTGGGGATGAAGTTACTGCAGCTAGGGCAGCTTGATCTTGATCCAGCTGGGATCCCACTCCCATCTTCAAGGGGTCTCTTGACACCCCACTGAGAGGCAAGAAGGGCAGAGGAGGGGATATACGAAGGCTTGACTGCAAGAGAAAGGCCACATTGAAACCCAGCTCTGAGTAGGAGTACATAATGCCAGAGGTGAGGCATCACACTGAGGCTCTGCCCTTGCCCACAGCAGGAGAGGGAGCTCTCTGGGATCTCCTGAGACCCTCCAAGGCCTGGCAGAGGCAAGAAAGCAGCCAACCCCACTGAACCCATGCCCGTGATCAGCAGCAGTGATCATTAAGCAGGAGGCACTTCACAGACCACCAAGCCAACAGCTACCCCTGGCTGCACAGCCTCAAGAACAGGGTCACCCTGGGGAGCACCAGCCACCCCAGAAGGAGCCTCAGGCTCTGTGCTGTGCCCACAGTGGGCAGGGCTTGTTGGAAGTGTCCACTCTGCAGACACCAGCTGGATCTCATCCTCACAGCCCAGCTCTGGGGCTGGTAGACCAGGGAGTGAGCACCATGGACCACAGCTCATCCCAGGGCAGGAGGAAGAATAGCTCAGACTAATGGAACAGCAGGGAGGCAAGATGCTGCACAGCTCAGTGCCAGCTGTGCTGCAGAGCTGTCCCTGTGCTGCCACGACAGCCACCCACACCAGGGCCATGCTGAGAGTCCTGCCCTTCACAAACAAGGCCAGCAACAGAGCCGTGTGCCCTGCACTGCCACCATCACTTAGCACATCCTCATTCTCTAGGGTGGATCACAATCAGCCCCACATCCAGTCAGCTCTGTCCTTCACACCCACCCCCAAAACAGGGGTCAAGGCCACGGCCACACCACAGCAGAGCCTGGAGCAGCTCCTGGCTTTATCCTCCTGTGCCAAGGCCAGGCCATGCAGCAGCATCCCAGAGCTGGCTGGAGCTAGGCTACCCTGCTGGCAACCCAGAGCTGCCACCACAGACCCATCAAAGCAGACTGGGGCAGCCAGACAGACACTCACTTGCTCCCTGCCTTCCAAATTTAGCTGTGCTTTAGGGAACAGGAGCAGGCTAGACCCAGTTTGCTCTAAAAGAAACCATCCTGACATGGAGAAGTGCAGTCAGCAAATGGGAAGAGCAATGAAAGGCAGGAACAGTAGCTCCTGAGAAGTCCAGGCTGGATCAGCCACCTCCCTGCTGGGATCAGGGCACAGACACCCCCCTGCCACACACCAGCTCAAGCACTCAAGATTCCTCTGAGAGCTACTGCAACCCAGTAGGGCTGCAAGCACAGACCCAAAAGGCCAAAATATTAGCTCAGAAGAAAAAATATGAGGATACTGCTGGCTTGTGCTGAGGGACTGCATGAGCAGCCTTTCTCCCAAACCCTGAGCTGTGCCAGAGTGTGCACAACAGCTCCTCCCAGCATTCCCTCCCAATCCTGAGCAGGCAGGGCTCTTGGCTGGCAGCTATTCTGTGCTCCCCAAAAAACACAGCAAGACCCCAGGACCCAAACTTACAATCAAGTCTGAGAGGTGGTCAGAACCAGAGCTGAACCCACTGGTGTCCGAGTCCGAGGGGCTGCTGGAGCGGGAGTCCAGGAGGGAGCGGGAGCTCCTCAGCGATGGTGTGGAAAACTTTTCTGGCAGGTCTGAACCAATGGGGTCTAAAGGCAGAAAACCCAGTGGGGGCTTCCCCAGGACGTTCCCGAGAGGGTTACTCAGCATGCTGAGAACTGCAACAGAGAGAGACAGAGTCTGTCAGAGCTGCAGCACAACACTGCTCCTTCCTCCTGGCTCCCGTGGCCCAGGAGGCCACCTGCACTCCTGTGAGCCCGCAGATGGAACGTGTGGGAGGTGGCACCTCTGGTGTTTGCCATCAGCTGGGCCATGGTGCTGCACAGAACCCACAGCAGCCTGGTGTGGCTGACAAACACAAAGGTGGGTTATGGGACAGACTGACCAGGAGAACCCACTTCATCTGGGAGAAGTTCAGAGACCCCCACACCCCAGATTATGGACCTCAGAAGTGCTCTGGGACAGGACCCTCTGCTTGCTCCTGTCACTTGTCCTGGAGCAAGCTGGGGCTCAGGGGGGCAGCTTCCCAGGGATGGGGGCACACACCAGTGGCAGGCACACCTGGCCCACCAGCAGGGATTTTCAGGCTCTGAGGTGGGACACTGCTCACATCATCCCTGGCCAGGAGCTGGCTGTGGAAAGCCAGGAAGGTGCCAGCCTGGGCTGCTGACAGAGAGGCTTCACTGTCCCTGGTGTGTGTTCACAGCAAGTCTGTCTGGTCAGGCCTCTGCCTCAGAGCCTGCAGACAAGGATGTGTCAGACTGCTTTCCTCACACTGCAGGTTTTCCTCCCACTGAGGAGAATCCAGGAAAATGCCTCCCCTACAAAGAGAGCTGCTTCTGAGCAGAGGACCAGGCCGTCCAAAGGTCGTAAGTCACATCCTGGTCAGTGATGTGGGGGCAGCTGCCACCCACAAGGAGAGGGAACGTAGGGCAGGGATCCCACAGGGGCACAACACAAGCCAGTCTGTCCAAAAGAAGCAAGTCTCAGCAAGCTGAATGTGTACCCAAACCAAGTGAAAAGAGCAAAGCATTCAGAAATGGTTTTAATTATTCAGAGGCTGCAAAACAAGGCAGCTTTGCCCTGAAGCTTTCAGTTTTCAGCAAAGCAAATTTGGGATCCAGTCAAGATCCTCCAAAGCCTCACCTGATCTCAGCAAGATGAACCACCAAGTTTTAACCCAGATTTTCAGCAGCTCCTATGCAGATGAGGATTAATAATCCAAACCACCAGCCAAATCAGGAGAGTGACAACACCATTGTGCTTGAGTGCACTACGGTCAGACACCAGGACAGCGCAGTGTCAGCGCCAGGGAGAGCTGCTGAGTGCAACTGAGGAGAGATGCTGGGATGTACCAAACCCAAGCTGCATTATCCAATGAAACACCTGCTGTGAAGCTGGAATCTCCAGCCCCACACTTGGGGAGAAACCTCACCCCACCAACAGTGACTCCACACAGGTACAAGCAGGTCCTTTACTTGAAGTATCTCCCTCAAATCAAGGCAGAGCCCTCAGCAACAGTCACATCATCTTCCCACATTTGCAGAGCCTTATCTCTGAGAGGTTTCCCTGTTTTGGCTACATCACAGGACCAGGAGCTCACTTCTGACCACACTGAGAACGGGACCTCCTGCCCTTTGCTCTCCCCGACAGGCAGCACCTGTGCTCACACCCAGCCCTGCAGCCACAGGAAAATACTGGCCAGCCCAGCAGTCCCTTACCTGGGCAGAGCCCGGGCAGCAGCAGCCCCAGGACCGAGGGAATGTGGCACAGCTGGGGAGGTGATGCTCCCTTCTAGTCACAGCTCTGAGCAGAGCACAGCAACTCCCAGCCCCGGCAAGCTGCACTCACTGCTCTGCCGACTTCTCTGAAGCCACGTGATGCGTTTAAAAATACAGCCGGCGTATTGTTCTGGGGAGACAGCTGAATCTGTCCGACAGGCTCCAAAATCTGATTAGTCACTAAACAGCACAAGAGGCAAAGCAAAGCAGCTGATCCCACAGCCCAAGCCCTGCTGCCAACAAATGCTCCCGCGCTGACACCCTCCTCCTCTCCAGCCAGTGAGGAGCGTGGGTTTGGAACGCCAGCAGCCCTGTGCTGACCCCAGCTGCACAGCATTCCAGAGACCTGGAGCAGCTAACACCAGGCAGACTGCTACCAGATAATGCTGCTCTGCCCCTCATCTCCTGGCTAGCAGGGATGTGGGACCAGAACTCCATTTAGGATGCAACAGCAAGGGGTTGGGGTTCATTGGGAGCTCCCAGTGGCATTACAGGGTCCAGCTGCTCTGCCCTATTTATGACACCCTCATCTCTGCCACCACATACACATTTCTCAGCTCTCACAGCAGCTACAAAACCAGTAAGGCCAGTATGAGCACACTGAAGTAGCAGGCCTTTAAAGGGATCTACTGTCTGGGCATCCACCACCACCACACAAAATCCTGCCAGCTTCAACTGCCCCAATCCTAACCTCACGTCCTGGAAGCGCTGAGATCCTGTCATTAACATGGATGGATTCCATCCACTTCAGAAGCTTTGACAGCTCTGCACAGAGGCAGCACTTGATTATGTACTCTGTAGGACAAACTGAGCTTGTGGAAGACCAGTGGGCCTGACTCAGCTTCACCTGGTACCCACAGCCGCTCTCAGGGGCATTGGGAGGAAAAGCAACGAGCCAAACTCAGCATTTCCTCTTTTATCCCTGCTCAGTGACCAGGCTGTGTGCCCTGATGCCCAGCTGAGCAGGTAGCCTAGGAAACACCAGCATGAGACACTCAGATCTTATTCCTCATCAGCACCATCCCCAAGGCATCCTGCTCTAACCCACCAAACCCCTCCTGAGGAACAGGGCACAAGAGCCCAACACAGGCTGCCCACCTAAAAAAAGCCTTCACGGCATTGGGGCCACACTTCTTCCTGGGGAAGTTGGCCTTGTCTCCCCTTCCAAGCAGACAGCTCATGTAAGGGAAAAAATCATTCCCAACACACATGCAAGATGCATCAGCAATTCCTGGAGTCAAGAGCACACCTGAAAGTCTCAAAGTGAAAAAGCAAATATCATGGAACTACTCAGGGTAAGGAAAAAACATGAGCACAAAAGTCTTTTTCACACCTAGAGGGGAAATTTTAACTGAGGGGTCAACATGACTTCCATTCACCAAGAGCTTTTCCTGCCTGTGCTCAATGCAGCAAAGGAGGCACATGGCAATGCTCCTCTGCAGGGGACAGCAGAAAAGGAGCTTTTAATAGAATCTGGGCACTGACTTTTGACTCACTGCTGCAGCTCTAACGCCTGACACAGAGCCAGCGTGCCCTGCTCCATCTCTGGGTGTGCCAGCCCAGCACTGGCAGGTTTGAGCTCTGTGGAACAGCCGTGACACCACATGGCACTGCCAGGTCCTGACCACACTCCCTGGAGAAGGAGCACATTTCAAACTCCTCCTCCTCCTGAGCTTTCCCCAGTAAGCACTGTTTGGACACACCATTATTCCTGCATCACCCCAGAGCCCCTAAAGGTACCCAGGGGAGCACACTCAAGACTCTTGGACCCATCACACCTGAGCCGGACACTTGACAGAAACAAGCAGCTACACTGAGCCCAACAGTGGTGGTTTCAACTCTTGAGGTCAACTCCACCTGTGGACCCCAAATTATCCTTTAAATCCTGTTACCAACCACTGAACTACCACATTTAATGTGAGTTTACCCTACTCTCAAGCAGATTGCTCCACCAGCACAAGCTGCAATTCAGAGCACACTTTGGGAAAGCGTTCCCAACAGCAAGATGCCCAATCTAAGCACTAAGAACAGCTTTTACTATTCCATCCAGCAGTTAAGACAGGCCATTTAAGACTTCCAGCACCTTGGAGCACACAGTTCTTCCCTGTACACTGTAATTTACAGCCATCTGATATGTAGACCTTCCTGGTACCTTTGCCCATGCCTGTACTGTAAGAAATCAAAGTAAAGATGAACCCCAAGGATTGTTGGTGCTGGCAGCTCAGGGAAAGAAGGGCTCTGGGAAAATAACCACTATGCTGATGACAAATGACAGCTTACTGCCTTGGATAACACCTTAAGAGCAACAGGATCATTTAGGTTGGAAAAGACCTCCAACAGAGTTCAACCTTTGACCAATCACCACCTTGCCAGCTAAACCAGAGCACCAAGTGCCACATCCAGACATTTCACGTGGAGCATCCACTGAGTTTACACCCAATGGACAGGGCTGACCAGAACCTCAGCCACCTCCACACTGCCCTTTGAACAAACTGCTTCAAGCTCAGCTCTGTGGGAGACCACCCAGCCGACAGCATATGAGATCAATACTGACACTCCTCACTCCCTGGTGCATCAGTTTAGTCAAATTATCCAGAAACTGAGTCTTGCCCAGAGCAAAAATCCCTCTCATGCAGCAGCTGCCCAGGTTCTTCCACTCAAGTTCTTTCTCCACACTCAGACCATCAGTGGGAGCTCCCCCAGGGCTGAGAAGAGCCTTTGGCCACAGGGCCACACCCCTCAGAGTTTGGAGACACCTGGAGAGTGGGCCAAGGAACTCCCATTGCAGGAGCAGTGAGCCAGGCCCAGCCCCTGAGCTGCCAGCCATGTCTGGCACCCACAGACTCTGTGCTCCACACTGCTGGCCACAGCCCCAGGGCCAGGGGAGCATACACACTTTTGGAAGTTATGCTCTGGAGATGTGTTCCAGCCTTTAGAAACTCACTGCAGGGCTGGAAAAAGCCGTATTTGAAAAGTCCAGGACTTGTCTGAGCAAGGCCTTCAGAGGGTCACTTCTGCAGACTGGTACTCCCAGCAAGGTTAGGCAGAGGGACACTGCCATCTCCAGAAGTTTTTCTGCTTGGAAATTACTCAGCACAAGAAGGATGGCAAGCTGTTAAGATCTCCCCCTGCATCCACCAACTACTACATAGGCTGGAAGTTCACCCTTCTGCCTGGATCTCCCCAATTGAGATCAACAGGAATGCTCTTTGCCAGCAGAAATAAGGCAGAAGAGCCAGCTTTCAGTGACACCTGCCATGCCCAGAGGCTGCAGCACCAGATGCACATTTGGGACAGGGTAGCAGAGGAGAGAAGCAGTGTGACTGAGGCCCTGGAGACTGAACACAGTGCACTTTCTTTTGTCATGCATCAAATAAGCCTGTAAAGTTAAAAAAAAAAAAAAAAAAAAGCTAATGTCCTAAACAATAGCCTGCTGCAATTCCAGAAAAACAGCTCGTCTGCAGTTTTTACCACCCAGCCAAGCTCTGCCCTGGTGGGGTGGGAGCAAGCTGAATGTTTTAGTCAGCCAAAAAGCAGCACCTCCTACAGACACAGAGAAACTCGGTGGCAAGAGAAACATTTACACATCTGAAAAGCAAATGGGCAGCTCAACCACCTCCTACAGCTGTAGCTCAGCAGTGACACAGCCAGACAAGCTGCCAGGATGAGCTTACCCTCCTCACACACAAGCACCAAGCAGCCTAAGCTCATGGCAGGGAAGGGGGGTAACCAACGTTCCAGTCTGATCCTAAATTTTAGCACTTCTCACCTGCAGCTGTGGGACCTGGAGCCGCCTGCAAGGAGCCCATGGAGCCACAGCACAGGGACATTGACTGAAGCATGGCCAGCAGCAGCTGCAGTGGCAGATGTGGGGCTGGAGCACACAGGACAGGGACAGGCTTTGCTTGGCACAGGGAAGGCAGACACTGGATTCTCCCTATTTACCAAACTCTTACAGGGGCACAAAAAACCCAAGGAAAAGCTGCAGCAAGAGCCGTGGCACAAAAATTTCTTCCTCTTAAGCGGAGCAGCCAAGGGACAAGGTCCAGAGGTGGAGAGGAACTGTGTCCTAAGAGCCCTGGAGCTCACCTGAGCAGCACAGTGGATTCATCCAGAGGATCTGCTCAGCTCAAATCCTCCAAATTTCATCATATTCCCATTACTCCACTGAAAAAACAGTCAGTGCTGTTATTAGAGGAGCCACACAAAGTCCAAGGCACACAGTCCTCTCCAAGCTGTATCACCACAGAAGCCCCAATAATCTTGAGCCAACTACCAGTTCTGGAGAAAAGCAGCTCCCAGAACTGCAGATGTAACCAAACCAGCAGCAACCACCATCTAAGTAGAACCTACAGCTCAGCCCATTATTTTTTTTTCTGAACTACAAAAGAGGAACCTCTGCCCTCGCAGATTCTTCATTTGGGGCAAAGAAGAACTGAGGATATTCCAGCAGCTATTTCTGGTCTGCTAAGAAGGGGGCAGGGGAATAAAAAAAAGGCAGCATGATCCCACAGCTGAACCACAGAATTAGAGTCAGGACACCTGAGGTCTATTCTTGGTTCTGGCACCAACATGGTAAGTCACTTGCCCTGAAAACTGGAAACAGCAGCATAACTGGGAAAAAACAGATTACTGCATTAACATCTGAGAGCACTGGTCCTCCGCTGGCACTGAGAGAAGGACCCAGCTGACAACAAGGCTCACAGCTTCCTGAGGCAGGGAATTTACTCCTGTGTGTTTCTAGGAAGGGAAAACAGCTGCCCAAGGTAAATATAAAAATCAGAAAAGACAGCTAAAATGCAATTCAGGATTACAAGTGCCCAGGTAATTGCATTCACAAAGCAGGCTGCCACAACCACACTTGTCTTTAAAAAGATCAGAACACTGAAATACAGCAGGTTTTAACATGTATCAGTCCCAGAGAGATTTAAAAGCCAACATATTCAGGTCAAATTCTGCACAACAAGCTTCAGCTTCACAAGCCTCAAGAACAAACACTTCTATATTTAAGTACCAAACTCTTCTCAATTATCTGCCGCAACATCTAGGGTGCAAATTGTGCCTTGTGTGTTACCTGAGGTGATAACAAGGGTGAGTGACTCATCCTCAGCTGCATCACAGTTTGGGGGTGTCAAGGCCAGGGTACCACCTTTAGAAGGGGGACAGGGTGTTGGACAGACCCCTCTGTAGGCTGCAGTGAAGGAAGAACAACTGAAAAAAAGACAGACTTCAGTCCCAAACTCAGTTATATTTGGGAAATGGCACGTAAGCCTCACTAAGGCCTTCAGCTGGCATAAAAGCCACTGCTAGACTGGCACTCCCAAACCCCATCAGCGATGCCTGCAGGTTCCCAGTTACCTTCCAGAGGTCTGCACCCCTTAGCATCACAGCTTGGGAATTTGCCTCACCTTCTCCTCCACACTCTTGGGGAGAAAAGCCAGCAGAGGAGTGAGGAGGGAGCTGGCATGTCCCTGTGGCCATTTCAAATCTGTGGCACCAGCTGCCGTGCCTGAGAGCAGCCTCTGAGCTGGCAGCAGCACAGACAGCACCTGTGATTCAGCTGTTTTGCCATCGCCTAAGGGACCAAGCATAGGGGAAGTGAGCCTGGAGATGTGGATAGAAGGTGCAACTCTGGCTGGAAATGCTCTGCCCAGTGCCCCAGCCCTACAGCAGCACCACTCAGCCCCTGTGCAGCGACAGCTCAAGGACCACGGTGCACTTTGGAAGGGGATATTTCCAAGACAGCTCAGGGGATGTGCCCACTTAAAAGGGTGTTTTTGTGGGAACATCAAGGCAGAATTAGTTTCTGGAGCCCCCTTGGGCTACATTATTTCTGCTACCCTCTAGCAGCTTTCCTACCCTGCTCTGAGCAAGAGCCTGACAGGGTAACCTCAAGATGTTCCTTTCAACTGGAGTTATCCTAAAATCCCCAGCCTGCCAAGAGCACTGCCGAGGGCCCACAAGCCTCTGCTACAGACACTGGGAGAGCAGGTCCAAAAGCTGTTCCCTACCCAGCTCCATGTGAAAGCACTCATGTCAGCATGTGCTGTGGAGTTTGCAGCAAGGGCACTGAGTCAAAAACACATTCAAGGCCTCTTCTAGAGAGCTCCCATGCTCCTGATGGAGCTGCAGCAGAGTCTTTTGGGTCAGCTCTGCCCAGCAAGGAACCCTCACATCCATCCACTGCTTAGACACATAGCAGTGCAAGGGCTGAAGGAAAACCTCCTCATCTCTCACTTGACTGGTGCAATTTTGGGGATGAATCTTACTCCAGGCCAAGGTTTGCACACACTAAACCACCCTCCCTGCTGCTACCTCCAATATCAATCACAGAAAAGACTAGGCCACAAATTGCCTGGGGCAGTTCAGACACACCAAACAGCAGCTCCAATGCTCTCCTTGGAAGGGAACGTACCTTTTAAGGCTCAATTCCAGAGTGAGCCAAGAGAAACGTTCTGCAAACCACCACTGGACACTGCCACAGGGCTGGCTCCAGAGGCCACAGTCAAACACTCCTCCCTGACAGGGGAGGGTTTTGGGTGGCACATGCCTGTTTCCACAAGCTGCCCCCAGCACAGGACTGGAGCTGCCCTGACCCACTTCACTTCTGGCTGGATACAAACAGAGATGCTGGTTGGGTTCCTGTTCCAGTTACTCCTCTATTTGCATCTTCTGTTTTACAGCATCAGCGCAGATAAAAATAAATCTGTTTTAGGAGAAGCTGCTTAAATGGAAGCTTCAAGAGTTGGATTGAGAGCAACTTCCATTAGAAACCAATCGCAAGCTCAAGTTTGATACTTCTTTTACTTATTTGATACATATTTTATTCTGTTAAGGATCAAATACCGCTGCTACATGAGCAGCATGCAGCTATTAAGTGCTTCCCTGCTTCCCATTCCCCAGCACGGCTGGCTGGAGCCAAGCACGGAGGAATCAGCCCACAGAGAGTGAGCAGCTCTTATGGAACCATATTCAAGGAACAAGTGCCCATTAAGTACCCACATCAAGTAAGTCCTTAGAAAAGCCTTACAAGCACTAGGGTGGCATGGCACAAGCTTTTCCTAAGGCTGTCTCAGGTACTCCTGGAATACCAGCACCAAGTAGGACATCAGGAGAGTCAAACCAGCTTCCCAGCTTTGTGCCCTTACAGTGTTATCATCCACAACCTTCACACAGAAAACAACACCACCACCACATCTGTGCTTCCATTACTATGCTCTGAACATCAGCAAGCTGCTCCCAAAGAACCAGGCTGCTGGGAAAGCCTATCCTCCCTCCTCAAGGGAACAAAGGACACCAAGAACATGTAATTCAGGACCACCACCAAAACTCTGGATACCTGTTTTCCTGAACAGGTCCAAAGTCAGCGGGAGTTGCTCTTCCCTCCTCATCCCCACAGCACAAAGGAACCTTTCACTGAGTTTTCTAGGCATACTTGGGCTTAGATGGAAGTAAGTCTCAGGTGAAGTGCTCTCCCCCCACACCCAAAACAACCCTTCCATTACACAGCAGGAAAAATCATCCTTGGATACTCTGATGCCAACCTAGTGCTCTCCAGACACTGAGCTCTCCATCACAATGAGCCTCTGAAATCTTCCTCTAGCATAAGGAGAAGAATTTACACACAGCCAAGCAGGAATACACAGGAGCCAAGGGCACACCTAGGTCTTCTGAAGCCACTTGTCCAAAAGTCAGCAAGAAAAACAGCAGGGAGAGACCTGGACATGCACAAACGAGGTCTCTATGGAGCTTGGCATAGGTTAGCCAAGCAGGAAATTACACAGATGGAGAACTGGGGACCCAAATCCTCTGCCTCCAAGCACTCAAACCAGCAGCTCGAGGGAAGCCAGCGACTGCTGTATTTATAAACAGCCACCCCAGGCTGAGCAGCAACTCTTCCCAGGGGGGCTCGGGTGCCCTCCACCACACACAACATTTGAGGACACTCTGAAAACAGCCTGACCTCAGGGAGTAGCTTATGAATCCCTCCTGGTGTTATCAAGAAGAAAGGCAAGGAGACCATGACAACAACCGTTCTTCCTGTGCAACAAGTCTTTTCTTTCATCTTTCAGACAGAGTTTTGCCTTGAAGACTTCAGAGAAATCTGTGCTCTGAGGCCTCTGCTATCTGCCAGGCAACGCACAACAGACTGCCCGCAGCTCCAGCCTGGCAGATTTTAAGCAACTACAGATAAGCAAACTTATTGCAAAAATGAGTTGCTGTGCTCTGGGAAGCAGAAGAGCCAAGGGCTCCAGCAGCATTTTCCTACCATGGGCCATTTCCTCAGAACCAGAGCGACAGGAGCTGCAACCTTGCAGGCTGGAGAATGAGACAGCAGCAGCCACCCCGCAGAGGGCACAGATGAGGCTGGAGAGCTGCAGTTTCAAGAGCAAATCCAAGAAAAAGCTCAAATTCGTTGCTGCACCAGCAGCTTTAGGGTCACACAACAAGCAGAGAGGCAGATACAGCAAGGTGCTCCATTAGATGCCATCAGGAAGAGCTCACCTAGAGAGCCCAACTTCCTCTCCAGAAGACCTGATCCTGCTAAAAACACTCTCAGGTTAGCGTTGCAGACTTAGTGTTAACAGACTGCTTTTAGGATGATTTCCCTGTGGGCAAGTCTGCTGTCCCACATAGGGACAGCTCCCGATGTAGGGCAGGACAGACCAGCCAGACCAAGCAGCTGGCACGCAGGCTGAAAGCCAGGCAGGGAGACCCAAAATCTGCACACAGATCTGCTGTGCACTGCTGTTCTCCAGGCAAGAACTGGATCGAGACCCCATTTACTTGCACCACTTGAGAAACAGGGCAGTGAAGGTAAAGGATACCATCAAGGGCAGTCCCACCTCACTGCCTCTTAACCCCTCCTTGCCTCTGAACTCTCTGCACACGTGTCCACCTACTGGGAGGATAAAGACAGGGAAACACTGCCTCAAGAAATACAGCCGGGAATGGCAGGACTGGAAGCGTTCAAGGCCAGTTTCCTGCAGAAGTCCCTCCACAGGCCACAGAGCAGGTTGCTAGAACTTGCTGAAGTATTTCCAGCCTGGCAGATCTAGTGGCAGCAGAGGATTTGAGATGCTTTGCCTGCTGTGAGACAGCAGTTCAATCCTACAGCCAGGAAGTGCCAGCAGCTTGAGCCTGCAGCAGCCACTGCCTTCGGAGAGCCTCTCCTGGCACCAGCAGTTCCTCTGGCACGTTCCCCAGAGCTCAGCACACGCCCTCTGTGCATTAGAGGCCGGGTGCAGAAGGAAAACTCCTCACAAATAACCCTGTCTGGATGCAAGGGGCTCAGTGGCCTTCTGAGAACACGAGATGTAGACAGGATTGGGGCATAAAAACCAGCCCCACTGTTCTCCGACCTCCAATTGGCAGGCATTTGCTCCTACTGCACCAAGCTGCGTGGTGACAACGCCCCAGGAGCACAAGGTGACACCAGAAGGCTTTGCAGCCAAAGGTCCTCCCCACGCTGAGGAAGCTCCGCACTGGCACGGACTAGGCAAAGGAGAAGAGGTCCCAGCTCATCAGTACTCAAGCACAGCACTGCAGGGGACCACACCAGCAATATTTTTAGCCTGATTGTGAGCTGTTTTGTTGCACTTCCACCCTTCCAGCCACCTCTCTGTGGGTCCACACAGCTGAGTCACTGCTGGAACCTTCCAAACGCTTGGGTGCCAGCGGCACAACAGCTTTGCTTGGCAGTGCCAGCCCTCCCCCATGTCCAGCCACAGCCCAGCACTGCTGCAGCCTCACCTGCCTGCAGGACACCCCAGCCCTGTGGGACAGGCCAGCCACAGCCTCCCAGGCCTCAGCAGCACTCAGACACAGCAGCATCCTCTCCATATCCTCCCTCTTTCCATCACAGCATGGTCAGGCCACCTGGAAGCACCAGCTCCTTAGACCCACACAGCTTTCAGATGCTGGACACTTCTCTGCCACCCAGAGTGTTTCACAACCTGCCAGAAAGCACTCCTGAAGTACAAGCTCTCTGCTCCCAAGGAGCTCCACTGCCACTCCTCCAGGGCCCTGAGGAAGGGCTCAGGCCCCACAGAGCTGGGAGGTGTGGGTGGCCGAAGCAACACAAAACTGTGCACAGGATCAGCCCGCCACCTCACCAGCATCACCATCCCCACAGCTCTCAGAGCAGGAGAGGAACAGCAGCCCAGACCATGAAGCACTCCTGGCCCAGCTGCTGCTAGCCTGGGAAGGGAGTGTGGGAGTGAGAAAGAACATTGTCTCAGGATCACAACACCCCCAGTCACAGGGCACTGGACCCTCTGCACAGTCACTGAAGGCCAGAGGCTGCTCTGTACAAGCAGCACACCTGCACTTGAGAAGGTCTCACATCCCAGCTATTCTCTCCTTGTGTACTAATGGGAATACCAGGAGTGAGAAGTGAAGAAACAGGCCTCTTCAGACAGCACTGGGTGCCATCTTCCACCAGCTGTTACCCCACTTGTCACAACCACCCAGCGGGCACAGATCATCAGAGCCCAGGGCTGTGCCTGAGGCAAGATCCTTTCCACAGCTCTTCCCAGGCCTCTGCGGCAGGCAGGAGCTCCAGCACAGAGCACTGCAGTCAGTGGGGGGCACCTGACACCAGATACACCCTCTGTGAGAGCAGGGAGGTCACCAGAGCACCTTCAAATCCTCTCCAACTCAACCTCTTCTCCTGAAACCAGCAGCCCTTCCATCCTCTTAGCAGTAAAACTCCCACCACCAGCATGGCCATGCCAGCCCCACCACCCAACCAGCGAGCTGCAGAGCCCACCCCAGGCTCATGCCAGCGCTGCTCGCCTGCCTGCCGGAGCGCTGCGGAGACATCCACGCCTCTGCCAAGGCAGACTGGCAGGAAGCCGGCCAAGAGAGCTCTGGAGATGGCTACAGAGGAGCAGGTGGAGCTGGGACATCCGCACCGAGTGGCTGCCTCCATGTGTGACAGCCTCGTTCTGCAGCGCGCTGTGCGCCAAGCACAGTGCCAGGGCTGCGAGCAGCAGGGTCGCTCCAGGGGATGTCACCTGCTCCAAGTGTGCCCTTCATCCATTAAAGACCCTGTGACACAGGGAACAGCAGGGCTCCAGTCTGCCAACAGCCAGAAGTGGCTCAGAGCAGAGCTCTGAGGCACCAGGCCGGCCTAGTGTACGCTAACAACTTGTTTCTTCTTCCTCCTTCAAGGTCTCAGCTGGCAATGAAAGCACAGGCAGGAGTGTGTGGTATTCCCTGGTTCATTAGGGGAAGCCCACAGGACCATGTGGAGGTTTTGCTCACTGGAGCAGAGCAAGGCTTAATAAAGCTACCGCAGCTGGGCTGCAGGCAGACCTCAAGTGCCCATGCCAGGCCCCACACGCCAAGTCTTGTGGAAATGAGATGCAGAAACTCAAATGAGCTGTGCAGATCAAGCTGCTCAAACTCTGCTACCCAACTAGTGATTTTTTTTTTGCTGTTTTACAACTCATGCAGCAACTCAGGGCTGTGTCCCAGAAGCTCTTCCTATGCTCAGGACAGCACCCCCTCACCCCTTCAAACATCTACACAGGCAAACCCCACTGCCCAGCTCCCCCACCCCAACAAGCTATCTATATTCCTGTCAGCACCAACTCCATGCCTGGAGCCTCTGTGTCACCCAAGTCTGCGCAGCGATGCACTCCCCTTTTAACAAAGCAGCAGCATGCTGCTATAAAGGGATGAGTTTCTGTAGCAACCAGGCTGTACTTGTACAAACTCTGCCAAAGCACTAGATCTTTCCACAGACTGATACTTGAATGAACACACCATTTGTGAAACTGGTTTTTACATGCCTCAAAGGCTAGCAAGTGAACTCTTCCCTGTTTTACCCCTCTGCTCCAACAGCAGGCTGAGAAGATGCATTAAGATCATGCACGCAGCACTCCCCTCTCCTGGGATTTTACAGGGAAGGCTGGTGTCTCAAACAGTTAACTGGACCCCACATCACTCCAGGGGAGGCACCCAGCATCCCCGGAATTCCCCAGTCGATCCCAGCTGCAAAAGCAGACTGGAGAGGATCAAGGGGGAAGGGCACAGCAGGCAGCAGCGCGTGGCTGCAAGCCCACACCCTGCCCATCACGTAGGTTTGCGCTGGACCAGAAGAGTTAAAACAAGAAGCCATTCCACTGCATCTCCTGCAGAGCACTGCCAGGCACAGCCCGCTATTTCTAGTTGAGTGTGGGAGTGGACAAGGATCCCTCCAAGTCTCCCACCCAGCTGGGGAGCTGCTGGCTGAAGTTGTTGGGTGCTGGCTGTACCACACCCCACAGCAGAGTTGGGTGAGCGGGGCTGCCGGGACTTTGGCAATCAGGCACAGGGGGGCCCCCTGCAAGTACACACCCCCCCCCTCCCCACCTGCAGAGCTCCTTGCCACTAGGGATTTCCTCAGGCTGCTGGAGTGAAGTTCAGCCTCACTCCTACCCAGCGTGTTCAGCCTCCTGACACCACACCCCCCACCCACTCCCTCCAAACACAGCAAGAGGATTTCTCCTGTTCTGGTGAGGTTATTTCTCCAGCAGCGTTACAGCTCAGAGCAAAACAACCCTGGGCACTTCTCATCTGCAGTGAGCTGACAGCAGAGCAGAGGGGGCTGTGGCACAGGCAGCCACAGCCTCCCCAACTCAGCTGTCACATTACACAAGCAGCACGGCTCGAGAAGCCCCCATTAGCCACCACCAGCGCTCTGTTACACAAGCACATCGCTCCACGTTAGCTTGAAACCAGCCAAAAACACACAGAGAATCCAACAACTGTTGCTGCGTGTGTCAGCAGACTCACCGGACTGTGTGCTGGTTTGTGCTGCAGCGTCAGAGTCCTGGGTGCTCCAGGGTCTGTCCCACCCTGTCAGGTTGAGGGACTGCAGGCCAAGGCACAGATCATTGGTGTCTGGGAGGCCACGGGAAGACTCTTGCGTGGACGTAGGGAAGAGCATCCTGCTTGCCACTGCTTCTTCAGAGTCCTGGATGTCTGCTCGGATGGAGAACAAACAGAAGCTTGAGAGTTCAGGGCTGCTTTTTTCTTTTTTTTAAAGCAGGAGTTTTCCAAAGCGTTAAGCCCCAAGCCAGGTCTCGTGCCGCTCTGACGCCACGGCTCCTGCAACCAGCAGTTGCACCCCAAAAGGGAGGGCTACCATATGTCCAGAATCCAGCCCCCCACCCCCCTCGGCCCCTCCACCTTCCTATCCCGTCTGCATTACTGACTGGGTCAGCATGTGACCAGGCTGCTGATGCTTACTGTGCTGACAGTGACGTCACTCAGCCATGCAAGAGAACTGCATCAGCTCTTACAAAATAAAGGTAAGAAGAAAGGATAAGATTTCCCCTGACAGACAAGACGGTAGCAGGAGGAAAGAGGAGCAGTTCCAGTAAATCAGGGGAGGCAGGCAGCACAAGGCAGGGCTCCTCGGCACAGCAGACACCAGGCTGGAGGCAGCAATCCCCCCAGCAACGACGAGAGCAGCAGCGACAGAGCACAGTTAGTTTTAGTGCTACCCAGCTCTCCTGTCCCCGCCTCCCTCCACCCACAAAACCCAAAAACACTTCAGTCCTGGCCAGCTTCCAGCTGCTGGCTCCGATTCAGAGCCGATGCAAAGCTTCACAATTCTGCTGGCATAATCTGTTTGGTTGAGCCTGGCCACTGTGCCTCACTGACTCGGCATTGTTTACCCCTGAGTAACAAGGATAACCTTCAACCCCCACTACCCGGAGAGCAGCCCATTATCCCTGGTCCAGCCCAAGCAGGCACATCCCACTGGTACACGAGGAACAGGACCAAGCAGACTCACTTCACATCAGGAATTTTTCATGGCCTGTTTACCTTTTGCCTGCCCGGTCCCCCCTTTCCCAGCCCTCCCCTCCCCTGCAGGGTGTTCACAAGCCTACAGTACTGGAGACGCAGATTCTTGCCTTGGTTTAAGCCTGTGCCAACAGCCTAAGGAAACACAGCAGGTTCATAGTCTGAGAATTCCAGTTTAACGCAGGGATCTGGGGGCTGGTGAAACCACAAGATGCTCAGCTGTGCTACCCGAAATCTGAGTCAGAGGGCATTTATAAGCCAACTCCCAAGCAGCAGCAGCTGTCTCCTCCTCCTCCCCCTGCCCCCACAGCCTCCCACTGTGCCATCAGATGTACACCTCGCTCCACACACGGTTCCCGGCTCTTCCGCAGGCGCTGCAGTCGCTCCAGTCTGTCACATTATCCCTCACGTGCAGCCCCAGCCATCCCAGACAGTCCCACAGCTTTCCTGGCCTCCTTTTCCACATCCACATCCCATGCCACTTGGATGCCCATGAGCAAAGCCTGGTAGCAGCTGGGTAACCTACGTGTGACACAGGCCACTGCTGCCAGAGGCAGGATCCTTGCTTTCAGTCCATGGCAATTTAAATGCACCGGCATTCCCAGACCCCAGTGAGGGGACTGAGGAACCAGAGTGAGGATCACAGCATCTAAAACCACAACCTGCTGGCAACTTCCCCCCTCCCAGCTGCAGCCTCCTCCACAGCACTCCACCAGGATAGCATCCACTGGGGTGTTTCCTGCTCCTAGTAGTACTAGTGCAAGCTGTAGAGCCAATTCAGTCACATTACTACCAAGCACCTGTAAGAGCATCTACTCCTCTGACAGCATCACACTGCCTCTCCAGCATGGTATTTCACAGCATCAATTCTTCCCAGATAGTTTTTTGATTGCTTGTTTTGGACCTCTCTAACACGGGGAGGGAGAGGATGAAGACACATTGCTCAGCCAATTCAGTTCCCACAGCAACCATAACTTGTCCATATGAATATGTAACATTCCTGCCTTTATGAAAAGGCACAAGTGCTGTGCACAGATCCCTGGCAGCAGGACACTCCCTTCCCTTTGGGGACCAGGGATCTTGCTGGGTCTCAAAAGAGTAATTCCCACCAAGCTTCATCTTCTGGGAAGCATGAACACAGTAGTAGTGACACACAGCACAACTTGAATCCCAACAGCTTGGCTGAAACCCATGACTGAAGAAATAAGGAAAATAGGGAACAAATTTATCTGTGACAGGAAGCACTCACTCTGCAGCATCCAGCCACATTTTCCCTCACTATCTGCATTTTTCAGGAAATAAACTGTTTTGTTTAATCGAACCAAATCAAATTCAAGTAAAAGATCCACAATTCCCTCTGATTACTTCAATCCACATTAGAAACAAACTCTGCAATCCAGCTACAGCTCTAACTGCAGAAGCACAGATCAGAATCCACACAGATAATAACCAGCAGTTTTTAATTAGACCTTTTCCCATTGGAAGCCAACAGCCAGCCCAAGCTGCTTCCCTTTTAATAATCCTAGCCAAGCTGAAAGATAGCTACAGGTCATCCAGGCAAAACATCAACTAAAAAAAGCAGAACTTAAACAGATTTCTGGACTAGTTATTCTTAAAAGTCAAGAGTCTGGCGATTTGTTACAAAGCAATCAATTCCTGTAGGCAGAAAAAACTAATCACATACTAGAGCAGGAAGAATTAAATTCCCAACAAAAATTCAGTCTAAAAAGTCATAATCTCAAGTTAATCGTAGCTAAATGTCTACCAAAAACTAAATAACTTCACTTTGCAACCTGACACAGCCCAACCCAAAAGCTTTACTGGGGATTTTTCCAAGCACCGACCACCAGCACAACCTCTTCCAACCTGGATTCTTCCCTGGAGTTGCCACTGGAAGCCAACCATCCTGGCAGAGGGAGCAGCGCTGAGCTGGGCTCGTGCCTGAGCATCTGGAAGAGACTGAGCTCCTGCCGCCCAAGCCTGTTGGGTTTGATTTCAACAGCAGCATGACAACAAAGTCCTTAATAAAACACTCCCTTCACTGGCCTTGGAGCAAGTTTCTCTCCTGGGTGACTCCCTGCTGCCTGTCCAGGAGATCCCTGTAGCCAGGCCACACCACAGCCCAGGCGGGACAGCTTTCCACACCACTGCCCACATGGAAAGCTGCATTTTCCAGACTTTAACTGTCAGCCCTGGATTTAGGACATTCCAAAGGCTCTTGAAGGTGAGATCTCCAGAGCTCAGCTCTCACCCTGCAGGCAAGGACAGCTCCCACAGCCCCAGCCCACCCTCCCCACTCACACCACTTTAGGCAGGTAAGTTTCCACACAGGAAGCTGGGCTGGGGAGCTCATCTGGTTAAAACCAAGCCACAGCGAGTTAGTTTTAAGCCTGGCTCACTCCCCTGATCTGGTATGCAGCATGGCTGCACCAACCAGGCACTTCAAACAAGAAAATACTTAGGAAATTACAGTCTAAGACTGCATGGGAAGGACCCACAAGGCCTGGCAGCAGGAGCTGTGATCCACAGGCAGGCTGTGGGTGAAGGGAGCAGGAGAAGCAGGGAGCATGATTCAGTTCCCAGTCCACAGCAGCAGCAACTCTGTGCCATCAGTCTGGAATGGTGGTGCTTCAACCTAGCACAAAGGTATTCAGGTTTTTGAGCCTTCCAGATGTAGGAAGGCCAGCTAACAATCCAGCAAACATGGTTTCTCTTCCTCTGGGTTTTCTCAGAATAGTAAAGCAAACCTGAACCAAGTCAGATCCCATTCCTACTACCTCCATAGCCAGGACAGCTCTCCCTTTGCTCCCACATGCTGTTTTCCACCAGAGCCTGAATACAGATGAAACACCTCCCTGAATGTGGGCCCCAAGTGTTGAGGGCAGCAGAAGGATAAGCCCAGCTCAGCTGTAAGCTCTGTTCACAGACAAAACTGGAGTCACCCCATGGACTAGAGCTGTGACTAAGGCTGAACTTCCAAACCAAATGTGGAGAAGCCAGAGGCATGGGGAGAACCCTGCAGATGGCAAATAGGAAGGCAGCTGCCAGAAGAAGCACTGCTTTGCCTTTTACACTTCTCTGCACCTCCAATTGTAAAGGCTGGGAATTGCATCCCTGAAAATTAAGCCTCTTAAGTGCCTTCTGTACACAAGACAAACAAATATCAAAGTGAAAGCTTCCAGATGAACCAACTGTATTCCCAAAGCGCAGTGGAAATAATCAGGGACTTTGAAAAGCACTTGTTAGGCATAAACCTACTAGTTACAAGAGGTTTTTTGGAAACACAACTAAGCATCTCCCCTGTAATCTGAAAAGTTCCTGAAGTGGAGACACTTGCTGCTGCGTGACCGGTTTCACAGCCAGATGGAGTCTGCCTTATTCCGTAACCACAAACACTTGAGCAGCTGGCAAACAGCTACTTCAGAAACCAAGGAAGAGGCACTGCAACAGTCTTGCTGCTCTACCTCCCTCTTCCAAGAGTAACAGAGACTGTCACAGAATTACAGCACCAAAACCTGAGTGACAGAGCTCAGTACAAATCAGAAAACCGCTGGATCTTCAGGAACACCAATCTGTGACCATTGCAGAGTACAACAGCTCTAGGCCAAGTCCCTGCTCTGCAGAACGCTGACCTGCTCCCATCTGCAGATCTGATACAAAACCCAATTACTAGAGCCATTTTCCAGTAGATAGAAGTATCATACTTATGCAGGCAAAGACCTGGCAATGCAACACTTCAAATCTAAAGGCCAACAAGACCAAGGGAAGTAAGTGTGCTCTTTTTCTGGGGCATAGGTGTGGAATTTCCCTATTCTGGATGTGTGCATGGTATCCAGCATTTCTTTGGGGCCAGCAGAATGGTTCTGCCAGCTTCAGGTGAGCTCCTGCTAGCAGTCTCACTCTGCCTCAGTACCTCCAGGTAAGCAGAGCTGCCTTTTGGGTCTCTGTATCCTAGAGCATTTTATTCCCTGATCCCAGACCATACACATCAGGCCAGCTGCATCCAGCGCTGTCTGGAATGTTTCCTTGGGGCTGCAAGGCATGGAAGAGCAGAGGAATTTACATTACAGTATCAGAGACACTTTTTGGACGGCTAAACAAGTGATAGGTCATTAATTGACTGCAGTTAAGAGCAAACAGGAAGCCGATTTAGTCATCAGCTAGTCTGGGTTTGCATTTGTCCTTCAGTTTTCCTTAAATAAAGCAGCCACAGAGTCATTAAAGCCTGATGGGGCACAACTAACAGCCTTCACACACTGAACTTGGCACCTGAAGCCTCTCCCATCCAAAGGAAGTCATTTAAGCATCTCCCATTTCTTCACACAACTGACTGTCAAGTTAGAGCAAAATAATGGCTGCTTCGCTGCTGTTAAATGAGCAGAGCTTAATGAAATAGAGATCAATGTTGCTGGGACATTCTGGGTACCTACATGTCTTTAGAGTTCCTTAAGCAAAGCACTGCCTTCAGCTGAAACCAGCAACAGGCATGCAAAAGTTCCTGTAGGAATTTTACTCCCAGTTCTACTTCAGCTGGAAGTTGTGCCTATAGAAAGCATGGAGTGATTTCAAAAGCTGATGTAGGTAGAAGCACCTTCCACCCAGCAAGGCCCAGCTTTAAAGCCTGGCAAACAAACCACCAGCCAGTTAAGAAACTGGCCTTGCTCACATTCTTATTAAGAGGTGATCAACATACGGAACAGCTTTAAAACCACATTCCTTGTGAAACAGCTGCTCAAGGACATGCAGCTGCTCCAGCAGCACTGGCAGGAGAGGCTGACTCCTGCCTCTGTCAAGGCCACACTGTCTTTCCCATCTCCAGCACCACACGAAAAGCCACTAAAAGTTAAGGCCTGCGCTGAGGAGGTTCTGCCTTTCTCCAGAGAGGACTGAGGCGGCCAGACAGGCAGCGGCTGTGAAGCACCATGACCCTGTTCCAGAAGCCACCAGACAGGGTCTACAATGACAGCCCTCTGCACACCACTACACTGTACCCCACAATTTGGGAGAACACCCTGAGCCTGGCATTCAGAGAGCTCCTGGAGCAGCTACCCACAAACCTCGGGGGGATGGTCAGTCCAGGCATCCCAACACAGCTCACTTTGACAAAGCAACCAAGCTCACCACGGATTACCAGCAGCTGCAAACTGATCTCTACAGAGATCCAACTTTAGGTGTGACAAGCTGAACCTGCAGCAGCAGTCCCAGCTCTGCCCAGAAGGGGATAACACTCTGACTGCATGGATCCAGGAGTGCTGAATCAGCCTGTCCTCTCTCACATTGCTCAGGCTGCTGCTGGACTGATCCCAGCACGGCCTCACTGTCAGCCCAGTGAAGTGTCTGTCTCCACATGTGCTTCCCCAATAGTATTAGTGAAAGGTCACGACCTTCTGCCATCCCTTCTCCACCACGTGTAATCCTCTTTGTGCTCAAAGGGGCTTCTTCAACACAAGTCCAAGCCAGGATAAATTTAGTTTGACCTGAAGATGACAACTGAAAAGCCTGAGGGACCACAAATAGATTAAAGTCCAAGCATTTACTGCTGGAATAAAGTCTCTTCCCTAAGCTCTGCCATTAAAAGAGTTTAAGTTGTAAAAAGACAGTCCTTTCACCTGTTATAGCTGCTACATTAATGGTGGATCTCCAGATTCACTGAGCCTGCCCAAGCAAGGAGTTCCATGATAATCTAGTCTATCTACATCATTCCTGCACAAATAAAAGCACCACAGACTCAGGAATTCTTTAGAAGTTATTTGACTTGGAGGAATGACAAAACACCACATGATATGAAGGGTCTCTGCTCTATTGGTCACCTACCCAGAAGTTCATTCAAGGGCAAGGCAAACAGCTCCAACAACCAGTTCCAGGCTTAACCACCTGCCCAGGTACCTGCACTATATTCTGAATTTAGCAATTGGCTGCTCAGCCTTACAGCCATCAGGTGTGAATTTCTGCACAACCCAGGCCAGGGTCCAGGCATCAAACCCCCATTTTTACATCACAGATGCCCCAGAATTCACATCCTTGCTGACACTCCCAGCATTTTCATGGAGAAGATTCTCATTAGCAACCTATCAAACATTAAGAGCAGCTCCTGCACTTTTCAGCTCCAAAGGCAGGACAAAGCTTGCAGAGCTGCCACATTCAGGCCCTCCTTACCTACCCAGAGGTCCCAGCTCCAACATTAAGGAAACAAGGCTGGGACTGCAAGGAGACCAATAACTCTGAGCTGCTGACATTCTGGCAGATGCTGACTCATCCACAAATTTACAGCAGATAACTGCTGGCCCAGGTTGTTCTCCTATCAGTACCTTCACATTTCCATTAGCCCAAGGCAGCCCTCCTCAAGCCCAGCTCAATAAGGCCAAGTATCCTTTGGGAAGTGAGGAATTCTTTCCTCACACCATCAAGCATTTGTGTCACTATACAAGGGATTTGACATAATCTAAAACCCTCCTGTCTGGGTTATGACTGCTGAGCAAGGCCCCAGTACTCACTGGTGAGACTGGTCTGCAGCTGCCACAGCTGGACAAAAAGCTGCTTAGGTTATCCCCAAAGTACAACTTTGGTTTCCCTGCAGCAAAAATAACATTTGCCGGAGGAAGGTGCCCTTTTCTACATCCAAGTGCCAGTGTACTTGCCCTATGAGAGGTCTTCCACAGGACTTACTGATCACCTGAAACAAGCAGTTTAACACTACTGGGAAACTCAAGAGTTTCCAGACAATGCATCACCTCTAAGCATCTCCAGCAAGACCCTCTGGTCCAGATGTCCCTAGGAAAAACCAGAGTAAATGACAGAACAAGCAGAGATTTGCAAGCAGCAGGTCAGCAAGAAGTTCTATTTCAGTGCCAGGCAAACACCCCCAACCCTCAGAGAAGAGTTTTCAAACTCAAGTACAGCACTGAAAGTTAAAATTACTGTGCCAGCTCTTAAGCCCAGACCTGAAACCAGAACTAACCCACACCTTCACAGGATCAATCTGCACTCACAGGCAGAGACATCTCCTTTATTAATCAAGTTAACTTTGGTTAGCTGAAACCCAGTCAGGAAATACCATGAACATGCTCTAAGATTCTATGATATATTCCCATTCCAAAAGGAGTATGAAGGGTTATAGCTAAGACTTCAACAAGGAAGCCAGAAACAACTTTTTCATGAACCCACTGCAAGGAGATAAAGGAAAGTATTTCTGTTTATTTCTCCTTTATGCTTCCAGTGCATCCAGATCAGACACAGCACTGGCTACCACTGTGCAGGGGACAAAAAAATAGCCAAATCAGCTCAGCCCAACAGCAAATCTCTAAAAATGCACCACTAACCTGAACTGGTTAATATTCACTACACCACTGCTCAGGAGTAGCCAGCATAGCCTCCAATGCCACTTTACCAAGCAGGTTTCAAGCAATGCAGGCCATGTATCCAGGCCTCGAAGCAAACAATTCACTTCCTCTGGTATTTCTGCAGCGCCAGCATGGGATCACATGGCCAGATCAGTCCCCGGTCCACACTGCTAAGTCCTCAAATACCCAGGAGATTAAGCTGCACTGGAAGTCATCTGGTAGCAGTCATTTCGCTAGCCCAGGACAAAGTTGCACTGTGCAGGCATCAAACAGACCCACACGGTGCTCAGACACTTGGAGCTTTTTTCCACACCCATTTGATTAAATCTCAGATTACCCATGAGGCCAAGCTATCTCCAGGTGACTGCAGAGAAAGCTGCTCTGCCCACAGCACCCTGCAAGGTCATCAGCAGGGGAGGTTCAGCCCTTTGCCTCCCACTTCATTTTGGGACATATCCTAAGGGGCCACCTTGTTTCCTGTAATGGCCGAAGTGTTTGTTGACCCTGTAATTCAGAGGCTGGAGAGGCAAGGGCAATCCCTTTCAAGGGCCCAAATTCTTGGCACAAACACTGCTGCTCAGAGGTGTGCTGGCAAAAGAACTATCAGGCACAGGTACATTTACTGGCAGACCTGGGCTGCTGCAAAGGGACAAAAGCACATCCTTCACTTGGATAAAAATAAGACCAGACCAAACACTCTCTGCTTTGGCACTGAACTTCTGTCTTGAGGCAGCAGAACAAGCCCACTCCCCTCAGCCTGGAGGAAACAGAAGTTTGCAGCACTGATTTCATCACACCAAGCCTGCTTTGCAGGAAAGTCTGCACCCACCTGTGCTCTTGCACGCAGGTTAACTGACCTGTGGCAAATACGGTTTTTCAAAATTCTTTTACAATTTCAATGTATGCAGCAACTCAACCTTGCAATAACCTTGCGAGCAGATGAATCCTGCCTCCAGGAGAGGCAGACTAAAGGAGTCTGCCAGAGGTGTTCAGACCAGGAGTTGGGCAGGTCAGGCAGGGAGCACTCAAATCCTGCCCACAGCCACCCACAGCACCACAGGTAGGCAAGCAAGCCTTCCCAGGCACCTCCACACTGCCAGGGAATACATGGATTATTTCAGGCACACAAGCAAAGCCCCCCAGTACCAAGAACACCCACACCACTGAGGATTACCACCACCACCAGCTGTTCAGCAGGCCCCACCAAGAGCCTCCCCACTCCAGCAGCCCCCCTCCATCACCTGGCAGGGCGTCACATTTGGTTTTTGTGACAGGCGTGGTGCAGACTCCACTGAAATCCAGAGAGTTGTCCAACATGGCATTTATTCGGCGGAATATATCCGCATTGCTGCAAGTGGAAAGTGCAGGGGCATTCGGGCTATCCCAGCAGTCTTTTATGCTCCTCACAGGATCTTCTTTCTGGTAAAAAAGAACCAGCATGTGTGTCAAACAGGCAAGTATTCAGCTTTCAACACGGAGTGGAAAGCCTGGACTGCCTCCAATATTCACATTAGCTTAGGTCTTAGCAACACTCAAACCCAATTCTTGGCATTAAAGAAGCAGTTAAGCAAACGGGTCAGCAATTTGTCAGCACAGCACACCAGAGCAGACTGCCCATCACACACAGGTACCGAGGATGGATTTTAGACTGACAGCCCCACCAAACCAGCTGGGTTGTGAATACAGCTCCCTGCTGTTTTTCGCCAGCACATCACATCACCAGCAGAGATCTGATTAATGAGGGCGCACACCTTCTACCCCAAAATCAGTCTCCTGACACCAAGGGACAAGTGGGATGCTCGTTGTCCAGGCAGACACCACAAGGAACCACAGCAACTCCTCTTATGCACAGCAGAAGAATCACCTCACTACCCATCCCAGAGTTCTGAACAGTATCTTGGAGTGATTCAAATTAGCAGCAATCACTTCAGGTTTACAGAAAAAAAACCCAAACACTGCTTTCCAGCTGATCAAACAGCCCCAAATCCTGAGGAAAGGCAGAAGATAAAATCGTGATCTTCCCTTCAGGCAGCAGCTCCAGACCACAAAGGTAGTTACCCCAAACAATCTCTGCTTTAGTACAACTTTCCACGGGCACAGATCCACCAGCATCAAAGTTTTGCAACCATCCTAAAACAGGATTACCTCTTGTAAAGCTTCTGCCTGAGAAACATCAATCCCCTTCTGCACCCTGGTGCCGGTCCAGAGAACCGGGAAGAGCAGCTGCTTTCTCAGCTCTCCTCACAAGCAGGCTCGTTCGGGAGCAGCTGCACCACATTCGAGCCTCTGACAATGTAGAGGCCTCTAAGCTTCACCGCTACCAACGTTTTGAGGCCGAGGACAGGTCTACCCGCCACCCAAAAGCCACAGCAGAACTCTGCTCCCGAACATGCTGAGCGATCGGTATTGCCGGCAATTAAGACCCGCATTAAACAGAGCAGCAGGGAGGCACAATCCCACCAGTCCCGGCCTCCGGAGCAGAATACTGGCCATTAAATCAAGTTAAATTCAAATCCAAAGAACTGAATAGCATCAAGTCTGGCAAACGAGCCCCTGCTCCTCCAACACACACCGAAGCTCTGAACTGGGCCATTTGTACCTGTCTAGAAGACAATACAGGCACCTTCTGGATGAACTTCTGCAAGTTTCAGGACTCACCTCCAGCTCTGCTTCATTCGCAAACAAGTCTGAAGCATCGAGCTGGATTTACTTTCAAATAACCTCTTACTGATCGTTGAGGAAGGCTGGTCTAAATTGACCTTCCCGTGGAGATGGGAATATTAGCCCAGCCCATGCCAGGCACTTACATTCCACCCCCCACTTCGTCATTAGACGCGCACATCCGATCCTTTTCTCAACTCCTCACCATTTAGCAACAAAGCAAAGGAAAGCCAGTCCTGGAAGTACGGGAAATAAGCTACTGAGGGCACGGTGCCTTCAGGCGGGACCTGAACAATTGCTGGAGAACTCCAGCCCGTTTAGGACTATTAGCATCTCTTCAGCGCTGACGGCTAGCATCTTTGGCTATTGAGATGCGCAGAGCTGTGCGGGGAAATCACGCTATGAAAAGCCAGTGTCCATAAAGGACACACAAGTCCTCCAACTTTATTCGAATAAAGGGAGAGATTGTCCACTGGGGCATACGCCTGCGGGGTTTTCTCTCTCGAGGTTTTGGAGGGCGCAGCCTCCTTTTAGGCTAAACTCCCGGCTGCATGTTGCCCTCTTCCTTTCCCCATCGTCTGAGGTACCAGGAAGGTACAGCCTTCCCGAACCGCCTACCACATATTCCCCCTTTAAACAGCTCATTTTCCCCTCGAAGTTCAGAAACTCAAGACCCTTTGTGTGTTTCAGGAGTCAAACCGTCTGGGTTCTGTAATAAACCTGCGGCTCGAAGTTGGTAGAGACATTAAGAACCATTTCAAAGACGTTTTCACCCATATCCTCACCTATAGAATTGTTTGTAAAGACATGAGCACACATCTTCCCTACCAGAGCCCATCACCAGACTAGTTCCGGGACTCTGGAACATTTGAAAGAGTGAAACAGGTAAGGCTAAAAGCGAACTGCAGGCTGAGAGAAGAGGCAGAGCACGCTTTAAGCCATCTTTATGAAGAGCAGCTGGAGTACAGAAGCTCAAATTACAGAAGTATTGCCAGTGATCTTTAATAAAAAGGAGTGCCGCATCAGGCTGCCTTGGCACAAGCATGAAACTCTGCATTTTACTCCTATTCCTGCAAAAGAGCCACTTACAGCAGGAGGCAAAGCTTTTCCCGAGTCGTCTGCCCTAGCGAGACAAAATAACCCGGAGAAGGCAGACGAACGCCCCACCCATTCCTTCTCATTTAGCCTCCACAACTGGCAGCACCAGTCCTGCTCCAAACAGGAACAGAAACCGGCGAGAACACAGCCAAGCCTTTCCACAGAAATCCCTTCTGCTAGAGAGCTTTTAACCCCAGACTGTCACGGATATCCTTGGGACACAGGGTAGGGGGGGACCCTGCAGCCCTGCAACCCTCCCTCCTTTGAGGAGAGCTCTGCAGGTCTCTAGAGCACGCAGAGCCCAAACCACCCCCTAGAGCCTGGAGAGGATGGTGGAAAGTCCGCAAACTGGAGAACCCACCCAAGTCCTTCCGTCTCGGAGTCAGTACCACACCTGAGGCTGCGTGCCCAGAGCCGGTGCCGCTCTATCGTTCCCAGCCAAGACGGGCAACGTGGAACTCCAAAGCCCAGGTAGGATTTGCCTTCCCTGCCCCACCTGGAAGGATTTGGCAAGTTCAACGCACTGCCTCTTCCAGGCTTCCCTGGAAGCTCTCCACACTGCAGCTACAAACTACAGATCGATTCTCTCTGCTTCCAGAGGCACCAGTCCAGCAGCTCCGGTGGGTGCTCCTGGCACCACGTGAGACACACTGGGGTGTAACCAGTGAGTGACCCAACAAATGAGCCATTCTCAGCCATTCCATCCTGCTACACCTCACAATCCCACTCCAGAGGCACAGACACAGTTTTATCAGGGGATGAACAAGTCCGTGGAGAAGCTGACCTAGCTGACAGGTGCTTTAAAGCCACAAGGAGTCAAACACCACTTGCTAACACCTGGTAAGACACCCAGAGAAGTTTCTAGGGAAGCCCCTGGACCAGAACCAAAGGAGAAGGGGAATTCAGTTCTCTTCAGCAGGCACATAGTGCCACAGAGCAAACGATTCTGACACTGTAGGTTAAGTCACAGGAGGTCAGGAACACAGCATCATACACAGACACACAGCAAGATGAAGCTCAGGCAGGAGGGCACTCCTCCACATCCTGGCTCAACTAAGAACTTACATCCAAGCAGGAAAATTCATCCCCAGAACACTGAGGTTTCAGGGAGGGCTTGAAAAGGCTCCAGACCCCTCTCACGACCCAGAAAGACACACGGAATTTAGAAAAGAAGTGCCAAGAAACAGGGAGGAGCTCCCCTTCCCTCAGAGTAACAGAGCACCAGCAAGCCTTACCACCACGGCAGAGAGCTCCTGTTTGCCGGCTGTGCATCGGGAAGCTGGCAGGGCCCTGGAGTTCCCATCCCACCAGCCCCAAACAGACCCCACAGCCTGCAGAGTTCACCTGAAGGAGGGCACACTCCAGGCACAACCAGCAGCACTCAGTCGGTGGCACAACACACACCTGTGCAGCAAAACACCCCAAAGTTGTCCAAGGCAAGTGGAAATGAGGCACCTCCACAGCCCCGAGGTGCACACACCTGCAGGAAACCTAGAGATAATGAAATCCCAAGGCTAGGCAGAACCTGCAGCATGACAACAGCACTGGCACAGGATTAGGATAGCCTAAATCCTTAGGGAAGTCATTAAACACAACTCTGCTGCCGGTATGGCCAAGATGTGCACAGCTTCTAGGGATGCTGCAGAGCAGGCAAGGCTCATCCACCTCAGCTACAACCCAGCCTTTGCTTTTTACATCTTCCATAGAAATCTCACCCAGGCTGATGCCCAGAGGGGTTCTTGGAGCTGTAGCTACAGCCAAGAGAGCCTTTAAACCCCAGACAAAATTTAAGATACTGCTAAAATGGTGCCCATGTCAACATAACCAAGCCAAGATGACTTCATATTTCAATGAAAGGCATCTCAGAAAATCCTTTTTTGTTGGTTATGTTTTGCTTCCCAAGTTGAAGTCAGCTACACCCGTGCAAAACTCGGCATTGGTGCAACAGTTTCCACCAAGCAACACACTCCCACCCCCAGCTCATCCCAAAAAGGGTTAGGCAAGGCTGCACCAGCTCTCCCACCATCAGCAAGGCTAAGCCTAAGCAGCTGTCCCGGGGTTCACACTGACTAGAGACATCTTGAATACACCTGGTTGGAATTAAGACTGGTTTTAATTCACAGGTGAGCACTGACTTCAGAACAACACTAATTTTGCCCAAATCCCTGTTTCTAAAGGCATTTCCCCATTAAGGTAGCTATTTTTTGTTTGTTTGTTTTTTTAAACAAAAAACTTTGAAGCCATCACTCACAAGCAGCTTTGTACACGAGCAATACCCACAGCTGCCTGTTGCAGCAGATTGTCGAACCTGAATAAGGTTTTAATTGGTTTAGGGAAGACTGTTCCAGTTGAGACAAACTGCAGCAAAGCAACGGGATCCTGGAGCTCTTCCCTGAGCCCAGCTCCCACCCTGTGCACAGCTGCACCCGGAGCCCCTCGCCAGCGTTCCAGGTGCCAGCACACCTTGTTAGCCCATCACACCTTGTTAGCCCATCACACAGGCACCTATAATGAGCATTAATTGGTTTCAGCTGGGAATAGCGAACCGTTAGGAAGAACTCGTTTCTCAGCAGAAGAGTCACCTTTGTCCATCCTCAAGTTAAGGACTGAGTCCCCCCTCCCCCCACCAGACACCACATGGAACTTTCAGCGTACAGTATAAGAATAAAACAGCACCTTTGGTCACACTAAAAAAAGGCAATTTAGAAGTGTGCAAAAATACCACTTGCGTGAGTGCAAGTGCCCACTCTAGCCAAGACACACCCCACCATCCAAACCTGAGCTCAGCACCTCCAGCCCAGCTCCATCCCCCCAAAACCCCGGGAAGAGCAGAACAATAGGTTGCTACGCTAGGATCCGGTTTCCTCCGGCGCTCCCCTGAAGGCAGCGTGGGTCACCGGGCAGGTTCCCTGAGCCTGAGCTCCGTCAGAGCCCCCAGTCCCCCGGGGGTACCTCAGCAGCAGGATCCCCTCCAGGCCAGTCCAAAGGGGATGGGGAGCCCACGCGAGCGCTCCGACATGAAGCGGGAGAAGCCCATGCACCGCAGTCCTGAGGGCCGGCGGTTCCCATCCCCTCTCACGCCGGTAAAACAGGCGGGAACACCGAACCCCCCCCGCAGCACCGCGTGGAACCACGTGGCGGGGCGGCCTCGCGAGGCGGCACGTGCTCGCACTCACCGGCGGGAAGGCCATGGGCGGCACGGCGAGCGGGCGGGCGGTCCCGGGAGGCGGCAGAGGTGAGCCAACACGATAGCGAGGGTACCGGGAGCGGCAGGGACGCTTGCCCGGCCCGCGGCTTTTATAGGGCGGGCCGGGACAGGACGGGGGCCGGGAGGTGGGGGCGCGGAGGGAGGGGAGGGGAGGGGGCGCCGCTGAGGGGCAGGGCTGCGGCGCATGCGCACGGCGCGTGCCGGCCGCGTGGCGTCTGCCCGCCGCCATCGGCTGTTTCCCGCCACGGCCCCGCGGAGCCGCCTCGCCCCGGGCTCCGTGAGGGGACGGGGCACCCACGGGTCAATGCGCGGTCACTGGATCCAGTCAGCCCCCCGGAGGGATGGGGCGGCGGCGGCACTGCGCTGGCCGGCTTCAGCCGCCCTCCCGGGGACACCTCAGCGCCGGCAGCTCGCATGCGCGGGGTGTGACACTCGCTGAGCCCCCGCGGTGAGGGGATTGGGGTGTCCTAGGCGTTAAACTGAGGTCCCCAAGGACAGGCTTAGTGTCGTCGTTTCTTTACACATGGGCTGTAGTACTCACTCAGCCCCCTCAGAGGGGATGGGACCCCTGAGTGGTTAAATCAGCCCCTCTGAGGGGTATGGGGTGGTGGTGGCACTGCGGTGCCTGGCTGTAGCCCCTCGGGGACACCTCAGTACCAGGAGTTCTCCACTCATGGGCTGTGGTGCTCACTGAACACCCCATGAGAGAATGGGACCCCTGAGGGGTTAAGTCAGCCTCTCTAAGGGAGTGGGATGGTGGTGGCAGTGCCCAGCTGGAGCCCCTCGCGGACATCTCAGCACTGGCTTTCCCATACATGAGCTGTTGTGCTTGCTAAGCCCACTCTGAGGGGAATGGGATCCCCAAGGGCTAAAATCGTGATCCCTAAGGGGTCAGCTCCTCTGAGGTACTGGAATGGTGGCAGTTCTGTGGCTCTCAGCTTCTTCAGCCTCCCCAGCAACCCGCCTCAGTGCCAGCCACTTGCCACACACAGGCTGGGTGTTCACTGAGCCCACTCTGAGGGGAATTGGACCCAAAGGGGTTAAAATGGGTTCCCCAAGGGAAATGGGGTGGTAGCAGTGCTGTGGTGTCTGGCTTTAGCCCTTCCAGAGCCCCTTTGGCTCCAGCAGCTCTCCACAAATAGGCTCCGCACTCTCTGGGCTCCCTTTGGGACAATGAGACCCCCAAGGGCTTAAATCAGTTCCCCTAAGGGGAATGGGGTGGTGGCACTGTGATGCCTGGCTGCAGCCTCCCTCCCAGGGACACTTCAGTGCTAGCAGCTCCCACACACAGGCTGTGGTGCTCACCGAGCCCTCCATGAGAGAATGGGACCCCCAAGGTCTAAAGTGAGGTACCCAAGGGCAGCCTCAGTGTGCTGGCATCTCTCCACACACAGCCTGTGGCACTCGCTGAGCCCATGAAGGGATAGGACTCCAAGGGTTAAATCAGCCTCCCTAAGGGAAATAGGATGGTGGCATCATTGTGGCTCCCTGCTGCATCCTCCCCCCTCAAGTGCGAGGCAGCTGCAGCTCCAGCCCCTGTTCCTGTGGGAATGGGCTTTTCCCTGTGGAACAAGCACTTGACACCCACTGGTTGGTGCTGCTGCTCCAGCCAGGGATTCCTCACCTGTCAGAAAACATAAAGGTGGTTTTTTCATCTCTTACCCGGAAAAAGCAGAAAGCCCCTCACCCTTTTTGTGGCAGCAGAGGCGGTTCGGGGTTCTGACCTTCCCACACGTCCTTTGCTCATCCTCTGCCTCTGATGCTGGGCCTGGCTCTGCGCTGGGCTGCAGCTTTGGAAGGAGAGAGCCAGTGCTCTCTGAAATCCCACCCAGCCCGTGCTGGGAGGAGAGATCTTAATGAAGGGTCAGATTTCCTTTTTTTTTTTGTAATCCCAGTTTGGAGATGAAAAGCCTCCCCGAGCTGGCCCCAGGAATCCCTCCAGTGACACTGCAGAACAGACCCAGCCCTGACGTAGCAGGTATTTCTGCGGTCGAAGCATGAGCAATTCTGCCTTGAATAAATAGCTGGAACCCTACCAAGACTCCTCAGATCCCTGGTCCAGCTGAGCACCTCCGGGCCCGGGGGGTTCACCCAGACGCCATGTGCCAGGTTTTCTCCAGGAGCCCCCCCTGCCAGGAGACTCTGCAAGTTTCCAGTCTCCTAAGGGATGGCTGGTCCCCTGATGTCCCCTGTGGCTGCCCTGGGGAGGCTGGCAGAACCCGGCATGGGGGGAATCTGGGGTTGATGTGCACACAGAGCAGAGGAGGGAAAGGGAGAAGGTTGGAGAAGAGCTTTATTGGGAGATCCTGGACATAATAAATAAGGGTTACATTGGGAGATGATGGTGAGGGACAGGGGACACACTGTGCTCTGTGGAGGCTGGAACAGCTTCTGCCCTTCTAAATAGGACACTTCCCTGCATCCCATCTGCCCCATCCTGCTCCTTCCGCCCAGCAGCAAAGCCGGCCCGGGGGTCACTGCCTTCCACCCCTTTTGGGAGCGGGGCAGGGAATAACCTGGCAGAAGTGGGGGCAGGGAGTGTTTTGGGGAGCAGAATGGGGCAGAAGGGGTGGGAGGGCAGGGCCACGGGTGCAGTAGTGCCTGGCTGTCAGTGTGCCAGGGCCTGGATGATGTCCTTCACCAGCATGGTACCGATGACCATCTTCTCACTGTTGATGGTCAGCTGGGCTGTGGAGCCCTCCCGCCGCTCCAGGGTGATGAGCACCAGGCTCCCGCTTGTCACCGTCTTGGCCGCGAACCTGTTGGGTGGTGAACACACAGCTTCAAGGCAAGCTGTCCCCTGTCACCCTCTGGTCCCATGGGATGCTCCGGTGGGGACAGGCAGGCGCCTGCCACCCATGGCCACTGTTGCATGTGGGTTCATGCAGGCTCCTCATCCTAAAGGAAGCCCTGAGTGTCCCTGCTGTGATTCGGGTGAGAACAGAGAGGTGACAGCACCTGCCTGATCCAGGTGTGGGGATGTAGCTACCTGTACTCGTTGCTGGCACCGCAGGGCACGCGGCCCACATTAGCAGCCGCGGTCACTTGCTGGACGATGGTGTGGTCACTTCGGCATTTCTCAGGCAGCGTCAGCTTCTCTGTGATCTCGCTCATTCCCATCAGCTTCCCTACAGCAAGTAACAGAGGCACTGCCCATCTCTGGCCACGCACCGTGCTGTGCCCTGCTTTGACATGCTCAAAGCAAGCCCCTCCAGCTCCCTGTGTTCAAGCTCCCCATGACATCCTGAGCTGGCTGCTCTGCTTGCTCTTGATTCAGGATTCAGTGGATTTGGGAAAATCCTTCATAACCTTTCCTGAGTTCATCCCCATGTCCCTGCCTGGTGGCAGCAGCCATGTCCTTGGGGATGAGCTCCTCTGGACAGTGGCAGCAATGGGGTCAGGTGCTGCAGGGCACCATGCACCCCCCACTCAACACAGGCCCCATCCATGGGGCAGGGTGGGGATGTTCTGCTCCAGGAGCATGGGGACACAAGGCTTCACTCACCGGACACAGTTCTGGGAGCACAAGGGGTGGCATGAGCGCTTCACGCTTTTTGGGGACCCAGCAAGGCCACCCTAGCACCAGGGTGGTCACCCCAGCCCACAGGCTGGGGGTGCAGGAGGGGGTGAGGGGAGCAGAGCTAATCTAGGGGCCAGCTGAGCAGCCACTTACCCTCACCCGGCCATGCCAGGTGTTCTAGGGCCACAGCGAGGGCGGCAGAGGGGACAAAATTGGGGGTGAATGTCAGCGGTGGGGGTCCTTGCAGCACCCTGTCCCCATCCCTGACCCCACTCACCCTGCTCCTTCTTGAACTCGTTCTCGCTCATGAAGACAGGGGCCATGAGCTCCCCCACGGGCGGCTGGATGGAGACGTAGAACTGGCGTGTGTGGGTACTGGGGAGACAGGCGGGTGAGAGGGGGATGTGCTCAGAGTATGTCCCCTCTCCATGTCCTGCTTCTCATCCCTGTCCTGAGCAGGGGTGACCAGGGGAAGCTGTGGCACAAAAGGGCTCAGGAATGGGGGGAGCCTGTCATGGTGCTGGTGCTGCCTCCTTGTCCCCTGCAGGGAGGGCTGTGCATTTCCTGCTGTCCCCTGACCACCCCATGCCCATCCAAGTGTCTCTTCCCTAAAAGGACTCTGGTGCCTGTCCTGCTGTCATCCATCCCCTGGGATACCCCATGCCCTGTTCCTGCTGTCCCCTGCTATGTGAAGGGATGTTGATACCTATCCCACTTTCCCCATCTCTGGACCACCTGATGCCCTGATCCCTGGGGACACCCATCCTGCCCTGCCCAGCGCCAGATGCTCACCACAGCTGGAAGTTTGCCGCCTGGGTGGAGTCACAGAAGTCGATGCCCATCACCACGCTGGCTGTGTCCCCTGGTGCCAGGTGCTCTGGAACCACAGGGCTGCCACTACAACCCACATTCCCACCCAACCACTGTCCCCATTCTCCCACAGCATCATTGCCATGCTGTGCCATGCCATACCAATCTCAGGGAACTCCTGTATCCTCATGCCAGAGAGTGGCTTGGGTTCGCTGACTCGCAGGTTCTTCACCTCGGTGTCAGTGTTGTTGGAGATCTGGATCTGGACGGCCACCATGTGGGGGTCGCTCGGGAAGGGCCGGCGGCTGAAGCAGTACTCAACCGCAAGCCCCTCGCCTGCCATGCGGTGCAGCAGCTCGTAGGTCTTCACTGCACTGAATGCCGGGCTCAGCAGCTGCACCAGGGGACAGTGGGGGCTGCTGAGGGCTCCCTGCAACCCCTGCGGGTGGCAGAGGGCCCAGGAGCCCCCACAGGTGACAGGGGGCCTGGGACCCCCCCAGGGAGGGCATGGGGGACACTTACGGTGGGTGTCAGGGAAGTGTCAGTGAGAGTGAGACCCTCCAGGTCGGTCACCAGGCTGGTGGAGATGATGCTGCTGGAGGGCATGGGCTGAGGAGGAGGGGGAGTGACTGCAGGGTGGGGAGGGAGGAGGAAAGGGTTACTAGAGCTCATAGCCCCATGAAGACAGACGTGGTGGCATAGCCCCATGGGGACACCCACATGGGGACAATTCTAATGGCTCAGCTCCATGGGAACAATGGCATGGGGACAGCCCTGGTGGCACAGCTCCATGGGAACAACCACATGGAGACAGACATGTGGGGACAGCCCTGGTGGCACAGTCCCATGGGGACAACCACACAGGGACAGGCCCAGTGGCACAGCTCCATAGGGACAAGCACATGGGGACAGCCTCATGGGGATAGCCCCATGGGGACAGCCATGTGGGGACAGCCATGTAGGGACAGCTCTGGTGGCATAGCCCCATGGGGAGAGCCACACAAGGACAGCCCAGTGGCACAGCTCCATTGGTATAGACGCAACCCTGTAGGCTGTCCCTGTGCACAGCCACATGGGGACAATCCCATAGGCACAGCTGCCTGTCCCACAGCCATCCTCTGGGGACAAGGACCCCTCACCACACCTGTCCTTGTCCCAGCTCTGCAGCTCCCAAAGGATGCATGGAATCCCGATCACCTTGGGGTTGAGTGCTCATGCCTCAGTTTCCCTACCACCACCACCACGGCCATTTGTGTATTCCAGGCAGCCACTCACAGTCATCCAGGTCAAGCAGGGAGATCTCCTTGGAGCTGGCCTTGCTGCTAGGGGGCTGCAGGGGGACAGAGATGGGGAGTTCAGTAGGGGGTCCAGGTATCCCTGTGCTGCCCCTCATCCCAGCCCGTCTCAGCCCTCACCACCTTCTTCCGCTTGGCCTCTGCCTCGGAGCCTGAGTCGGAGCCGGAGGAGCTGCTCTCGGAGGTGCTGGCCTCCTCTGATGAGGTTTCAGCATGGCCCTTCCTCCCCTGCAGGACCTTCTTCTTGGACTTCTTTGCCCCTTCGTCCTCCTCCTCTTCCTCGCTGGGGCTGCAGGGAGAGCCCAGCTCAGGGGGCGGGGGTTTTGCTGGGAGCACCCCCCTGCCTTCCCAGGGCGTACCTGCCCGAGACTGCCTTATGAGAACCTTCCTTGTCCTTCCTCTTCGGCCTCTTCTCCTCCTCTTCCTCCTTGTCCTCTGACTGCTCCCCACTGTCTTCCTCCTCCTCTTCTTCCTCCTCCTCGGTGCCAGAGCTGGAGCTGCCAGAGCTGCTGCTGCTGCCACTCTCTTCGCTGCCGGACTCGGGCTCTGTGGGGGCACAGCTCAGCCCTGCTGCTGTGTCCTCCCACATTCCCCCATCTCCCACTTCATCCCACCACATCCTTCATCCTCCCACTGCATCCCCACACCTGCAGTTGCCTCTCCACTGCATCCTCCCACTGCATCCCTGCATAGTCCCACTGCATTCCACTGCATTCCCACTGCCCACCACTGCATCCCTCCACATCTGCCATGTTCCTCCCATGATGGGGTGCCCCCACTGTCATGTCCCCTGCCCAATGCCCCACCATTATGGCACCTGCCTGATGGCCAGAGTGACCACTGCCCAATGTCTCATGCCATCAGGTCCTTACCACTGTCTGCCGACTCTGTGGGCCCCGACTCGCCCTCTGAGTCAGAGTAGAAAGGCTTCTCCACCTTCTCCTTCCTCTTCTCCCGGCTGGTGCACTTGGTCCACTCAGGAACCTGCTGGCACAGGGTTGATGGAGCAGGGCCATCACCCATGACTGAGGGATACAAACAGCCACCCTTGTCCCCAGCATCCCCAAGCAGATGTGTGAGCACTAGAGAGGGAATGGGAGCAGGTGAGCAGTGCCTGTGCACCTTCTGGGGCTCTTCCAAGACCTTGAGTCAAGTGTCCCCACTTTGGCCCCTCCTCCCCTATGCACCCAGGGCGCTCCACGCACCTCCACGTTCCTCACGGAGGGGTCGGGGGCCTCATCCGGCCAGTCGGGCAGCTCCTGGTAGCCCACAGCCTTAGCGTTGAGCAGATGGGACAGGGAGCCCAGTTGGAAATGGTCCCGATCTACAATGAGATGAGAGGAGGCAGCAACTCAGGGACAGGCATGCAGCATTGTGGTGACAGCTCACCCCATGTCCCAATGCCCTATGACCAGGGATGGGTACCTTTGAAGGAAGACTCCAAGATGGGAGCCGGTTTTTGGGCCAGGAAGAGCTTCTTGGCGTACTTATTGAGGGCCCCACTCTTCTCAGTGGGCACGATGAGCTGGCGGATGAAGCGAGCCCGGTCGCGGATATCATAATTCTGGTCATACTTGGCCAAGTTGAGGACATACTGGGTCAGCAGCTTGCTCTGTGGTAGACAGCATGCTCAGGGCTGGCCTCTCCCTCCCTGACAGGGAAACTGAGGCACACCCTAGGATCACATTCCTGATACCTGCTTGGAGTTGGTCAGGTAGAGCTTAGCTGCCAGATTGATGACCTGCAGCTTGACGATGTCCTCCTCATTGGTGAAGGACTTGGCCATCTTGCGCAGCACATCAGGCGCGATCTTGGGCACGTGCTCGCAGTACTCGCCGATGAGCCACAAGATGCTGGCCCGCGCCATTGGCACCTGTGAAATGTCCTCTGACATGTGGCACTGTTGCCATCCCCTGCTCCTGTGGGTCAGCAACACCCCAACCCACCTGGATGTTGTCAGTGAGCTTGGCCATGTGCTTGATGATCTCGCTGTGCTGGGCTGGCTGCATCTGCAGCAGCTTTTTGATGACCACCACGGATTCAGCCACCACCAGCTCTGCGGGCAGAGACCCAGCCTCAGTGGGGTCCTGCCCTGAGAGCAATGGAGCTCCCATTTCACCCCTGCTATGTGCACTCACCATCCCTGTTGGAGAGGAGCTGGACCAGGCCATTGAGGCAGGTGTCCCGCACCTTCCCGATGTTGGTGGCACAGCGCCCGATGGCTTGAATGGTGGCCGCCACAAAGTCCTTGTCCATGCTGCGGATGTAGGTCTGCACAGGCATGGAGGGCACACATGACATGTCACCCATGTGCTAGTGCCAGACATCCCCCCTGGCAGTGGTCACCCATTGGGGCCCTTTGGGACCACTGATGGGGTTGGCATGGTCTCAGCCCACTCCTCCTGGAGGGGCTCCCCTCTGCCCCCTCCATGGTGGTGGTTTGGCATCAAGAGTCATTACCAGGGCGGCAGCCTCAGTACGGCCATGGCATACCTGGAACTCCCGCAGGATGGTGGAGATGTTGGTCTCATTGGCCAGGTTGGTGAGAACCTCCAGCTGCAGGAAGGAGGAAGAGATGGGCAGCATAGGGGCATGGTGACAGGGTATGGGGGCCTTGCTGTCCTCCTGTCCCCAGGGCATGAGGACAGCTGACCCAAGGAAAGGGCTCCTTGAAGCCCCAAAGCCACCCCTGACAGGTTCTGCTGGGTGTTTCCAGCTCACCTTGAGGATTTTGATCTGTGTGGGGTCCGTGGAGCGGATGTAGAAACTCTTCAGATAGGGCTCAAACATCCCCTGCGTGCACAGCCAGAAACATTAGTGTCATCTCTGTGCCCCTCCCCCCTTGCCAAGGCCACCTCCAGGCTCTGGTGGCCTTGCTGGCCAATCCTCATCTTGCTCCAGAGTCAACGGGGCCAACTCCTCCCACACCAAGTCTGGGACTTACCCGCCGCTTGATGGACATGGTGGCCACATTTTGCAGCACAACATACTGCACTTCACTGTGGGGACAAAGAGGGGACCGCCATCAGTGGGGCAGGGCCAGACACCCTCAGCAAGTCCCTGTGAATACGGGCCAGGATCCACCACCAGGCTGGTGCCACCAAGATGCTGTCACCCCATGTCAGGACTGGGCCAGCCCAAAAAGGCCTCCAATCTGATGTCCCTCTAGGGATGGGCTTTTTGGGGGTCCCTTGCAGGGTCTTAGAGCTCCCCACGGGTTCCAACAACTGGGGTGGAGGGGTAGGGCACCACCACAACCCAGGTGCCACAGACCTGTGACTCCGCAGGAGCCGTACCAGCGCCTTGGCAATGACTCCAACCTCTGCCTTGGGTGCCAGGTGAAAGTAGAGCTGTGCCACGGCCATCACCACCTATGGACACACATCCAAGCGTCACCTGGTGGGACTGGGGGACACCCTGAGGAATGGCCATGTCCCCCAGTCCCACCCTCAGCACCTGGAGGTAGCCTGACCCTGAGGACATCCATCCTTGGGTGTACTTCAAGCACCCCAGTGAGTCCTTGACCATGGCTGATGATGTCAGCCAGTGGCCCAGGGGGATGAACAGGGTGGGAGTGAGGGTCTCACCGCAGCGTTGCGGCTCTGCAGCAGGGGCTTGGTGTTGCGCAAGAGCAGGCGGTGGTCGGGGTCCATGACGTAGGGCTTGCGCTTGGCTAACGAGGCTGCCTCTGCCTTGGCATCCTTGGCATCCTCCTCCTCAGAGCCATAGAAAGCCTTCTCAGTGTTCTCCTCCAGCAAGGACTCCTGCTGGAAAGTGGGACCCTTTGCATCCCTAAGAGCATTCCCCCTTCACCCCACCTCCCTGGGGTCTCCCAAGACACCCCAAGGCTCCCAGGGCATCCTGTGCTCCTGAACTCACATTCTGGTTGGGGCTGAGGAACTGGGTGCGGGCATAGCGGGTCAGCATGTTGATGATGACCACCTGCCCCCACTCCTCCACATCGATGAGCAGGTTGCAGAGCTTGCGGTAGTTCTTGTGGATGAGGTCTATGCGCTCTGGGCATACCTCCTCGAATGCCATCACCACGCTGCCAGCCACCAACTGCAGAGGGAAAGCCCAGGGTGACTTACTGGAGTGGTGGCATCATCAATGACATGCTGGTTTGGTGGGGATGGTGGCATGTCCGTGAGGGTGCTGGTTTGGTGGGCAACCCTTGTAGGGATGTCAGCTCAGTGGAGCTGGTGAATTCCCCATGAGGATGTTGGCCCGGTAGGGACAACAGCACTCCCACAAGGATGCCAGCTCTCCAGGAATGGAGAACATCTCCACAAGGACACCAATTTGGTGGGAACATCTCCATCCCCATGAGGACCCCAGGCCAGTGATGTTCCCAGATTTAGAGGTGGGGGAGCACTCTGCTCACCGTGGTCTTGTCCGCCAGCAGCTTCTCGATCACTTCGATGAGCTGGTCCTTCTGGTCCGAGTCGAGGCTGTGAGGGAGGAGCAGGGCAGGTCATGCTAGACCAAACTACTCCCCATCCCCGCCTGTACCAAGCAGCCAAGACCCTTATTGGTATACCCTAAATTTAGCATTACCTGTACAGTTTGGGGATGGCATGGGCGGCCGTCTTGCGCACGTACGGGGACATGTCTGAGGCAGCCTCCTTGATGGCCAACATCATGATGGGCACAATTATGGGCACGCGGATGCTGGACAGGACCCGCAGGGCACTGGCACGGATCAGCTGGTTGGGGTCCTGTGGGGACATGTGGGGGCTGCAGTGCAGCTGTGAGAGGCTCAGTGCTCCTCCAGACCTCCCCCGGGTCCTCAAACCAGCCCACCTTGAGTCCTCGCTGGAAGGTGGAGATGGAGAGCAGGGCCAAATCCTGCTGCTCCTCTGCATAGCGCACCAGGTACACGTACACCAGCTTCTTCACCTGCAGGATGAAGGTGCCACCTCAGAGCCCCCCAAACCCCAGCCAATCCCTAAAAACAGGGAAAGTGCCAGACCCTGGGATGCCGCCAGGGCCACCCAAGATCGTCCTCACCTCAATGTTCTTGCAGGCAACATTTTTCACCACAGCTGGGAAGAGATCAGAGGCATTTTTACCACGGGCAATCATCTAGGGGGAAAAGCAGTGGTGTGACACTGGGCAGCTGGCACGGCAGGGGCTGGTACAACATGACACAGCTCGGCACCAGCAGTGGTCCCCACCAGTGACAACAACACCCACCGCCACAATCCTCTTCATGGCCTCCAGCTTCAGCGAATCCTTGTTGCTGTCAAGCATCTCCTTGAGGTCATCATGCCTGAACCACACCAGGGGGAAAACAATTCCCATTTTCACATTTTTACTTGGTTTTAGTACTTTTTTTTCTGCTCCCAGACTGCCATCAGGCCAGCAATCCAACCCTTCATCATGAAATATTTATGGGGACAGGAGTTGGGTTACAGCCAGGTGAAAGAGGAACCGGAGGGACTGGCATGGTGCTAGCAACCCATGCCATACTCATCCCAGACACTGGGACAAGAGCCCCTTCCCATCCTGGCTGTGGTTGTCACCCTACATTGTCCCTAAATCACAGGTGCCCATCACCAGCTCCATCCTGGCTTGGCTGGGTGTTCCTTGTCCCCTCATGGACATAGTGGCATGGATGTGCCAGCACGCCCCGATGCAAAGCCCTTCCCTGGTCCCCTCCCTGGACTGGGAAAATGCCACCAGCCTTTTATAAAGTTGTCACCACTGTTCTCTTTTCTAAGGAACACTGGTCCCCCCCCTAATCTGAGGGCATCTGCAAGGTGACACCCATGGCATGAAGCTCGGCCAGAGCCACCATCACCAGAGGATCCTGGGGGAGCTCCTTGGGGGAGTCTTACCGCGGCAGTGGCCCGGTGCCAGTGTCCACTGCGGGCTCGGTGCCGGCGAGTGGCCGCAGCTCATCGGCTCGCAGGGCGCTGTAGCAGGTGGGTTGTCCAGCCTCGGTGGCCAGCACCGGGCTTGTCACCTCCTCAGCCACATCACCACCCTCTGGTGTTTTCGGCCAGCCAGCCGGACCCACCGGTAGCTGCCGCAGGAGCTTCTGCACTGGCGGCAAGGACATCATGGCTTTGGCTGGGGGTAGTGGCCCTGGGCACGGTGACAGGGCTGTGGCCCCGCTCCTCTGCCCAGCAGCCAACTGAAACCTGATGCTGTGGCTGGGGTTGGGTTGCAGCCTCGATCAGCACGCCCTTCCCAGTGGATGAGGCCAACTTGGCATGTCACGTCCACAGTGACATCTGACCTGCAGTTGGGACTTGGGGACACTGCAGGGAGCTCCTTCCCCAGTGCTGAGAGGCTCACTCACATCATGGTGGGACACTCTACCTGGGTGGCACAATGGGACACCTGTAGGTGTCCGACCTGGGTGACGGGGGTCACACTTGGTGCATTTGTCTTGCCCATGTGTCATGGATGCCATGGATGGCTCACAGGAGTGGTGACAGACCTGGTGGGGCTCTGGAGAAGGGCAGCACACAGATTATAGTGACACTATGGGTGTGGGGGACACTGCGGGGTGTGGGGGACACTGCCAGGATGTCTGGGGTAAGGGGACTCTGCCATGAGGGCGGTGACACTGCCAGAGTGGGAGACACTGATGGCAGATCACTGAAGTAACCTGGACAGACTGGGGGACACAGCCAGGGTGTCAGGGCTGGGGGACACTGCCAGTGGGGGTCAGGGGACAGTGGCAGACATGGGAGCAGGGGAGAACTTCCAGGCTGGGAGACATTGCCAAGGAGGGATCAGAGAGGGGGAGACTTGGACAAACTGGGGGACACTGCCAGGAGCTCATGGGAGGGACACACTTCCAGATGGGGACACTGCCAGTGGGTCATGGATAGAGGGCACTGCCAGACTGGAGGACACTGCCAGTGGATCAGGATTGGGGGAAACTGCCATACTGGGGGATACAGCCAGGGGTAGGGAGTATTACACTGCCAGACAGGGGCAAGGGACACTGCCAAGGGGTCAGGAAAGGGTGGGGACACTATGAGATGGGGATACTGCTAGCAGGTCATGGATGGTGGGCACATCCAGACTGGGGGACAGTGCCAGGGGCTCAGGACTGCCTGGACACTGTCATACTGGGGGGAATTGCCAGGGTATCAGAGAGAAGGGGACATTGCCAGGGGTTCAGGGAAGGGGGGACCCAGTGAGATAGGGACACTGCCAGCACATCACAGATCAGGGACACATCCAGAATAAGGGACACTGCAGCATTAGGGAGGAGTATAGGGAGAGGGGACACTCCCAAACCAGGGACACTGCCAAGAGATCAGGATGGGGTACGCATTCAAAGTGGGAGACACTGCCAGGGAACCAGGACTGGAGGGACACTATCATATGAGTGGGTACTACCACAGGGGCAGGGATGGGGGGGACAGCTGCTAGACTGGGAGACATGGCCAGGGGTGAGAGCATGACACTGTCAGACAGTGATTTCCTTCTGGGGCAGAAGGGAGGGGGGCACTGCCATAGTGGGGGACACTGACACGGTAGGGAGGGCAAAGTGACATTCTTGCAGCTCCAGGAGCACCCCCTCGCCCCCCTCCCCTTTCCTCTTCACCCCTGTTCCACGCAGGGGTGACATTCCTCAACACCCCCCCACGCTGGGAGCCTTGATGCAGTGGGGGGGGTGTCAGCTCAGGAGAGCCACAGGAGCCAGCAGATCCCGTGGTGGGAACACGGTGCCCGGGGTGCCCCAGCCTGAGGGTGGGAGGTTCAACGGGTGTCCCCGCACATCTCCCCCAACCGCACCATCTCCAAAATCCCGCGGTGTTCCCACAAAATCCTCTCCGGCCTTTGCAACCTGCAGTGACGGTGGTGGCGACATGACCGCAATCCCTGTCCCCATCCCTATCCCCATCCTCATCCTTATCCCTATCCACACCCCCATCACCATCCTCATCCTCATCCACATCCCCGTTCCTGTCCCCGTCCCCACATCGGGAGCCGCTCCAGCCCCGGCTCGGGTACCACGTCCCCGCCGCGGACGGCGGCGAAGGCCTGCGGTGGCGGCCACACGGGCAGGCTCGTCCTTGTCCCCTGTGCTCGCATTGTCCCCACCTCTTGTAGTCGGAGGAAAAGATGCCGCCGCTGGCGGGGTCGTGGCCGTACTCGGGCTCGCCCAGGCTGGAGGAGCCGCCCTTCTCCTCGCCGTAGGCCGGGCTGGCGGCCATGGCGGCGGGAGGGATGCGGGATGCGGGATGCGGGGGGGACGCGGGAACTGATGTCAGCGCGGGCGGGGACGGGCCCGGCCCCGGCCCCCGCCCGGGGGCAGCACCCGCCCGCACCGACCCCCGCCGGCATCGGGAACGGGGGCGCGGGGGGAGCTCCGCAGCCCCGCGAGGGTCCCTGCGCAGCCCCAGCACCTGCACAGGTTTGGGAGCGGGACACGGGTGGCTTTAGGAGGAGCGATGCTGGGACAAAGCTGTGATATAGTGACTAGCACACATCGTACCAGCCCAGAACCATGAAAATCTGTAATTACAGTAATAGACATTATTGTGTATGATTATAATTGGACACGTTTAAAATATATTTCATTATAGTAAATTGTGTAATGTGTTCGGACCTTATAATATGTATTGTTATATCCTACTACACTACATTTTATCATTATTTTATACATTATTATTTTATGTGTAATACTGTGTGCAGTGTACATAATGTACCTTTACTTATATATTATACATAATTTATATGTTCTATTACATGCTGCATACTGTATACCATATATTGTATGTTATTTATCACATTACATTACATTACAGATTGCATTAATTATGCAATACTATATATTTGCCATATTCAATCATACTATATTATAGATAATCCATAAACCATTCTACATTCTAGTTTATATATATAGTACAACATATGAATGTTATATATGCTATATGTTATACTATGTTCTATTGTATTGCAGATTATATTAATTCTATTATATACTATATAGTATTTAATGTACATATTACATATTGTACATTATGTATTATCTACTGTGTGATAAAGTTCAGTATTTTATGATCTATATTCCACATGATAGTGTATGTGGTGTATTAAATCTGAATTATTATATATATTAGGTATAGTATTAATTTATATTATTCCTTTGATGTTGTTATAGATATTGTAGTTTATATTAAATATTATTATCAACAACATGATAGGAATCATTATATACTAGATGTATTATCAGATATTAACTATAGTACACATGTTAAATACAAATGTATGCATTAGATATTATTGTAGATATCATTATACATATTATGATGTTTCAGATACATTTCATATATTACTACAAATTACATCTATTATAGGATATCATTATTGATATTATTATAGTTAAGATTTTATTTGCATTTCTTTGATTTTTCCCAGGTATTTTATGCTATTGGCAGATATTCCCACTCTTATTTCTCCAGGCAGCTGACCAGCCCCGGCGTGGATGCGAATGGGGCAGCACTCACCCCATCCCACAGGAGTGAGGCAGTGAGGGAAAATGGCCATGGTTCAAGTAGCAGAATTGAATAAAGCATCTAATTAATGGACAGCAATTAATATTCAGCGCAGAGAAAAGGAACACACCCACTCCAGCCCTCCCTGGGACCCCACAGCCCACCAGGGACCCCAACCCAGCTTGAGTCTCAGATCTTCCTGGGGACCCTGCTGCTCTCCTGGAGACCCCAACCCTCAGGAGACACAGAGAAGAGCAAGACTTCACCTTCTTTCCCCCCATAAACACTGATAAAATCCCACAGGACATTCCCTTCTCTCTGCTGAACTGCCCCAGCTCTTTCAGCTTCCCTTCCTATGGGAAGTGCTCCAGACCCTTGGTGCCCTTTGTGGTGTCTCTCCACTATGTCCCTGTCTCTCTCATGCTGGAGAGCCCAGCACAAGACCCAGCACTGCAGGAGTGCCAGGATCACCATGGGCTGGTGACTCACTCCCTGTCACAGGAGATACACTCTACCCCATTTAATGAGCCAGTAATGAAGAAGTTGACCAGGACTGGACACAGAGTTGATTCCTGGGGTACACTACCAGCCTCCAGCCAGACCTGATCCAGCCTTTTGGCCCATTTTCAACCCACGGAATATTCATTTTTATGCTCAGAATTAAAGGCCAGCAATGAAAGAGGCAGATGTTTTTCTCAGGAGGCCATAGGAAGCAAAGAGCAGCCTCTCCTTTCAAGGTGTGTCAAGGTGAGACATCACTTGACAGCGGCTTTTGGAAAAAGTGGGAAAACAACAAATCAAACAGGGCTGGCACAGGGTTTCCATGCAGCTGTTTATTGCCACACAGGAGGATTGACAAATCACTGGTGCAGTTCCGGTGCCCAGGGGAGGATGCTCCAGGCCCACATGTTCTCCAGGAGCACCGTCACCTCCATCACTGCAGTGCTGGGGACACCTGGGAACAAAGAAAAGGTTTGGTGGAGCAGGTGCCAAGGTGTCCCAGGGTGGTGGCACCTGATCTGGTGGTGGCACCCACCATGGCACCGGCAAGGTGACCCAGCCCCAGGAGGGCGAGGCTGAAGTGGATGCAGTTGCAGGTGATGGCATCATACTCCACTGGCTGGTCCATGGCCACCCGGATGCGCCGCTGCAGGGCAGCCACGTCCAGCCCTCCCTTCCTCCGGAGCACCTTGGCCGGACCCCGTGTCCGCAGGAGGTGGCTCTTGCCGTGCTTGGCCACGATGCCTGATGGTGACATCCCTGAGCTGCCTGCGGGGCAAAGTGGACTCTGTCCCCCATGTCCCTTCCGTGGAGATGTCCCCATGCCGTGACAGCTCCTGGGGCTCACCTTCCAGGTGGATGATCTCCCCGTCACCGCAGTAGATGCCAGCGTGGGCGCCCCACCAGCCAGGGCCCCCAGAGGTCAGTGGGAAGAGGAAGAGGTCCCCGGGCTGGGGCTCAGCCACCCCGTTGGGGACCATGTCGAAGTGTTGTCCCAGCAGCCCCTCGCAGAGGAAGAACCCTGCCGTGGTCACTGCCCCAGTCACTGCCTGGGGACCCAGCCATGTTTCAGGGCCACTGGTGCCCTGGGGACACCGGCAGCATCACTGACCTGCTGGCTCATCCCACATCCTTGGTGGCTTAAGCACAGCTTGGGTCTCTGGTCTCCATGGATGGAAACCCTCTGGGAAGGGGCTGCCTCCTCTAAGTGCTGAAGCACCCGTGGGTGCCCAGGAAAAGGCAGGGTGTGCAGGATTCGGCCCAGTTGTGCCAGGGTTGAGATGGGCAGTGCAGGGCACAGGGGCAATGCTAGCACTTACCTGCCTGGAGCTGCTCACCTGGAGGGACAAACACCTTGTATCAGCCCCAGTGGCACCCATGTCATGGCTCAGCCCCAGCCTGGGCTGCTGCCACCCCCTGCCCAACCACCTGGCTGGGGTTCCCATGCCAGCACCCCCAAACCTGCCGCACCCAGGAACTCAGCCATTGCCAGGGCTGCAGGAACAGCCAGTCCGGGGCTTGCAGGGTCTGAAGGAGGGAACTCACCTGTGGGGAGAGGGAGCAGGGCAAGACAGGGACCCGTCCCCTGCTGACACCTGTCCCCTGCCAGCACCCGTCTCTGCCAGCATGCAGTCCAGCCCAGCCCACCCTCCCAGGCCACACACTCCCCTCCCCCCTGCCCAGACCCAGCACCAGGCAGGTCCCAGCTGTGGGGTCCAGGGGCACTGGGTACTATGGCAGAGGGGTGGGATCACCTGGATGCGGGTGTCCTCCCTGCTGGCTCCCCTTTTACCTGGGCAAGAAGATTCATCTGCAAGGTGAAAACACGACATCCTGAGAACTGGGGACAGGTACCCCACACCTAGGGAACTTCTCTGTCCCCACAGTTGTGGTGACATGTCACCCTGCTGAAACCCCAGCTGCAGCCTCAGTGCTCGTTCTGTGCCCTGCTGCCTCACCTTGGGGTCACCTCCAAGGTCCCCTCACTCCACCGTGTTTCCCAAGCTGTCGCTGCTCCAAAGGTGGCTGCAGGGCAGGACCTCAGCCCGCCCCGCCGAGCACCGCGGTGGCTCCTGGCACTGGCACAGGGCTCCACCAGTGCCTGGGAATGTGCCCAGACCGGCTGCACCGTGGCACTGTGCCCATCCTGTAGGGCCAGTCCCAGGGGGAAAAAACCCAACCTGGTGTGACATTTCATCCACAAACCTCTTGGGTGACCCCAAAGGAGTCATGAAACAGCCCCTTGGCCACAATGCCTTGGTAACCAGTGACCACCAGGCTGATGACAAATCACCTCTTGGTGCCAAAACCCTCTGGCTGTGGGAGGCCATCAGCCTGCACCCAGCCCCGTGTCCTAGGGATGGCCACCAGCCTGTCCCCAGCCCTGTCACCCCAGAATGGTGCATGCCTGAGGTCAGCTCCAGAGTCACATTAAACTTTAATCCTGGTGCAGGGGGTCAGTGAAGGCTTTAGCAGGGCTCAGGTGGGTGGCTGTCACCCTCTGTCATCGGGCAACCTCCAAAGAATCATTTATCAAGGAGCCTCCAACAAACAAGAGCTAATTACAGGTGAAACCAGAGCCTGGCCTGGACCCGGCTCAGTGCAGGCGGCCACATTAACCCTTCCCAGCCACCTCCAGTGCCACAGCCACCCTCCCAGAACTTCATGTCCTCTTCTTGTTGGTCTTGTCTCTTCTGATCTCCACCATCCTCTCCTGGTCTCTGTTGTCTTGTCCACATGTACCCATCACACCCTTCTCATTCCCATACTCCCCTCCCAGTCCCCATCATCCCATCTCAGTCCTTACTATCTCCCCATGATCTCCATCTACCTCTATTGCATCCCACTGCCCCCTCATGGTTTCCATTACACCTTCCTGGCCCCCATCATTCTCACATGACCCCTATTCTCATGTCCTGGTCTCCATCATCCCTTCCTGGTCACTGCTGTCACCTCCTGCTCTCCACATTTGTCATTGTCTCTGGGTCACCATCAAAGCATCCAGGTTCCCATTGTCCCCTCCTGATCCTCATTGCTTCCCAGTCCTCATCACCTCCTCCTTCTTCCCGTCACCCCCTCCTGATCCTTGCTGTCACCTCTTGGTCCCCATCATCTCCCCTCCCTACCCCATCGGCTCCTCTTGGTCTCCATCATCCCCTCCTGGTCCCCAATATTTACTCCTGATTCCCATCATGTTCTCTTTGTCCCCATTGTCTCCTCCTTGTCCTCACTGTCCTGTCCCATTCCCCACCACTCCGTGCCATCACCAACAGGAGCGGAACTGCCAGGACAGTGGTGCTTCTCTGGGTCACTCAATGTCCCCGGCCAAGCTGTCCCTGGCCAGGGTGCATCCACCAGCTCCCCACAGCCAGTGGGATTAGGGTGGCTGGAGCCCTGGGGCTGCTCCTGACTGCAGGTCTCAAGCCCATCGCCAGCATCTTTGGGTAATTAGTAAATTAGTAATTAAACGCTCTCTGCCTCCTGGGGGGAAGGGGGGCAGATCCCAAGGTTTTAGGCTGGGTAATCCCATGGCATCTGCCCCAGCATCTGTCACCGAGCCGAGTCACGACCCTGCCTCGGGCTTTAACATTTGCTCCTTCACCCCCACCCACCACCAGCAGCCCCTCGGCCGTGGTGTCTGGCCTGCTCCTGCCGCACCCAAAGCAGGCTGGGTTGGGCTTCCATAAGTGCCCAGTTGGGTGCTCATGGAGCCCTCATCCCTGGGAAGAGGACAGGGTGCTGCTCCATGGGGACCCCACCATAGGGACAGCACCCAGCTGGGTGTGGTGGAGGAATGGGGTGGGAAACCATATTTTTGTAATTATTGGCTTTCCTGGAGGTGCTGATGATTGGCTGGCAGCAGATGGTTGGCCCAGCTAATCCCCCTCCCAAATCCCTTCTCTGGAGCTGGCTTTTACCCGACGGCGAGGAGGGGACGGGCAAATTAGCCGACTCAGCTCTATCACCACGCTGGCTGCTCCCCACTGTCCCCAGCGCTGGCCGCCTGTGTCCCCATGGGTGGCCTGGCACACCAGGACGCAGGCACCCCCGGGTTGGGCACTGGGGGTGTTTCACCCATGGGTGAGAGGTGTGGAGGCACCCAAGTCCAGGCAGGGAGGTGACAGCTTGCTCCCGCCGCATTAGCCCAGCGTCATAATTCTGCCGCGGGAGGAGGCAGCCACTGACGCAGATGGTGGCGGTCAGAGATCTGGGTCAGGACAGGGGGCTGTGGGTGGGACAGGGCACCCTGGGGAAACGGGGGTCCCAGGGTGGGAGGGGGCTGGAGGCAGGGGGCATGGAGCCATGGTGAAGGCAGGGATGGAGCCATGGTGAAGGAAGGGATGGAGCCATGGTGAAGGAAGGGATGGGGTCATGGAGAAGGAAGGGATGGAGCCATGGAGAAGGAAGGGATGGAGCCATGGTGAAGGAAGGGATGGGGTCATGGAGAAGGAAGGGATGGAGCCATGGTGAAGGCAGGAAGGATGGGGGAGCCATGTACACTCAGGAAGGGTGATGAAATGTTGCTGCACATGGGAACATGGAGCCATGGTGCAGACAAGGCTGGTGGAGTCACAGTGCAGACAGTTAAGATGTAGAAATGCTTCAGGCAAAAGGGATGGAAGGAGGTTGCAGGCAGGAGGATAGAGGAATGCTGCAGGCATGGGACATGGAAGGAGGTTGTAGGCAGGAGGATGGAGCCATGCTGCAGGTAGGGGGGATGCAGGAATGCTGGAGGCAGCGGGGATGGAGCCACACATCAGTCAGGGATGCCGGAGGAGTGATCCCCAGCCCCTGGATCCACTGGAGTCGCTGCTGCCAGCCCTCAGCAGGGACCTGCTGCCAGTGCCTATCCCCCGGGACACCTTCAGGGCATCAGTACCCCTGAGCCCCCTCTGGAAGGGGCACAGCAGGCCGGGAACCCGTCAGCCTGGCCCATCGCTGGGGACAAGCCGGGCCCGTGACGGTAGCCACCCGCCACGAGTGGCCCACCCTTGAGCGGGGCGGGGGGGGGAGGGTTTAGCGGCTAAAGCCTACAAATCCCAAATTGTGCTGCCCTGTCACCGCGAGGGTTTAGCGGTGGTTGCGTAACCCCGGGGGCCACCTGGCCCCCACCCTCTGCGGTGTCAGCAGCCCCAACATCCGTGGGGCCCCCCTCCCCAGGAGGGGATGCTGAGGCACGGCGAGGCCCCTACCGAGCATCGCCCTTCCCCTCGCCATCAGGGCCGGTAATTAATTACTTGGGGGCAGGGAAATTACCCCCCTTAATTACCACTTTTCGTTATTCCCCTCTAACCGCCTTAGTGAAGGGCTTATGCGCTTACAGGACCTGGTGGGTCCCAAGGGGAGGACGACACATATGGGGGGTCCCCAGCCCAAGCCCCATCTCCCACCTCTGCCGCAATCTCGGCCTCGCAGTGCTGGGGAGGGGGGGGTGACGACAGGGTGACACCTCCACGGTGGCCCGCGGCGGCGCGCGGGGGGGGTGGCTTGGGTGTCGCGGGGTTTAGGGTTACAGGGCTGGGGCTCAGCACCTTTTTAATTCTTCATCGCGTGGCTGATTGATCCCCCCCGCCCCGCGCAGACACTAAAGATTAAGAGGGTGACAAAGAGGCGGCTGCTTACACAGCGCCCGCCGCTAAGCCGCCTTGAAGAGCGCAAGGCAAGAGCCCCGCTGGCCGCAGAGCTGCCGGAGCACCCAGAGCCTGGCCAGACCCTCCGCGGGGATCCAGAGGGACAGGACAAGGATAGGTCGGGATCGCCGGGTGCGGGATGGCTGCGTCCCCGGCGGGGTCGGTGGTGAGCGCCGGGCTGGATGAGAGCCCCACGGGTAAGAGGTGGCTCCGCTGGAGCGGGTGCGACACGGAGGGACGTGGGTTTTTCTCTGGGATGGTCGGGCCCCTGCTGTGGTCATTCCCCAAGATGCCTGGGGGTCCTCTTCATGGTTCTGCTCTGGGATACTTGGAATCCCCATCAAGATCAATCACCAAGATACTTGGGGTCCTCCTTAGCAGTTTTTCTCTGAGATGCCTGGGGTCATAATGGCCTTCTTCTGGATGCCTTTGGTCCCCATCATGGTCCTTCTCTGAGATATCTGGGGGTCCTTATTACGGTTCATCTCCAAGACACCTGGTGTCCCCATCATAGTTGTTTGGGATGTTTGGGTTCTCCATTGCCAACCTTCTCCAGAATGGCTGGACTTCTCCTCATGCTCTTTATCCTGGGTGCCCCCGGTCTCCATCATGGTCTGCTAGGATGTCTGGGGTCTTCAGCTGTCATCCTTCTCCAAGATGCTGAGTCCCCATCATGGTCCTTCCCTAGGCCAGGATGCCTGCAGTTTCTGACCCTCTCCATGGTATCCATGGTCCTCATTTGTCTTCCTTCTCCCGAATCCCTGAGGTCCCCAGATAAGCCCTTCTTCAGGATCCCTGAGGTCCCCAGTCATAACCCTCTCCTGGATACTCTTGGTCTCTGGTGCTTCACCAGGATCCCCACAGTTCCCTGCTGTGACCTTATCTGGGGTGCCCTATGTCCTCAGAGCTGTCCCTTCTCCAGGACACCTCCCATCCCTGATTGCGGCCTTTCTCTGGGATGCTCAGTCCCCTTCCTGGGATGCCTGGTGTCCCCATCCCTACAAACAGCATTTCATCTCTTTTTTATTTTTCAAAATTCTGGTGAGAGCTCATCCTGCATCACTCTGTGTGCTGGGGGTGGGAAGATGGTGAACCCCATGTGGAGTCCCTGAGGTGTCCCCATTCATATCGCTGGGCTGAACCAGCAGGGACAGGAGCCACCCCATCTCCAGGATACTGGGAGGCAGCAGGGACTGGTGGGAGGGACAAGGGACTTTGGGATGCCCAGTCACCCCAGATATGATGATTCCACTTCTGCAGGGCTGAGCCCAGCCCCCGGGAAAGAGCTGAGCCCGGTGCTGCTGTGCAAGGTGTGTGGGGACACCAGCAGTGGGAAGCACTACGGCATCTACGCCTGCAACGGCTGCAGCGGCTTCTTCAAGCGCAGCGTCCGCAGGAAGCTCATCTACAGGTGGGGACAGGCGTGGGGGTCCCCATGGGGCAGGGAATGGGGGGACAGGCAGCCAGAGGGACAGGTACCCTGCAGATGGGCATCCAGGGGGGCAAGAACCCCTGGACAGACGCCAGGGAGGAAAGGACATCCCGCAGGGCAGGGACCCCAGGAATGGCCAGCCAGGGAGTCAAGGATCCAGAGGATGGACACAGTAGGGCAGGAGTGGGGGGAACAGGCACCCAGCAGGGTAGAGACACCCAGCAGAGCAGGGGCTCCATGGAATGGGCACCCAGCAGGGAAGGGATGGACACCCTGTGGGACAGAGACCTTGCAGACGGACACCCAGCAGGACGGGGAGCCTGGGGGCAGGGTCCCCCAGGATGGACACTCAGCAGGCCAGGGACTGCAGGGCATGGGCAATGGGTGGGGCAGAGGCCCAGGGGGACTTAAAACCATGCAGGTGACAGGCACACAGGGAGAGAGGCACCAGTGGAGAGGGTGTCCAGAGCTCCCTGATGGGCCCAAAACACCCATCAAGGCAGAGCATTCGCTGGGACAGGGCACCCTTGGAGTGGGGACAGGGCACCCACTGGGGACAGGACACCTGCTGGGGACAGGGTGCCCACAGTGGTGGGGGTCACTTCTTGTGTGGAGGGAACCCATGGTGGGAGACATGGCACCTATGGGGGCAGGACCCTCCTTGGGGACAGGGGCCACCTCATGGGCTGCAGCCAGGTGCCACCTCTCCCCATAGGTGCCAGGCGGGGACAGGGCTGTGCCCAGTGGACAAGGCTCACCGCAACCAGTGCCAAGCCTGCCGGCTCAAGAAGTGCCTGCAGGCTGGCATGAACAAGGACGGTAAGATGGGAGAGGACACAGTGACGAATAGCAGGGGGTGACAGCAGGGTGGCCAGTACTGATGCCACTTTGTCCTCACAGCTGTGCAGAACGAGCGCCAGCCCCGCAGCACGGCCCAGGTCCGGCTGGACAGCATCGAGCTGGATGCTGAGCTGCCCTCTGAACACGTGGCCACCACATGTGAGGTCCCCCCATCACCCTGTCCGGCTCCTCGTGGTCCCGGTGCCACTGTCACTGTCACCCCGGGCCCCCGAGCACCCACACCACCCACCAACCATCGCTTCATGGCCAGCCTGATGACAGCCGAGACCTGCGCCAAGCTGGAGCCTGAGGATGGTAGGTGGCTGCCAGTGGAGAGGGGGGTGGGTGGGTGGCAGATGTCCCCATAGTGTGGTGACAACCAGTGTCCTCTTCCACCCCTGCAGCTGATGAGACGGTGGATGTGACGGGCAGTGAGCCGGAGCGGGTGACTGGCGAGTACCAGGTGGCGCCGTACCCAGCAGCCAGCCCTGAAAACATCTATGAGACCTCAGCACGTCTCCTCTTCATGGCTGTGAAATGGGCCAAGAACCTGCCTGTCTTCTCCAACCTGCCCTTCCGTGACCAGGTGGGGTTGGGAATCTCCGTGAGGAATTGGGGATCTGCCTATGGGGCAACAGGACCCCCCCAAAAAAGTAGCAGCCAGCTGGGGTGGCTGGAGCATCTCCACGACATTCTTAGGGTTCTCCCGCAGATGCTCTTCAGCCCAACCAGCTGGGGTGGCTGCAGGTCCTGGTGGTGACAGGGGTTTTGGGATTCTGCCCGCTCTCCCCAGGTGATCCTGTTGGAAGAAGCATGGAGTGAGCTGTTCCTGCTCTGTGCCATCCAGTGGTCCATGCCCCTGGAAAGCTGCCCACTCCTGGCTGTCCCTGAGCCGGCCCCTGGGAAGCTGCTGCCGGCTGCCCTGGACGTGCGGGCGCTGCAGGAGACCCTTGGCCGCTTCAAGGCATTGGCCGTCGACCCCACAGAATTTGCCTGCATGAAGGCCGTGGTGCTCTTCAAACCAGGTGAGGCCACCCCCAGTACCCACCACTGGCCATCCCCGTGCCCCTCCCCAGCCTGTCACCCCCTTGTCCCTGCAGAGACTCGTGGCCTGAAGGACCCTGAGCAGGTGGAGAACCTGCAGGACCAGTCACAGGTGATGCTGGGCCAGCACAACCGTTGCCACTACCCTGGGCAACCCATCAGGTACCGCTGTCCCCACGTCCTCATGGGTGGCACCAGGGTGTGACACCCACCCATGGCCACCGCTCCATCCCCCAGGTTTGGGAAGCTGCTGCTGCTCCTCCCGGCGCTGCGCTTCATCTCCTCAGAGCGTGTGGAGCTGCTCTTCTTCCGCCGCACCATTGGCAACACCCCGATGGAGAAGCTGCTGTGTGACATGTTCAAGAACTGACTCCCCTTCCCGCTGTCACCTGGCTTGTGTCACCCTGCGCTGGCACCCTGTCACCCCTACCCTGGGGTGTGAAGGTGCCCGTGGTCCCATATCTGGGGTGTGACTGTGGAATGCTGCCAGCAGCTGGGAGGTGGGACCAGTGTCCCAGGGGCGGGAGGGGGATGTCCCCAGGTGAGTGCCTGATGCACTGGCAGCCCCTCACTGGGTCTGTCCCGAGGGTGTCCCAAATGCTGGAAAACCCAAGCAAAGGCACCTTGACACCTTGAGGAGCTGCTGCCATGCAGGGGTCACCAACCTGGGGGGACACTTGCCCAGGGATGATGCCAGCCTGGGGCATGACATCATCCAGGGGAGACAAGGGCCAAGGGTGGTGCCAGCCTGGGAGTGACACTAGGCCAGGGGTGACACTCGCCAAAGGTGGCGCCACCTGTGGGTGACACCAGCCCGGGACATCCTTGGGTGGATCCCAGACCAGGGCAGACACTGGGGTGACCCCAGCCTGAGGTGACACTGGCTGGGGGGTGATGCTGTCCCAGGGCCCCTGGCTGCGATTTCAGCTCCACGATCCTGGGGGACACACGGTGACAGACCCTTGTCCCTGTGTCCTGGGGTCTCCCACTCGTGTCCCCTGTTTTATACTCGAAATAAAAAGGGTTTTGCAGCCGGAGTCCCTGTGCCAATGACTTGGGTTCCCTTGGATGGCAAACTGGGGGGAGCAGCTGAATGTTAATAACCTGAATAGGAATAAATACAAATCAATAATCTCAATATAAATACCTTGAAAATAAATTATCTGAATGGAAATAAACTAAATATAAGTACAAGTAGTATAAATAATCTGAATTAAATAATCACTATAAGTAAGATTAATAGAAATAAAGGAATAAAATAAAATAAAAATAAATGACCTGAAATTATCTGAATATAAAAAATATAAATAATCTGTTTGGAAATAATCTATTGGAAAGAATCTGAATGAAATAATTTAAATAGAAATATAATGAAACTAAATAAACTGAAATAGTCTGAGTAGAAATTAACTGAAAATAAGCTATCTTAATATAAGTAGATGAATAAGAATAATCTGACTGGATAAAATGGGAACTAAATAGTACAAATACAAATAAAATGAAATAAAATAATCAGAATAGAAATAAAATGCATGTAAATTATTGGAATATAAATATCTGCTTTGAAATGTCCTTAATTAAATAACCTGAATAGAAAGAAAATAAAACTAAATAATCTGAAATAATCTAAGTAGAAATAAACTGAGAATAAACAAACTGCATATAAATAAGAGAAACATAATGAATCTCATTGGAAATCATCTGAATTAAATTATGTGCTCAGAAATAAAATTAAATAATCTGAATAGAAATAAACTGAAAATAAATCATCTGAATATAAACAGTCTACCTAAAAGTACTCTGAATAATCTGAAATAATCTGAATAGAGGAAAATTGAAAATAAATCATCTAGATATGAAATATAAATTATCTGATTAAAATAATTCGTATATAAATAGTCTGTATATACAAAAATAAAAATAATGTGAATAAAAAGTAAGGGAAATAGAAATTCTCTGAACATAAATAATAAGAATGTGAATAACCAGCATTAAACAATCCAAAGGGAAGTGACCTGGACCCCTGGCTCCCCATCCCAGCTCCTCCATCCACACGGGCTCGGGAGGTTGAGCTGCTCCGTCTGCACGGGGATCAGGAAAATCCACAACTTCATAACCCCACGGAACAAACAGAACAAGCCCCAGATCCCTGGCAGGAACAGCTGGGTGCCACTGGGAATCCTTGGCCTTTGTAGAATGACACGTTTATTTGTCCGTTTCTGTCGGTTTGTACACGGTTCTGAGCGCGGACGACGCGGGATAATATATCCTCTGACATACAGACTCTGTTTAGTTTACAAGCAGCGACTTTATAAATTACTTAGAAAACTTTCCATGAAAAATAACAATAATTCCCCTTGCAGCCCTCCAGTAGTCAGTACATTCAGCCCTCTGGAAAACTCTGGGACCCCAAATCCTGCCAGGGAAGGGCTGGGAAGGAGCGGGGGAGATGCCGGGGGAAGGTGACTCTGGAACACCCCATTATCCCTCCAGTCCTGCTCAGCTCCTGCCAGAGCTGGATTTTATATATATATATATATATATATATGTATATATTTATGTATATATTTCTTTTATATATGTTTTTCTTTATACATATAACCACAAATACATTATATATATATAAAGAAACATATTTTCTATATATTCTATATATATTCCGTACATTTATCTGTCTCAAGAAGTCTATTTTCTTTATATATTTTCCCTACATTCCATACATTTTTATATATATGAGGAAATAGAGAAAATATATTTCTTTATATATACTATATATTTCCTTTATATATTTCTTTACAGAGAAATACACCCTTTACATAAAGAAATATATAAATGTATGTGAAGAAACATATATAAACATACATATTAAACATATATTAAATATATGTTTAAATCATATAACATTAAATATGTTTCTACATAGAGAAGAAATACATTAAAATATATATAAAGTAATAAATATTCTTTATATATAGTACATATTTCCTCTACATATATACTTCCTTATATATAGAAATATGTAAAAGGTATACATAAGGAAATATATAATTAATTTCCTTTATATACTTCTTTATATATAAATATATAAGCAGATATACATAAAGAAATATGTATTCTTTATATATAGAATATTTTATATATTTATATATGAATATGTACTATATATAAGAAATAGAAAATACATAAATGTATTTAGTCTTTATATTCTTTTACGTATTTTTTAATTATACAGAGAACATTCTTTTGTGTGTATATTTTCTTTATATATAGAATATATATATTATTATATATGTTCTTTATATATATAAATAGCACTTAAATATATTTTCCTTATATAGAGATTAAATATATATAAGGAAAATAAATAGATTCCAAAAGAAATTAGATACATATACATATATATACATATATATATAAACACACACACATATATGTATACATATGTATTTATATGTATATATATATATATATATATTTGCCCTAGCCAGATCTGACGTCCCTGCTCTCACCCCACAGGGATGAGAAACCTGAGGATGAGGTTGGAGCCTTCACAAGTCCCCAGGATCTCCTTCCCCCGGGGCCATTTTAAGGGCAATTCTGGGGTTTTTAGTTCAAGAGGCTCAAAAGGTTGGTTTGGCACCAAGAACTCGGATGCTCCCGGCAATCCCAGCTCCCAGATGATCTGGGGTGGCTCCCCAGGAGTTTCCACTGTTGTGGTCACCAAACGCCTTCTCAGTGCACCCGGGTCGGTCCCAAAGCCCTGTTTTCCCCTCTGGGGGTGGGAAAAATCCCATCTTCCCCCATGGATGGGGGTGACTGACTTGGTCTTGCTCCACCCCCTGGATGCAGCGCCGAGGCCAATGCTGTTCCCACTCTCCCTGCGGCATCCGTCACTTCCCCCATTGGAAAAAAACTACAGATAACATGAAAAAAAAGTCAAATTTCAAATATCAAATAAAAAATAACTCCAATAAATAAACCTTCCCTGGAATGGGCAGGGGGAGAGGGGACTAAGGAGCAGCTCAGCCAAACCCAGGCATGCCAGGAAAAAAAATACTCAGAAAAACTCAATTTTTTGCTATTTTCCCTATTTTTGATGGCATTTTGGGAAAGGACGAGCCCCAGCCCAGCCCACCTGGGAAGACAGATCCAGCCTTTATAAATCTAATTAGCATCCTGGGGCTCCTAATTTTGCCTTTTCAGAGCTTTTCTGGTACCCGGAGCTTCTCCAGGTGCCACCGAGGATGATGACGAGACGACTGGGGAGGGATTACGAGCTGAGTCATTAACTAGCATTGTTAATTAGTCCTATGATGGGTTATGATGGGCTAATTACACCTCCAGGGATTTCTTGATGAAAATAAAACCCCATGTTTTATTGAGTGATGGCCAGTGACACCAGTGGTGACACCAAGGATGGCTCAGCCAATCGCTCCCCTCCTCTCCAACCCAAAAATAATAATAACAATAATAATAATAAAAAAAAAAAAAAGAAAAAAAATTCTGTCTGGGGAAAAATATATAAAAAAAATAAAAAATATATATTTACACAAAACTCCAGGAACCGGCATATAAACAAATTTTGCTTCAAGTAGTCCTCGATTATTATTAATTATTATTATTTTTTAATACTGATGGTCTCCAAAAAAAAAAAAAAAAAGAGGAAAGGTGGTTAGGTGTCACTAAAAAATAAAAAACCAAAGGGAAAAGGTGATTTTTGGCAGGTTTTAACACTTTTCCATGCACTCAGCGTTGGTGTGGATGAGGTGGTTAAAGCGCGTAGGGCTTGGCTGCAGTGGAGCCGGCTCGGGATGCTCCCGTGGGATTTTTGGGCTTGGTTTGCTCCTACCAACAGGCGATGGCGATTCGGCACAAGGATTTGGTGGCGGATGCTCTGAGATGTGGGATGCTCCGAGGGGAAGGGCCAGGAGCCGGCCACTGCCTCCCATCCTGGTCCACCCCCCAGCCACCCGAAGGTCTCACCCCCCCACAAACCATTAAGGCCACCATTAAAACCGTCCCCTCCCGGCCTTTTTAATTAAGAATTCATCTCCTGGCGTTAACAAGGAAGCCATCAGAGCACTGCCAATGGGGAGGATGCCCCGGCACGGACGCGGCCCCGGGGTGGAGAATCTCAGACCATGAACTCATTGCTCCCCAGGAGGACAAGGGGTTGGGCGGCGGTGCAATCGGTCTCGGGGTTCCTCTTGTGTCCCCCTCCAGGCCCCCCATCTGGGGGCTCTTTGGTTTTTGGGGGGGAAGTTTTCACACTCTTCAGTTTTTGTTTGCCTTTCTCCGGGTTGAAGGTCCCACGTGTGGTGAACTGTGGCCGGTCCTCGGGATAACGGAGAGGTCCTGCCAGGCCCTCAGGGCTCCCCCGGGTTTCGGGGGCCTCGCTGTGTCCCCCTGCTCGGTAGAAAGGAGATTTGGAGTACATCTGGAAGCGCTTCCGGGGCAGGTGGGGCAAGCAGGAGGTGGATGATTGGGAGGAGGAGGAGGAGGAGGAGATGGGGGTGTCGGTCGGCTCTGCCGGGTCCAGTCGCATCCTGGGGTGCCGTCGCAGCCGGCTTGGCCCCTCAGCCTTGGCGGGGCGAAGGGAGGTAAGTGCTACATTTCTCTCTGCAGGGGCAGAAGGACCATGGATGGTCAAGACCTGGACACCACCCAGTATCCAACCACCCAGTTCCCTGGAGGTGCCACTGAAGCCAGGACAACATTCCCAGCATCTCGGTGGGGGCCGCATCAGCCCAGATGATGCGGTAGCGCTGGAATAATGTTCACCTCCCCATCAATCCTGGCTGCTCCCACCCATCCCTCCAGAGCTACGTGCTTGAACCCTTAACCCCTCTCTCTGTACACATTTCAACTTGTTGACTTTAAATAAACTTGAAAATGCCAAATAGCCCTTCCCAAAGTGATAGAAAAACATGGTGGAAGGTATCCCTGCCCATGACCTTTGAAGGTCCCTTCCAATCCAAATCACTCCATCATAAACCCAAGAACACCTGGATTTACCCGAGCGATCGGAGATGGCTCCTTCGGAGTCAAAGTTCAAATTTTCAGAGCTGTCAGCGGTGCCAATGGAGGCTTCAGACTCAAGGGTTTCATCGTCGGAGGCGCGGGGCTCCAGTGTCAGCATCTCGAATGTCAGCTCCTCCCTGCAAAGCCAACCCAGCCCCATTGACCCAGCGGGACCAAAAAGGTGGAGAGAAGAAAGGGATGCACATGCACCGAGAGACCATGGAGGGATGGAGCCCTCCAGTTATCAACCACATGACATCAAGCAACATCCAGAGACTGGGGACATGGCTTGAACCCTCCACCAGACTCACTTTTCCTTCTGCAGGCTCTCGATCTGCTCAGTCAGCACCTTCTCCTCCTGCTGCATGGCCACCTGCTGCTGCTCTGTCACCTCCATCTCCATGGCCTCCTCGCTGCTCATGGTCTCATCAGGGACATCCGTCACTGAGGGCAAGCGCCCGGTGACAGGGGACACGGGGCTGGGGTAGGCGCCGCGCCGCACGCGTCCTTTGCCCTGAAGAGAGACAATGGTGTCACCACCACCAGCCGAGGCGATGTGGCAAACACTCAGTTGCCAACCACACTGCTCTCCCAAGGAGTGAAGAAGAAGGCCCCAGACATCGGTCCTCAGTGTGCTGCTGCCGGATGCACCTTGGACCCTCCAAAACCTCAGGCTGGGAGAAGTACCAGAAGAACTCAACACATTGGAGGGGCTGGGGATGGAGGTGGTGAGGAAGGCAGTGGTGAGGATGATGCTGACAGACCAAGTGCAACTTGGACTCTAAGCAAGCCCAGCTGGCAGCAGGATGGATTCCCACAAAGCCCAAAGCCTGTGCGATGGGAAGCTTGATTGTGGCTTCGGGTGGGAGCATCACCAAAGCTTTGATTTCAGGGCACCTGGCTCCCGTTTTATCCTTGGATCAAGTCTCATAGCCTTCCCTCATGCACCCTTGGTATTTCCTGAGCATCACAAGGGTCTCAGTGACCCCCTCAGCAAACAGGAACTCCCACCTAATCATGTTGTCCATGCCCTGCCATGTCTCACATACAGGAGATCCAGAAACCATTGTAAGACAATCAGTGTGGACTTTTGTGCCCGAAGTTGAACTTGCTCTGATTTAATGCAGCTCTGAAGAATTACCTCATTTTTTAAATACTGAAACTGAAAATGAAAAAGGATGCAAACAGTGGTGGTACAGATGGAGAGATACATTTGCAGCTGTTTTAATCTTCTGAGGACCAGCTCTATAGATCTGCTTCACAAAGCAGAAAAAAAAGAAGGACTCTTGAAGATGAGGGACATAGCAGAGATTAAACAGCTTTTATCCTGACCATTATCATGACCAGACATCTGATCTACATTCCAGATCCTGACATGACCAAGACTAGGAGACATCAATCACTTGCTGCCCCCATCTGACCACCATCACCCAGGAAGAAACGGTGTCTCCTTGGGGTTGAAGAGCTCAATTTTGCTCTCCCTGTTTAACCCCTGCACCTGTAGCATCCCTGAGTCTTCCTGATAATCCATGTGCCCCGAGCAGGTTTTCAGGATAAAGGATCCTCCCTTTTTCCCTTTAAAAGCCAGATTTCCTCCCTTTTAGCCCTTTCATCTTTTAATGCCACATCTCAGAGATCTTTCTTTGTCAGCAAAGCCTTTCCTGCACCCTTCTGTTCTTCTGGTGACACTTTTCATGTGGGCTCCTGAGCCTTCTGAGCATTCTGAGCATTCCCAAAATCCTGCAGGTGCTATTCTTGCCTGTCACAATCTCACAGAACTCAAACTCAAGCTGGGATGGAGTTGGGGAATACAGGGCTTGCCGGACTCCTCATCATTGAAACCTGGGTGTCCTGACCTTGTGTTCAGGGTGGTGGTGCTCCTCCTCCAAGAAGGTGGAGGAGACCTTTGGATGCCTTGTGGTCTCCAAGGCATCCAAGCTGAGGGTTTTATCCACCATCTTCAGAAACAGCAGAGCTGTGAAAGCAACTTGATGCTGAAATGCATCCTGAGCGAGGAGAAATTGAGGTGGGAAGGGACGGGATGAGTCAAGCAAAGTAAAAAGGGGGAAGCACAGGATGGAAAAAGAAAATACAGTAGAAAATTAAAGTAAGTGGGAAGGGAAAAGGGGTGGGAAGCGTATTTCTGAGGAGCTGCGTGCAGGGATGGCCGAGTGCCAGCCCCAAACTCCTGTGCCCAGGGGACCTGCTGGAGGAACAGCCACTCCGAGGAGCAGCGGGACCGGACAGGTCACGGACAATGGCCGGTGGGACAGAGCTGGAATGAGCGACGGTGACACACAACGAGGGACGCGGCAGCTGCCGCTGATACATACCGGGATTGAGCTGCGGGTTATGCTCATAAATCTAACTGCAATTAGTACGGGCTTCTGGATTAGAGAGGAGATGAAAAGGAAAGCAGAAGGTTAGAGTGCACATGCCGTCGCCCCTCCAAAAACCCGCTTTGCTCAGTTTGAGGTGTTTTCGGTTAACTGAGATGAGTGGGGCAGCTCTGCAGCACCAGCTCCACAGTCTCTTGGGCAGCCCCTGCTTGGATTTCATCCCCAAAAAGCAGAAGCAACATGTCCCTGAGGAACACAGGGGGCAGGTCCAAGCAGAGGGGCTGCTTGGCTCCTCAGCCCAAGCCTGTGCTGATGGTGCTGTGCCAGGTCTGGCCCTCTCCTGCAGCCCAACAAGCCAAGCACAGGTGCATCCACAGCCTGCCAGCCCCCCGCAAGCGTGGAAGCTCAATGAGATGGGTTTGAGGCTCCCAAAAAGGCAGTGCAGGAGCAGGGACAGCCTTTGGGGAACTCATTTTGGGTTCAGATAATGTGACTGAGCACGAAAAACAATGGTCCAGGTCACCCACGGGGTGATGTTGAGCTGGTCACTAAAACGCTTGACTCTACTCAGGACCAAAAATGCTCAAATGAAGGTGGAAATGCTGATCAGAAATATTGAGCAGGAGAGACAATGTTTCCATGGACTGTTCCCACCTCCTCGTGCTTTGGTATGACTCCCTGCAAAGGTGAGGAGCCACCATAGGGCTGAGGATCCCTGTCCTGGTGGAGATGGTGTGGGAGTTTGCAAGGGGTTTGGGAGGCTGGGATAAGCAGGAGAAGATAAGGCAGGGTGGCTTCAGGGGCAAGGAGAAGTCAGGAGGGGACAGAGCGGGCTTTGGCATCTCACCATAGATCTGCGGATCAAGGAGAGGCGGCTCTTGGCTTTGTTCTCTGCAAACTCCAGGCTGTTGATGTCCTTGAGACGAGCCTTGTACTTGTTCATCTGCTCGATGACAATTAATTCCACGCAACTAAGGGAGAAAAAACCCAAAAGAAGACAAAATGGGAGGAGGAAGCCATTGGATCTGAGCTGCTCTGTCTTGTCTTGGCTTGTCCTTCAACAGGATTTCCTGGTAGCTTCTCCCTTACTTCCAGCACATCCTCTAATTTTATTACAAGTGATGCTTGAAGAGGCTATCTAGAACAGAGGCTGGACAGAGCTACAAGAATAAAGTAGGTATTTATTGAATGGCCTTCACAGGGTACACCTTGGGCAGTGCAAGGGTCTCGCAGAGACTCCACCCAAGATGGACAACTGACACGGGTTTTTCAGACAGATATAAATTTGGTCTATTTGCATATCAGAAGCTGCTAATTGTCCAATTACAGCTTCAGGTAGTGGAGTCCCATTCTCCAGTTTGCCCTCTCTCTGCTTCACTGTTGTCCACGGTTGTTTACATTTTTCGGGGCCTGAAAAAACAAGGTGTCCTTGGATTTCGGGCCTAGAGAGAAATTGTTATGTCTGAATAAAACAGTAGAACAGGAGTTGACAGGCTATGGAGTTTTAGAGTTATACCCTAAAGCAGTACTGATGTGGAAAATATAAAACCTAAAACTTGTAAGGCATCATAGGAAAGGATTGTTTTGAAGATCTGCCCTGATGGAAGAGCACAGAGGAGAAAGCTTCAGCTGGAAGCCAGAGGGTGGTGAGAATTCTCCTAAAAAGAATGATCATGGGCTAGAGATGGACTGAGTAACAGCCTAGAGAAACTAAAGGTCAGCAAGGATCCCACCAGAGAAATTTAGCCCCCTTGGAAGAGGGAGCAATGGAATACAAATCTGGAGAAGGCAGGCGGATTCCAACTCACATGCAGTAACTCTGCAGCAGCTTGTGCAACTGAGCCAACTGTTTAGTGTTGTCAGGAGGGTGTTGGGGAAAAAAAGTCATTTCCTTGTAATAAAATGAGAGGATGTGCTGGACCTGAAGTGTGTGGGAGAAGCTACAATGAAATCCTGTTAAAGGACAGCTGGGTCTCCAAACATGTTCTGGTCTTCAAAAATTGTGATACTTACTGGAGGTAAAACCACCTCTTTCAGAAGCCCAGCCCTTCACTGGAGGGTTTTCATTATTGGAATTGACTCCAGTATCTATTTTAAAATCTATTTAATATGAGCCAAACTGAATCTTTTTCTCTGACAAACCTTTTCAATTATGGCAAACACCATACATTAATCTACGTATGTTAATACTACTATTGCTGCAGCCCAAACAACTCACCTCCTTCAGTAAAAAAGCCAAAATCAAGTAAGAATCAAGATCTGCTTGCCAAAAATGAACTACATTAACAATAAAACCACGTCAGCACAAGCTCCACCTTTTCCTGCCAGGCAGGAACAGAAGTTTATCCACTCTTGTGAATCCTCCATCACTTAAAAATCCTCATTTAACAACTTCTTGGGGATTGAGAGAATTTGAAATATCTTCATGCAGATGCATTTATCTGCATTTAGATGCATAAATTACTATGTGTTTATCACTTCATGCCAAAGCTCTCAATTTTTGAGCCATTTGACCATCCTAGGGGTTACCAAGACGTGAATGGTGATGTGGTGCTGGAGCTGGCTCACCCTGCCCCAGGCTCTTACGTGGTGGTTTTGCTGATGTCCTGAACGCTCTGCAGTGGGTCTGTCGTGTCGGGGCAACGCAGGATGCAGGGAGCAAACACAATGGCCAAGGCGTTGGCTGACATGCGGTTGGTCTCTTCTTGGAGGGCAATCCTGAAAAAACAGGGATTAAGAGAGAAGCCAGAGGTGGAGGCACCTCCACTGCACGTCTTGCACATGGTCATGTATGAAGAGGGGAGATGATATTTCTATGGTGCAATCTTGCTTTGAGGGAGAAAGACAAACCTCAAGACATCTCACATATTCCCAAGGCAACAACCAGTCCTTTCCACCCAAAAACATGTCCCTGCAGTGGTGAGAGGCTCCACAGAGCTGTAGGAACCACAGGTGACCAGAGCACTGCAGAGGTCCCTCATCAACACAACATCCCTTGGAGAAACAGCTCTGTGGCCACCTCCTGCGAGACACAGTGGATCCAAAAACCTCAGCTATTCCAGTGGGAAGGATGCCTGACCATCCTGCCTGTGCCTAAAGCTGCCCAGGCCCAGCATACCTGACCAGGTGGAAGATGAGGCGCTCCAGGGTGCTGAGGTGGGTGCGGGAGAGCTGATCAATGACTGAGTACACCCCACGCACTGTCTCCTTCCTCTCCTGGAGGCCTGTGGAGAAACCACCAGTGTTTAGGGGCAGCTTCTACTTCTGCCTCCTCTTTAAAATGGTACTTTTTAACACTTAGTTTTACTGCTTAAATGACTGAACTTTGGGGCTGAAATAAGCTGAACCATGATGCAAAAGCCACCAAATTGAGACCAAATTGCCCAAAGTTTTGCATAAAAAACCCTTTATAGCCAAGAAATCAGACTTTGAAACCAGGTAGATAAAATTTGGCAAAACCAGCTGGTTCAGGCCCGGAGAGTGAATCAAAAGTTTGGCACTAGAAGTGGCCACCTTTCCTTCTACCAAGGGAATGGGATAGTGAGGGAAGCTTCTCACCCATCACCCGCAGGAACTCCTCGTAGAGCTCAAAGGTCATGAGGGGATTGGGCAGATCTCGGAGCCACTGCTTGAACACGCTGGCAATGACGTGGATGTTGTAGTCGTCCAAATTCACGTTATCGATGTCTGCATTTGGCACCAGATGAAGCAAAGAAGGAAAAGAACAAGAGACAGTGATCAATACGAAGCCCAAGGCTGGACAAGGTGACCTTTAAAGGTCCCTTCCAACCCAAACTGTTCTATGATGAAGTATTCTGAAATAAAAAATGTTTACGTGCCTTTAATGGCTACAAATCCAGCACCTGATTTCAGCTCCACATGGTAAAATTAGAGACAAAGAAATTTTCCAGGGCAAATAACTTCAGGTGGGACCAGGCTTTCTTTTCTCACTGATTGCTAGGGTGTAAGAAAGGCAGCATTTTCCCTCACTTAGAATGACTTTTTTCATGGATTACTCCCAAAACCCCCATGAGTTGGTGACCTGAGTAATGGCTGCTAATGTGAAATCATCCCTTGCACAGCCCGGAGTCAGGAATGCTGAAGCATTCCACCTTCCTCCCATCCAACTTTGCTGCTGTGGAGATTTTCCTCCCCATGTAGGATCTTTTCCACGCCCCACCCCTTACCTGTATCAAGGCCTTGTCGCAGCTCCTTGATCTTGTTGGTGGATCCTGATTTCCTGTAGATGCCCTCCGTGTAGAGCCCGTGCATTTCGATGTAGTTGATGAGCTTCTCCACCAGCAGCGGCACCGCGCGCTCCTCGCTGGTCAGCCGGGACAGCTCCACGCCGAACTGCCGCGGTGACAGCTCGGGGTCGTGCTGCACAGGAAAAGGGGAAAAAGGGATTAAAACCCTTCTGGGATGCAGTGCTGGTGCAGCTTTGGATCCGATTATTCAGAGTGATCCAGGAGATGTGTGAGTCTAACGAAGGAGGACAGGACAGGACACAGGTCTTGCAATGCTAACCCGGCCTCTGGACATGCACCTGAAGGCAAAAATGTTTGGATTTTCTTTCTTTAATCACTCCAGTGTAGTTAAATTCCCAGCCTGGCAGAGCCAATGCAGCTGGGCATGGTCCTCCTCCACCTCCTGCCCCTCTGGCACCATCTCCAGGGATGATTTCACCCCCAAAGATGCATGAAGCAGAAAAGGCAAATCTTCATCTTGGGTGTTTAGATCAACTGGAAGCACTGACAGTTACAAACTATCAGAGAACAAACAAGAAGCCAAAAAAAGTACATGAAAAGAACCCTTTACACCTGTCAGGAAAGGCCCTTTTGCCAGCTGCAAATGCTCACTGGCGAGTTGGTATCTGGCAAATTCAAATGTGAAGAAAGTCCACCTGAACAGGAGATTCTGGATGGGAAAAGTCAAAAGATCCAATAAAATATTGACACAAATTCTCAGCCCTAGCCAAAGAAAGGTGAGATGCAACTCTGCCTTCAGCAAGGCAGTGGCTCCCCTTACAATCACTCCCGCATTTTTCCTTTTCCCACTCAATGTCATCCTTACACTGATCCTGCAAACCTTAGGAGCAGATGTGTGGAAGGTCCTCATGCTGTTTCTTTCTCATGACTGATGGTTTGTAGCTCCATGTCACTGAGAACAACCCTAAAAACATTAATTCACCAAGCACAGAGAAACTGGAGTCTCCCTAGAGAACTTCTAACTGCCCAAGTGCAAAGCTACCCATGAAGACACAGTGAACACAGTTCCTTGGGTGCAGCACAAGAACTTCCCTGTGCAGAGAAATCACAACAAAGAAGGCAGCTCCAAGAACATTGGAAAAAATTCATCAGAGATGTCAATGAACTTCCCAGATTTTAGAGCACAAATGCTTACGAGGTGTTCCCAGTTCTTGCAGAAATAGTGCCAGAAAGGGAAAGAGTGCAGCAAAAATTCTATATATATATTCAGATTATTCCTTGGGAAAAATGGTCTCATGCAGCTTTCTGGGGGCTGTGTACTATGGAGGTTCTCCCTGAGAAGCCTCCCAGGGAGCTGATATGACTTTCCACTCATTATTATCCTGATTTTATTTCCCTCTTTTGGGCACAGAATAAGCTATTTAAAAAAACCCCACCAAATCTTGATGATTCACTCTTAGCTGGGATACCCTGCTACACTCATTCCCTGTTCCCCATACTCTTAAATCCAGTAAACAGTATTTAATTCCCCTCTAAAGAGGGCAGTGAACATCCTCCACCTGCCCTTCCTTCCTCAGATGCGGCAAGCAAGCTGATGTGAGAAAGACCCACATTTCCAAATCCCTAAAAGCTACAAAGTGAGGGAAATTCCTATTATTCCGTGTGGTTACCAGGCAGGGAATGACTCTGCAACATCTGCTGCATGACTGGGCAGATCTACAGTGACTCATCACCACGCAATTCCCAAAATATCTACAAAACTCCAGCTGGAGAGACCTCTGGGGATCTCTGGTCCAAGCTCCTGCTCAAAGGAGGGTTATTTCCAGCATTCTATCAAGTTTTGCACCTCCAATAATTTTTGTACAAACTTGAGATCACTGTCCCAAGGTATTTAATGAAAGCAAAGCAATGAGAGACATTTACCTTTTTGGAGCACTTGGTCGTGGTTTTAAGACAGCACTTCTTGTGACAAGCATATTTACATACTGCAATGGAGAAAAGGAGTGTTTAATTATCCCAAAAGTCACATTGCTGGAGAAACAGGAATTCAGATGAATTGAGAAGCACTTTGCAGAACTACGAAGTCAAAAGCATGTTGGATTTGCAGTTTTCAGGGGCCAAGATCCACTCAAACAAAAATACTGAAGCCCTTAAAATGAAAGGTGCCATATTGATATTCGTGAAACATTAAACCCTCCTCCCATGACAGATCAACTCAGACTATAATCCATGAGTCTGTCTGAGCTATCAGACACAGATACCCTCAGAGACTGGAAATGGCACCTCATTTGTCTTCTTTCTGCACTGGGCCTGAAATGCTCCAGGGCTGATGCTGCCAACCTAATCATAGAAATGGAGGAGGAATGATGGAAAAGGTTGATCCATCTCTTGGGTTTTTCCAAAAAGAGATGGATCAGCCTTTTCCATTATCCCTCCTCCTTTTTCCTGATCTCCCCAAAAATTCACACGCCTGGAGGTCAAACAGGTAAAGCCAATGAGTTTGCCAAAGTCAGGATCCTCACAGGCATCCTAGGGACACATTTCCATACCCGACTTTACTGTCCTTCCTACACTGACAGTTAAATGTGATTGACTTTATGGGATGGCCACATAACTTGATGGGATAAGATGTGTAACACAAAACTCATTAACTGTGCCAGGAAGGACTGCTGGGATGGACTTACCACTTGACTTCAGAAACCTTAAGACCTGTCCCTAAAACTCTTCAGGTGTTACAAAAATCAAAACTATTTGAGCATGGGGTTGGAGAAAACAGCACTAAACACATTTCAAAATCCCCAAACTCATCACTGTGATAGAAGCACAAGAAAAAGTCCAAAGAAAGGGTGCTTACATTTACAAACAGAAGCCCTGTCCATGATCCAGATCAAGGAGGAACAATATTCACAGTAGGTGGGGATACTGTATTGGGTCGCCTTGAAAATGTGACCATTGTGCTCTTCCACCTGGAGGATAAAGGTTGAGTGGTGAGAAAAGGGAGCTGGTGCTCAGCCTGCTGCAAAATGGGGAGATGGACAGAGTTAGCTCTTCAACTTCAGTTCTTACTTGCTTTTATTTAGCATTTTTGTTTCCTTTTCAGCCCAGCAACCCCATAGACAATTCAAACCAACATCCATCTTGTAGGGGAACTGAACAATCATGGAAGCAGGTTGGAAACTCTTTGACTGAGGTTGGCAGGTCAACTTCTGCATGTTAAGAAGGTTTTCTATGCATCTGTGGCCCCTTTTTTTGGTTCTGCACCTGCACCCTTCCTAGTACCATCATATCCTTTAGGAAAACAGGAGATGTAATGCCCTCCATGTCTGATCCCAGAGATGTAAAACACACACTATAAACCTATGCAGAAACCTGGAGCAAGACTTGGTTTTACTCTCAGCCCTTCTCTAACAACCCTCGACATTACATTTATGTCTTGGCTGATGAGGGATGTGTTTTTAGAGCCAACCCAAGTGATCCTTGATCAAGCAAAGCAAATCCACCTCAAACGTCTTTTTAACATGTCCTTTCAGGGCTGACGTTCAGACCTCAGGCCAAGACATGTCACAATCTGGTCTCTTGTCATTCTGGCCCCAAGGACATTGGTTTTCTTAATGTGCAGGCTTAACTCACCACATCCGCTTCCTTTTTCCTTCTCTTTTTTCGTTCTGTTTTTGGCACCTGGTGAGGGAAAGAGATTTAAGTCAATTTTCACGTAATTTTGCCAGGTAAAGAGTACAGAGGGCTCATATCTAACATTGTCCAGTGCTTTTCAGCCCCATCCTCCAGTGCACCTGCAGCCCCAGAAGAGTCACTCTAGAAAACTCTCCTATGGATCACTCAATTTTTGGAATTTTCCTGGACAGCTCTTCCCATCTTCATCTTGGAGCTGGGAGTAGCTGCTGCTCCAGCTCTGATCTCACCCAAGGGGAACATGATGCTCAGCCTGCCCTGAAGAAAACCTGCCTGGAGAGAGGCTGGAAAGGACTTGGAGCAGAAGAGCCAGGAGATGGGATATTTCTACAATAGACACCACCTCCCAAGCCCAGCCTCAGATCCTGTGGTTGGCATCGCAGACAATACGGAGCAGGAAGTGAGATCAGGTCTGTGACACAGTGCAGGCTCTTACTGCTCTAAGAACCACAGCTAGACCTGAGCCACTGCCTGTTATCCCCTTCTCCTGCAACCCAACCCATGGTGATGTGTATGGTCACTTGGGAAGTGGTCAGGAGACCTGAGAGGGTGTATCTCTTTCAGTGTCCCTCAAAGTATGAACAAACTCCCCAGAACTAAAGAAGTACCAGGAGCTGCCTTTCCAAACACCCACAGTTTGTTGCAGCTTTGCCCTGGAGATAACATCTAATCCTTGACATTGGCCAAGCCCAGTTCAGCCCAGTGTAATCTGGGGTTGGCTGAGCCCAGTGACACACAACCAGTAAGTCACACCTTGCCTTGACCAGCTCAGCTTAAAGGAGAGAAGACAACAGAGGGTCCCAAGTGTCTACAGAGGCACAACCCCACAGAAAGACAGTTCCCAAACCTACAAGGCGGTTTAAGAAAAGTGCTGAGTACCTTCCCTGCGGTGTAATCCAGGGGTTTGTACTCTATCATATATTCATCCAGGAAGACTTTGAAGGTATTGACCCAGACTTTAACTGGAGACTCACTCCAGTCCCTCTGCTCAAGCCTCATGGTCTTCTCCAGAATCTGCTCGAATAAGGCGTAGAGGTCCTTGTAGCGGATGCTTTTCCCATCGTCCATCTTTTAAGGAAACAGAAGCAAAAAGAAAAGTGGTTTTTATACAGCCCAGATTTTTCTGGAGACTTTTTCTTCTCCAGACAATTATTTCTGCCTCACTGGCTTCCAGCTGCTTGGGGAATGTCCAAGTATGATAAGGAGAAGGAAAAAAGGATCAGACATCTCCACCACTCACAAAGGTAACACAAAGGTTTCCAGGCACTTCCAGTGACAAATTGGAGTTTATCGACTTTCTGTCATCTCCCCTTTGGCTGGGAGCAAAGCTGTAATGAGGATCAGGAATCTACACCCAATGTATCCTCAGAGCTGCCTCATGAAGAAGAGTTAGTCCAAATTTAGATCACGGGACTGAATACAAAGGAAGCACATCCATCCTTTGGGATGAGCAGACCAGGAATGAAAGGCTTGGCAACACCTGTACCACCAGAAGGACCCAGAACATCCCGTTTCTCCTGGAAGTGGAAGTCCCACCCATCGCTTACCGCCAATGCTGAGGAGTAAAAACTGAAGATGTTTTGTCGGAATTCCTTCAGTGCTTTCTTGAACACGACATCCACCAGCGTGTCCTTCTTGCTATCCTCATTGTCCAGTTCATTCATCTGGGAAAACAAGGGGGTTTTTGCACCCATGTCCCTTTTGCTGCAGCAGAGCTGGCATGAGATGAAGCAGCACTAAGAAGCAGCTGCTCCACCATGATCACCAGGTGGTTTCTCCTGCATGAAAACCAGAAACTTCTCTAGACCTGCCCTGGCACCCTTAGATGAATTATTAGCATAATTACAGCTACCCACAGGATCATTTTGACTTTATTGCCTCCATCTGCTCCTGGATTTCTGTGCTGATTTATGGAGCAGCGAGGGCAGGAGTTACCTTTTTCAGGAGAAACTCATCCATGCTCTTCAGGTCACTGGCACTGGTAATGATCTGCAGAGAGTCATTCTGCCACTGCACGGGCTCCAGAGCCACATTGCTGATCTTGACGCTGCGCTTGCGCTTCACTTTGGGAGAGGGTTCCTTGTTCTCCTTGAACTCCCGCCGGTAGATGCCTGACAGCTCAGGACTCCGTGGGGGTGTCAGGTGGTGAGGACCCAACTCTGCTGGTGATAAATGAAAAGAGGGAAAGAGACTGAGGAGCAGAGGAAAAATAATTGTGACACTGAAATGGGGAGATGGGCATTGGAATAAACCTGTGGAGGAGAAAAGCACAGTGTAGAACTCACAGGAAGATTAAATGTCAATTCTGCTTTGGTTATTTCCTCCCTCAAGAGAGGAAACATCTGTCCATGTCCAGATGGTGGCTGGAAGGATTAGCAACATGGAATTCCTTGAGATCCGTTACGGATCCCACTGTCTAACCTACTTGCCATCGCTCTGGGTTGACACTGTCCATGAACTAAGAGACATGAACCAGCACGGACATATCCCAGTTTCCCAGCCCAGTTTCTCTCTCCTTACAACTGGTCCCATGTCCCCCCACCACGTACCTTCACCAAGCTGCAAGCCAGGAATGGCCTCCCTGCCAGGGGCTTCCTGCTCCGCGTACAGCTCCAGCAGCTCAGACTGTGTAGTGAGCTTCTCCCGGGGGGTCTTCTTCTCCCCCTGCTTTCCCTTCACCCAAAACCTCATCTTGGCTCGTTGAGGCCTGGAAATAAGTAAAGGAAAGAGGAACTGCCTTAACTAGGAAAGGTCTTTCTACCATAAACTACCTCAATCTCCTAGACCTTCCTGGTGCTTGAGGAGATAAATCCACACAATTTCTACCACGGAAATGTGGCTACTCATTCTCAGCAAAGGTGAGAAACTTCAGTTTTGTGCATGGGATTGGGCGGTTTGGGACAGGACGTGTGGCCCATGTCACCAAAACTTAATTGTGGTGTGAGCCAGACACCTCTTTTAATTGGGGCTGCCCATGGTCATGTAGAAAAGGTGGGATGGGTAACTTGTGCTGCGGGTAGAGCTCCAAAGGAGCCTGGGTGGCTCAACAAGGTGATGGAGAGCAAGAGGGACATAGGAAGGACTTGTCTGCCATCTCCAGCCGTGATTCCTACCTCCCATCCGGAGTCAGACTCTTCTGTGTGGCTGCCAGCTTCCCAATCTCCCCCTGGGACATGGTTTTGTGCAATTTGGCCTGGCCTTCCCCGGAGGTGAATCGCTGCGCCGTCTGTAACGATTCCAAGCACGAAGCATTTAAAAATAAGACAGATCTTGGGATATCAGATGATTTTTTTTTTCCCCTAACAGAAATCAGCTATTTCATCTCCTACATCTTTATTTTTATTTGCCTACAGGTGAAAACCTACAGTCCTGGTGAGCCCCTAGAGAAATATTTTAATGGCTCCTAATAAAGAGAGGCATTTCCCTTGCTCCAACTCTCCAACCAGGTTCGACCTTCTTTTTCCTTGAGCAATCCATGATGAAAATCAGTTCATACCAAGCCATGGATCCTTATTGTTCAGCCTGCACAGCTCTTCCACCATCTTCATCCAGACATCCCAGCTCTCCACCTAGACTGTTCTGTTAGCCACAGTGAAGTGATTCCCCAAGGGAACCTTCAAACACCTGGATCTGTCCCAGCAGATTCCTCCTCCATCTCTTGCTGAGCTCTTTACAGAAAAAAAGACCAAAGTCTTTGTGCCAAGGACACACCAAAATGAACCCTTTAACGAAGAAATTTTGCAGCTTTAATAGAAAATATCTCCACCTTGCCACCATTTAAAATGACCTTGGATCATTTTTAAGGGTGGGATGAATTTTTAGTAATTCAACCTAACAGGATCCCATGAAGTAGCACAGAAATAGACTTGACATATTTAAAAAATATCTAAATTTTTGTTCTATTTTCCAATTGAAGCTGTGATTTGGGAGCTGGACTCCTGAAGGAGAAGTTTTCAGTATGAGGAAAGTGGAGAATCAGGTTGTAGGAAAGGATTTGGGAGATGATGGTCAAGTATCTCCTGTAGCTCTCCTATCACCGTAATATCTCAATTGAATGCTCTGTGTTTTAAAGCATTTACTTTACCTCTGTTAAAAATATTTTAAACAAAATTCTCTAAAGAATAGGCTGCAGGGGGGTCACATTTGCCGTATTTACTCTTTTTCCATGTTTTATTTTCCCCCTGGACTAACTTCTCTTTCAGCCAGGAGATGGCAGCATGCAAGGCAAAATTACCACTGGGAAAGTCAGGAACTGCCTAAACCATGAAAGAGATTTTGTTCCTGTCATTCTTACATTTAGGTGATGATCACACAGAAATTGTGGAAGGATACTGGGCAAAAAAGCAATTCAAAACCTATAAAAGTGATCTCCATCCAGCCCAAACCTGCTGCTTGTTTTAAAAATGATCTGTTAAATATTTGCCCGCACAATATGTTTTTGTTCTTGAGTAATTTCAACCTTTTGAGTTTCCAGCTTTAGTAAATAAAGACTAAAAGGCATTTTTGGCATGAGATCCTTCTGTTTGAGGTTTTCTGCCAGGAAACTCTTAAGGGAAAGGATGGGAAACCTCAGATGTCAAGATGAGCATCTGCACCAGAAAATCCCCTGCTAGGGAGCACCACAAAGCATCATGAGGGCAAATGGGGGTCTGAAGTTGTCTCCTGGATGAGGAAGGGACCAAGTATTTTTCCTCTGACAGAGTAACCTGTGTTTCACCCACCAATAAGGTAACTATAGCCAAGGGACTTATCCCAGCAGGCAGCTGTGTGCTGCATGGAAAAACTTCCTGAAGCTCAGTGAATGCTGCATGGAAGAACTTCCTGAAGCTCCTTCTGAATGGCTTAGGACAAGAGATCTTCTTTCATTGTTGGCTCTTCAGCTGTGCTTGGGATCAGCTTGTGGCAGGTACTTGGACTCATGTTTGTCAATTCATGGCTTTAGTGTGGAGGGTGGAGCAAAACAACTCGTTCATTATCAAGGTTCCACTCTTTAAGGATATTTCCAGAAGGTATTTCTGGTGTGATTCCTGTAGCCAAGGCTTTCCATTTATGCAGCTGCTGCATGAAAGCTCTCCAGGCTTAGGTGCCAAACAGAAGTGGTGTTAACATGTGCTGACAGGAACAGCCAGAAGCTGTTCCTCCCATTTGTGTCTCGCTGCAAGGTAGGTTAATCCTTGGCTATTCACCAGCCAAAAAACTTGAATCTCGGTCTTGTCAGGAAGCCCTTCATCCTTAAAGGACCTCGGAGTCAACTGTACCTGCAGCAGTCACATCATGTACTGGTGCCCCATTGGTTTCAGCTCCAGCTGCTCTGGGTGTTTGATGCTCTGGAATACCCTGGATGTGGGTCAGGAGCATTGGACTTCAGTGGGCCTCTACTCACCAGCTGGAGTACACAATCAGTGACTTGATGGCCAAGGAAAAATTGGGCAAAACAGGTGGTGCAGTTGGCGACTCATCACATGCTCAGCTCCATGGGGCTGCACGTGATCTCTCGCTCATCCATCCAGCAGCCTCAGTTGCTGAGCAGGACATGGAAAGAGACTGCTTTGGAATGTCATAGTTGGAGGCAGGAGCTGTATGAAGGAGCTATTCATTGGCATGGGAAACAGCCCACACATGGTGACTGTCAGACTTGCCTTCATGTGACCATCTCAAGACACAACCACTGTGTCTGCACAGACACAAAACCTCCTGCATTTGTACTCAAAACACCCCAAAAGGCACTAGTACAGCTTTATCACAGGCTGTTCCACCATCTGCAACACTCAACTAGGCTCTGCCAATAAATATAAACAAACAGTCCCTAAATTTTGCTACTTGTGATTATCCTGACCCTAAAAAGCCCCAAGCCAAAGGGCTGGTCCCAAACCTGCAATACAAAATACAGATGGAAACACTGGACACATTGTCAGGACACACAGATGGAGGGTAGTGCGGAGCACACGACATCAGGGCTAGCGTTGGCCTAGAAAGCAGAACTCAACCACATGAGGAGTGAAAGTCCTGACCACCAGTTAGAACCAGTGCTGGAGAGCAGAGGAGAAGAGGGACACAGCAGAGACAGGAGAGAGGTGGCACCTACTGCTACTTGCATGCGGTGAGAGCTGTTAAACCAGGTGAGCGGAGTCCCAAGGAGCACTTCCAAGGAGTGCAGTGACCCAGGATGCTCCCAAGGATGGAGCTTGCCAAGCACCAGCACAGCACTTTTCACACCCCAGAGGGAATGTCTCCTACAGCTACAATTCCCCTTTGTACATGGGCAGCCCCCAGGAGCACAGCAAGGCACTCCAGGTATGGCATGGGGGGCCATGGTTTGAACAAGGTGGTGCTGGGTTTGTGGTTGGACTCAACAATCCTAGAGATCTTTTCCAACTGAAAAGTACATTTTACTACAAAAAAATTCTACCTTCCCCAGTCCACAAGCAGGGACTTGCACAAAGGTGCAGCCAGGTTATCTCAGTCCATAGTGATGTGTCTTCCAATCAGGTTTTGAGTATTCCTGTCTCAACCCCCCAGCAAACTTAACAAGAGCAGGCTTAAAAAGTTTATGGAATTTGTAAATCTCTGCCCTCTTCCTGGGAAAAATTATCCTTTATAATAAGAGCTGCTAAAAGAAAAGTCAAGAAAAGCCCTCCTTGGCCACCTGCTTTGCTTGGAAAAGCAGCTTCTAGGATTGCATGGGATGTTTGCTGGACCCACAGTAATGCAGTGGCACAAAATAAATCCCTGGCTTTGGGTTTCATGCTTTTCTTTGGTTTTATACTCAGCTCTTCATCCTGTATTGCAGCTGGAAGAGAGGAACATGGCAGCCCTACCCAACGCTCCACCCAAACTCTCACAGCAGGAAATGATTCCTGGTGTTTATCCACACCCCTACGGGAACATCTCTACCACCTCAGGAAAAAAATTATGAGCAGGTTGGAATCTGCAGGCCTCTTCCACTCCTGAAACCTCTCGGTTTGTGATCTTCCAAAAGCAGCTTATGTGGGTGGGAGATTAAGCCTGAGATGCAAAAGCTCCACTGCACCGGTTCATGTTGGACTTGCCAAGGGATACTCGTCACTGTGCTTGGGAAAATCACTCAGGTTGGTTGTCTTTGTTTTAAACCCACTATTTTACTCTCACTATGTTTCCATTGCCTTATTTCCATGGTTTTGCTTTCTCTGAGCTGCTGTCTGCCAGCATCACTCTGATAATTGAGGACCAAATAATCATTGGCTATTGTGGTTAAGGTTAAAAAATCAAAACTAAAAGAAGGTGCAGGATTTATCTGATTTTGTTGTCTGTTGCTTTTTGGACAGTATTTACTGTAATTTTTTTTTTTTTTACGGATGTGTATAGACCATTTTTAGATCAAAAGGTTCCAAGGGAAGGATTGAGGTTAAAGCCCCCAAAACAATGGGGGCTTGTGCAATACAAGTTGTAATGCTCCAGGAAAACTGTGGGAACTGTAGTGGATATCTAATCAACCCAGGAGCAAGAAATAGAGTTTGGATGGAGCTCTGAGCACCCTGGTCTAGTGGAAGGTGTCCCTGCCCATGGCAGGGAGTTGGAATTAGATGTGATTTAAAGTCCCTTCCAATCCAAACCATTCTGTGATTCCATGATTTTGCCTGTTTCTGCTATGTTTGCCAAATTTACCCATCTACAGCATCCTTGGGAGTGGGAAAAGAAGCAGTGGAGGGATGAGTGCAGCTAAGGTTAGCAAAGAAAGGCTCCCGCAGCTCCGCTGGCTCCCTCAGTTTCATTGCCCCCACCATGATGGACACAATTACCATTTCGGAGTCACTGTAACAGGCCTGCCCCAGGCGGGCTGCGGGCACCGCCTCGGTGTGAGGAGGGTGCTCAGAGGAGAGAAGGAACTCAAAACTGCCATCGTAATCCTCTTCCTCCGTATCCCCCTCCCCATCAGCAAAAGTACCTCTAGTCAAGAAATCGGAGCGCGTCCGCGCCATGCGGGCTTTCTTTTTATGGCTCGGTCTGGGCACCTGCTTGACCAAAGGATAAAACAAAACAAAACAAAACGAAAAGAAGGGTTTTAAAGTAAAAAGGAGACTCTACCCACATAGCCTTAAGACATCTCTGAGTGACACTGCACCCCATGGAGGGGATGCATTATTGTGAAAACAGTAAAGGACCAGGAAGAACAAAAACTAAGACAGGACGGTGAAAATGGACAGTCATGGGTGTTACTCAAATGGACGTTAAACCAAACCAAGACAAGATGGCGTTGGACAGTGTTTGCCATCAGGATCACGGGATCCTTTTATCCAGAGCTGCTACAAATTATTCCTACAGGGCTTTTTATTTTAAGAGAAGGTGTGGAGGTTACTGTGCTGTCATATCCCCCTTTCCTATCCATGTCTAGCAGCCCTTCTGCTTCAGAGTTCATTTCTTAGGAGCTTTTGAGGGAAAACTGGCAAAATAAGTTATTTTCCCCCTTTTTCAATGGAAAGAGAAAATAAAGAAGTCACAACTCACCTCGCCTCTGCCAGACCCCGGCATCTTAAACGGCTTCCGTGCTAGCTCACCCTTGGAAAGGCACTGATGATTTGTCTCTCTGCTGAAACACAACAGAACAGAGATCTTTCATCCTCTCTCAAAAGCCTTCCCACTGCACTAGCCCAGCTCCTTGGGAGCACACAATCCAAGCAGTCAACACCAAATTGCAAGTTTGAGGTCACAGGGTTTCGGAATTTCTTGGAATTCTTCAGGATTGGACTTAATACCGCAAGATAAGAGGACCAGAAGAGAAAACATTCTGCCTGTCAACTTTATCCAGTAAGGTGGTTATGGATTGTACCTTTGTACGTTGGGATTCTCAAATGTGACTATTCTGTTGCAGAGCAAAAACTAAAATACAGCAATTCTTAATGTCTTTTTCTTCCTGTTGCTTGTTCATGTTGCACGTGAAGCAGGGAAAGAAATTTTAAACAGGAATCTTCTCTAGTCACAATGGCACAGAAACCACAAGACTACTACACTTGGAGGTACCTTGAGTTACCAACAGTCACTCACTGAGAGCTTTTCCCTTGGAAAGGGTGAAGCAGGATTTAGGAGGGGGGTGATTTATGTCCTATTTGAGCTACACGGCCAAAACCACCCCAAAATTAGGCAAGGTACCTTAAGCAATACAACAGAATGGGAGTAAACGTTGTCCCAAGATCCTGCTGCCATCTCCAGACCCTGGAGCAGCCCAGGGTTAAGCAACACGATGGAGCTGAGCAACTGCTAAGCCCATTACAGGTGTAATTAATTACATATGTGAATGATACTGTCTCCAAAGAGCATTCACTCCCAAACTCTTTCTGGAGAGCTGGGTTTTTTTTTCATCTGCAGTGGTCAGTGTCCACATGGCTTTGCTGGATGTAATAATTTTATGGTAAACAAGGAAAATCCTGGAATTTTTTGCCTCATCAAGTAATTTCTATTCCGACTACCCAAAAATCCTAAGAACTTATTAATCATGTTTGACCTTGAGAAATAAACTCCTACCACCATTCATGTAGGGTAAAATAAAAACAGTAATAAGCCTGTTTATTGTCTCCCTTCACCTGCTAATGTCCATGATTATCTCCCCTGGATTTTATACCATTGTAAGAGACTGAGAAATCATATTCCAGGTCTTTTTCCATTCCCTCTGACCTCCACTTCCCCATTGCTAGAACATCAAGAACCCTTTGTTTCACTATGGAGTTTGTACAGACTCCAGAAACAACTTTCTGGACCCTTTGTATAAAAAGGTCCCTAGGAGAAGAAAGAGCCTATGGAGAAAGCCAAAGAGAAAGCCCTGCCACCTCTTTACTCACTGGAGGCCGAAGGGATTGTCTTTTGGGGTGAAGAACATAGAGCTTGCCCTCGTCTCCTCAGTGGCCTGGTTGGGCATTCGAGGTTGTCGGAGGCGCTCTGTCCTTGAGAAATGGCTGCCTGGGTGGTCCTTGGGGTCCAGGGCAGGTTTGGAATGGCAGCGGGGTTCCAGACCTTCTCTTCGCTCCACGAACATGCTGACAGGTCGGTCTTTGGGGGCACTGTGGGCTGGAGAGCTTCCCCTGGTCCCAACAGTGAGACCCTTGATGTCCACTGCTGAGGTTGGAGACGTGCCTGGGGTGGGGCTGTGCTCCCCTCTGCTCTGGGGGTGCAGGATGAGCACTGACTGAGGCCGGCTGTCTGGTTTTTTGGCTGGTTTGAGGGAGGAGTCTTTCACTCTGCTCTGCTCTGTCCTCTGCAAAGCCTCTACCCTCCCTTGCTGCTCAAAGGCTTTGCGCTGCCTCTCCAGAATTTCCTTCTGCTGACGGATCTGCTCCATCATCTCCCTCTCATTTTGCAGCTGAAGCTGCTTTTGCCGTTCCTCCTTCTCCACATTGAGCTTTTCCAGTCTCTTGATGACAGAATCTGGAGAAAGGGCCCGTGCTGCTGTCACTGTCCCACATTCCTCTCTCTTGGTAGAGGATTTCTCCTCTTCTTCTCCCAAGGCTTTGGCCTGATCTGGCTCAGAGTCCTTCCCGACCTCGGAGAACGTAAGTGTCCTTTCCTCTCTTTCCACAGTTTTATTCCTCAGGTTATTCTCCACCAGCTTCACCTTCACATTGTCTTGTGGTGGAACGTAGAAAGTCGGGAGGTTGCTGGAAAGGAGAGTTTCTCTTGGGTGAGCCTTTATAACATTCTGGGGGTCACCGACTCCACATTCCTTCCTGGTGAGGTTATCGGGGAGCGCCGTGTCTGCCGGGGTCCGTCTGCAGCCGGGCAAATCACCGTTCCCATCTGCTGCAGAGAAAGGCTTCTCCTGCAGCTGAGCCTGGGGACTGCTGGGCAGGGAGTCCACGGAAAATGTCTGCGCATTGTGCTCATCTGGGACTAAGGAAATGAGTTTACTACTTGGGGTATCTTCACAGCTTAACAACTCGAAGCTCCCTTGAGAGCTCTCGCTCTCCGGGGTTCCCTGAGGGGAATGCAATGCCTCAGGCAATAGCTCGGTGGACCAGCGCTGCTCTTCCGAAGGCGACAGCCCACCCGTGGAGCGGACCTTGAGCAGCTCCAAGCTGAATTTCGCCTGTTCCAGCTCCCGCATCCTCCGGCTTTCCCTCTTTGCACGAACCACTTTTTTCTGATTGAGATCCTCCAGTGACTTGGGCCTCTCTCTCATGATGACCTCCTCCTCAGTATCCATCCCGCTCTGGCTGCTGGCTCTCTCATGCCTTTTGTACAGGGAAGTATCCAGTGGGTCCATGTGATTCACCCGATTATTCTCCATCAGTGATTTATGTTGTTCTACAGCTCTCACTCGCTCTTCAAATGAGCTGTCCTCCCACTTAGATGGGTCAGAGCCCTTAATTTCCAAAACATCTGCTTCCAGTCCATCCTCTTCTCTACCTGCCAGGCCATTCTCCAGCTGCATTTCTTTTAATTGCTGCTCTTTCAAAGCTCTAAACCTGGAAGAAAGCAGAAAATCAGGATATTCAGCCCTGTGTCCACTCAGGACCCTCCAAGGCACTGCACCAGTGGTGTCTTATCACCCCCACCACCACCACCTCACCACCACCAGCATCTCAAGCAACCTCCTTGCACATCTGGTGCAAGGCAAGCTGAGGCACATTTGGTTTTAAAGCTTCTCCTCCTCTGCCATCTCTGCTACCCAAGGGCTCCCCCAATGCACCTGAAAGCTCCCCTCGTGCTGATGGCAGTGGGTCCAGCCTCCATTCCTGGTCTAGCTCCTTCATAAGCTGTCAGAGCCAGAAAAGCTTAACCCATCACACCCCCTTGGCTTCTCCATCTTCGCCATCGTGCCCAGGCTGTCTGGAACAACTAGCAAGGTCTTGTGCTGGGCACCAAGAGCTCTTTGCAGCTCCCAAATGTTCCAAGCGATGTTAAGGTGCTCCACACCTTGCAGGCAGCACCTCTGGAGACCGAATCGTGACCTGCCCTGCGGCCAGCGAGCCAAGGCATGGCTGGAAAGCCTGTGCCTTCCACAGCAGCTGGCTCCGGTATCCCTTGTCCTTGTGAGCCAGTGCAGCAACCAGATTGGTGAGGCAATCTGAGTTAAAAATAGGCTACTTAAACTGGTGCTGCTGCCAAGGGGAAAAAAAACCCTTGCGAGTATTTACGGCCTTGGCTTTACACTGCCTACGTGCTCCAACCTGAAATAGGCTCTGCTTATTCCAAGAGCAGGACGTGCAGCTAAATTGTTAGAAAGCGTGGGCAAATGAAGGACCAGGGCAGGTCAGGAGAGGGTCATGGATGCTACAAGGGGACACTGCCCAGTGTAAGTCACTGTAGTGCCCTGATTCACACCAGTCACCTCCCTCCCCTGTGAGCATCACCAAAAAACACGCTCCTCTTTACCCAAAGCCAACGGTGTTACCTTTGTCGTGCCAAATACCCGCGGCACGCCGCCTGCAGGCACACGGCTCTGCTCCTGCGGGCTGCGTACGCCTGCCGGGTGCGGTGTCCCCTCCAGGCTGCCTGGATGCTGGTGGCCGCGGCGTGCCGGCGCCTGGCGTGCTCCCGCCAGCAGCTCTGGATAAGATGGGCTGCAAATTGCATCTGCAGGAACCTCTGCCGCTCCACGAAGCCTCGCCAGTGGGTCTGCAGGGTGACAGCGGCTTTGCTGAGAACCAGAGGGTCTGGGGATGGTTTGCCTTTTCTTCGGCTCTGGTAGCTACGCCAAAATCTCTGCAAGCACAGCAGGGGGTTCCTTGTAACGGCTGTTGTGTAAAGATGGGACAGCACCTGCCTTCATGAAACCTCTCCAGCTCCCTCCCATTCCCAACTTATTACGGCAGAAGGAGTCAAATCCTGATTTCAAGCTCCTTCCTTGGACAGGAGACCTGATTTTACCCACGGGCTCTGCCTGTAGGATTTGGGGATGGTGGGGATTTGCACTGGAATCCAGCACCAGCACCCACCTGTATGGTGATGGCTGCGTGCCGCAGGCTCAGGAACTGCCTCCTGCAGAGCAGGCTGCGGAACCAGCGCTGCAGCAGTGTGATCCTCCGCAGCACCTCCTGGTGCAGCAGGTCCTGCAGAAGTTGTCGCTCCCTTTCCTTCATGAAAACCTGGCCAAAACAACCCAAAAAAACCACTAGCATGGAGAGCTTCCCAGACCATGAATCAAATGATTTAATCCTCCTGGTTTCTGTGTCCTGGATGCTCCCAGGAAAGTTGAGGAGCTGATTTTTGTGAAGGCACCTCTAACAGGTTTCAGAAGTTTCACAATATCCTGTGACTGTCTAAACTCTGAATTACAGAGTCTCTGCTGTCCCATCAGGGGAGGCAAAATGACAACCATCATATCAAGCTAAGTCTGCACACAGAGTTTCTTGGAGGACATGAGTTTTTTGAGGCTCCCTCATTACAACCAATAACAAAATATTATTCCTTACTCTTTTATGTTAATAATATTTAATGTTTCATTTAAATCATTGATTTTTGGCAAACAGAAGAAAAATAGTTTCATTAATTAAAACCATATATAGATATTAATTTATCAGACAGAAATACAGGCAAATGTTATATCTGTGTCTTAAAGGCTGAGCTGAGGATGAACATTTACCATTGTTCTTCCAACTTGATAATTGTCTGGATCGAGTTTTATCTTTTGGAAGAAATCATGGATATTGTGCTTAGATGGGCTGATCCGTTGTGGCAAAAGGACATGGAAATGGTTCACAAAATCCTGAGAAGGAAAAAAAAAGCAACACTAAGATTTGGTCAGTGGGGTCCTGCTGCTTCTTTCTCCCATAAATAATAGATTTTCTTCACTGGCCACATGACACGGGACCACTGGAATGAGCAGAAGGACAGATAACATTTTGTGCACTGAGGAACACCAAGTTTCATCCAACATTTGTGGTTTGATGGGAAACACATCAAAGCAGGGACCCAGCAAGGTTCAAACGTTTTTCAGCGTGGGAGGGGAGGTTCTGCAGGAGCCACAGGGTCATCCTGAGCAAAAAAGTGCTCCAAATTCCCAGCAAGGGCCACTACAGAAGGTGGATACCAACATCTGCAAAACATCTCTGAGATACTCCAGCCGTTACTGCTGTGAGGATTCAAAGAGTGAAGGAGATACAAAGGGAGAGATCCTCCCAAACAAGGCTGGGATCTCCGCTCCTGGCAAAAAAATTTGAGCATTTTTCTTTTCCTAAACAGCTGCTGTTCAGGACACGACGTCTGCCCCAAAGCAGCCGCAAGCAGGAAACCAACCAGCACCAGCAAAGCATGAAAGGACTGACATGTACACAAAACCTGGCAAACACATGGAAAGGAAGAAAACAGGAAAAGCAGGCTAACTCCAGCAGTTCAGAGGATGCCAATCACCCTCCTGATGGAACACAGCCAACACAACAGGGTGAACACTGTTCCCAGTAATTCCAGATGCAAAAGAGAACGTGCAGATCAGACACTTTTCCCCAAAAGGGAGTCCATGTTGCAAAAAAATACTGGTTTTGTTCAAAAATTCTGGTGCAGGGGGCTCGCAGCCCTTCCTGAAATCTAGAGCGGCTCATAGGCAGAGAACAGCCTGTTACAACCGCTGCCTTCCAAGAGCTAGAAATTCATTACCCTGATAAAAACTGAACCAGCGACACTCAGACAACTCTGCTAACGATGCTAAAGGTGATGGCAAACAAAGCCCATGGTACTCAACCTGGAAGGAGTATTTGCAGCTGTATCCTGACTGGCGGATGCGCACTGTCTCCAGCATCCCCGTGTAGCGCAGCTGCCGGAGCACCAGGCTGTCATTGAAACGCAGGGGCAGCTGCAAGAAGAAACCCAGACCAAGGATGAGCAAATATTTCCTTTCACTGAAGCTTTTACGTGCGTGGATGGGTAAAGGGTTCAGCACACGTAGCACATCTGCATGACACACACATTGGCAGCGATGCTACGGGAGGGAGGGAATGTGGGTCCCCAGGAACTGAACTAATCCCACTGGGATTGAATCCTGTTTGCTTCCGAGACTTTCAAACAGCTAACTAGATAAATAAAGCCATAAAAAAAGATCTGCATTTGAATTGAATAAGACCCCCCAAGGTTAATGGGGGAGATTTTGAGCAACTAAATAATCTCCAATGCAAAAAGCTCCAGCTTTAAATGCCTGGGTAAAACTCTGAAGGATTAATTCACAAAGCATCCCTACATTTTGAACTGAGGGTCCTCAGTCCATGACACAATTATGTAAAGGCAAATTCAAGAAACATGAGCCAGTGTGATCAATGTAGTTTGTTCTAAAAGTATCTGCTTTTACTTACAGAAACTTTATTTTAAGGAAGCTTTAGGGCTCAGATGCAGCACAAATGAATTCATGGTTCTATAAATCTATCTTATGGCTGGTCAGAATCTTCAAAGGAGTCAAGTTTACTTATTAAAGCAAATATATTTTTCATATAAATTAAAATACTGTATTTGCATATATGTGTTTCTACAAATATAAGAAGAGCCAGTGCAGCTTATCAAGAGTGACACCCGAGTGATAAATCCATGCTTCCCCTTGCTCAAATCTAAACCCAGCTCCATTTGAGGCTTTGTTTCCTACCTAACTCCCTGTAAAAATGGACAAAAGATTCCCAAGCTGGTTTCTAGCAGGATCACAGGCTTTCACAGGATGGCATTTACCTTCTCGGCATTGGATCGGATGCACTTGACAAAATACGGCTCTGCTTGGCCAAGGGTCTCCATCAGTTTGTTGAGGGATGCCTGCAACAGAGGAGACACAGGGAAGGGAGAGGAGATCACAGTGGATAATGAAAATCCAAGTGTTTAAATCATAAACCAACATAAATTGGAATTAATTATGAGTAAATGAGGGACATGGGAAATTATTCCCCCAAATGAGTGTTTTAGCACAAGCAACTTGGCTGATTTTGTCTTTGCTCCCAACAAAGAAACTAAAGATGAATATAATGCTGGGCTGGATTTTCAGATCTCTGGCTCCCCTGGAGTCCAAATTCCCATCCCACTCCACACCACAAGCCTCTTCCAGCCATGAATGGGAGCACCAAGACAAGAAAATAGACCTGGCACCAACCAACCACTGACGTTTTTTAAACACAAATCAAATTTTCCTTTATCAAAAGTGACTCCAGGCAGGATTTACTCCTGATTTTAATTATCAAAAGTTTACTGTCAGCCTAAAAACGAATTGTTTTTAATGAAAGTTTTGCCAAGGGAAAATCAGGAATTCACAATAACTTTTGAAGCCTGCAACACTGAACACTTCACAGGTTATTTCTAGAGAAGAGCTTCAATGCTGCCATGTTCCTGACTGAAGGATCACTGAAGAATCAAGGGGTTTCCTGGTTCCATTTTTCTATTTCCCTTTATTTATTCAACACCATTAAAAGTCTCTCCCATAAGAGTGAATTTACATTGGCATCACTCTACAGCCAGCTGCTCCAGTGGGATGTCATGCTGAGTTATCCCTTCTCCTTGCAAACCTTTGACTTTTTGTGCTGAATCACAAGCTCTTGGAATAAAACCAGGCTGAAAAACAGAGTGTGCTGAGTCCATCAGTGCTGGCCAGGCTCCTCAGCCACTTTTTTTTTTTTTGCAGTGTCCTATAAATATTTTGGGTATCTCTAATTGCTGAGCACATTACAAACATGGCACTGGTAAGGTGCTACAGAGTTGATTACTCCTGATTTTAATAGAGCTTAAAACTCAGTCATGTAAAGGATATTCTGTCACATTTACTATAAGCAGAGTTATAAATTTTGGAATGCAGGAGTTAATAAACTGGCGTGGTATTACAAAGAAGCATTTTGCCCACAGATCTGCTCACAGGAAGCCTTTTTTCCCTTCTGATAATTTCAAAGACATCTTTATGGAAAGCCTTTCATGTCTAGAAAAATTCATTCACATCCAGGATTTTTGGCAGGAGCAAGGGATGGATCCCAGGCACATGTGATGCAGCTGTGGTATGGACATTAACTTCATGCAAATATCGCTGCTCCTGTCCCAGGGAGCAGCAGGAATGCCATGATGTGGCAGACCTCTGCTGGCATGCTCCTGGTTTTCTTAAAATCTGAAATTACTCTTTTTTACACAAAAGAAGCCTACTGGGAGCTTTCATTCAGCTGCAGCATCCCACTGTGCCCACCCAGGCTAGTGGGCGGGAAATGGGTACTCAAGGGACACAACCCTTTGCTGAAAGCCCAGCAAGCAGAGTGCTCCCAGTGCTGGAAATGGTGGCAATGGGATGTGCTGGACCCATAGGAAGGGGCATTCCCATTCCCTCAGTGCCATCCTGTGTGAGGCAGATGGTCCAGGCACCCTCTGCCATCTGGTGGTCGGGAATCCGCAAAGGACATGCGAGGTCGCTGGATTAACCCTGCACCCTTTGTCCCTCTGCCAGCAAAACTTTCCAGACACCCACTCCTTCACCACCTGCACTCAGCCTTTCAGAAACCCTTCCATCCTTGTCTCCAGGGCACCACCTGCACACGGGTTAAAGGGGAGCTCTGCAGTTTTAGGCATGGGTGGTTTAGTTTTCCATCGTGAAAGCCATCCCTGCTCCTGGCACATGCTCCGAGGCAGCTACTTCCCCTATAGATTACCCTAGGTATTAAGTATAGGGATAGTGGAAATCCATAGGAGATGGAGCAGCTGCAAGCCTGGTGTTGAGGCATTAGCCACAAAGCAGCGTTTATCTGCAAAAAAAAAACGTGACAGGAAACATTTGTGTTTCCTGCCAGTGACCCAATTCCGTGCACCACAATTTTATTAGTTTGCTCTTGATTAAAAAAGCAATGCTGCTGCTTTGTCTCTCAAAATGATTCTCTTTAACAAATGCTCAATGAAATTAGGGGTCTTTGATTTGAATGTGCTGTGAAAATATATTTAAAAAAAAATCAATTGTGCCCCCTGGGGCTTTTCAGAGTTTTATTGGGAGCATAAATAGGTTTTGGGAAAGCGTTTCACTCCAAGACATCCTTGTTTCAACCCCTTCATGGGTATGAATTAAACTCTGCAGGAGTGAATTTTGACCAGAATACCATTAGATTAGACAAGGCTAAATATATAAATATACAGATGTGCATTCTGCAAATTATATATATTTATATATATACATACACGTGTGTGTGTGTGTGCATATATTTTTAATTATTTAATCTTACCCACATCTACACACGGAGACTTTCTAAATATAAACCACACCTCGAAAAAAACCCCAGAGCAGTCAAAATCAAAAGTCAGACTTGCTTAGAACCCAAATTTTAAGTGAAAAGCTGCTTTCTATTATTACCACCTGCTCATGCACATGTCTTGTAGCAGTTTCCAAGCTGTGATGCACATATAGAACAATCACATTTAGGTTGGAAAAGACCTTTAAGATCGTTGAATCCAACTGTAGGCCCAGCACTGCCAAGTCCTTGGAAGATTATTTTCCCTGCAGCAAACCCCAGGGATTGCTGACTGGCACTCAGCACTGACAAAACAAGATCCATCTCTCTTCTGAATTCCTCTGCCTGCCTGGAGAGAATGCAGCAGGGTTCTGACATTTCTGCCCCTATTAAAATTTCCATTCTGTCTCAGAACAGATTATGCTGGATGCGAGTAAAAAGACTGCAAAAAACGTGATTGGGGGATTTTGTAGTTTCTGAATTTGGGGGAGAAAGCACCACAATGTGAGGTACCAGAGGACAGGGATGCACTAATAACTCTCTCTGCAGCTCATCCTCATGTCCCATCTTGCTCCACCACATCATCCCCCATGATACTCATCCTCACTCTTATTTCTCTCCATTTGCACCATTTAAATCCCTGCTGTGTCTCCCAGCTCCCTCAAGCCCTCAGTGGGATTCATGGCCTAAATTCTGCAGGGGATGGGGCAGGACTGTGCCTGGAGCCAGCGATTCCCCTCTCCCTATCAAAGGGAAGTGCTCACCTGGAACTGGGCACTGATGCTGGGTGGTTTTTTCTTCTTATGGAGGTGGAGGAGAGATTTGGTGATGCGATCATGCAATGTCAGGTTCGTGAGGTGCTTGAGGGACTTCACATCCAGCAAGTGCTGCAGAAAGAGAGAATCCATAGAAAATCCAGATGTTACCATCACACCATCTGCTGTATCCCTCCTTTACCCTCACAGGGCTTCCTTAGGTGATGTAATCTCAACAAGGAACACAGAGGGATGGCTTCCCTGTGAGGGTGGTGAGGTCCTGGCACAGCTTGTCCAGAGAGGCTGTGGCTGCCCCATCCCTGGAAGAGTCCAAGGCCAGGCTGGATGGGGCTTGGAGCAACCTGGGATAGTGAAACGTGTCCCTGCCCATGGCAGGGTGTAGAACTGGATGACCTTTAAGGTCCTTTCTAACACAAACCATTCCATGATTCTATGATTCTCTTCACTGGTAATGAGCAGTTCATTGATTAATTGCATTGGCGCCTGTCCAGGTACAAGATGGACTTAGGAGTAAAAACAATGTTTGCTCCTCTCCTGGTGCTCTGTTCCTGACCACGGATGCAGCACCAGAGAGGACCACAAAAAGCATTATTCCTCTAGGGACAACAGATCTCTTGGCACCTCTTAAAATATAATAAATGCAGCCAAGATGGAGGAAAAGTAATAAGATCATTGTCTATCAGGTACCAGCTCTCCTGCATCACTTACTTGCTCATTTCAGTTTAGAGATTTAGTTATTAAATTTCACCAGCATGTATGTACTCCTTCTCAGAAGGCAGAAAAAGGAGCCACAGCAGCTCCAAGGAGGATGTAAGCGCTCGTATCTCTCTCCCAACAGAAATCAAAGCTGAAATCCTTTGGGTTTATATGAATTAAAGAGCCCTGAACAGGGTTGAGTTGACCAAGGTCTTGGTGTAGACACAGTGATCTTCTTCATATCCAGCAGCATCGCATCACTGTGTTACAGCCTTAACCCACAGACCACAAGGGAGAAAGTGCTGCTTCTCACTCACCTTTGGGAGACTGGGTTTGGCTTTGAAGTTCTTATTTCGCCTGGGGAGATAATAAATGGCTCAGGTTAACCCCCAGTGTAACTGTGGAATGGAGGAGTTTATGAAACCAGCCCCTCCAAATCCCCCTTAGCAGCTGCTGCCCACAACCAGCACTGAAATGGGGCTGCCCCTGCATATTGCAGACTGAGAGGAATGTATCCAATTAATGGGAACGGTTACATTGGAATGGGATGCTGGGAATTTGGGAAGACGGAAGAAGCCATGTCACAAAATGATTGAGCGGCCTCCTGCTTTCTGAACCCCATGTTCATTCCAGCCACCCTGGGATGTTCCCTGAACCTTCGAGGAGGCTGCAGTGTGAATCATCAACATCATCTGCCCAGATAATTTATAATGGAAACTTTGATGTGACATTAAAAGTGTGACTGCATTACATGGCTGCTGTATCTCCAGACTGGTGTGACCAGCAGGTTTGTTCCTTCTCTTTCTTCCCTTTGTCTGTCATTCTGAATGAATGAGACAAGTTAAATCACACATGTCAAATGTACTGGGGTTGCTTTGACCCAACTGGGAAACACCTTCAAGTCTACTTAGAACCCTGACAGTTTTATATCCTGGCTATTTACATTCCCCTAACTACCCATGCTGCTCATTATGCTCTAGGAGTAAAGCCCAGATCCCCTCCTGGGCACTGACATGAGGATGCCATGGGCCCTCTCCAGCAGTTTGCTGTTGGTTGCGTTGACGAATATCCCATCTTTGTCCAGGAAGGCGCCGGGGCTGGCGAGCCTGTTGTGCCTCATCCCCATCCGGCCATTCCAGCCAACTGCATAGGCATCCCTGAAACACCACACACCGTTAGGAAGAGATAAAAAACACGGTTCTGTGATAAAAATAGATCATAAAATAATCCATTGGTAGAAAATGAGCTGCTGCTTTTTTCTTTCCACTGTTCATTTGCTCCCATGGGATGAGTCCCTGGTGCCAGACAGCACATGAAGCCATTGTCTAACAAAGCACCTCTCAAAGATCAAATATTCACACAAGGAACAAATATTCAGGAGGACAATAACAGCTTCCAGCTCTCCCAGACAGAAACCCTGAGTATGCAGATATCTCTAGATACCTTTGGTGGTCTGAAGAATACGAGGCCATGACCTCTGGTGCTGACTCTGTCCCCTCAGACTCACACAATCATTCCATTAGGAAAAGAAAAAGCAAATCTAATTTGCAATAAACTTATTATTTGCCACAAAGATGGATGTCAGCCCCAGCTGGATGGATGGGTTGACCCAGAATCATTCTGTGGGACCTGATTACAAACCAGTCACCCAATTTGGTCCCCACTTCCATGGAGTATGCTGGGGTCTCCAGAAATGCTCACCTGGTTTCAGAAGGGCTGAAGGGAACGAGGAGTGGAACCAAAATCCTCTCTTGGAGGGATGGAAACAGATACTTGACCAAACCACACATCAGGATACGCAATTTTCAGAGATGAGGAGCCTTGCAGTGGTGTCTGGGGGACGTGAAGCCTCTTATGGGCAGCACCCAACCAAAATACTTCTGGCTTGGTGTGTTTTTGGTAGTTTGTTGGGATTTTAAAATTCTACAATTTTTATCAGCCTTGCAGAAATCATCATATGAAATAAAATCAATCTAAGGAAGGATGTAGGGTCTGCAAAGCCCCCCCCTCCCCTCAAGTTATCTCAGACAGGAGGAAAAGAACAGGAGGAGACTCCAGGCTGCACCAGGTCATGAGGATGCTGAAGGACACGGTGGTTTAAACGTGGCCTCAGGCGCCGGCCACTTCTGAGGTTTGACAACAAAGCAGCCCTTTGCCTTAAAGCCTTGATTTGGAGGAAAGGCAAATCTCAAGTGCCACATGGAAATTAAAAAAATAAAGGATGTAAAGCTCTATGTTTAGCCAACTCAAAGCCTGGAGCCAGATCCTCGGAGCAATGTCCCCTCGTTGCCTCATCTGAGCACTTTCCAAATTCCCTCCTGACCCCATTAAATCAGCATTTTGACATGGACCACTATTATAAGGAGGGATCAATCACAGCAAAGTAAAACCCCTGGCTAAGTGCTCCAGGACCTGCTTTCTTAAGCATTCCATTCACAGATTGTTAGTGAGAATATCCAGGTGATCCTTCCTCTTCACCTTTCTTCTCTTTACATCTCAGGCACCATCCACCAAAATCCTCTTGTGTTTGCAGGTGGAAAAAAAAATCACCAGTTGATGGGAACCACTAAAACTCAACATCCACTTTTGGGATATACAACACCATTAACCCTGGCCAGCCTCTCTGGAAAACCCTAGAAATTTCCATGTGGTTTTGAAAAACCCAAGAGATAAAATGACAGCTCTGTTATGGACACTTTAGGATGGATCCGTTCATATGGCGACAGATGCAGCCTTTTAGTACTTCAGAGTCAATCATCTCACCGAGCCCAGCCAGATGTTTCCAGACCAACACCTGCTCAGACATCTCTGCACATAAAAGAGAGCACAAACCAGCAGGATCCCAACCAGCCCAAGTGGTTTTGGTTAGGCATGGCCTGGCCTTCATTTCTCAGCAGCTGGGGAAGGCACTTGCGACGCTCCACTGAAGCCTGGTTTCCCACTCAGCATGTGCAAACCACCCGTTCACTTTTTTCTGAGATCAGAGGAGAGCTCTTGGCTCCCTAAACCCTCCACAGTGACTTCCTGAGTGATGTCATGCCTCAAAATTGCTTTCAGAAACAGGCCCCGAGCTATCCTGTAGGTTGCATGCACAACCAGACTTATCAGTGACCACATGATCATGAGATGGCTTTGAAAGCAATTCCTGTTTAATTTGGAGCCCTAAATCGCTCACCAGTCGATCTCTTGAGAAGATGCTAAAGCCAATTTCTCTTCCAGATGTGTTACCTGCACCCCTGTGCTCACCTCCTCTTGCTCAGTAAGTGCCATTTACCTGAAATACCAACATTCATAAAGTGTGACACGACTCTCTAGATCAAAAGCAGCTGCAATGAAAAGGATCAAAATCACCTGCTGACTCTGAAAGCACAGGCTGGACCTCAGAGATCTTATGAGACACCTGATTTGTACCTCCAGAAGGAAGGGGCAAAGGTGACATTTGGGCATTACTGATGATGCCCAAGGGAAGTGAAGATCACGGACCACGCTATCGAGGCACCACAGGAGGGGACACAAGAGTTAGGATGACTCCAAAAGCACTTTTTCTGCAAATAAAGGCTCAGATTGAGGCTGCTGGTAGGACACAGCTGCTGAGGATGAGGAAGGAAAACATAGTTCCTCAATTCTGGCTGTTTAGGCTGACTTGTCTGCTGTGCTTGCATGGGTTAAGCCACATAACCAGAGCTGACCACACACTGAACTCCACAGTAAATAAACACATGCTCCTCCTTGCCTGGGTCAGGAGGAGTTTCTCTGTCTTTACAACGTCTCTTTGCTGAGATAATTGAAATATTTTGGGCTACAAAAATACTGGCAGCCCCAGCTCCCACACTAAAGTGCCTCCAAAGCTGGAGCTGGGTAGTCAAGAAAAGCCCTGTCCCAGTTCACAGATGATCCTCACGAGCCAAAGGCTGGATAGAGAAACTGCAGGAATCCTCTTATCTACAAGGGAAGATCTCCAAAGGGACAAAGTTTCACGTTGCGTTATCTCGAGGGAAACTTGCACAATCAGAGCTGCTGGAAACAGGGAATGTCATCTCTGGAGACACCAACCTTCCCTGCTTTGAGTGTTACCAAGGACTGACTGTCATCGCAACCCAACCCATCAGAGCCCCAGCAGCCGCAGCATTATGAGAGAGGAAACGAGGGTGGCAAAGACTGAGGTGAGGACAGCCAGGGTTGCATCACCTTCCCAGGATAGGGTGACATTGCTTGTATCACCTGGATTTCCACTGAGAAGTGTCACAAATTTATAAATTCAATCCCACCATTTAAAATAAATCTCATCCTCTCTAACCACTGACATGGACTTGTAATGATGTGAGAACATTCAGTTCTCCTTTGGCAGAGTGCCACTGCCTCTCTCAAAGGGGAGGAATTCAGAGGAAGAAGAACATTCTATTCTTGATGGCACTCAGAGAGCACGTGGTGAACAAAACCAGGCAGAAGAAGCCACTTTTCTTCCCCTAGAAAACAAGGAACGACGTGTATCTAATTTTTGTTGAGGCCATTTGGCATTAAAGCCATTAAAAACAAGCCTTCATAATATCCTTGAGGGATATTTAATTTGGTGTGGAAGGGAAGCCACTGAGATGCAAGGACTGATTTAATGGACACATTTCAGGAGACAGACTCGGACTCCTCTTGACTTGTTCTGGGCTTCACATTTACCTCAGAGCAGCCATAAAGACACACCTGAATATCTGCAGCTCCAAGCAGTGGTTGTAGGAGCTGAGGGTGCTCCTACAACTTCCTTTCCCAGCACACACCTGCTCAGAGGGAAGCAGAGAGGCACTGCACCCCTTAAGAAGGGTATTGAGAAAATCAGACCTCCTGGGATGTGCTGAGGGATAGCACAAGAGTAGCTGGGAAAAGGATCAGTGCCCAGACATCCCTTGGAAATGAAGACCTTGGCTTCAGAAGCAACCTAATTCTGGAATGGGGATGGAGAAGGCTTTGCAGAAGAGGCCCAGATGTGTATCTCAAGTGTAGACCTGAGTCTCATTAGGTAGCTGCTTAAATGGTCAGAAACTTCAAGGAAGAATTTAAAAATAAAAATGTACAAAAAAATCTGTAAAAATCAATCAATTTTGAAGCAAATGTGCTTTTTTCCCCCTGAAAACAAGCAAAGTACCATCTCAAACCCTGTAACTTCTAGGTTTTCCAAATTCCAGGGTGCCTGGAGCTGCCACATGCTGTATGCAGTTCTGCACTCAAACCTGTCCTCCCGAAATGGCTATTTCCTTGATAGTGGCACATTCATTCATTTTTCTAAGCTTCTTATCCCCTCATACACCCATCACCGACAACTGCTGCCTTTGACACAGGGAAGTTGCTTTCCCTGCCTGCTGTTTAATCAGGAAAGGTGTTTAGATCCGATCACACATCAGAGAAAGAACAAAGAGAAGATAAGATTGATAGGCAAGATGGTAGAGATGTCAATACATCCATTTCTAGGTACAGACACTGCTCTCCCACCCCAGACCCCTGGCCATGCCAAGGTAAAAGCAGGAGCCTTACCGTGGGCTCCTCTCGTTGATGGTGTTCACTCCCTGGAGGTCTGAGAGCGGCGTCCGCGGGCTCTTCCGAGTGATACCTGAAGCAGCACATGAGGAAGACGTTTCCAGCTGGCTCATATCCAACAGACAATTAGCAGAGCCATCCCCACAGCCAATTAGCAGAGCCATAGCTGAGCCCTGACGTGTCCTGGCACATGCCAGCCACAGCCGGGTGCCAGGGATGCCACCGCTCCCCAGTCCCAGCTCCCTGCCAGAGTCATCACCCTCGTGAGTAACACTGTTTGCTCCAGCCTCTAATTCTCCTCCCACACACGCATGGGGTGCTTTAGGGCCACACTGTCCCAGCCAGCAAATGGGGTGAGGGAAGGAGCTGATGGGGGGGGAGCAGCCACTCATGTTCTCCATGTCCAAGAGGTTCCCAAGCTTTCCACCGTGCATGGGATAACCCAGTTGCATGGGCAAAACACCTGGACATAATTAGAATGCTTGGAAAAGTGGTCATTTATTCCTTAGACACTCCTTCTCTCTCTCCCTTCAAATATATGGACACGTGCAGCAAGTAGGAAATACTTTATATACTATTTTATAAAGGCTTGATTACCTCTTGACCCTCTATCCTTTGACATCTAGATTTATTTGTAATAAAAAAATCTAATAAAATAATATATTGAATAAAGTATCTATTTTATATTCAGCCAAGGAAGCTGCCACACACAATTACAGTAGCAGCTGTTATCTTCCCCAAAGTGGAAATGTTTTGTAACCAAGCACTTATGAAGACAGGAGACAATTTTTGTAGACAACAAAACATTTCAAGGCACCAAACCACAGAAATGTAAAGATCTGATAATGTGGAGTTTGACATGAAAACAGCTGAGCAATTTTATAACTGTCTCAAAATCACTGCTGTGAGACAGGAAAAATCACAGCTCTCACCTCAGCATGGGGAAAATGTGTTTTATTCTACCCTGAGACATCTACAGTGGGAAAAAAAGCTTTCTAAAAAGAAAAAAGTCTAAACCATGGTTTTTAGCAGGACAGGAGGAAGCAATGGCATATCCCCTCCTCCCCATATTTATAATTCCACTATTTCATGCAGCTCAGGTGCTGAGCTAAAAGGTGTCCTGGCGATTTTTTATTCTGAAAGATGAGCACAAAGCAAATATGCTGAGAGCTGAGCCTGTCCTGCTGTTCTGAGTCTGGAATTCCTGAGGAGAAGATGAATTCCTACCAAAGTCAACGGTGACATTCTTTTAACAGAACATTTCCCACTCTCCTTGCCCTGTTGAAATGGGAGCCTGGGGGAGCAGGAGCACACCCCGTGGGAAGATGGGAAGGATCTCTGAATGCAGAACAGGAATTACTCGTTTGCCTGGTCAGATGCCAATTCACAAACTGTGGCAATATTTTGCTTAGTCCCAGTTGTTGGATTTATCCTATGAGACCCCAAATTGTGTGGACTAGTCTATATAAGTGAGGTTTTGAGGTGTTGAGCTCAACACTGAGCTCAGCTTCCTGCTTCCCATTAATTTAAAGCTCTAAGTATCTCTTGAGCTGTATGAATTTCCTTTTTCCCACCTAAGGAACTGCAAACTAAACCCCCAAATTCTCCCATATTGCTAAGCCAACTTAAAAATCAAAGTTAAATTGATTCATTAATTGCAAGTAAAATTACTCTACTGATAATTATCTTCCTTTCCAATAATTTCTTAGTAGTATCAGTAAGGTCACTTGGTACAACACCAATAAGAACAAAACCTAAAATCAAGTAAAATTTAGTATCACTCCTTTATATTTTCTTATAGCAGTGTTGGGAACTTGTAAGGGGAAAACAACATAGTTCAATTAAAAATGAAAGCCTAAATTAAGACCTAAACCACCACTGCTCCCCAACCCCACATGTTGCAGGCAGCACAGACATCTGACAGAATGTTTCTAACAGGAAAACCGTATCTGTGAAGATTTCACATGCACCTACTGTACTTACCATGCTCAGCTCTGCAGAAATAAAGGTGGTTTGCACTTACACCTAAATTTCATTAAGTTTAAGCAAGTTGGGCTGAGGCTTTGCCCATGCAGAGCAGCTCTATTTCTGTCAGCTTTAACACGCAACATGAAGGAAGAGAATAATGGTAGGAAAATAATATATCTAAACATGAGAGCACCAAAAATCTATTTAAATATAAAAATAAAATAAGAGTAGTGCAGGCAAGAGTGTCCATGTTGTCATGCAGGATGAGTTTATTACATGACAGAGGAGTGAAGATGAAGAAATGGAGACCAAGTGCATCATTCCGTAAAATAACATCGACAATGCCTCTGTTTTAAGTAAAAGCCCTGGGAGACAATATTTTCACAAGCTAAAGATATTTCTGAAGTCCAATGAAATCCAAATTAAGTTGAATTCCAGCAGTACCAACCTTGTATCAGGAATATTCTTTACTAATGTCAGCGAGTGAAAGGGGAAATTACCAACAAAATGATTTTTGCGAGATCTCAAGAGATGTGGGTTTGCTTTCAATTTGACTCTTCCAGCTCAGCCTAATAATTTCCCAATAGGCTCAAAACTGCCCTAAGGCACCTGGTTTGACCATGGAGGGCTCCTCAGGCACTGCTTTTTACCCTTTCTACGTGGAATGCACCTGGTTTCCATTTCTGGACGTGTGAGTGTCGTATCAGAGGGGAGGGCGGGTGGTGGAGCCTTACTGTACTTCTCCTCCTTGCACCTCTGCAGGATCTCTAAGCTCCTCTGATGCACTGGGTGGTGGAGAAAGCTAAAACTATCCACACTTTTCAAAACCGCACATGGCACTGCATCATCATGCCCTTGGGAAGCAAAATAAAAACAAACAAAAAAAAAATGGAGAGAAGAGAAAGATTTTATAAGCAGAAATCAGGAGAGGGGAAGGAACAAGCCCAAAGGAGCTCGAGGGTCACACGTTTTTCATGCTCGACACAATTTAACTGTGGTTTCCTCTGCACAGCACTGTGGCAAGGGAGCACTGGGCTGGACCATGTCCCAGTCCCAATTATAATCCTCATTAGACAGCATAATCACTTAATAATCACTCCAAGATTATTTGGGCAAAACGAGGATTATCAGATAAATCTTTGCTTTTATTAACTTATTTTTAAAATCCTTTCCATGCCTCTGCCCAGTGTTACCCACAAATCCCTGTCCAGATGTTCCATGACACAACCACCTGGAATTCTCATCTTGCATCGCAGTGCTGCATTTTACTCAGATTTTGGCAATTAAAAGGAAAAATGCAAAGTATTTGCATTAAGCACCATTTCCATATTCCCTGAGGGCAGAGAACACGGTGTCTGGAGTTTGCAGGGTAGGTTTGAGTTGGAAGAAACAATCAATATGTGACCAAGAGGACTTCTGATGGCCCAGCTATGAGCACAGGGTGGAGGAGAGGTGACACCAGTGGCAATGTGCCAACATGCAGTGCCTCTCTGTCATTGTTGGCCAAGTCCAGGACGTGCCACACTCCCAGTGAGGCGTGGGGAGGTCACCATGGAGTCACCTTGTGCCAGCATCTACGGAAGCATTTCATACCAACACATCAAACCATCGCAAAGGACTGATCTGAATTTTCCACAGGAACACTGTCAAGGGGTGTCTTCCTCACCTTAACACCAGTGAGACCTCAAACAACCAAGCTTTTGGTTGCTGTCACTTTTATTTGGCAAATGCAGCCTTTTTTATGATTATTTTGAGGGCAGTGGTTTTTTTGGTGACCAGCTTCAGGAATAAAGCTGCAGAAGTCAGGGGGATTATTTTTAAGCAGGAATTACCCAAGGAGTAATCCTTGTTGGCCAAATCCAACTGCAGAGCCCCTCGAGGACAGGCCACAACCTCAAGACCACAAAACCTTCATCAGAGCAAGGGTTTAGGTCCAGCAAAACCAAGCCTCCACAGCCTAGTTTGTATGAACAGCATCATTTTTTCCATTAAGTTCTTGCTAAGAATTAGAGGGTTTTGCATAATAAATGTGTACTGATGACAGCAAAAAAAGTCAATCAGCCAATTTTCTTTCCTAGAAAGCTTGATAGTGTTCCTTTAATCCAAGTACACGAACAAATCCAGTTCTAACAAGCAGTTCTATTGGACCATTTCAATCCTCATTGACACACTTAGTAATAAAAATAATTAAAAATCAAATTATTGAAGAGTTCCACCCTTTAGCTAAGTGCAGCTCGCCGGATCCTGGCATCTTTCATTCAAGGAGCGTTGGCAGCACCGTAAGAAGCATCACTCAGGCAGAACACAAAGGTACCAAACAAAATTCACAGTGACACCACTTTGCTGCTCTTCACCTTGCAGTTAACGAGGACAATCACACAATCACCAAAAGCTGCACTAGGAGGGCATCAGGAGCATAAAAAAAGAAGAGTCCCCAAAGCCAGCAAGAAAAAGTGCTGGTTATTCTTCCAGAAGCATCTGCTTGGCATGGAGGAGACAACCAAAAGGATGATGTGGAAAGGAAGCAGAACAAAATTTTGCATAGCTGCTTAGACATAAACCAGGGATTTTTCTGGAAAATCCCTGTTGGGAATTGCAAGCGTAAAAGCCCAAGAGATCCAGTTGGGGTCCAGACAAAGAGTGCAAAGAGCCTTTAATTAAAAGAAGCATGTTCTGGATATTTCCCTGCTCCCTCATTTCAACTGCCTGATGGATGGGGAAAGGACCTCAGAATCCAAGAATGAGCAGCATGTCTTGAAAAAATATCGGTACAAATATTAAGTGTGTGCATGTGGATGAATGTGTGAGAGAGCCTTTTCTTACTCTACCATCATTTTGACAGAAGCTCTGCATCTGTGGGCAGGCAGATGCTCAAATCAGGCTAATTAAAGCCATCAAGGTTTGATAAAAAACAAAATAAACCTTAAACATGAGCTGTCTTTGGTTCTCTGCTTCTATCTATCAAGATGGGAGAATTTCAGTGATACATTGATAGCTCACAAATGTTTTCTGCCATAGAGGCAAAGCATCAATGTGGGGCTTTTCTGCATTGTTTTGGAGAGAAGGGTATTCCAGTATCTGGCAGTGGATGCATCATGCTACACCAGCCTATTGCACTGCCCTGACACTGGCTGAGCCTTCTGTCCATGTCTACCTCTTCCACAGCCACCTGCTTTGGTGACCAGATTTTGGAGGAGGACAATGGAACAGGGGATGGGTGTAAGGTCACTCCAGCAAAAACAAGATGAAAACACTGCTACTGATCTCACCTTGCTAAGTGTGACCTGGGCAAAGTCACAATCCCAGAACAGTTTTGAGTTGGAGGTGACCCTAAAAACCATCCAGTCCCAGCCCCTGCCATGGAACACCTTCTACTACAGGATGCTCCAAGGCCTGTCCAACCTGGATGGTCATGCTTGGACATGGCCAGTAGCTCAGCAAAGAGGGAAGGACAGTGGTCCCAGCTCTGCCACTGCTTGTAGGCCAAGCTTTTCCCACAGATAAGGTGTACCTCAGTATGGAATTTAGATTTAGGTAATCATCTCCCAGTAGTGTTGCCTGTATAATGGAGATTTTCTCATTATTTTTTCCCAATTTGATGCACATAAAAGTTAAGTATATAAATGATCTGAGGGTTGCTGGTAAGTTTAATACAAACCTTATCCAGCTTTCTGAGGGGTTTGTTTTATCTTTGACTCAAAACCCAGAGGGTACAAAGCATGAAGCCATTTGAATACAGGCTAAAGGACATGGAACAGATAATGGAGCAGCACCATGAAAATGTTTCAAAATTCAGCCATCACCATGTATCAATTAATTTTGGCATGGAAAGAGAAGGCAATGTAAGAATTGAGTCTCAGAATTGTCTCAAGACCTCCTGGACTCATCCAGTTATATATATATATATCTAGAATCATATCTATATGCTGATATATATACATACAGAGAGAGAGAGAGATAAGCAAGTTACTGCTAGGAACTCTGGATTGAAAAGCAGGAGTGAGGAGACGAGCATGGCAGTGAGCAGGAGCAGGTGCCAGAGACACAGAAAGCAAAGCAGGGCTTGAAATCAGCTCTTACTTCCTGAGATTACATGAATTTCTCTTATCTTCCAGATCACCTCACTTGAGTTCAGCCTGGGGTTTATGCAAAATGAAAATGCAAAGATGGATTTTGGAAGCCACCTCTTTGGAGTAGCCTTTGTCCCAATGCCAAACATCTTCGCCATTTCTCTCTTTGGTAACTCTGTCCAAAAACAGTGCCTTGATGTGTCAGACAGGCCCAGGCTCATGAGAATCAGCTCTTCTCTTACACCGCATGCGAGAGGTGTCAAGAGCTGAAAGCTGACTTTTTGCCTCCTGCTCTTCTTGGGCTTTGCTCCCAAGAAAATGATTCTTTCTGCTTGAAGAGTTTCCATCCCTATGCTCCTTGTCCCAGGCTCCCTTGCTCTCCAGGATGCAAACCTCACTGATTACAAAGTAATTCATGGTGCAGCTCAGCGCTTAATTTTAACCCAGCTGACATTTTCCCTGCTGAGGCTCTAATTCCATCACGGATTTCAAGCCCTCTTGTGCCCAGAAATGAATAGTAATAGCTTGTACCCGTCTTTCCAAAATTGCTTTATGCAGAGAAATGGTCTAAAAGCACAGCCAGGTCTTGCCTGCCACAGCATGATGATGCACCATCACTTTCCTTTAATTTAACGCCCCTGTGATCCATGGTTCTGGATGACTGCAAAGCCATGAATTTTGCTAGACAAGAGACATGCTCTCCTGCAGCTGAAAGGGTGAACAGCTCAGAAAATGATAGGAAGATTTATTGCCTTTTTTTGGTTCCAGACGTAACTAACTGTTCAAGAACGATTACAAAAATAATTTGCCTTTTTTGTTGGATAATTTGTACGCCTCTGTTCGAATGATTTGGGTCTTTCTATCCATGCATCCTACAAAAAGGAAAAATTAAAGCAGCAGTAAAATGAAAATATTTCCTTATGATATGTTAAAATCCAAATGTACCTTTAAATGTGACTTCTGCAAAAAAATCTACCTGTTATTTCAATGAGTTTTCTAATAGATTAAAAACTAATAAATCAGGTTACTTAAAACAGGGTAATAACTCATTAGACCCAAACTGCCGCTGGAAAAGAGGCTCCAGGATCAGGTGATGGGCACACGTACCGGTTTTTTTCTCCACATATCGTTTTCCAGCTTCCCTAAACGTGACCATGGCCCTGAAAAAGGCCCTCAGGACAGCCCAGCGGAAAACAGCCACGGGATCAATCCCAATCATCCCACAGATGAAGGCGTTCTTGCTGCTCCGCAGGAGAGCCACAATGTCCGGGCGCATGTGATCCGTGTTCTTCTCTCGGAAATCCTAGGGAAGGACAAGGAGGAGAAAAGAGGAAAATAAACAATATCCATGTGACACTCCAGGTAGGATCTTCCAGGCTATCTCTGAATACTGTTTCTGTCTTTCTCTCCTGCTCCCATATCAGATACCTCTTTATGACCATCATCTCTGATGCTTCTCACATGCATTTATTCCATCAGAAACATGATGAGAGATTTGCAGCTGCAAATCCTGAGGTTGTTTCTCACACAGGCCCATCTGGCCACCAGAATTCCTTCTGCTAATAACTGGCATGAATAGAAATAGGGTCAACTTTGGAATCATTAATGGGGGATTCCAGAAAGTACCCATGGCAGTGGATGCTGAGACCTAAGCACACATAAACTGTCTTAAAAAGTGGCTAATGATGAGGAAAACACTGGGTTTTCTCCACAAACAAGCCCAGAAAGGCCACCAGACACCCAGCTTCAACTCGTCATTGGGGTGTAGCACTGAACTCACCGCACATCCCTAAATTCTTCCTGAAATTCTCACGTGGAGAACAGGAAGACCCAGTCCCTACCACCTTTTAATTTCCCCAAACACTCCTCTCCTGACTCTCCCATCTTTTTGAGCCAAGTCCTCTCCAAAACATCTCTGTGGAGCCTGTGGGGCTCTCCTTCCCAATCCCAGATTTAGATGAAAGCAACTGCTGGGGAACAGCTGGGTGACAGACCTTGACTCCGTACTTCACTTTGCCCGCGTAGTGTTTGATGATGAAAGCTGGCTCCATCACTGCTGGGAATTCAATGTAGGAGCTCCCTTCGTGTTGACGCTTGAATTTGTCCAGCAGCGTCTGGTTTGTGGCTTGAGGAAAACTGAGCGGAGAGAATTGAAAGGAAGAAGCTGTAAACCCAATGGGAAAACCTTTCCATTTCTTTCTTGGCCACAAAAGGGAAAACAGAGGCATTTTGATTTTCCACTTCTGTGTCTGCTTCAGCAGAGCCTCTTGATAAGAGAAAGCCAACCCTCCATCCTCAAACTTCATGGAAATCTGCAAATGGGGGTGTATCTCACAACTTTACCCAATCTAAGTTGTTTTAGGCCAGTGCAGTATCACTGGGAGAGCACCACTGCTGCTCTCTTGCCAATGAGACAAGAAGTGGGGGATAAACCTGCAGGCAAACGGTGGGAGAAGACCTCGTGCCCCTGGCCATGTGGATCTGAGCAAACCCCAGCAAAACCACCTGGCCCTTCCTTGCCTTTCACATAGAGGGAATTGGCATGAGCATCCAATGGGAAACTGTTCTGCTCCGAAGTCTCCACACCAAGGCAGGCCCAGAAGCCACACATTCATCTGAGAACTTCTCCTGAGACAGATGGATGCAGTCAAGGATGCAAATCTGAGCTAAGTCCTTGATGCCCATGAAACCCTGTGGAAATGCAGCCCCAATGGACAAGTGCCCTCACCTCACTCTGGCTCAATTTTTACCAGTAAATTGATAATTCCCCCTTATATCACAATAACAGCACCTATACATCCTGCTTGAAATCATGCACGTGGGTTCAGCACCCTCACACTGTCACATCCCAAGAGACAGGGAAAGAAATGGAGAAGCAAAGGAAACCTTTTCCCTTCCCTTTGATGGAAGAAATTCTGGGAAGGAATTTTAATTATTATTTTTTAAGGCTTTTTGCTCAGCTGGCTGATTCTCCACTCTGTGTGTTGCCACCTCAAAAGTAACACTAGAAACACCAATCAGCCTGGCAAGCTACTAGCACCTTTCTGGGAAGTTGGTTTTTTTCAGAAAACTGAAGGATAAACACATTTTAACTGAAAAAACAAATCACATTTCCAAAGCCAGCATTCTGCTACTCACTTGCTTTCCTCATCCAGCAGATGGAGCAGCCCCGTTGGCTTCTTGCTGATCAGGTTGATGCAGCTGGAGTTGTCTATGTAGTCGATATTGTGCCAGCTAATTCCTTCTGCTCTATATTCCTCCTAAAAAAAAAAAACAAAACCCAGAGATGACATAATGATGATTTGGTGCAAGCAAAAATAAATGACAAAATTCAAAGGGTTTTGTGGAAATTGATACACTGTTAACCAAAACAAACATCTCTACTGTAAATATGCCATCAATGCTTTCTGTGATTTCAAAGATAAGGATAAAGAACCTCTGGAACAACCTGAAAAAAGCGAACCACAGAGCATTTCCCAATTTCAGATGTACCAGACGTTGCTCAGACATGGGGTGGCTGTGTGGGAGTCCAGGCCTGCTTTGGGATCTGGGGGGTTTTGGGGTTCCCAGTGCATGTGGCATGGGGCATTAAAGTGTCACACAATTTGCATCAATTAATGTTTAGTATTCAGTTGCTGGAAGGAAATTGTGGTACATAATATTAATTCCACAGAAAAAGCAGTAAACCTCCCTTTCCTGCTTCCCTGGGCTCTGCTTTTTCGTATCTCCCACTATTAAATGGCTGGTGCTGTGTTGGCTAATGAAGAGACCTCCAGCTATACAAAACCACTGCTCCAGGACTAGCAAAATCACCACCCTCTACAGTAAAAGTGAAGATCTGCCTCCAAATTCAAGATGAGGCAAGAAAAGCTATTCATTTTCCATCAAAATAGTTCTAACCCTTACTCTCCTACAAAGGTTATTTCCTCTGAGACATACTTGCAACTGGATTACTTCAAGAAGTTTTATGCAGAAATTATTTTAGGGCATCTGGATGAAAGTAGAGTTTAAAAATCATAATTTTTATCATATGTTTTAAGACTTGTGACTCACTGTCTAAACAGAGATATTGGACCATGCACCTTACTCCATATGTTGGACAAAGTCCTACTGACCCAGCTGCCTTTTTATTTACTTCTCTGTCAAGGGACATTTTGATGGCAGAATTGAAGATAAAAAGAAAACAGGTTTCAAAATCCTAACAGGGTACATCTTTCTAACAATAAGATTCATTATTATTGCTGCCTCTGCCTTTATTTTTAATATGAGCAAACAACTTTTAAAAAAGTATGTCCACCCTCACCCAAAATTAACATGAACTCTACAGATATTCTTAGAATTAAAGAGCCTGAAGAGCTTTGAGACATTTCACAAGGAAATTTTTGCTAAAACAACCCCTACAAGGTCCTGAATTCAGTATTGGAGACAGTGTATAATCTTACAACAACAATACACACAAATACAGACTTGTGCTGCCTTAAATGGAGTTTTTAAAATCCCTAAAGCCTTTGGGATTCAAAATATACAACATCCCATTGGGAAAAAAAAACCCTGAAAATAAGGAATGGCTCTGTATTATGAATTTTGTTTTCTCTTTTCATTTTTTAATCTTTTACCTTTGGTTCTTGCCAAGCAACCAGGACACAGCAGAGCCTCATAACAACATTCCCAAGTCCCTGAACCATATTATTTATGAACTATGTATATTGAGCTGTAATATATCATATTTATATATTATTATGAACTATATTGCTGAACTATAGGCAATCAAAAATCACAGATCTGATTAAAACTCTTGGCATTTTCAGTGCAAGCCAGGAAAAAACTTCTATCCAGCAATCACAGGCTGCATATTTCTGTGCAGGCATGAGCTGCTCCTGAGGGATTTCCCAGAGAGTTATTGGGAGTCAGCACCATCCATCAACTGGCCGTCTCCAACAGCCCCTTAATGGACTGCAGGGTCCATTAGGCCCAGCTTTGCCAGCTCAAGACTGGTGGGGAGCATGTGGAAAGCAATAAAACCTTGGTGTGATGAGCCAAGAGCAGCATTATTTCAGTGGTGACAGATGGGTGTTACCGGACTTATATATTTATCATGACTCTTTGTTGAAGTACTTGTTGGGGGGCTTTATATTTCTTGCCCCCTAAAAACCTCTAAATCATGTAGAGTTTTATGTCTCCAAACATCTAAGATGAGAGACCATTGCTCTGCCCTAGAAGGCCTCTAGATATCCGTAATTCCACATGGGACGTTCGGCAGCTGCACAGCAAATGTGCTGTGAAATTTCTTTGGCCACACTAAAAACTTACACTGCTCCAGAGATCAGTGCAAAAGCACCAATCAGCCATGCCAGATATGGAGTTTTTAAAAATAATCTAGTAAATGACCACAGAAGACCAGAGTTCAAGGTCTCTACTTCTCTGGGCTCATTTTCAGCTGTTCCACAGACCTGATGGTCAGTCCTGGCCTTGTTTCCTTCAGCTGTAGGATTTTGGCTAATTCTCCCTCCTCTGCTCCTTTTTCCTCTGGGCTGGGTCAGAAACACTCACTCACTCTGGGGTTTGTCCCTCCCTTCCATCCCCAACACAACCTGCTCCCACTCTGGCCAAATGAGAAGAGGGATTCAAGTCCTCAATGAACAACCTTTTCCACAATATTTCAGAGATTTGCTCTCATTTCAAGACAGGCAGCAGGAACTATTCCAGAGCAACTACTCCAAAGCTTAAATGGAAATAAATTCCCCTTATTCCTTTTTTCCTAGCATTTTTCCAGTTCTTCTTTTGGTTGCCTTCAGGGTCTCAGCTCAAGAGATACAACTGTGGCTTTGGGATGGCCTGATGTAATTTCTGGGGCATTTGCAGGTCTGCAGAACACCCTCCAGACTGTCCACAGAAAGGCAAAAGCTTTAGGATAAAACCACTGCTGTCTATTAAACTTAATTAAATTACAGTTGTTAATATTCCATATGATTCCTATATTTGTCTTCTAATGACCATCTTCCTGCAGAATTCAGGAGATATCCTTAAAAGCTACCTCCAAAATGTTCCTTCATCTCTGAGTATGACAACAAATCCTCCGCCATCCTTTGATGGATGCAGGGTTCTAGAGCACTGGAATATCAGGGAGTTCCATTCAAATAACATGAGATGTTCATTTAACAAGACAAAACCAACATGTAACACTTTCAGTCCATTCAAACAAAACCTCCTCAAGCTGGAGGTTGATTAAAAATCAGCTTAAATTTATACCTTGATTTAAAACTAAGTTGTGCTTAGGGGCACATTCAAATGTCCTATTCCTGGAAGATCATCTTTACATTAAGAACCAAATTGTTGAAATTACCATTATCTGCAAAAGTTTCTAGTGCACTGAAGCCCACAGAGCCCCAGTTTTGGCATCCTTACTTGCAATAAAATGTGAGGATTTTCTCCTCCCATCCCTGGATACCTGAAACCTGGTCTGCTGGAAAGTGGAGCGATGCAAGTTCACTGAAGAGAAGAGCACTGAGCTCCCAGACTTGGCAAAAGAAATGGAGCAAAGAACTAAAAAAAGAAATTTGGGTTTCTTTTCAGAGTCCAGCAGCTCCATACTTTCATTTAATTATTGGGTGAGATGCTACAGATTGTTCTCCAGGTGAACTCTATAGACTCCACGAGGAGATTCCCATTCCAAGTGGGAATTCAGAAACAGCTTTGCTGCCCTAAGCATGAAGACAGACACTGGCAGTATATCAGCATGGGGTCACTGAAGGCATCTGAACAAAACACAGTTTATGGTGTTCAAATATATATTAAAAATATATATAAAATGGAGATGCAGGCTTTGAAATGCACATGGAATATGAGAGTAAATCTTTACTCTCATGCAGTGTTACCTGAGAAAAAGCAGCATGTAAAATTTGGGGTACTAAACAAACAGAATGGGGCAGAATATCCAACATTTTAAAGTAGGAAAATTACTGGAACTCTAGGAAAGGGGGAGCTGTTAAAGCTCTGCTAAAGAGAAACTCTGCCTGCCTACACTGACCCAGAGCGTGAACGCTGCCCATGGCATAGAATAATGCTTTTAAAATTAAAACACACATGCTGAGCATCAGGAAAACCTTCCCAACTGGGCTGCAAGGCCTGATGGAAACCCTCCTGCTAGGAACAGAAATCTCCTGTAATTTTATAGCTGGAGCTGTTGAGAACCAAGTCCTGTTATCTTTACAGGAGCATTGGACCTGTTCTGTTATCAGGACTTTATTTCTGCGCTAAACCAAACCAAAACACTCTAATCCAGGGTGGAATTAAAGATTTCTTTATCCTGAGTGGGAGAAAACACCCACAAGCCCAACAAAATCCTGGAGAGGCTGCAAAATGCCTTTACACCTCCATATATGATCATAAATTACTCTGTAACCAGCCACAGTCATCAGTAAATTAATGCAAATGCTAAAAAGCACAATTAGGGGAGAAAAAGTTAAATATTATTTTAAAACTCACAGTTATCTAGATATGATATCTGTGATAAATATGATATCTAAATAAGATATCTAAACTCTCTTTGGAGTATCATGGTCCCTGTGTGCTGCTGCTCCCCAAAATCACGTGGTGAAATTCAGAGGTGGGGAGAGGGACCAGGGGCTTGAAAAACTTCAGAGAAGAGGAAATGCAGAGATGAAATGAAACTGCAGACGTGATAAAAATACAAAATAAAAGCCACAATAAATTCCCCATCTGTCTAAAAGCACAAAACTCAGGGTTTAGGAAATTCAAATCAAAAGGTGTTGAAAAGTCTCACCTAAAGATAAAGGTTTTATCATGATATAAGAAATTTGTTGCCCCATCATGGGATATCAAAGATACAAATTTTCCTATGATTTAAAGAGACCTGTAGGGCTTTGGGCATCCATCCACACATCCTGCAAGCCAAAAGCCCTGAAAATCCCTCAGTGTTTCAGTGCCCTGGAGGCAGCTGTCTTATCCCACAGGGATATTGCCATTAGTCACAGTGAGAATTGAGAAACAGTCCTGAAAATAACATTTACAAACCCCAAGAGCAGCAGAAACCCCCACCAACTCATTCACCTCCTCCCAGGCAGAGCGAGAGCAGATCCAGGAGTTTATCTACTCCAGCCTTTCCCTACTGAGGCATAGGAAAACCTTGTTTACACAAGGAAAATTCCCAGATTAAAGTGAGAAATCAACTGAAAAATCTCTTTTCCCAGTGTAACTCGATGTGGGAACATTTCCCATCGTACTCCTGTCATAAAAACTCGTGTAATCCAGAGCCTTACAATCAACAGGCAGCTACTTTTGGATGTCTAAATGTATGTACTTGGCATAAAAATTCCCGACTAAATACAAGGGTGTGAAATCCCTCTCTTCTTGCCTTGAACACCATCTGCTTCAGCTTCAGTCTTCTTTGCAAAGTGAGAAAACAGGAATTAACCCTCCTTTCCACATCTCTCTCCATTCCTATCTGGACTGCCCACTTTAAAATAATCCCCAAATATTTTTGTATTGTATGTTAAAAAGGGCCCTTGTTATACGAAAAAATAAAGGAGCTAAACCTCAGAAAAGCTCTTTTCTGGCTATGTATGGACACATTTGCATCCTAAAATCCATCCTGGGGAGCTTGGGAAAATTTGTCCACAGCTGGAAATGGCAACAAGGTGTGGGGGAATCTCTTCCCTAAAGATTCATCCATCCAGGCATGAACCCATCCCATGGAGGATTAATTGCTTGTTCAGCAAATGGGCACTGTGAGCCAGGCCCAGCAGAATCATCCCAGCATAAACTGATCATTCAAATGAGTTTGATATGATAAATCCATGGGATGTGGAAAAGTTCCTAAATGAGGGAGACCAATGTCTGGTCCTTAGTCTGCTTGTGCTGTGGACGGGGTGGATGCCTTGAGTTCCCGACATCCCTCCAGGAAAAGATGCACTTAGGAATGAGGATTTTTATGTTTGTTCTCAATTTCAGTGGAAAAGGAATTTATAGACACAGACATAAATATAACTATATAGCACATATATTTTTTAACCATGTGCTCACAGACACAACAAATATAAATACTTAACCATGTTTTCTATGAATACATGATCTATAAATAGGTTTTTAAGGCTCCCTCTGTTATCCCATGATAACAGGAGGCAGTGTTGGGGAGCTGATGAGCCTTTTCTAGAATCAAGGTCCTCCTTGAGAGGCTCTTCTTCCAGGTGACTATCTCAGCAACTCCTCAGCAAATGCCATGTGAATTTGGTCTTATTCTGAGGCTGATGCTTCACCCACTGATAACCTCCCTCCTGCTGTACATAGGCAAATTTGAATTTATTGGAATTTGGACTCTCCATCATGAAAGTGTTTTAAACCAGCAGGTTCAGCCCAGAAAATCATGTGCCAGCTCCACACCATTCACCTCTGAGCTCAAGTCAGCTCCCTGAACTTCAGTGCCAACAGGGTTTCAATCATAAATTATCTTTTGCTCTCAAAATGGGCAGAATTTGGTTTGCATGGCTCAGCTGGCAGCACACACCTTACCATGACCCCATGGGCTCCCTCTATGGGAGCATCTTCTTCCCAAGCTGCCCTTACACAGCCAGGAGCTTAACATTGCTGTGTGATCTGCTGGTGATCAACTCCTTTAATTTCTTGTGATCACAATTAAAGAGGAAAAGAAATATCTGCATGTGTTGGTACCATGAAAGATGGATCAGAGTTAGGAGATGTGAAGGAACCTCCACAGTGGTCATGGTGAGCACCAGACTGGTCTCTGAGGCTGAACATCTCTTCCCCCTTCCAGTCCCACTCCACACTTGTGTCAATTAACAGACTCCCAATACCAGTCCTGCCACAATAAGACAGTTTTTAGGTTGGTTGAAGTATTTTAGAGACTTTTAAAGATTTCTTGCTCATCATCTTGCTTAAGAGGAGAGGTCACATTACACAACTCTGTCCTATGAAAATCCACCAAACGAAACACAGAACAGCTGGGTTGGAAGAGACCTTAAAGATCTTCTGCTTCCAAGTGCTTGGAACTTTCCACAAGCCCAGGTTGCTCCAAGCCCTGTCTGACCTGGCCTTGAACACTTCCAGGTATGGGACAGCCACAGCTTCTCTGGGCAGCCTCTGCTAGGGCCACACCACCCTCACAGCGAAGAGTTTCTTCCCAATATGTCCTCTGGCAGTGGGAAGCCATTGCCCCTTGTGGGAATCCACTCCCCCTTGTCCTGGCACTCCAAACCTTTTTTCTACCAGTAATAAATAAAAATTCATATCCCTGGCATAGTCTGTGCACTTACTTAGCCAATACATCTGAGTAGGAACCACAATCAGCAGAAAACATCATCTACCTGGAAAAAGGAAGGAACCAGCTCAGACGAGAGGAAAAAAGCTCAAGGGACCTTGGTGACTTGGGAGAGGGATAAGGGCATTGGGAGGAAGCACCTGTGACTTGGAGAGTTACAGAAAAGAGCATGGTATGAGGGATGGGCTTGCCAGATGCAGCACTTCTCTGCACTGGGATTCAATTAAAGGTCAGGAAATTACATATAAGGAGAGCTGGCCTGGATGATCTTTCAGGTCCCTTCCAACTCAATCTACTCTATGATATCAGAGGATGTACAAATAGCATCATATATCCTGTTGCATGTTATACATTATATATTGTATTTACATGTAATGACTGCTCATCATCTGGAGAAACCCAAAAACGAGTGGGTGGCAAACGAAGCCTCCCAGCCCCAGCCATGCAACATCCATGGACTCAAGGATGCTGGAAGGACACAAGACAAACCTTTGGGGGACTGACAATGGATCCCAGAACCAATGAGCTTGGAAAAGACCTCCCAGACCATCAAGTCCAACTTGTGCCTGATCCCCACCTTGTCACCAGCCCAGAGCACTGAGTGCCACGTCCAGGCGTTCCTTGGACACCTCCAGGGATGGGGGTTCCATCACCACCTGGGCAGTTCCAATGCCTGGCCACCCCTTCCATGAAGAAATTCCTCCTGATGTCCAACCCAAACTCACCCTGGCACAGCTCTGCCCAGAGCTGTCCTTCATTTCATTAATGTGCTTTGAAATCTTCCTACCCTGCAGATACCATTTAAACAACACTCGGCATCCTGATTTTTATTAGTATGATTTATGTGCTCTAAGCATCGTCCTCCTCTCCCAAATGTGAGTTGCATTCGGTGGCATTCTGCCAAATAATAAATCAATAACTTGTGCAGCTTGTTCTTTCTCCACAGGTCATGTGGTCTGCAGCTGACGGTAACATTTCTCAGAGGGCAGTGACTCTGCCATCTCCAAGGCAAACAGAAATTTGAGCTGAGCCTCCCAGGCCTCAATGGTTAACTTCTGATGAGTGGCTTTTGTCATCAGAGGCAATAAAGAGGTGTTAGAACCTAACCAGTGATGAGATACAGAAAAAACCCTGGCTGGAAGGAAAGGCAGAGTGTTCCAAGCAGTAGGAGAGAGACCCTTTTCCATAATTTATTTTAAATTTAAATTTTTTAGATTGATGCTTTTTAAAATTAATTCACTCCCACATTAATTTCTAAATGTGATCTTTAAGTAAGATATCTAAACTGATTTTACAGTGTCATGTTCCCAGGGGCTCTTGCTCCTCAGAATCATGAGGTGAAATTCTGAGGTGGTTGGAGGGAGTGACCAGACCTCCAAGACCATTAAATCACACCTTCAACCAATGATTTAGTCCAGACTGTTGGATTTCTCCACCTATTGCACAGGACCAGTAAACTCTATAGACCTCCCTAAATATTTATGTAGCTTTGGATGGGTGAGCAAACATTCCATAGGATGCACTATCCTGATGAAATTCAGTTTTTCAGTCTGAGCAGGCTGAGATTTGGTGGCTGGGACATCAAGCCCACCAGGGACTCCACCAGAAAACAGACTTCACTGAACACCTGAGCTCCTGCCAGTTGATTGTGCTCCAAATTCTGTGCTTTTTTCAGTCTCAACCTTGGTTATTTATTGATTTTTCTAAACAATAAAAGCATGTCCTTGAAACTGAGGTTTGGTGAGTAAGCAAAAGCTGGAAAAAGAGGTGGAAAAGAACTTAAATAGCAAGACCTGTGGGATGGAAATCTACAGGATGAGTCCTCAACCTCTGCAAAGCATCAGCTGAAACAGGGAAAGGTGGGTGAGGTGGAGAGAATCAGATGAGCCTCGGCAGGGATGGGGAAAGATGGGTGAGGACAAAGATGACAAAGTTTGGAGAATGGCATACATAAAGAAATAAAAACTTGTACTCCTGGCCCCTAAACTGCCAAAGACCTGAAAACTTGGAGGAAACTCAGATCATGAGTGGTATGGTACTGGTGACCTCCAAACTACGTCTTCATCCACAGCAATTATTTAGTGCAATGCCCCCAAAAAAACCAAACAAAGGCAAGCTGCAATGCAAAAATGCTGCTTTCCTCTCCCTGAAGCACCTGGGTGTTCTCTGATTTATAGGGCTTATCTGCTCTGCACAGGAGGCCACTTGATGAGGGCACAGAGAAGGAGCAGGGCCGGGGAACAGAGAATCACTGCTGAGGTAATGCTCTGACAGCACCCAATGAGTCCAAGAGCAACAGGGATGTGTCACCTGAAGCCAACCTTGTGCTGCCCAGAGCAAGCTCCCCATGAGGCAGTAGCTGAAGCCACCAGCTACAGCCCCTCACCCAACCTCCCCTCAGGAACCTGCGAGATACCCGGGAAGGAGAAAACCACCTTTGCTCCATGACAGGGGAAGGTCACAACTCCTGCCATAGCCACCTTTCTACATTACTAAATAGAGGATCACTGATCCAGATCTGAGAGTAGACCAGGATTTATAAAGTCTTTACCCTTATCCCGTGTTCAGCTGCAAGAGAGGATGTTGCTCCTACAAAGATCTTTGCAGCCCCTCAGTCACAGCACAAGAGCCGCTGTATTTTTGGGGGATACCAGACTGAAGATCAAGGATGTCTTGGTGGTTGTTTGCAAACCACTGGAAATAGTGTCATCTTCAGACAGAAGGTTTAAAAAAAGATTCACCAGACACATTGTATTCGATTTCACCATGGAAAAAAAAGGGAATAAAAGTTAAAATAATCCCATGGTTCTCATAGAGGACTGGGGTGGGTATTTTGGTTTCCATAACATCAACAGCACGTCATGGCAACAATTCCATCATGGCTAAATGCAGTTCTGGCAGACAAATTCTATTAGGATTTCAAGAAAAATCCTCAGTGACTATTTAATTTTGTCACTTATTTTTTTAGCAGAAGTATCCGGGTATCTCAGCAATCTCTCTTCAGCCTCCTGCAAGCTTTGGAGATGATGATGATGGAGATGCCACCAAGTCACGAAAGAAACCCTTATAAAGCCACAAATACCTCAGATAAATTCATATTTTGAAGTAACAGAACTATTTTGCCCCCTAGAAAGACAGTATTAACTCTCTGGTCCTCATTTGTAGACTCTTGACTATCATTAAAAAACCTTTGGGCCAGCGAGAAAGGAAGGACATTCTGAAGACCCAAGATCTGAATATGCATCCTCGAGTTTTCTTTCCATGGAATCCACTCCTCCACATGCAGCTGGAATTTCAGGGAAAGTAAACGGTTAAACCATCCAATTCATTCTCCCAAGAATCAGTGCTCGTGCAGCTGCACAGATTATTCGTATTTATAGACTCAATCTATGCCGAGATGTCTGAATTTTCCAGCAACAGAGCTCGCAGTGCTCCAGCCAGGATCCAGGAGGATGACGTGCTCTGGCATTAAGAATTGGAATGGGCCCTTTGCAGTTTGATGGCTCCACAACTGCTCCTCCTATCCATGCAGCAAACACTGACTCCAGTGACTTCACATGCTTGACGCATTTCCAGGAGAAAGCTAATTAGCTCTGAAGCTGCTCCAAGAAGAATCATGGATTGCTGCACTCAGGACCTCTGTGTATCCCCCAGGCTTGGGGGGAGCACTGACCTGCTAAGAAATCCCAGCCCAATAACAGGAATTCCCTCATGAATGATGGCATCTTGGAGGAGGCTGCTGAAACCCCACCTCATGGAGGAATCATCTGTCTCTGGTTTTCAGGAAGGGTCCTCCCTCCCTGAGTCTCTCCTAGGAAGCTTTATAAAAACTCCTGGAAGTTTATAAAAAAAACCAGCTGGTTTGGCGTTGTGATAGTGTAAAAATTTGCATTTTTATGGTGGACAATGGGAAAATAAATCTGTCCCTAGAAATAGACAGGTTTTCCCATTCTTGGAGCATCTACTGAGTAGGGTACACCTGCATACAAAGGCCACTTAAAAAACTGGAATTAAATGGATTTGAGCAGCTCTGCTCCACCTTATTGATCAAAACCAAAGAGATTAAACAGAAACCATCAAACTCATGAGCAAACACTCCCTAAGTGACCCACTCAGGGATATATTATTTAATTTTTGAACATCTCTCATTCAAGGCAACTTTTTCTTCTGAATTTTCCAATCTCTGAGAACACTGGAGAAGCCCAAAATGAAACAAATCAGGGTTTTTGGGAAGGCCTGGGTTAATTCTGTAATGATGATAAGGAGGCTTCCCCTCAGCCTCCCCCAAGAAGAATTTCAACTGGAGAGAGGACATGCAGACTGGTATGTAAAAAAAAAAAAGGCATTTTGAAGGTCTCTAACATATTTCCTGTATTGTACAAGCCCAATAATAGTTGTCCATCCATGAAACAACACATGGATGCTGAAAGAAACTTTCAGTTTTCTTGTCCTGCTTGTTGTTGAATAACAAATGGAGAAGCCTCGTCCCATCCATCTAAACCATCTTGTGTGTGTTACCTGCTGGATTCAGCCTGTGTTTGTGTTATCTCTCTTAAGTGCATTAATTTGAGGCTGGAAAGCAACACCCTGTCTTAACAAACCTAAAGCAAAGCTTAAAGTTCAGCCTTCCCTAATCTGCCAGGGCTATTGAAGGTCCCAATGCTCTCAAGTCAGACCTTGGAGAACATGAGAGTGACATTTCCCCTCCCTCCCCACAAATCAACACTGGAAGGCAAAAAAAACACTGGAAGATTGGGGTGGCTTTTTCACTAGATACCAAAAAATAACTCCTATGTGATAACAAATGGCATGACAGCATGTCCAGGCAAAGGCAAGGAAGTAATTGCTCATGGATGAGCCCTCTGAGCACAACAGAGCAGTGGTGAAGGTCTTCATGATGTTTCTGGAACCCAAAATGTGTATCTTAAACCACCAAATGTCTGGCTGGATATTATTTTACAGGTGGAAGTTTGTCATACGGTCAATTAGAAGTTAAATTTGAATAATTCAGTGTACACTCCTTAACAAAACAGAATTAAAGGGACAATTTAAGAACTTTATCAGGGCCACAAAGTCATGTCAACACTCACTGGCATCGGAGAGTAAATATTTCTGGACTTACCTGTTCCAGTTTAAAGATGTGTTGGTTAAAGTAGTGCTGCAAGCGCTCGTTGGCAAAGTTAATGCAGAATTGTTCAAAACTATTGTTTTCATAGTCTTCAAACCCAAAAATATCAAGCACTCCAATGGATAAAGTCTGCAAGAAAAGTAAGAGTGAGGATTAGAATAAAATCACATAACGTGGATTATTTGTACACAGTACATAATCAAAAGCACACACACAGAATTAAATATACTTAATAGCAGGAATTTTACTGGAATTGTTGATATTGTGCCATCTGGAAGACTCCTCCAAATCACAGAGACAACATCTAACTTTAAATATCTGGACAGAAGGGCTTGTTCTAAGAGAAAAGCCCTTCGAGAGGTGATTTTTTTCCTTATTTACAAACAAATGGCCATCTTTGAAGAAACCTGAACCTTGTTCCAAGTTATTCTGTTGGATTTAAGAGTATTGATCTTCAGAGGGGAAAAATGGGCATAGGCTTGGGAAACGAAGGCAACCCACAGGAACACAACTCCAAGGTGAGTGCATTGTCCAGGCAAACCCACTCCAGCTGCAAATCCCAAGAAGAAACTCCTGCACATCAGGGCTTCCCATGGAAATAATCTTTAGTTCTCCTGGTGAGAACTAAAACAGTATCACAAATGAAGATGGATCAGACGATGGACTGATGTTTGGGAGCATCGAGTTGCTCCCGCCTCACTGCAAGGGGGAAATAATGCAGAAATAATAATGCTGCTGAAAAAGGGAGTCCAAAGCCCTGACTAACACATGGCCCTAACTGCTAGCCCAGCCCTGCCCACGTGATCTTCCCCTGTGACACCTGGCTGTATCCACATGGCTCTTCTGCGCTCTGGCACCTTTTCCCACCAGCTCCCGCCAGTTTGGGATGAGGGATATGGAGAGACACCTCTGTGCTCCTTTAGCTCATGGGCAAGGGAGGTGTAAAGAGGGACCCATCCCATTTTTTGGGAACCCATTGGCACTATGAGCCCTACATTCTCTCTGACAAACTTCCAGACGTTCACAATAGGGAAGTTTTTTCTTTTATTAAATCCATAACCCATAATATAAATTGCAGGATTTGGTGAGTTACAGTTCTAAATAGCCTTTTTTCCCCATCACTTTGATGATTTTGTGAACTTCAGCTGTATCTCACCCCCGGCTTTTCCCCAAATTCAAGAGCCAATGCCTGTTTGGTCTCTAACCCACAATTACCTCTTGAGATGCTCAATATGTGGGTGCACCAATGTTTCCTATGTTGGCAAAGTGAGGTCAATGCTGCAGTGAGTTCCCAGCTTGCTTTGCATCCTCCTGGTGCCCTCCTGTCCTCACACCAGCCAGGCAAGGAGAGGCAGTGCACCTCTGGCCAGGCGTACGTTGGCCCACAAGTGAGTGCAACCCATTGCCTGCTGGCTCACACTGTGCTTCTTACCCTTGATGGGAGTAGAAATGTGGAACTTTCTCCTTTGTTTTTCATAAAACTTGAGCTTTCTGCCTGTTAGATGGACTTGGAAAACCCAGAGGAAGAGGGACATGAGGATGTGTCACCAAATAAACCTCACCCACAGAGGGAGCCAGGGTGAAAAACAAGCTCAAGACACAGTTTCTGCCGCAGCTTCCAAGCCTGTACATGACTGCTGTGTTAAACACCTAATTCATAATGAAGTTATAAATAAAACTCAGACTGTGCCCACCCAGAGAGGCTGCTGTCATCAGAAAAGGAGTGAAGAGCCTGAAGGGCACATCTGGGGAGAGCTCCACCAGCAGCTTGTTAGAGCACCATGCTCTGGGGTCCAATCAAAGCCACCTCACACAAATACTCCGTTCACCCATTGCAATTAATTAAATAGTTAATAAGAGAGGTAAAAACATTAGCACTGGTCAAATGAGCCAAACCTCAAGTACAGAGGAGAAACACTCCCTCCCCTCCACCTCAAAGGACCTGAGAGCTGACAGGTGCCCTGGTTTTAGTTCTATTGGTGTTACCTGTACTCTGGATTTTCTAAGACTTCCTTGCTAAGATCAGCTTAACTCCACTGCCAGGAATATAAACCAGACTGTCCACAAGCCTCTCCACACTGCCTTTTGTCCATTTTAAATGCATCACATAACGTGGGAGGAAAATATCCCTTCTGTCCCTAACTCCTGACCAGGGAACCACCTACGGCTGGAGCAGGCACGGCTGCCGTGGGCAGAGTGGCCACTCAGCTATGAGTTGGAGCTTTGTCTGACCTGGACTCTGGCCACTGGGACAAGCAAAAACGCAACAAAAAAAGCATTTAAGCACAAAGATAAGTCTCTAACCCATTTTCCAAGAGCTCATTGACTATTTCATCTTTTGTCCTGGCTTTTCTCCCTAGTCCAGGGCCAGACAGGCTCTACCTCCCTGATGCCATGACAAGGACGAAGGCCCCTGGCCACCTTCCCAGAAGTTTGCATCACTTGGCAAAACACCCATGAGAAACAGCTCTTTGACCAGAAGATGGAAATTGGGAACCACTGGACCAAGGACTGAGCCTGGCAGAGGGATTCACTCTCACCACTGCTTCCCGAGGTGCAGCATCTTCTGCTTGTCCCAAAGGATGTGGCAACCCTTTTGTTCACAGGTATGTTCATGAACCAGGCAGAAATCTGCCTCATCTCAAACACATCTCAGAAGGAATTCTTCTTAAACTCTCTGGATGATCAATGGATCATATTTTATCTACATTATCCATGAAAAAATTGATGATGGAAACAGGACAAAGTGACTTTTCTCATATCCTTTCACATCACCCTTGCAAATCCTGACCCCAACCACTCCACTGCTGTTCAAGCTCATCCCTACAATCCATAGCAGTTCCAAAAAATTCCCCTACATTGAAGTCTCTATTCCACCACATACAAACAAGACTTGGAAGATAAAATGTTCACATTTCCAGATTATTTATGGATTTACTGACACCAGCTTTCAAAAGCTGATGCTCTGTGGAAATAGTTAAGCCCCTGCCGTGAGCGAAGACTTCAAGCTGAACAAGGTCTTTAAGCTCTCACAAAATTAATTTAATATGAAGTAACTGAGCACAAAAACCCTCTCCCTTTTTTTCCAATCCTGGTTCATTTACTGCATTGAAACAGCTACCAAATATATTTTAATGTGGGCGTGGAAATACATTTATAAAGCAAAACAGAAGAGTCTCATATGGCAAAAAATAGCCATGTCAGTTATAAAATAATCATATGGAAATATTAGATTTTAAAACTGTGTTTTTATAATTTTTTTTCTGACACCTAACATTAAACACACACACAACTATAAAAACAATCTGTATTTCATAAAACCACTGCAAGTATCAAACCACACATCCAGGATGAGGATGGTTAATTCTGCCATGGTTGTTATGCAGAGTAAAACAGCCTTTTTCTCACATCCCTGTGTTTGTAACTCCCAAACTCCTCCAGAATACAGATTTTAAACAGTGTGGTTTTTTTGCAGAGTTTCGTGCCAAAGAAATCTGGGCAGAGCTTTGCAGTGAAACAGTCGTTTGTCCTCTGCTGCAACGCTCCTGAAAGAACGAGGCCAATGGGATGCCACTTGGGAAAGCTTTAAAACCTGAGAAATTTGGAATTTATGGCTGTTTTTCTGCTCTCTGTCCCACAAATGTACGAGTACAGAGACAATTCTTGTAGCAAGGTGAAAAAACACCATTCCCATTGATATATACAGGAATTAATTTTGCTAAACTGCCTGTAAAAAGTGTGTAATCTGGGTGTGTTTAGGATGAAATTTGCAGCCCAATATTTAAAAAAAAAACAATCAAAGGAGTTATTCATTTACAAATCTTTTAAGTCTTCAGTTTCAAATCCATCCTTTGAACAGGTGCCATGAGAAAATCACACAAAGATAATTTAGACCTCAATTTGACAAGTGTAGTTTGTGTGTTAATGCTATTTCTTTATCAAAACTAACAAATTAAAAAATGTGACTGCATTAATTAGCATATCAAAATTCCTGTGATTAAAAGTGAATGTCTATGAGGATTTTTAAAATTTGGGTGAACCCTGTGTCAGTGAGCACTTTCTGCTTGAGATGATGAAAAATGACCTCATGCTTTTCTTAAAATGTCTCAGCCATGACATTTAAACACAGAGCATGAGTTTTAAGGGCTTTTGGCAAATGATGGCCTTGAAGCTCCGTGCTCTCCAACTCCCAAAGTGCCAATAAATTGGGATCATTGGAGCTGATTTATGTTGCCCCAAATGCATGCTGGTGACGTAATTCCACCATAGAGGTACGTTTTGGCAATCACAAATAGGTTTGCTTCAAATTCAGGGGGAAAATCTTGTTTATTACTATTTTTTAATTTTTTATCTCTTTTCATTTTAGTAATTTCTTTTCTTTTACAATATTCCAAAGCCAATGGTGTAAAAAAAATCCCTCCCCAAAACCCCAAAATAACCCCAAAATCCATCACCACTTCAACCAAAAGGACCACTCCAACCTACATCACCCCAGTATAAATGATGACCTTTATATGAAGTGGGAGGCAGTGATTTGCCACAAACTTGGAAGTTGGGACCTAAAATTAATGAACTGATACACATTAAACACATTGCGTGTTCAGCAATTTTTCCTCTGCTTCCGGTCAAAAAGCCAAGAATTAAACTGGTTGGTTGAATTTAAATGAATTTTCTTCATGGCCATGAGTCCTTCATGAATTCAAGCAGGAATTTTTCTTCATAGTCATTAATTTTAATGGATTTTCTTCATGGCTATCAGTCCTTTATGAATTCAACCAAGAATTTTTCTTCATGGCCATTAATTGTAATGAATTTTCTTCATGGCCATGAGTTCTTCATGAGTTCAACTGCAAATTTCTCTTCATGGCCATTAATTTTAATGTTCTTCACAGTCATGAGTTCATGATCATCCCCACATATGTGGCATGTCATCTGAAAATGGCAGCAGGGTGATTTGGGAAGAAATTAAGACACTTCACAAGAACCAAATGGGAAAAGAGTGAAAACACCCTTGGAAATGCCTTTTGATCCACTATGATCTCTACTCTATCATTGTTTTAAGAAGTGAGATGGACTTCTAGCAATTCCTAATCTGATTTATGGAAGGGGAATTCAATAAGAGGCTCTGGGAGGTTTAGTGATCTCGTTCTCAAGAGAAGGAAAAGTCTCTGACCTCATTAATAAAGGTCAAATTTCAGACAGTTTGTAGGGAATCATGAGAACATAAAAGGCACTAAAAGCAATTGAGAGAAGATGAAGGAAAAGGGAGCAAATCCGACCCATGGCAGCTCTGACATTACCATAAACCAGGAGGTATCAAATAACTTATTCACAACTCGGGTCAGAAATAATATGCTAGAAATTCTGTCACCAAGCAAGATAAGCCAAATCCCACTGTGTTTTCCCAAAATATTTCACTGTACATTTAACTAAATTTGGATATCAAAGGTCTGATTTGCATCTTCCAAATATTTGCTGGACAATATGGAAGAACAACAGCCGAGTGTTTATTTTTCTTTGCCCAGCTTCATCTTTTGATCTTCTCCTTACTGCTGACATCAAATAAACACATATTGGGATCTGAAAATGATCTTGGTTCCCATTGTCCCACTGAAATCAAATCTACACTCATGAAGAGAGAAACTCCAGTATTAATTTTTCTCATCAACTTCTCCCAAACACACTCTGAATTGAGATGGTTTTGAGCCTTGTTTTACCTCTGCGTAACGTGATTTTCATAAAAGAAAGCTCTATGCCCCAAATTAATCATCTGACACTTTTAGAACCTTTCCAACCTGCAGGATTGTTTCAAAATATATCTTAAAAGTCAGAGGCATATCAGTGTCAAGCATGGGATGGGATTAATTCGGGACATTTGCCGCAGGGTGAGTCACATATTATTCACCCACTGCACACGCAGGAGTTTCTGAGGTGCAAGACTGTATTTAGCTCTCATAAATCAGAGACTTGGTGTGTTTAAGAGATTTTTTTGGCTGGTAGATGCCAGCAAGGAGATGTCATCCAAGTGCCGAGGTTTTGCCTTGCAGCAAGGAGATATTCCCAGGGTTTGTAGATGCCACTGTTCCCAGTCCACCTCCACCAGTTACTCACTGGTGTTGCCCAATCTTGAAACATCTGGGAGGCTAAGAAGAACCTGCATCCTCATCCGTGGTTTCTCCAAGCATGAGCTGAAAAGGATTTCAGGAGGATTGGGAAGTGGTAGGAAAAGCCAGATTAGCTGGAATCGGAATCGGCTCCATTTCTCCGGGGTGGTGATTCTTGGTTGGTGCCTCATTGTCAGCTGCAGAGCCCAGGATGCCCTTGGACACTTGTTGGCAGCAATGTTATTCCTTGAGGGCAAAGGAGCAGCTATTCCCAGCCCTGCCCAGTCCAGGGAGACATTTCTCCTCCCTCTGCGCTGGAACGACCCAAGTTGGGTGCTAAAAATAGGGCTGAGGAGGTGACGTGGTAGAACCACTCAAGGGAAAATTGGCTGGTCAATGTTTAACAAAGCTGCTCTGAAATGTGCATAAACCTCTTCTTCACCATTTCCACCCCTAAAATGGGGAGGATTTGTGTATTTTCATGATTCCTGGGGTATTTGTGGGAATCAATCCAATTCATAGAGAACTCTGAAGGTGAACTGAACTACACTTGTGCCTAGAGCAGCAGACATTTCCTGGAATTTCCTGCCTTTCTGCTTCAGAAACTCTGGCCCAAGTACAGCCCAGGATTGCCTCCCTGGATCTGGGTATGAGCACGTTCCTGCAGCTCCAGGTCCTGGGCATTTGCCAGTGTGGGTGGATCTGCTCTGGCACAGGGGCAACATTACTCCCAGCTCCTGGCACCTGCTGCCTGACCTGGATATTACCGTTACAATTCGGGGCAAAAAAAGGGGTCAGAAACCTGTGAATTGTGAATTCATGAGATGACACATGGAGTTGGGCAAGGGGGAGGGTGGTTACACTCCATGGGAGTCTTGGCTGGAGGAAGGAGAGGGTTAATGTGCAGCAGCAATGCTGGGAAAAAGTGGGAATTTGGGCTGTTCTGGCTCTTACCTGCTGAGATTTGAGGTTGGGAACCAAAGTTTAATGGCCCATAAACACCTACTGTGGTGCCTCACTTTCACAGCCAAGCTGACTAAGCACACATGAGTGTCCCAGACTGATTTGCATTTAAATATTACAGAACAGATAATAATTTTTAAAAAATCATCGGGTCATTAATAAAAAATAATTAGGATTTGAGATGCATTTCCTTGTCAAAACAAATCCACTTTTCTGCTTCACCAAATATGCGAACACTGTTGTTTGTTTTTTCCTGACAGCCCAGACAAAACTTTTGAAGACTTGAAAAAAAATCAGGAAAGAACACAACATTTCTGGTAAAATATTAAACAGAGGGAGAGGCAGCATGTGCAGTCAGAAAGTTCGTTGGATGTTATCACTGTAACAACCCTTCTTTGTCAGAAAAGCATAGAACCAGATTTCATAGGCATGGTTTTATTTCCAGTCCACATTATGCTTTTTTGGAATTAAATAAAGGAGTGACCACACTGACAGTCTCTGCAACTTCAGTCCTACGACACAATCCAAATGTCAGTGCTTAGCAAAAATACTCCTTTTGGCAGCTGTGACTTTAGTTTGGATGCACAACCCCCCCAAAAAACCCCACATGCTGCTGAACCATGTCCCAGATTCCCAAGCCAAGGGGAGCTGGAGAGCTGGAAGTGCCTTTGTGCATGGACATGGATTTTGGGATCAGTATCCTCCAGCCACGAGAAGTGTGGATGAATACATGAGAGGGCTGGGGAGGATGTCCTGGGTCACAGCATCCACACCCTGCTATTGCAGGAAACTTCATGTCATTCCTTCCATCAGTTCTTTGGGAAGGTGGTGCAGCATCACACCAGCTCTGCTCTTCCCATCAAGACTTTTTTTCTTTAAATTCATGTTTCTACTGTGTTACCTCAGTACCTACAGACACCCAGCTCATTCATCATTTCATCATGGAGCAACTTCATCAAAATGTGTTGACAAGAATTTCCTTTTTATCCCCTCAATTAAACATGGTTCTCTAGTTTTAAAAGTAAGGAGGAAAATTATTTGCCATTGCTCCTGGAGGGGGGTGGGGGAATTGGCTTTTGTGACTACAACAAAATATCTTCCCTGGTTGCTTTGAGCTTATAATATTTGAGGTGCTTCACCCTTCTCAGCTCAGCAGGCACCACTTAGAATAATGATGTACTCAGTTATGATCCGAGGAAAAATTAACTTCATGTTAAGCAACATGCCAGGGTAATGTTTTATCACTCAGTTACCTATTTTAAAAACCCAAGAGAGGAACCAAAAGAGCTGGTGAGATGTTACCTTGGTGCTTTCCTCCATATCCTTGGAGTTGAGGAGCGCGTGGTTGATCCTGAACACGATCCAGTCAAACAGGGCGCTGTACAACGACTTGGCCATGGAATTCCGCACGGTCACAGCCTGAAAGAGAAAAGAAAAAAGGTGATTGGAAATTATTCCTGCTCTGCACTAAAATGGCTCTTCCTTATGAAGCTCCCACATCCAACGTTCACATTGCTCCCTTGCCAAAACTTGTATCTGCTATTTTAATTTATGCCACGTACGTCAATGGTCTTGACAGCAGTGGGAATTGGGTGTAATCCCAGGGCTGTGGGATGTGCCCCTGACTTTGGCTTGGTTTCTTTCGTGCATTTGAATGGATGATACATGAGATCACACCACAAATTCCATCACTGGTGGGGAAAGGAAAGAAAATAAATACATACATTAAATATAAATACAATAAATTCGCCAAGATTCTTGAAAGGTTTCTTGGGGGAGAAGGAAAGAGGAGGGTGCATGTTGCAAGGGGGTGATAGGAAGTGCTGTGAAAGCACAGGCCAGGACAGACAGCACCTGGCACCAGCAGAAGGGCTACAAAAGGGGAGACTAAAAACCCCTCTAGTAAATCTGAGGGCTCCTGAACACTTGAAGTTTTCCAGGTACTGCCAGCGGGAGCTACAAATCATGGCAGGCAGGTTCAATGGTCCTCCAGAAGCTCTCCCAGAGAGAGGAGCAACAGCGCCGAAGAAGGGTCATCCCCACCACGGCCAGGATCAAAGAGATTCTGCTTGATGGGATGAGAGCTGAGATCAAAGGAGGGTCCCTGGGCTTTACATAGAGACCCAGAAAGCAGGAATTCCTATTTAAAGGTTATCTTTGTTCTTGCTGCTTGGGATTCTTCCTTGGTTTCAATTATCACTTCAAGTAGAGCTTTGGAACATATTAATCACCTAAAAAATTATGGTACTAGCCATGACTGCTACATTTTGGTTCATTTTAGCCACGGCAGAAGAATAAAAAAGGAACCAGAAGATTCTCACACAATTATTTCAATTAAACCCTAAACTGTAACAAATCAGTGGCTTGTCACACATTGCCTTGAAATCCTTCTCACCAACGCTCCCTTCGAGGAACATCATCTGAGTGGCCTCATGTCACTGACCCCAAGTGAAGGAATAAAGCTCACATAGCATCATTTATCTTCCATCAGCTTACTCCCAGTTCTTTTTCCCTTGATTTTTGGAGATAGCAGCATTTAGCGTGACCACAAGCCGTTCTGCCAATGTTTTGCTCTTAAAATGCAATTAAGCACATGGTCTCACTTCCTCTCCCTGCCCAGCTGAAATAGGAGAAGGGAGTAACACAGTCCATGCCATGGGAGGTTTAGATTGGATGTTAGGAAAAATTTATTCATGGAAAGGGTTGTCAGGCATTGGAATAGCTGCCCATGGCAGGGGTGGAGTCCCCATCCCTGGAGGGATTCAACAGATGTGTGGATGTGAAACCTGGGGACATGGGTTAGTGGTGGCCTTGGTACTACCAGGGGATGGTTGGACTGGATGGGCCCAGAGGGCTTTTCTCACTTTTACAATTCCATGTTTCTATGACTGAGGATACTCACAGCCTCCATATGCTGCTAACCATAACTTGGTGGCAATAAAAAGTGACATCACAAGGTAACTACAAAATATGGTCATAATTAGCAAGGAATTCCTCACCCAAAAAACAACCAAAACCAAGCGTGCCATGCAAATAGGTGAGCAACAGGACCGAGAGGATTTTGGTGTAGCTCAGATCAAAGCAGCACTTTCAAAGAGTGAGCTCTTGAAATGCCTGAGTTCTCCAACAAGGGCTGAAAAGCAGCTGGCATTTCAAACACAAAGAGCTCTAGTTCCCACTAACTGCTTTTTCTTCCTTTTACTGATAAAAAGAGTTTGGGGAGGGTTTTTTGGCTGTTTTTATTAAAAGCAACACAGGTTGTTTGGGGGTGGGGGGGGGGGGAGGAGGTTGCTGTCTAATTTTTTAAAAATTTCCTCAGATGTGAGAGAACATTTCAGTGATTAATAGAAAATTCAAGGCAAATTTTCTACCCCTACACTCCCATCTACACTTTTTTGATTAAGCTGGGAGACAATCAGTTCCACTGTCACACCACAAAAATCAGTCTCTGGGGAAAGACGAAGGCCAAGATCCAGGAATGCTTCTCACTGCCCTAATGCTTTGTCCTGGCATAAACAAGCCCAATTAATTGCTCCAACATGCAATTAAAAACAAACTCCGTTTCTATTTAGAGCCAAAAAGAATATTGTTGTTTCTCCTCCAGCATCATATGCAGGTTTATATCGCAACACTTTTTATTCTCCCTGTTATTAGAGGCTACAGGGATGTGCAGGACTTCACCACTGAATTTCCCTGGGTTTTCTTCCAAAATAAACAAGGATATCACTAAGCCTGCACCACTCCAGTGCTGAGGAATGATGGGAGTGTGACTGCCACAAGGCTCCTGAATGGTCACACTGGGAAGTTTCCCTGACACCAGCAATGCCCAGTTTCCTCCAGAATGTGCAGGGTGGGGGATGAGTCACTGCTCTTATTCCCAAGGTGGGCTCAGCTACATGGAAAGCTGGGAAGCCCATGAAGAGGTGAATTCCTTGCTATGCTTGGGTCCCACAGTCACTGGCCCAGATCCCAAAGTGCTCAAAATCCACTTTTAGAAGTGATGGCTTTATCCTAAGAGCTGGTAGGAAACTCCTGGCAAAGCAACATATTGAGAATATAGGGTGGATGGAGCACTTTGCCTTCATCCATTAAAAAAATACCAGCACTAAAATAATCCTATTTTAAATGACTCAGGGTTTAGGGGGGGGGGGCTTTCTTTGTTTGAATTTTTAAATTTCATTTCAAGAAAATATTTACTCTCTAGAATAGATCTTCACTGACATCACATTTTAAATAAAGCCCCTCACTATCCTAAACAGATACCAAAACTACCCAATCTGAAGACCATCAGGGAATTATAATTTCTTTTCAAATTCAGGAGGTGCAGCAGAGCATTTAAAATAAGGTTTTATGCCGTATTTATTGAGAAATTATTTATTCCTGTACTATCCTACACATCTTAAATTAATTCTAGTCTCTGAATTATATCCCACACATCACATACAGCTTGTCTTCAGGTCATCACCTACAGCTTCTGGTCTCTTCCACAAGTCTCCTTATGTGACATTTAGGCAGATCTGGAACATGGTGATACTCATCAAACCACTTTTATTTCCCTCACAAAGCAAAATAAAAATAGCTGCTGCAATGCCAAAACAAATCTCTGGGGATCAAAGGGAGTGGGACATGTTGCACCCACACAAAAATATTGCTGGTTCCAAACTGAGACAGATCAAAAGTGCTTTGACTTCGCGGGTCAGGAAATAAGCTGCAGACAAGGTTTTAATCAATAGTTTCCTGCTTATCAAGCTAGAAAAGGATCCATATATTATTTATTATGTGCCAGAAACTCCACTTGTTGGGTTGGCCAACTTTTGTTAAGATCCTGATATAATATACTTGAGTTTTTTGTAAGATTTCATTGCCAAATTAATTGGCCTGGAAGTTGTCATGATCAGCATAGGATTCAGGCCACCTTAAAAACAGATAAACTTCTGGAAATATCTTCTGTCAAACAGAATGAGGGGAAGACAGGCTTAAGAATTAAAATCTGCTTTTGAAGTGCCTCAGAACAAGGACTTACAGCTCTGGCAGCAGCAGCAGCCTGTGTTTTAGAGGCTGGAAAAGATGTAATCTCAGGAACCCAAATTTACCCAAATTAAAAGTCTCTGTAAAACACATTTGTACACGTACAGGAGATCCTTAAGTGCTGAGATTACAAAGTCATTAAATATATTTAAGCAAATCTTCTGTCTGCTGCCATCCCACAGCACCCGCTGCTCCAGGCAGGATCCCTCACTCCTGCCAGCATTCCCAACCAATGCAGAACACTCCACCCATCCCAAAAAGTCTGGCTTTACAAGCAACCCTCCTGGTAATTTTCCCAAGAACCTGCAGTAGCTCCAAAAATTCATCTGTTAAAATAGGAGTGATGTCAATACAGCCCTAGGAACTACCTATGGATTCTTTCTCTCCTGGTGACTCCCCAACTCTTCTGGAATGTGAGGACACGTGTGCTGCTGTTTCCTGCCCTCCAGGAAACAAGCAACGCATTCCCCTTTCAGACTCTTATCAACAAATACTGAACAATTACAGTAATTACAAGGTGATAAGAAATGTTTCTTTCCAGGTGTGAAGTTTGCAGAGTTTGGTATAAAACATAAAGAAAAGGTGTTCAATTCTTTAAGTAAAGCTGGGCACCACAAAATAAGTTTTCTTCTGGTGGACAGAAGAAACAGATTCCTCTTCTCTTCAGGAAATCAGATGTGAACACAGGAAGAGAGGAAATATCCCCTTTTCCCTTAGGGCCTTTGATGGACTTCCTATAATTTCTATACAAGGATGAAAGCTGCTTCCAACGAAATGTTTGGGGAAAAAAAAAAAGCAGCAGTAGAATTCTTCCTCTTCAGGAAGTCCCTCCAAAACTCAAATCTGGATATGTGGTTTTAGTGGCTCTGTGGGAGCTTCATTTGTTTGCTTTTCTTTTAATATGTGGAATAAATTTTCAGCACGTTCTCTGATTAATCAATTGGTGTTTCTGCTAAAAGCGATTTGGCACTAAATCCCAGGAACCTGTTGATATCCTACCACAGGAATTATCTAGTGAGCTATAATCATACACAGGATTTGATTTGCATTATCATTTGATGTCTGGTTTGAAATCCTTATCAACCATTCCCATTTTTCCCCCATTTATTCTCTAAGGTGAAATTTGGCTTCATAATTACATTTGTACTTACTGTAACACAAATGTCTCATTCCAATATGACTCAGAGGAAAAAACCACATTTCAACACCTACTGAATTTTGCCCATGGTATTTACCTAAGATTTTCAGATGAAAATCTCCCTCCTGCAATCACTTCTGTGGGTTTAAATGTTGTACTTAATTTCCAAGTAGGGGAAAAATCAGGAAAAACAGTGTACTTGTTTTCTTATTTGCTTTGAAGTACGCATTCAACAAAATCATGCTGCATGCAAGTAAATGATTAAAGAAATCAGTTTCTATTCTAAAAAAAAAATATTAAAAATTTATGCTTGCTTTTTAAAAAAAAATACACGTATCAACAATGTTTGGCCACTGTGAAGAGGGATGGGATTTATCCAAGATTAGAACAAGCAAAAGCAGGAGGAACTCAAGCTCTCCAAATGCACTTGATTTGAATCACCTAAAGGGATTTAATGACCAGGAACAGAAGGCACACCCCCATTCTCAGTGAGCGTTCAATGTGCAGACAATTGAAAACAGCCCACGTTGGCATCTCGGAGATGATGACCTACAGCAATCACTAATTATAAGATTAAAAAAAGCAAACTGAAAATACACTTGTATTTGAATAGCACTTAGGTGTGCCAGATACTACTCATGGTGCTCATGTCAGAGGAGTAGCGAGAACATGTATAAAAATCCTATAAAAATCCAGTTTTTATCTCTGACACTGTTACTGCTCCACGAGGGCTGAAAAAACCCACGTGGAAAGTGGCTGCAGCTTGGGTTTGTGACTGTAGGGAGAGAACTGCTGAGGGTGATTTGCTGGGTCTGACATTCCTTGTGCTGAGATGGTGTAGCGATGAAGGAAGGGAGAGACGTAGCTGTGAGAGCTAAATCAGGGAAAGAGCAGAAAAAGAGGAGGATGGTGAGGAAGGAGAACAGCACCACACAACAAACCTGCTGGAGGATCTACAGCCCGTCACAGAAACTGGGAAAACATTTCTGGGTTTGAAGAAAACAGACAGAAACCTCTCAGTTGCTGGAATCAGACAAGGACTAAATCCCTCTTCTGGTCCAAATGCAGGTTTTAGTGTCTTGTTTATAGAATCCCAGCATGGTTTGGGCTGTAAAAACCTTAAGGATCACTGAGTTCCACCTGCTGCCATGAGCAGGGATACCTTCCACTAGCCCAGGTTGCTCCAAGCCCCATCCAACATAGCCTTGGACACTGCCAGGGATGGGGCAGCCACAGCTGCTCTGGGAAACCTGTGCCAGGGACTCATCACCCTCACACCCAAGAATTTCTTCTCAATATCCCATCTAACCCTGTCCTCTGGCAGTGGGAAACCATTCCCTGTGTCCTGTCCCACCCATGCCTTGTCCTAAGTCCCTCTCCAGCTCTCCTGGAGCACCTTTAGGCACTGGCAGGGGCTCTGAGGTGTCCCTGGAGCCTTCTCTTCTCCAGGTGAGCACCCCCAGCTCTCCCAGCCTGGCTCCAGAGTAGAGGGGCTCCAGTCCTCAGAGGATCTCTGTGGCCTCCTCTGGACTTGTTCCAGCAGCTCCACGTCCTGCTGATGTTGGGGACCTCAGAGTGGGGGGCAGCTCTGCAAGTGGGGTTTTATGAGGGCAGAGTAGTGGGGAAGAATCCCCCCCCATGCCATGTGTCCTACTCCATCCATGGCCAGCAGGATGAACACACTAATCCAGGATGAGTACATTGTGCTATTAAAATATTAGAAATTACTTTTAAAATATTTTTTAAATAATGAATTGCTAGTGGTTTATAATTTCCCAGAGCTGCAAGTAAGCACATAGCTTTGAAGGACTTCCTTGTTGACCTAATGATATGCTAATATTGGAAAATTTTCTCTCTGAATAAAATTGGTGAATTGACTTGTCCCATTGGGATTTTTGGGAAGGGTGTTAGTATGGTTTGGGAAATCCCCTTGAAATGCCTCTGCCTAATACAGACTGGCAGATCAGAGAAGGACCTTAGTCCAAGGAAGGTGATTGTGAAGGTACCAGTTGGTCCAAGATGGTCGTGGAAGGTACTGAGAAACTGGTACGAGAGGAGGGAGAGCACAAGAAAAATTAGAAAAAAGGTGTAACACAAAATTTGAAACTAATACCTAAACCCCCTCTCTGAATGTGAGAACCTGATTTAGTGACAAAAATCCTGAAGTGCCTTTGTATTTGAGTGTTATGCTGGGGCACGACACAGCATTGTACGGTAATGACATTACAGGCTATTTTTTCTCATTGGAAAATCCACCCTTACGTTCTGGGAAACATCATTGACACTTGCATCTCTTGGATAAAATCCATTGGCAGGACAACCCACTGCCTTCCAGCCTCAGGGTGATAGTAGAAGGTTTCTGCCAGGATGTGGCAGCCAGCCGGGAGGGTGGGAGCCAGAGATAGTGCAAGGCTTCGGTGCTTTGTTGTTGTTTTTTAAAGTAATTACTTTGCAGGTACATTTATAGAATTAAAACATAAAAATGAGCCTTCACAGAAATGTTCACACTACTTTTAGGCCAACTTTTCCTCTTTTTGTTGTAACCAAAAATGAAAAAATGCATTTTTTACTCCTTTTCTTTCAATGATGATTCTAAAGATATTTTTCCTCCTCCTTAATTGTATATAAAAATCATTAAAAAACCTTTCTTGCAGGCTGAAGCCAGAGTGGTGCATTGATGATCTGAGTTCTCTTAGGGAAAGCACCCAGGGGAATGACAGGATTTTAATAAGATGTTCAGATAAAATATGAGTGTGGAAAATGACATCATACTTCTCCAGCCAGAGCATGATATGGATGCCAAGTCAGGGATTAAGCTCGAGTCTGGTATCCTAGAAGAGTACTTTCCTCTGGGTGTTAAGCCTCTGTTTTAAAAAAAACCACTAATCCTGCTTGTCTCAGCCCATGTCCTGTGAGCCAAGGGGGAACCCCAAAGGCTGCTTGGTCCACCCCAGATGCAGGAGATGGAAGTGGATGGAAACCAGATATGTTGGGTCACAACAGGGAAGAGAGTGGAATAGTGGGGAATCACAATTCCCCACACACACATGGGTGACTTGGGACCCACTCAATGGGCTGAACATGATGGTAGATCAATTTTGGGTCATGAAATGCTCCATGTGAGCTGTCTGTGTGCTCTGGGAGCTCTGAATTCCCTCATGTCCTGTGCTGACTCCCCAGTGTGGGCAGCAGGAAAGGGGGATTCTGTCCCTCTGCCCTGCTCACATGAGACCCCACCTGCAGAGCTGTCTCCAGCTCTGAGGTCACCAACATCAGCAGGATGTGGAACTGCTGGAGAGAGTCCAGAGAAGGCCACAGAGATGCTCTGAGGACTGGAGTCCCTCTGCTCTGGAGCCAGGCTGGGAAAGCTGGGGGTGCTCACCTGGACAAGAGAAGGCTCCAGGGACACCTCAGAACCCCTTCCAGTGCCTAAAGGTGCTCCAGGAGAGCTGGAGAGGGACTTAGGACAAGGCATGGGGGGACAGGACACAGGGAATGGTTTCCCACTGCCAGAGGGCAGGGATAGATGGGATATTGAGAAGAAATTCTTGGGTGTGAGAGTGATGAGGCCCTGCAACAGGTTGCCCAGAGCAGCTGTGGCTGCCCCATCCCTGGCAGTGTCCAAGGCTATGTTGGATGGGGCTTGGAGCAACCTGGGCTGGTGGAAGGTGTCCCTGCTCATGGCAGGGGGTAAAATGAGATGATCCTTAAGGTCCCTTTCAACCCACACCATCCTGTGATTCTGTGATCCTCACACTATCTCACATATATTCCCATTGAAATGGCTGGTGTCATTCCTGTGCTAATGGGATTTCTGAGGAGTAACACAGGAAGTATCAGAGTGTTCCTACAACTGCCCTGTCCTTACTCATCCTTCCTGTCATTAGATGGATGCAATCATGAAAAATGAAGTGGAAAACCTCAAATAAGAACATTAAGAACATCTTTCGTGGGTGTGTTGAAGACCCCGCTGCTGGTGGCTGGCAGGTTTGGGAAAGGACAGATGGGACATTCCCATTCCCATCCCCAACCCAGGCCAGAGCCTGCCTGCTTTTTATTTTTAGAGATGATTTCAAGCCCTGTCTCTGATATTGTCACTTTGCAGCTGATTACTGGAACATGCTGTGGTTACGCTTTTCAGAAACAGCCCCCAAGTACATCCAGGAGCAAAGGAAACCAACAGAAATCTTGTTAGAGATTTTCTCTGAGTCCCAACTGCAGAGCCAGGCGGTTATGAGCATCATCTTCCTAAAAAGATTTCATTCAGAGCCTTGGGATTTGGGCGCTGTGGTTAGAAAGTGTCATCTGTAACAAATCAAAACTGAAAAGAAAGGAAAAAAAACCGCTCTCCCTGAAATTAAACCCTTTCAGAAAATAAGGCTGCAATTCTCGCTTCTCCTGTGGAGAAGACGATGAAAGGAGACACGTGAAACATCCCTTAGGGAAAGATGCTCACACAGATCCATCCTGAGTCCACCACAGAGCTACAGGAGAACAGAGCCACCAGGCAGCCAAGTTTGAAGGGTCCACTGATGACAAAATGTGTTTTCTTCCACCATGGTGCATCCAGAGTCTGTTCTGCTAACAGCACAAACTGAGCTCCCATTCCACCCTTATTTTAACAGTGAAACCAGTGCAAAAAACTAATGAATAAACTACTCTGTGGCATGAGAAGAAGTTGTGTAACCTGATGCGAGGAGGTCACATTTTGGGAAATTATCTCACCATTTACAGGCACAACATACTGGGATCCTCACCAAGGAGTCCAATTGATCACCCAAACCTCGAACCTTTAAGAGCCACATCTTGCCTTTCAATTGGTCCTTCCCAAGCACAGGGCAAACTTGTTCTGCCAGTGCACCACTGTCATCATTCCAGGTTATTTTTACTATTTTTTTTGGCAGGGTTCCCCAAAGAGAAGTTATTATTTCTCATCACACCTCAGCTGTTGCCGCTGTAGAGGCAAAGTTTGTGCAACAGACTCTGTCCAGCCATGGAGCTTCTACACGTCCTCCTCCTTCAGCCACTGACCAACAGCCCTGGGCTAAGGAAAAAAGTCAACCTGAATTTATTCAGATTAGTACTACACATGAAGATCCCATATTCCAAGCAGATGTACCAAAGTGACATCCCTCGTGGGAAGAGCTGGCTAACTAACCCAGGAACGATTTGTTTGCATTCCCTGAAAACTTTTCATGCAATTTCAGTAGAAATTTAAGTAGCTAAAAGAACTCTGTGACATTAAAGCATCTTCTGAGTAATCAGATGTAATTAAAAGAATCCTTTAAAGAGCTGAGAATGGATTTGATTTGAAAGGGCAGCAGGAGAGGGCTATAGGCAGAGCAGTCCATGGAAAGTCAGCATTTCCCTTCCTAAAGTCCTGATTTTGGGCATCTTTCAGGAATCTTGGAATCCCAATGTCTTCCTTGTTTTCCCAGACATCAGTGCCAAACAAATAGCAGGAACACAGTTAACACACAGGAATTTCCATGGTGGTACAGACCAGAAGAGTGACTGCAGCAGCTTTTGCACATGAGGATGCGCATTTCCAAGGGAAAAGTGAGAAACCTCATCCCACAAATAGGTTTCTTTTGAAGTTCTACCCTCCCAGGTTGCCCGTCCTGAAGCAGAGACGCTTGCTTGGCTCTTATAAGCTTTATGGGGTTTCAGTTTTATTGCATTAATATTTTTCTGTGAATTCTGAATCCACTCATCAATGTAGCAGCTCTTCAAAGGGCTCCTGCTGAGCACCCCACGTTAACAACCCGTGGTGACAATGAGTCTCCTCAGCTAATGGGTTTTGGGATAAGTAGGTGCTTCCAGCAGTTCTGCTGCTTTTTGTTCCATTAAGTGTCCCTATCCTCATACCTCAGGATTGAGAATTTTCATTTCTTCATGCTATTAATTATTTTGTCTCCTTCCCACTTTTTCTCCTTGAATATTTTCAGGCTTGTGATTAATCACAACTATGATCTTTTCCTTTGTTGTTTTTTTCTAACATCTTAGGTAATGTTCTGCCATTTGGCCTTGAAATTCCATTTCTTTTCCCTTATAATGGGCTGAAAAAGGCATCAGCCAGTCCCACTACAAGGATATAGGAATGAAACATCACTCAGTTCTTTGCTGTAATGAAATATTTTTTCCTCTCATTACAGTTCACTCCATAAGGCTTCTCTACCTTGTATCTCTGCCAATTAACTGTTACTGGGCTGAAAATTAAGTGTTTGTGCTGAAAATGAGATGTTCTCCCTGATTTAAAGTCAGGGAGAGTTTAAATTCCAGCAGAGTTTATAATCCCAAATAATCATCCTATGATGGTCATTCCAAGTGTCCTGTGTTCCTCAGCAAAAATTCATCCCAGGTGAAGAAGGTCCAGGTAAAGTGACACGTGTGGTGATGTGAAAAAGTAAAATCTCATGGTTTTGTGGAACCAGAAGAGAAAGATGTGCCTGGCCCACCACTCCTGGGCAAAGGTCCTCTCCGCTCTCCTTCTCCCAAAGGACACAAATCCAACTGTCCTCCCACTCCAAGAAGTCACTCAGGCTCTGCTGAGCCACCACAGACCCAGAGACAATGAACACGAGAGGAAGAAAGGACAATGAAAGCAAAGCTGTGGAGCCCTCAGCAAATGCTTCCAGAGGACCTGGACGTTCCTCTCCTACTTTGCTGTCACCCAAAGCACAAAGTTCAATGCTTGTCATCCCCTGCCTAATCCTGCACATCTCAGATTGTCAGGAGCCTGAATATTTTGGCTTGTAAATCTAGCCTGAATTGCATCACTGCTTTTCTAACTAATCATGAGCTGATTTCACATGGACTTACAGTTACACCTATTTATGCAGAATAAAAAGTATTTCACAGATTTAATTGTAATTTGGATGCTCTGGACACAGTCACAGAACAGCTCCATGGTGACCTTTCACGGCCACGTAAAAACAGCATGGAGTGTCTGGCCATTTGAACAAAGACAGGATCATGGAATGCCAGACAGGCTTGGCTTGGAAGGGACCTTCAAGGACATCCAGTTCCACCCCCTGCCATGGGCAGGGACACCTGCCACTACACCAGGGTGCTCCAAGCCCCATCCATCCTGGCCTTGGACACTGCCAGGGATGGGACAACCACAGCTTCTCTGGACAACCTGTGGCAGGGTCTCTCCAGCCTGACAGGGACAAATTCCTTCCCAATATTCCATCTATCCCTGCCCTCTGGCAGTGGGAGACCATTCCCCCTTGTCCTGTCCTGTCCCCCCATGCCTTGTCCCAAGTCCCTCTCCAGCTCTCCTGGAGCCCCTTTAAGCACTGAAAGGGGCTCTGAGGTGTCCCTGGAGCCTTCTCTTCTCCAGGTGAGCACCCCCAGCTCTCCCAGCCTGGCTCCAGAGCAGAGGGGCTCCAGCTTCTCCCTGGCCCCCTCTAGATTTGCTCCATCAGCTCCACATCCTTCTGAAATTGGGGACCTCAGGGCTGAGGCAGCTCTGCAGGTGAGGTCTCACAAGAGCAGGACAAAGGGGAAGAATCCCCCCTCTCCCTGCTGCCCAGGTTATAGGGGTGGTGCAGGGCTGCTGGCCCAATACCTGCTCCCCAACACCTGCTTGCACTGCCTTGCTGGAGGTACAATTCAGTCCCTTTCAGTTCCTCTAAATTTTCAGACACCCATTTTCCACTTACAATTCTGAACACACATTCAGCTAAATACAGGGCATGCTTATAGTGACACCCATCACATGAAGCAACCAGCTCCCAACAGCTCTGCAGAATTAAAGGAAGGCAAGAATCAGGTCAGTTGTTGCCCAAGAAGTTGTCTCACATCTTTTATTTCCCTTCTGTTGCGCAATTTCACATCAGATTTCTCTCGAAAGTGTGAATTAATTCACTTTCTAACCCTTAGGGTAAAATGTCCTTGATCACAAATGGCTTAAAATTATAAAGATCTGTTAAAATAATGTCTATTAGCAAAGTCACTTGCTTAAGAAATACCAACCATATTGGTTAAATGAAGTTAATGAATTGAAAACATCATGGAATTTATTTTTTTTCTAGAGGAATGAAAAACAGGGCTCACTAACAGATGTATTTACTTTGATAATGAGTTTTTTCTCATTGGACAAAAAACAGGGAAAGAATGCAGAGACTGGTGAAAAACAGACAAGTAGGTGCTGGACACCAGCCTGATAAACAGAACAGAATGGGATGGAAACTGGGCAGGAAGGCTTGCAGAGCTCAGCCACAGACTCATCTCTGGCATGATGGAAAGGGGATGGAACCACCAAACAAGATGGATTTGAGAGAGGTAAATGAGTGGATGAGAAAAGGCAAATTCTAACGGCCTTGGAGACCTGCAGTGAGCGGAGATGGAAAAAACCTGAATTCCTTGGATTATTTTGATAGAAGCAGGAAGACAGATGTGGCCCAGGAGGGCAGTTCCTCACATGGATTAAGAAGATACTCAGATTCCAAACAGGATCAAGAGAAAGATTTTTAACAACCCCCAAGTTCTCCATGAAGATGGGACTGAAATGCTCTCTCCCATATGATTCCTACCAAACATCAGTCAAGTCATTTGATATTTAGTGCATCTGTTCTTTTTCTTTTAAATACCTGAATTGCGGCTTGTGAAACTTTCCTGCCTCAGTATAACTGCAAAAATGCACATAATAATATATGATAAAAAAGCCCAGAGTCTGGAGTTGAGGGGCACTTCGGGAAGGACAACAGCAACCCACAGCATGTTACTTTGCTGCCATTAAAATCCCATTTTTCCCTTTCTCATCTATGTGCCTGCTGTATTTTACCTTATCAAGGAGAAGATGGCTGTGGCTGCAGAGATGCACAATGCTCAAGACAGATCTGAATCAAAAATCAGCCACCACTACTACCACTGATGGCTCTGTTGCTCCCATAGCCTTTTCCAAGAGTCTTTCCCATTGCTAAATGAAGTGGAATTCTCCAGCTTGCTCTTACCAAACACTGCACTGTGATTTCTCTGGAAACCCATGAAGTGCTGTTTGCTCCATTAATGCACCATCTCGCTCCTGATAAAGTCTTTGGCAGCTGTTTTGGACAGCAGCCCAAGACCTCAGCACACAAGTGCAGCCTTTCATGTCTGTGCAGCCTTTTTCCTAGGTTTATCTATGGCCTAAAGCTTCTAACCCTTTGTGCTTGCCCAAACTGCACAGTCATTTCAAACACTGCATTAAAACACCATCCCGTGCTACGAAAGGAAAAAATGGATGGTTCCAGGAGGCAGCTCCATGGCAGATGAGCTAGTGTGGCTCAGGAGATAAGAGACAGCTGCCAGAGATGAATATAAGCATTATTTATATGATATATCACCTTGCTGATTGCCAGAGGTGCTGGAGGTGCAGCCAGAGAGGATGGCAGCTCCCCTGCAGGGTCTCAAATCAAGCCATGGTTGCCACTGGTGCCACAACCACAAGAGACAAAACAAAGTAGTCTTGATTTTTCCCTGCAAAACCAGATCTCCTCTTGACTGCCCTCTCCTTGATTTCAGAAAGAGCTGTAGCTCCAGTGACACAGGGATGTACTCAAATGTTAATACCATGGTCAGACACAACCTCTGAACAATAAAGCATGAGCTACTGAATGATGAGAGAAGCTGATGGCACGTTATGTTTTGTAGGGTCTTCCTGAAAAACCACGTCCCATAATCCCTGTAACATCCCAAGGATGGGCACTGACTACATATAATATTGAACTCTCCTGGGTAAAATAAAGTAAAATTAAATCTTCTCTCTGCTGGGAAGAACTTGCTCAGCTGAAGATGATGGCATCAGCAACTACTGGCACACAGGAGGCACTGATTTTAATTCCTGGAATCCAACCTTCTCACTGGACTTCAGTGTTACATTTAACCTGTTATCTGATTTCGATCAAAGATTCACAGACTGTTTGAGTTGGGAGGGGCCTTAAAGCCCTGCCATGGGCAGGGAGACTTGTCCTTGCCAATGGCAGGGGGTGGAATGGGATGGGATGAGCTTTAAGGTCCTTCCCAACTCAAACCTGTCTGTGATTCCATGATGCCCATCCACAAACTGTCCCCACTTTGCAGTACCTTCTACCCAAAACATGCCAGAATAAAAGTTGTAGTTTTACCCAAACTACTACAAAGATGAACAGAACCAGGAAGAGTCAGTCTGGTATCAATTCATAAGCGAAGGAGAATGTTTCAAGTGAGCTGCCAAGCATTCAAACCACTGTTTCTAAAAAAAAAAGCCCCAAACCACAGGACTGTGTTTCCAATCAGCACACAAGAAGAAGGCAGGAGCACACAGACAGCCAGGAATGTGACATCACTGCAAATCCAACAAAGGCGGTCTCTCCACGCGCTCTGGGGCGGCAGCTCAGGAAAGGGGAAGAGAAAAGGCTTGGCTTGGAAAATAAAACTACAGTCTCAGCTGTGATGCCTCCAAAACACCAAAGGAAAGGATTCCTTCAGGCCAACTCTGCCCATTCAAGACTATTAAAGGTCACAGCAGGATCCTGAGGGCACAGATCTCTCAGAAGCCAGGCTGGGATCATGGAATGATCACACTCACTTTCCAAGAAAAGCATTTTTGCGTGGAGTTGTCATCTCCACACACTCCAACACTGATGAAAGGGACCGGCAAACGTGAGCTGCTGTGTCAAGCACAGAAAGTGAAACATTCCAGAATGGAGCAGATGTACATGGGAACCTCATCAAAGCTCAAAACCCAACCTAAACTTAAATCAAAAGCTTTTTATGTGGAATTCCAGACCTGCTTGGGCTGGAAGGAACCTTAAAGCTCATCTCAACCCATTCCCTACCATGGGCAAGCCTCATCCAACCTGGCCTTGGACATTTCCAGGGATGAGGCATCTACCACCTCTCTTGCAACCTGCTCTTCTTGATGGTGTAAAGAAGCAAGAACATGACAAAATGACATTATGTAATCCTTTTGAGAGCCTTGGGAGCAGAGTCTTTTCCAGACAAACTCCACTGAAGCTTTCAGTGTACCAGGCTATGAAAAAACCCTCAGGCATCTGAAGAATAAAGCAGCTGCTGTATCCATCAGGAAAGTCAGCTGCCCATGAGCTACAGAGGTCGTGGTGGGAGAGCCATGTCTGCAAATCCTCAAACCCTCAATGGCTCCATCCATTGGTGTCAACTGTAAAGCTCCTTTGTTAAATACACAAGAATAACCACCCTGTTGGTTCCCAAGAGTCCAGTGAGTCATGAGTGGGGATTATCAGACATCAGTAGTCTTTGTGAAGTCCCAAAATGTCAAATGAATCCCACTCTTCCTTCCTGATTCAGACAGATCTGAATTTAAGTCACTCCTCCTACTCCCAGAGCCAGAGGAAGACCAGGAGAAGGCCTCTTACCATGGGGAGGTTCCAGTTGGAACATCTCAAATTCTGCTCAGTGAACAGTGAAACTGCTCCCAGAGTGAGGTCACTGCTGGATAAAATTTGGAGTCAGGATGCTGATGATGTAAGGAGGTGAATAAAAGCACAGGAGGTGCTCATCTTAACACAATTCACAGCTTCTTCCAAAATGATTTTGTCATGGAGATCACATCAACCATTCCCAAAGGAGCCTTGTGCTCCTCCATCTTCCCCCACAGCCACCACAGCCTGATCTTTCCTTTCTTCTACTGATATTGGTGACAAACCTTTCTAAGGGGACACCTGAGATCTGGGAGCAGCCATATCACCAAAAACACTTGGGAAAGCATTGAGAAACTCATGCTGAGCCACTCTAGTTCTAAAGATGTTTATTCCAACAGAAAGAGCATCAAGATAAGACTGTTCCCAACTGTGTCAATACCCCACAGATGTTAGGCAGCAGGTCAAGGGAGGGGATTCTGCCCCTCTTTCCTGCTCAGGTGAGACCCCACCTGCAGAGCTGCCACAGCCCTGGGACCCAGCACAGGAAGGACGTGAAGCTGCTGGAGAGAGTCCAGAGGAAGCACCAGGAGGATCAGAGGAATGGAGCAGCTCTGCTGGGAGGAAAGGCTGGGACAGCTGGGGGTGTTCACCCAGAGAAGAGAAGGCTCCAGTGCCTAAAGTGGCTCCAGGAGAGCTGGAGAGGGACCTGGGACAAGGGCCTGGAGGGACAGGACAAGAGGGAATGGCTTCAAACTGACAGGGAGTACGATTAGATGGGATATTGGGAAGAAATTTTTGGCTGTGAGGGTGGTGAGGCCCTGGCACAGGTAGCCCAGAGAAGCTGTGGCTGCTCCTGGATCCCTGGAAGTGTTCCAGGCCAGGTTGGATGGGGCTTGGAACAACCTGGTCCAGTGGTAGGTCTCCCTGCCCATGGCAGGAGCTTGGAACAAGAACATCTTTAAGGTTCCTTCCAACCCAGACCACTCTATGATATCAGGATTCTAAGAACCCTCCAGCAGAAAGGTAGCTATAGCTCAGTTCTCAACTTTTCTGGTCACTTTTTTATTTCTGTGCCCAAGACGAAGGAAAAAAGTAGAAACACCACATTGATTAAATGTCCATCACAAAGACCCAGTGAGAGCCCTTGTGTGCCCTTTGTTAGGGCACATTCCACCTTTGCACAAAGGCAACACTTCACTTTGAAAGATTAAAGCTCAGTAACAGTTACTGAGCTTAAAAACACCCTCAGAGTGGGAGAAAAGATACTTTTTTGTCCCTTTGGAAAAAGGAGTCAAAATATCTACAGCTGACCCCAGAATGACAACAGGATGTGTTTATTCAGTTGTGACACAACAGGCTGGTTGTGAGATGCTATTCAAGGTGCTGTAAATTCTCACACAACCCTACAAAACAAGAGGGAATGGAGGGACCAAGAGTGGTGTGATGCTCAGTGTTCCTAATCTGGGGGATATAAGAAAATTAGAGGCAGAAACAGCCAAAACCAGTAGTTCAGCAGAAGAGAATTTATATATTTTAAGGAATATAAGAGGAAAAAATTTGTTTCTCTTTACCAGTCACAGAATAGAATTCAGAATTCCTGAAAATCACATTTAGATCCCATATAACTACAGTGGAGTCTGAGAGAAGCTGATGGAGTTGTTGCTTCTCCAAAGCATCACACAGGGGACCAGGTTTTGAGGGGTCTGAGGAAAAGCTACTGGGAATCTCCTATGGAGATGTGCAGCTCCTGCCATACAAGAACTACCACTAACAAAAGCAGGGAAAATTTCCTGGAGTCTTGGGTCAGCACTCTGCTGTGGATGAATCAGTGCTCCAGCTTATGGAATGACATCTGGAGATGAACACCTGCACCACACACACACTGAGCAATGCACAGCTCTGCTTTGGACAACTCTCACACAACCACAAGTCATTAAAGCACTTACAAACCATCAGAATAAAGTACAAATCTGCCTTCCAGGAATGGAATAGAAGAAAAGTCAATCATTTCCTAGATTAGGACACCCTACATTCTTCTCCTACATTATTTTGACATCAATAAATAAAATCTGAAAGAAACTCTGAGTGTGCATCTCGAAGTGTTGAAAACCATTCCAAGAGTTGCCTTTTAGTAACAAACATCATGTACTGACCTCTGCCAATTTGTATGGTAAGATCAGCTTCTCTCCCACTGTCACTGTCTTTCTGGTCACCAGGGCCTCAAACAGCATCTCTTCTTTCACCTAAAACAAAAGTACACATGTTCATGATTATTCTAGTGTTCTTTTTTTATTTTAAATCCAGTTTAAAAAACGCTAACATTTAAACTCAAAAGAATTGAAGCTCAGTGTAAACACATCCAAATAAAAAAATTTAATTAAAAAAAGTAATTAAACCACTTTTGCCAGCCATTGCAGAATTAAGTTCAACAGGTAAAAAACATGCCATTGGGAGGAGCCAACTCAGCACATAAATCCAGCATCAGAAACCTAACACCAGGGTATTCAAAGGAACCTGATTTTCTGCATTCAGGCATTCCACTTGTAGCAATTTCCCATTGGTTTCCTTATTCCCAGTGCGGCTCCTCCCTCCCACACTTTCTCTTGGCAAAATAAGTCAACTTTCTAGTGTTGTCAAGATGAAATCATACAAATTACTCCAGAATAAGCCAAGCAGAGTGATTGGTTTCAGAGATATCCAAGTGAAGGAGGGATTTTGTGCTTTTCAGGGTGGGGAGGAGCCAGAAGGAGGAAGAAACTCTTGGAAAAGCACCTGATATTTACTCTGCTATTGGCACTGGATGTTTACTCCCTAAAGCCCCAGTTCCTGGCAAGGTGACAGTCTTTAATCAGCCCTCAAAGGTTTGCAGAACAAAACTCAGTTGTGTGATCACAGACACTTCAGCAAAGAGGAAAACAGTGCTGACAAATAAAGTGATAAGTGCAACGTTGGGAAAAAGCCACTTTCCCCATCAGTTTCAAGACCCTCTTTCTTTGAGGAATTCAGGTGTCCTCTCTCCCAGAATACATCAGTTAGACCTAAAGACTTTGAGTCCTTGACTGATCTTCTAAATCTAGACTTCCAAGTCAAAAAAGACATCATGAGTCTGGGTGCAAATCTTGGAGTCCAGAATTACTGGATGTGGATTGATACACAGAAGCTGCACTGAAGTCTCTGCAAACTGTTCATCCTACCTGAAGGACTCCATGCAGGCACCAGACCTCCTCTGAATATCTCTGATGGAGACCAAAATCCACATTCCTGAAGCCATCCAAGGCCATATTTTTATCACAGGGAAAGCATTTATGATTTGACACGGAAAATGGGAAATGTAGAGGTCTAACAATTGGACTCAATGATCTTAGAGGTCTTTTCCAACCAAAAAAATTCTATGATTGTATGCACTTTGACTTAAGGGTTTAATCCAGGGATTAGTGTGAAGAAGAAATGCAAAAAAGCCAGTGGAAGATCAGGAATCTCACAAACCAGAGCAATAATGGTGCCCTTTGGTACAAAAACCTCTTTCTGCCAAAACTACTATCATGGGAGTCTCCCTGATAAAATCCAGGGTGTTTTTATATAACCAACTCTTCCTTCAACAAGAACTTATTGCTGTGGAAATCAGAACACATCAAGTCACTTGTATATGATGTCATCTGCCAGGAAGGTCTCTATCATTGGAAATGGCACTTCAAGGTTCATTTCTTTAGTGTTCAGCACTACTCAGGAGCCCCCAGTTCCTACAATCCAGTTTTACTTTTCTAAATCAAGCAGGGAAAAAAATAATCTCCTGGTTCATCCAGAGATCCACAGCAAGATATCACATTTGGTTTCTATTCCTCTACATTCACCAAAATATGTGATTTTGTAATTTTCGGCTCTGCAGACACTTTTCCAGCAGCTCTCAACTGCGGGACCATCGGCTGCTCTCCCTCAACTGCACAACTTGGAACAAAATTGAGTTTCACACCATCCATTATCCCACTTCAGGGATGCTGCAAACCCGCAGCCAGCATGCTGGCTTTTTTTAATTATCCAAGGCAACAAGGCAGAGGGGTGTCAGATGGTTCCTAATCAAAACAGTCCAAAGAAATAATCCTCGACAACATAAACACTTCCAAGTCCCAGATTTGTCAGCAAACACAGGGATTTTAAGCAATTTAAACATCTACCCACGCCATCCCTCACCATCCCCATCTAATGGTCACCCCGGTTCTTTCTCCCCCTGCTCTCTGGATGGAGAGAACCTGTGGATGTGGATCTGTCATCTCCTGACCTGGGGAGATCCCACCGAATCATCCTCTTGTACAAAACACTCTTGGCAAGGATGGAAATGCAATCCCTGCATCTCCCCAGGCCTCTGCCTGCAATTACCACCCAGTGGAGCTTGATCTTGATTCCTTCATCGCCTCTGATGAGCACCACGGGTGCAACCAAATCATCCTAATCTTCATGCAAGGTCACAGTGTGAAAGCAGCTGACTCCTGATGCCAGGGAGGAGCCACTGGAGTTTTCCAAAGATAAACTCAGCACGTGCCAATGACTAAGGGCATGGAGATACTTGCAGTTTCCCCACATTCTACTTCTCCTCCTCCACTAAGTGTGAAACACTAAAACAGGGACACCCATTGATGCAGAGTAGGAAAGAGGAGATCACCACTTACTCCTTTACTTTGTGCCTTAGGAGTTTCACTCTTGGGTCACGTTTCATGGATTTTTGCTTCCTAGTGCTAAAGGGCATGGCCTGCTCTCCCTCTTAAACACAGCCTGCAGGAGTTTAGATCTTAATTACAGGGACAAAATGCAGATTTAAGACTTTGTTGCCACAACTGGGCCCAGAGAGGTCTGGAGGCCTCCAGCTCCATGAGCCAGTGAGGGGTGACCGGCAGCACCACAGCTGGGAACGTCAGCAGAGCACGGCGGGAGCAGGGAGCCAGCAAGGGCTGGGCTGGAGCCAAGGCAGGCAGAGACTGCTCCTCCAGTAAAGCTGGGGTATTATGTTAGAGCAGCTGAAGAAAGATGAACCATTTCCAGCTGGAGAGCAAGAAAACACCAGGTTTTGTCTCTCCTCCCATATTTGAGAAAGGGATTACAGCGCTGAGTGTTCCCTCTAAAGATGCCTCGTGTGGAGTAACAGAAAATAAATTCAGATTTCTATCAGTTTTTCTTGGAAAAGAGCTGAACCTTTTCCTCAGACTTTCTTTCAAATAAGCAGAGAGTTAGCAAGGACACGAGGGAATGGCTGGAGCTGTGTTAGGGAGGTTTAGGTTGGATATTGGGAAAAGGTTCTTCACCCAGAGGGTGGTGGGGCACTGAACAGGCTCCCCAGGGAATGGTCATGGCCCAAGGCTGCCAGAGCTCAGGGGGTGTTTGGAAAACACTCTCAGGCACAGGGTGGGATTGTTGGGGTGTCTGTGCAGGGCCTGGAGTTGCACCCAATGGTACTTGTGGATCCCTTCCAACTCAGCATATTCTGTGATTCTCTGAAGTTTTCTGACTCTAATTCTGGCTCAAAATTTTGCATCCGATGATGATGTCCCTACTCACTGCAGGGGTGTTGGACCAGAGGAACTTTGGAGGTCACTTTCAGCTTCAATCATCCAGTGATTCTACAAAACATCATCCGGAAAACAGATCCAGAAGAAAAAGCTGGAAGCAAGCACTGTCTACTTCATAATCCTCACCCCCTCCCCAATTAATTTCCAAGACATTTATCACAGGAGGAGCCCCAGTGCCTGTGGGATCCCTCTGGGAAGCTGAAGGTCATTTTTTAGTGGAAGAACAACTTGAGCACATAAATCTCCTGCAGAGGCCAACTTTAACTCCAAACACAAATGTGCACTGGGAGATCTGGCAAAACTAATTTAGGGCACTTGATAACTTGTATTTAACTTTATTTGCATTGAGGTTAGGTATTGCATTGGTCACCTAAACCTAAAAACTGAATTTGAAACTGCTCCACTGAGCAAAGACAGAATTTATCTCCTTCCTCAATGCTCCATCCATGGAAATAATTTCCCATATTAGTAAACACACACAATTAAAACGTTCCTACTGTTCCAATGGAAAACAAGAAGTCTCTTTTAAGGTCAACTAGATAATCTCTAATATATTATTTTTGTTAATAAGGCCACAAATGAGCTTTTCCAAGCTTTTCCCTCAGAAACACAAAAGTTTTACCCAGTTTTACACAACCCTCTATGATTTCTGCCCAGGCTCTGGGATATTTGCAGCACTTGCACAGAACTCCACGTCTGCTTGATCCATCAGGCAGCTTTGACATCATTCCCCGGCACAGCATTTCAGCAGAGTTTAAACAAAGGCCCTGAAAAACCTGCCAAAAGCATCACATAATCCACACGCTATGTCTATTCCTGAAAAAAAAAAAAAAATGGAATTGGGGTTTTACTGTTAATGAAACAATGATCTGCAGAGTCTGGCCAAAATCCTATACTGCAGTTTCAACAAATGCTTCTCTGGATGGTTTAATAAAGCAAAAACATATTGGATGGGGTTGTTGGTATCTAAGAAAAAGCAAATCCATCGCAGATCATCATCTCCTCCCAGATTCCTTCAAAAAATCTCTGCATTAGCTTCATTTTCTAGGGACACAAATCTCATTACACAGAGGGAGGATAGCTGTGCAGTGGTGTTGCATTAACTGGTGCAGCAGGGAAATCCCCCCAGTTATCATCTGAGGTTCCAACACAAACCAACCAGCTCACAAGAATTTGGGTCAGATTTCCCTTTGCAGTGGGAGAGGACCTTAATTTTGCCCAAGCTTTTCATTTCAGCCAGGCTGGTGGTTCCCTTCCTGCCCTTGGAGGCTACATCCCCATCGGAGCCGTGCGGGAGCACCTCTGCATGCCCTCTTAGCTGCTCTCAGAGATGGCCAACACAGCTCCAGTTGGATTTTTTCCTTCTCTTTTCCATGTCAAATCCTTGACTGAACAAATCCAATGAGTCTTTTGGTAATAAAAATCAATCCAAAAGTTCCCCCAAGATAAGGAAGTATCAGATCACAGTTTCTTCCGTCCCTGTGCTGTGCTTCAGATGGTCCCACCAAGCAGCCGGTGACCAAAGGAAAGGAAGTTCAACTCTTTGTCAACTCATATTACTTTTATTCTATGATGATTTTTCAGTTATTGGTGTCTAATGCCAAGATCTGGAGAGGGGATTAACAACTTTTTCAAGCCAATTCATAATTTTAGCAACAATGGGAAAAGCAAAACTGTTCAGTGACCACAAAAAAACCAATGTAGTAAAAATAATTACCCAAATGAGACAAAATACAAAGTGTCAAATGTTTTAACTGGTATTTTAGGTCTCTGGCTGAGTAGAATTCATTACACTTAATGCAGAGAGTTGTAAGTAGCCAACTAATGAATAAAGAGTGGTGTCTGCTCTTTTTAATGATGTTTCATCTGTTTGAACCCTTTGGTTCTTCCTTTGGGTCAAACCTGAATAAGCAGGAACATCTGTTAAGGTCTGCAAAGAGAAACATGGCATTTCAAAAGGGGAAATCAAGTCTGAAAATGAGATTATTGGCTTTATTTCAGCTGGTTTCAGTGGCTCTATTGAAAGCTTTACACTCAGAGGCAGCAAATATTTCCAGTTCCATGGACCAATTATCACTGAAATGCAACTTCAGGGACAAACAACACCACTTACCCAAACCCAGTGATGCATTCATCAGATCCCACCTCAATGCATTGTCCCAATCTAATTAACAAGCATTTTATATTCTGGATGGTCATTTAATTTGCAAAAAGAATGAACAAGATGAACAGAAATCTATCAATTTGCTCAGCTACATCAGATCCTAGTGGTTTGGTGGGTTTTTTTTTTCAAATGGTGAAAAATAAATATACTTATTTATTTTTACATCTTGTCGACACTACCTGGGGGTGCTGTTCCAGCCCACAGCATTAAGGCACTGTTGGATTGACATGGCTCAGCCAATGCATCATTTCACATAATCACGTGTAAAAACCACCCCATGACCTCCCCACGTGCAGATGTTGCAGAAGGGTTTGTTTGCAAAGGCAAAGACCCAAAGCCTGGAACCTTTACAGATCTCTGAGTCGCTCTCTTACTCAAAACTTTTTTAAAAAGCAATTACTTAACTGACTTGGCCACATTTAACAGGGTAAAATCAACAACATTCTCCTCCCCACTCATATTTTCCTTCTGTTTATTTCTGCAGTCTCCAAGGCCAAGATGCAAAGAGCATCCAGCTGCTCAGACCATATTTTACAGAAGCCTTCCCCTCCCTAAATTCAAAGCTTTAATGAAGTGCTAAGAAAATCCCTGAGAGCCCAAGTTGTGTAGGTAGGGAGATAACACAACATTTAATGGAATGAATGGGAAGAGCACCACGTGTACACAAAAGGACAAGTCGCCTTCTCAGTCACATAAAATCAGCACAAATTCACCTTCCAGACCATCCAGGGAGTACAAAAGGGTAAACACAAATGTTGCTATAACCAACTACAAGAAAAACATTTCAGTTGCAAGAGGTTTAGAGCATTTCAAGTGAGGTGAGATAGCAAGGGGAGCTTCTGGCCACTTCAATCCATGTCAGGAGGTTTTTGCACTCAGCTCTTGAAGGCTGAAGGCCAGCAGGACAGGTTGGCTCCTTCAAGACTTTCCTCATGAAAAGCAATGCCACAGCTTCTTAACCTCCTTTGGCTGACAGAGCCAATCTTCTAAGAACTTATTTAATGCTTTTGCACTGATTTACAGAGCTGGACATGGCCTGGGCCAGCTGGGCTGAGACCTACAAACCCCTCCCAAGGGATACCAGCAGAGCAGTGGCTCACAGAGGCCAAGGTACCAGGTCCTAAAAAGTAGATAATCAACAGATGCACCAAAGAACTCCATAACAGGCCCATAAATAGAGACTAGAGGGATGAGATGGGCCTCCAGCATCTCAAGCCCAACCCTTGTGGACGCTGGCAGGTAATAACAGGCGAAAAAACCAGCGAGGGAGCTGACCACCTCCTACAGCCAGCATGGAACCACAACATGGGGCTATGGTCGTACAACTGCTCAAGTTCCTCAGACAGACTTTGGAACAGATTTGAGGAGCACCAGCTGATGGCTGGCAATTGAAGACACTGCCATGTTGGACAGCAGGTTTGCTTTGCATCTAGACCCTGCAGCCTCTCACATTTAATCACAGAAACAGGATTTTCAGTCAATGAAACCTGAAGTTGAAGAGTAGGGGCAAAAACCCTACATGAAAAACCTCTTTAAAAAAGTTCCTGTACCTTTTCCCTGGCAAACATGAACAGCCCATGGGAAAGGAAATACACAAGAACTTACTCTTTGGTGAAACTGGAAATAAATTGTGCATGTTTTGGGTCCTAAATCAGAGGTGGCTTGTTTGGTGTAAAAGTTTCAGGAGGGAAAGCAGAGCCTTACCTCCAGCAGCTCTGACACGACAGGAAGGATTTCAGGGTTACAGATATCGATGGAGTCATCCCTGTAGGTCTTCTTCTTGTACCGGATGTTCCCCAGGTGCAGGATCGCCGACAGTAGAGAGAAAATCCTAAATAGAGAGAACTCATTTTCACTTGGTTTTTAATAAAGTGAATGAAGAAGCAAATTTCACCCCCAAGGGCCGTGTCCCTCTTCAGCTCATTCTTTTAATTTTCAATCCAAAGCATCCACTTTGCCTCACGTCAAAAGGATTTTCATTTAGTCAAGTACCAAACTTGCATCCATAAGGTTTCCTTGAAAATTCTTTTAACACATCAAACCTACAGTTACAAAATGACAGTCCATGTTGCAAGAAAAATATAAATCCCCCAGTAATCTTGATATCCAGATTAAATATTTATCATACAATTACCTAAATTAAGGGGTAGAGTGGGCATGGCTATGCAGGTGATCTCTCTTAGTCCCCTGGGATATGTGTTTTTGTCACCTTTTTATGCTGTACAAAACAGCATAAGTGCTTTTATAATATATAAGCAACTGAGACAAAGAAAAGATGTTACACTTCAAGTAAATCTATCCAACTAATTTTTCTGTTTTGGAGGGAGTTTGGTCATTTTTAAGTTATCTCTCCTCCAAACAAAATTAGGGTCAGACACTCAAAGAATATCCTGAGTTGAAAGGGACCCACAAGACTCATCAAGCCCAAGTCCTGAGCCATGGCTGGCTTCAGCTATAAATCCTGTCTGTCCCTATTTCTACACTCCCTTGGGAGCCAAAAATGAATAAACCCAAATGTGATTCCTATCTATGCCACCAGCTTGTCTGGACAACACACCTTCACCTCTCCAAGTCGTCCCTTATCTCCAAAACAGGGATACTGACTCCTTCTTGTGAATTTAGGATGCAATTTTATAAAAATTTCTCTTCTCTGTTTCCACAAAGGTGAAACACCATGTTTTGCTATAAAGAAATTACTTTTCAAAGTATAGTAGTATTTAAAACATCCTTCCTATGTCTGAGCTGAAGGTGGTTCCTTATTTGTGCTGCAGTTGTATAACGCCAAGCAAAATAAATCTGCTCGTGTAGTGAAGAATCCACTTCATTTTTGACATGCAAAATTCACCAGGAGCCACTTGTGTGCCAAGAAAAATCATTGCACAGTAAATCAGAAGTGAGAATTTACTGCATCACCCGACTCTGCTCAGTCCTGACACTTCCTGATTGCTTTGCTCAGGCAATTAAACCCCTCAACAGGCTTTAGACAAACCTTGTCCTGAAACCAGATAAAGCAGCCTCTGACACAGAACATATTCACACAAGTCTGGATCCTTGGGTTTATCCATGTGTGTGGGGAAGATAGAGAAAAAGCAGTTTTAATTTCATAATTGATTTGTTACAAGTGAGGGACAAAGGACGAGCTTCCAATATTTCTCAGCTGGGTGAAAATATCTTTGAGGTAATTTTTTATGTCAAGTTCTTCCCAATCTACTCAAGCCTTTCAAGCCAAAAATCAACACAGGAGGGATTATTTTGTGGGTTTGGTTGGAGATGATCCTTTATGAACCCTCCAATTTCATGGTGTCAATGGTGTTGTAACCCAGTTAAGGTCCAATTTTTGAACCAGCACATCCAGTGAATTAGTGAAAAAGGCCAGTTGGAAATGAGTCTACAGACCTAGAATTGCATGCAAAGGGTTACATTTGATGAGGGATAATGAGGATTTCTGATTAAACCAGGCTCTGGATTCATGACATGCAGAGTGAGGCGTGATTATTCATGAACACTTAAATACTTCAAGATGTCAACTTCTGCCAACACTCCATTTGCAGGAAGAGAATTGTTAAATACAGCAATGATCATGGAATCACAGAATGGTTTGGGTTGGAAGGGACCTTAAACTCATCTGGCTCCATCCTGCCATGGGCAGGGTCACCTTCTACTAGATCAGATTGTTCCAAGCCCCATCCAACCTGACCTGGGACACCTCCAGGGATGAGGCAGCCGCAGCTTCTCTGGACAACATCCTGTCAATGGAGATGACACTAAGCAGGAGAATCTCCAAGCTATTAAAATGGAAAATAAACTCACTGTCTGCGTGTCTTGGGCAGAAACCCCACCATCTCCATGGCGAGTTGCAGCCGCTCAAAGTCGTGCTTCAGGTCCTCCCCTTCCACGGAGAAACAATCCTGTTGGATCAAACACACAGAGGAACCACTGACACAAATTAACACCACATCAGGTCCAGATGGCCAAGTCAGTGCTCTGTAAAGAGCATTGAGTGATCTCCAGGTCTTTTATCAGCAACATTTCCAACCTGGCACTGGAAAAATAACATTTTTGGCTAATATTTTCTGGAGATACATCCTTTCTAAGGCAAGAGATGAGTCACCTCATTCCAACAGTACAGTGAGAGTTGCTCCGTGTGGGACAACTCACACACAAAAAGGATGGGAAACAAAAGCAAGATGAAATCCATTCACATTTACAGGCAGTTTATTCCACATTCTGTCCTATAACTAAAGAGGGAAATTCAGTTTTTAAATACAATCCAGATAACTTCATGTGAATGATCAGTGCATTAAATCCTGTGTGGGAAAGGCAAAGCTTTCAATATATTTTTCAGTAACTTTATTTGAACTACCAAGAAGTTATTTCAAAATTGGGAGAATTTGAAATCCAGGATGTTTTATACTTCTTGGAGGCTCACGTGCCCAAACAGTTTATTTTACCTTAATATCAGTCACTGGCACGTTCAGAAAAATCAAGTGACATTCCAGGCCCAACCAAAGTTGTCCTGCACCAATATTTAGGGAACAGAAATGTTCTTTAAATGAATATATAGACCATTAATGACAAATTTCTTCTGCTTTGGCTCACTGTAGGCCTCCCATGGATTATTTATTCTTCTCTCTGCCTTCCTAGCCTATATTTAATATTTTACCCATTGCTGCCTACAAAAATTACCCATCTATGAATCAAAATTAGTTTATTGTGCATCACAAAATATTGTGTTATTTTAAACCTCAGAGTATTTCACTAACACTTAAATTGAGACTTTCTGCAAGTAATTAGAGACTTTCCACAAATTAATCCAAGTGTAAATATAAATAAAAATTCTATAAAATTCTATAAAAGTTTATTAAAATAATACAAATAAAAATTATAGCTGCAGTTGGAATTAATTAAGCAGCTGAATGTGCTTAATATAGTTCATTTTGATCATTTTCTGAACATCATATTTATCACACAAGCAAATGTGCAAAAAACTTTGCACAAATAATTAGGAAAGTCTGCATTAAACAGGTTTATGTAAATCATTGAAAAGCCACTTGCACTCACTGATAGCACAGAAAATTAATCATAAATACAGAATAGACAGAATGAAGTTATTTTATAATATCAGCTTTGTGTTTTACAGCATTTAAAGCCTCACAACCATATCAGCAAAGATCTTCATCCCACTCCAGAGCATCATTACAGCCATAGTTATAATTAGAGTAGAAAACCCTTATTTAAGATGGGTATTTATTTATATTGCTTATATATTTAAATGTCAATGTTATTAATTATTATGTTGTTTACATATTTAAAATATTTATTGCAAACTAGGAGACTCCCACACAATTGCACTAAAAGCCAGAGAAGTGTAATTGGACAAGAGAATCGAATTTTTTTATCAATTGTCCTCAGGGACAAGTTAATGCTTCATGGGCAAAGTGAATTTGGAGCTGTTGAACAGTAAAACCATTTAAAACCACGCACAGCATCGATGAAGGAGGGGATGGAAATTCCAGGAGAAAATACCAGCCTGCTTTAGGAAACAGTCATTAGAAAAGGGCATTTTCACCTTCCGTTAGGAGGTGATCGGAAACAACCCTGCTCCAGAGCTATCCAAAGGAACACAACAACGACATCTCCACCAAGGGCAGGGACACCACAGGCACCAGCACTGATTATTCACACCATAAAACCTCAGGATAAGACCTTGTCCCTCCTAAACTCCAGCCCTGGCTTCCTCAGCCACTGCATTTGCTCTGACAACTCAGCAGAAGTTCCCACCCCTGTTCCGGCAGGACCTGGACTCGGCAGGACAACAACATACTCACAAATCCTGCAAATTAGGCTGGTTTATAGCTTTTTTTAAAGACACCAAGTGGTGCTTTTAGTGGCACTCCACATTCCAAGAGATATTTTCATTTTCTGGCATCATTCCTCCAAAATTAAGTCACGAGTCAACAGCAAAATACCCCGGACAACTCTGAAGTAGCACAATCTACGCCGAAGGCAATTTAATTAACGATTTACATAACAATTGCCCGACTCATTAATCCGCGTGGAAAGGCTTTTAGCAAATTCTCTACTTAAAAGTGGATGCTCTCTGCAGTGTTTCAGCACGGGACCGCTTCCTAATGGATGATAAATGGAGGATAATTATAAAATAGAGGAGTGTTCTTGATATTAGAGCAGACAAGCATCACAAAGTCCATCCCCACAGACCTAACTTGCCGTTAATATCCAGCCACAGCAATTAGTTTCCCAGCAAAAGTGAGTCCCGTGCTTCCTACAGTTACACCGAAGAGATCCGTGGATTTCCATGGAAAATTTAAAGAGGATAAATCAGAGTTTCTTTATAAACTTGGTGTCTGCAGCAGGTTGAGTCCACAGGTATGGGGAGAAGCCCAGGGTAGGCTTAAGAGTGAATCATCAACTGAAGCCAAGGTGTGATTTACCAGGCCTGTCACAGAAAATGATCCCAAATAAAATTATCCTACATAAATTAGCAAATAGACAGCCAAATGGTAATGAGACGTGGTTTTGTTGTGCAGAATAAGGACGCAGACGTGGCAGCCCCCAGGCTGGCAGGGTGTTCTTGGTTATGCCAGGAGAAGTTACAAAATTTTGGGGTTGTTTTAATTTTAATCCCTTCAGCAAATTGTCCCAACCCATTCCTAAAGCAAGTAAGGGCTTTCCAACTTATAAAGGGTATCAAGGTCTAGAACAGCACCTGCTGATCACTCCCTGCTCCTGCAGGACCCCTAATGATGCTGATGGATTAAGGATGCCAAAGCAATATTCAATATTTTTAACCTTTTGAGGGAAATTGCCTCCTCCCCTCCTAAGGATTTGCAGGGAAATGTTGCTGTTAAGACACTTGCTCAGCCCGAGTGAATCCCAGCTCCTTCCCAGATCATCTCTTACTCTTCCAGATGCATCAGCAAGACTTTGGCAACCATCAAGCACATGGGAAAACTAGCAGGAAGGACAAGCAGCTGATGCCAAACATGCTTCCACATGCAGGACACACCCACAGGGAGCACCACGGGACACACAGACACCCAGAGCATGTCAGTGGCACAGGAGGAGGAAAGGGGAGAAGCTTCACCATTCCCTTTTTTGGGGCGATCCATTTGGAAAGGATGATCATGTCAGCAGAAGTATTTTAGGAGAAGGAATTGTTTCTGCCCTCTGAAGAGTATCAGGATTTGATTTTCTCACAGATGGCTGGGGGAGTGTTTTTGGGTTTGTCTGTTTTTTCCTGGAAGCTGGAGAGCAGATACACCACTGCAACCAGCATGAACTGATGCATCTCTTGGGGCTTCAAGACACTGATTTGCTGTTTTATTGGAATGGAATTTCAATTTTCACACTGCTGCCATGTCACAATTTCCATAAATCATCACATATTCCATCAGGAAGTGATGAAAACCCCCTCAGTTTTCTAAAACTGAGATGTCTGTAGAGAGCTGACCATCTCCAACTGCTGAAGAAGCTTTCCAGACGGAAGGAACCATAAAAGGGCAAGGGAAAAAACATCTGTACTGTAACAAGCAACACCACTGCAGGGCAAAGGGTGGTTAAGGGGTTAAATTTCATTGGATTTGGCTGTCTTGGTGTCCCTAAAAAACTCAAGTGAGAGCAGCCCTGCACCAGCAACACAGAAGAGGCAGGTTCTTGTACTGACCAGCTCCGAGTCATAGCAATAATCATCCCAGCTCTGTCTGAGGGGTTTCTTTGTCATCTGAAAGCAAGGCAGAGCAGGTTAAGTGGTGTTCCCACCCCAAATCACCCCGACAACCTGCTCCCTAACCAGCAAAATAATTGTTATTCTGCAGAGTCATTCCCTAGTTTCATTTGTTTTAAGGGAAGATTTATGATGCTTTTGCATTCCTGGTGCTGGTTCCTGCTCACAGTGAATCAGCGAGGCCCTCTCATCAATAATGCCCATGGATACTAAAAACTTCTCTTCCAGAGTTGGGCAAACCCTTGGTTTACCTGGAGCTGAAGAGTCATTGATGTCAAAATCCCACTGAAGAACAGATTTGATTTGTTTCTACTCTCAGCCTCTGCTCCAGACAAACACAAGTGCAGCAAAAATGAGATTCTTCCAAGCAACACTCCAAAGCTTTTCAGCAATTTGTGTTTTTCCAATCAGACAGGGATGGAGTTGAGAGAAGTCAAAGCATCTGCCAGTGACCAGTCCCAGGAGGGACAGAGACAACACTGGAGCTCTGGAGGAGCTGAAAATAAGGATCTAAACCTGCAAATGAAATGATTTCTAAAGGGATAGAAGTTAACAACCAGCACAGAAAATATCCAGTGAGCTGCAGGGTGTGCAGGGTGAGTGCACCTGCCAGTGGGGGAGAGATGGAAAAGCCCCCCATACTCAGTATACTTTGAGTAAATTTGCATTTAATAATAAATTGAACTCTTTATTTTCAATCTGCTCCTTGCATTTACAGGGCAGATTTTGATGAAGCACCTGAATAGATTATTTCTCATCTGCAAAGTAAACTCCCCATTTGCTTTGCATAACACAGCAAGAGCCAAGGAACCTGGGAGGAGGAAAGTAAAGCCTGACTCAGGGCTGAGTCACTCCTTCAGGGGCCTGGTTCAATATTTAATGGCTTCTCTATATGAATATTTAATTTTCAGTAAAACACTTCAGTGCATGTCTGAGCTGGTTCTTTTTCCTTTTAGAAAGGCAGGGTCTTCTTCAGGACACACTTAAGAAGAGACAGCAAATGTTTGAAGGTCACTTTATAATTTTTCTCTTAAATGTTTCCCAAGTTTATTTTTCCATTTCTCCACTACTTCTTTTTCCCTTTTTCTCCTTATTTTCCTTTTTCTTTCTCCTGCAGGGCAGGGAAAAGCTGCTACTGCACTGTCAGATGGTCTTCATGTGAAACCATGCCCAGACCACATCTAAAGGCACTGTTTTCCCATAGTTGTCAGTGTTAACTCTAATCTTAATTATTAAAAAATTATTTTAAAACCTCCCAAAACCTCAGAGTGTCACTACTGTTCATACACCATGTTCAGGAAAGTCCAGAGTCTGCTTCCATGGTCCACTGGACTAAACTTAGGAGCCTTCTGCAGCTTACTTGCCCCACAGCACCTTAACTTAGATTAAAATAAACATTTCACCCTAAATTATAATATTCCTACTGCTCCCTCACACTATGTGCCGTTAGATTTTTAATTTTCCTTTAAATAGAAATGCTCTTAAATTGCTGTGTAGAAGAAAAGGACTGTAATTAAAAGCAATGTTTTCAACTAACAGAAAGTGACAGGATGGCCCAACAAAACCTGGGAATCCAACAAAACATTCCATCTTGGCATCTTCCTGTTGCAAAACTGTGGCACAGATGGTGCTGGAGATGACACCACGTTCCCCAACCAACGCCTGAGGCATGGAGACTTCAGCAAAGAGCCTCCAGCCCTCGGAGTGTTCCTCACTTGGGAATATTTCCCAATCCTGATATGGGTATGTGGGAGTCATTAATATACAATGGATTTTGGTGTAGATTGCCTGCTTTAAAAACATCCTTAAAAAGTCCCTGGTAATTGAGAGCTACTCCTGAGTGAAGTTATATTTCTAAAAAGACTAAAGGCTGTTTGGGTTGGGCTGTAGGTCCAAGCTTCTCTCCAGTTTAGGAGTTAAATCAATCTTTATTGCTCCTCATGTTTCAGCACCAAGAAAACTGCAATTAGTTAAAACCAACATGAAACTTAACTCCTCTTCCACATATTCCTCCTCTTTTTGGTCTTTTTGAAGTTCCCATTTGTGAGAGTCACTGGATAACTACTTAAATACCTGACGTAAATCAGTTTATTATAAAATTATCATCATGTAAACTGAGTTTATTTGGCTGTTGATAACGCCTCATCCATCATTAATTCCCAGGTTTTCAATGGCTGCTGTGGTTTTAGTTATATTAGACTTGTTCTATTGTTAAATTTAAAGGGTCGTGCTAAAAGCCAGCCAGAGGCTACAGAATTAGGACTTCCCCATGCAAGATGTTATACCCCAGTATGCCACATTTCCCCCTTTTCTCCTGCTCAGGAGACAGATATTAATGAGTAAATGACACTCACACAGAGAGCAGGGCATTCTGACTGTTTCTCTCTCCAGCAATCAAAACCTCAATATATTTAACATATCCCAGGTACAGAAAACACTGATTATTTTCCCTGAAACACTACCAGGTGTTCAGATTGCTAATGCAGAATTATTCCAATGATGGAAGACTTCCTATAAACCATTAAAACCCACTTTAACTACTCCACACCTTTAAAAACCCCCACTTTTACTATTCCACACCTCTTTTTTATTAGTATTAAGTATCAGCAGAAGAAAAGGCAAGACCATGGATTGTATTCCTGTATAGTATTCCCACCTGGTTCAGGTAATGATATTCCTCTGGCTGCTTTAGGTGAAATGCTGATCTCTCCTCCTCGCTCGCTCCTGCCAGGAGGTAATAGAATACATGGTAGTTCCTGGTGACAAATGAAAAACAAAAGCTGTTAGACTCGAAAATGAGCAGCAGCACTGAGCAGAGGCACATGGAAACCTCCCAACCCGATTTTCCAGCTCCCACGCTCAGGCCTGACACCGTTTAGAGCTGGTCCGTACCTGCTGTGCAGGGATGGAACAGATTCAATTATGCCATGGAGAATGAGATCCCTCTTCTCCATCCAAGGACAGCCACTGGCCTAGAATCTACTTGAAGAATTTCTAGCTGGGTTGATCAGGTTTTCCTTCAGAATCATGTGTAATGTCTACATCTTTCAGAGAATCCCACAATCATTTTGGTGGGAAAAGACTTCCCAGACCATCGAGTCCAACCTGTGCCCAAACCCCACCTTGTCTCCAGCCCAGAGCACTGAGTGCTGCGTCCAGGAATTCCTTGGACACCTCCAGGAATGGGGACTCCAAACATCCCTGGATGGCCCCTTCCAATGCCTGACCACCCTGTTCAGAAAGAAATTCCTCCTGATGTCCAACCCGAGCCTCCCCTGGCACAGCTTGAGGCTGTTTCCCCTTGTCCTGTCCCTTGTTCCCTGACCCCCCCAGCTGTCCCCTCCTTTATTAGAATCACAACACATTTCCTTGCAATGCAGAAATTATCATTTTTAATACCTTATTACCATTAAAAAGGCAATGACTTTGCAGTTGCAATTGCATGAGACACGACTGAAAAATCTTCAAGTATTCAAAAACTCAAATATTCAAAATACCTGAGTATCACTAATGTTCCACCCACCCCAAGGGACACTCATCTGTTCTGCTTCCAGACGACTCTAACACAGATTAACACCATTTCCTTCTAAAATTAAAACTGTGCTTTTATGTTGGATGTTTTCCAAGAGGATCCAAGTTTAAACATCTTGCAACACCCAAGAGGACATTTGTCAAGGCTGTGGATGCTCTTTAACTCCAGGAACAGCCCTGGAGCATTCCAGAAAACTTACACATCTGTCTCCAAAGGGAAACACAGCCAGAAGTGCCAAGAGTTGAAAGACAACTAAAGGCAGCAAAATTATTTAAAAGTGGAATAATAATTACTGGGAGAGGAGAGGAATATGCAACAAAGAATATGCAGCAAATTAGGAAAGAGCACTTCACATAAATTCATTCTCTATATAATTTTGGCTCTTTCTAGAGGACCCTCTGAAGGCTTCAGTGAACTGCAAAGAAGAATGAAAATACCACGTTTCTCCCCTAATATGACATATCAAGCAGTTCACAGGTTGTACAAAAACGAAGTGGGACATAATAATCTATCTGCCATAAAGACAATGAAAACTAAATGAAATGTGATAATTTTGTAGTGGAAGGTGCCCTGTTCATGGCAGGGGTTGGAATAAGATGATCTTTAAGGGTCCCTTCCAATTCAACCCATTCTATGATTCCATGGTAAGTCAAAATCCGTTGATAAAATAATGGAGTTTATTAGCACATTTCTCCCTAAACAACAAAATATTAAAATATAAAATGCATCATTAATCTTTGCAGCACAGGGTTAGGAGCGTGAAAATTCTGATCCCCCACCAGAGATTTAAGTTATCTGTGCCACATACAGGAGTTAAACCCAAGCCTTGGGCAAAACAGAGGCACCCACCGCTCATTGTGCTCCTGATAGACCAGTCGGGACTTCTCCAGGAGGTATTTTTCAACATAAGCTCTGCAAGGGAAAAGTCAAAGCATCATTCATTACCCTGATACCCAGTTTCAACGAACGCAGCTTTACCAGGGGCTTCAGCCTTCGTGCCCACACAAAGAAGTTTCAGCCTTGTTTCATTTAGTTATATAAATTTCTTCCTCGGCAGAACAAGCCCGATGTTATGTTTGGCTTTTGAGGTTTTTTTGGTTTGATACCAAGCCAAAACTAACTTGGATCTGAAAAACATGATCTCAGATACGTCAGCCTATGGGCAAGAGAAATGTTGACAGCAAGGAAGGAACTCGGATCCCTATTTCATCCAAAGCCAGCAAAATCCCATTGCCTGCAGCCTAGGAGCTGTGCACATGGAAATACATCCATGTGCAGAAGTGTGCAAGATGCCACTTAGATGCAGAATCGGTCCCCAGATCCCCATTTCCTCTTCCAGAAGAGCCACTTCTCACCAAAAATTTGGGTTATTAACTTGTGGCTCCAGTCAAAAAAAAAAAAAATAAACAATTGCAAAAGCTCCTCACTGCAGTTTACATTTTCTCCTAAGAGCCTCCACAACAAACACGCTCAATCTACATATTTAAATATTTTTTTCAAGTTTGTCGAGTTAAACAAAGTTTACACAGGTTTTTTTCTTCCAAACAAACCTAACCTGTAATGACAGGGATTTAGAAGCTGGAGTTCTGGGTGGCAGTTTGGATGGTGGAGCTGTGCTTTTCCAGTGACAGATGCCCAGTGATGTGGCACCGATAGTCGGAGCCATGTAGGAATCAGGAAACCCAACGAACCTCAGGCATGGTGGGACAAGGAGGTGCTTCCACACTTGCTCCTCCACCATAGGTGGGAAAACCCAATCTAATTATTACCTCCAGCACAACTTTCTACCTTCCTTCCATGAAAACTAAAATATAAATCATTTGGACATGCTGCAGAGGTTTTGTGAAAATTCTTACGGCAACTCTTGGGAGAGGCTACTGGAAGTGGCAAATCCAACTCCCCACAAGGATGATCTTGCTGGACAGGAGGAGTAAAGGAAGACAGACATCAAAGCTGTATTCCTGTTTATTCCCTGGGAGGAAGCTGGGAACAGTCTGTGGATATTCCTCACCAACAGGTTGATGGGGTTTTTATGTTCCTTTCCTGACCTGAACCCAATTTTTCCTTCTCAAGTCATGAATTCACTGCAGGGTCAGGGAAGACATGAATGAGAGTATCCCAGATCCCACTGATGAGATCCCCCTGGATAATGGCTCAGATACCGCTGTACAACAACCTGCAACACATCCATGCCCCTGGCATTCATCCCCACCCCTGTCATTTCTGTTCTTATTATAAACCACCCCAAAAATAATTCACAGGCAATAATTTAGATTGGAAAGGTCTTCTGGAGGTCATCTGATCCCAACCACTATTTAAAACGGGGGAGTCTTTCTGTCTTTCCTTTCTTTCTTTCTTTCTTTCTTTCTTTCTTTCTTTCTTTCTTTCTTTCTTTCTTTCTCCTTCCTTCTTTCTTTCTTCCTTCCTTCCTTCCTTCCTTCCTTCCTTCAAGGACAACATCTGTCCCCTCTTGTAACAGGACAGTTAATAGGAAAACCAATTTATGTCTTAAAAAGTTGATGTCTCCAAATTTCCTTCTATTTATCATTGTCAGCTTTGACAGTTCTACCTTTAAGAGCAAAGAAAAGGAGCTTTAAGGGAATGATCTTGTGTAAAACACTGATTTAAGCACAGAGAGCCTGTATTTCAAAGGGCTTCGATTTAAACCTCTCCTATCTGGCTCTTCCACCATTTCATGGAGCGTATCCGGTGTAGGTTGCAAAGACCTTCCTCCAGGCCTGGCTTATCATGGACCAGGACATCCAAAATTCAGGAAGCCTCCTGGGAATGTGCTGAAGTGCAGCACTGCTCCTGTTCCATCAGTCTGAGAGACCTTCCAAGACTCCATCTCACCGGGTGGGGTTGGGTCCTGCTCAACCCATCTCTTCAAGTTTTGAGTGATTATACTCAGAGGGGTTGTAAGCAAATATTCAGCTGTTATTTTCAACCTCTGAAGAGAGAAAAACTCTGATTTGGAGCTACAATTTATAATTCCATTATCAAAGCTATTGATATGCAGATCACAGGGTGATAATTGATTTGGGTTGTGCTAGGTTAATGTATAGGTTAGGTTTTAACAAAAATCTTCTTTCATGGGAAAAAAAAAGGGGGCTTGTATGCCACATATATTTTTTATTTTTAAAATGCTTACATTTTTCTTTAAACTTATTTTCTTTTCACTAGGGGAGCACTGTAAGCTCATAGCAGAGTACAGTCACATCACACTGTGCAACCAAAGACCAAGAAAGCTCATTTTTTTAAAAAAAAAAGCAAAGAAAATTCCTCCTATTTTATGAACTAGAATACATGAATATCATGTTATTTGCACATCTCTGCCAAATAAAAATAGAGGCCACAACCACAGTGCTGACACATCATGCCAAGATAATACATAGTTAAGGCAATTGTTGGATTCTTGTTACCCAGGAGGTATTAAAAAAATGAGGTTTATCCTTTTAAGAGAACTGTGCACCAGAATTAAATAAGGGGAAAAAAAGAACATCAGGTATGACGTAGGATGCAAAACCAGCGTGAAGGGATGCAGAGTATCCAAGCTCATTGAAAAATTAATGGCAGCTCTTTGTGTGATACTCTTCTGCTGGAAAATAAGAAAGCAAAGAAATTTTAAAAGCAATTTTCTAGAATAACAACAAAGTCCCAGCAAGAAATCTCTTAGCCAGCTGCAAAAATTATACAGCCCCTGAATTACTGCTTCTGCTCCTCATTTTTCCAACAGACTCAATTAACCTGGACAAAAAGGGGAGTTAATGAAGCCCTGCTCATTTACAGCTCCTTGGTGATGATCTGATGCCATGGAAATTATCTAAAGCCAGAGAGAAAGCTGGGTTTAGGTAATTCCACCTCTGCCATGGGCAGGGACACCTTCCACTAGACCAGGGTGCTCCAAGCCACATCCAACCTGGCCTTGGACACTGCCAGGGATGGGACAGGCACAGCTGCTCTGGACAACCTGTGCCAGGGCCTCCCCATCCTCACACCCAAGAATTCTTTCCCAATATCCCATCTGACTCTGCCCTCTGGCAGTGGGAAACCATTCCCCCTTGTCCTGTCACTCTGAAGTCCCTCTCCAGCTCTCCTGGAGCCCCTTCAGGCACTTGGCAGGGGCTCTGAGGTCTCCCTGGAGTCCTCTCCAGGCTGAACACCCCCAGCTCTCCCAGCCTGGCTCCAGACCCGAGGGGCTCCTGCCCTCAGAGTGTCTCCATGACCTCCTCTGGACTTGCTCCAGCAGCTCCATGTCCTCTCTGTGCTGGGACCCCAGGGCTGAGGCAGCTCTGCAGGTGAGGTCTCACCTGAATGGGGCAGAAGGACAGAATTCCCCCCTTTCCTGCTGCCCATGCTGAAGGATCAGCCCAGGCCATGGAGGGTGTCGTGGGTTGACCTTAACTGAGGTTTCCGGTAAAGAAGGGAAAAGATCAGGCTTGGAAGTGACCTATCCAGTGGAGTAAATATTACAGTTTCCGCCTCCAGAACTCATAAAACCAGGAGAGAAATAGAGAAGAAGCTGTGATTTTGGTCCCTTGCCCTGGGGATGGTGAAAGGACTTGTGCTGGCAGCAATAGAAGAAGGGAATTTCCATGCTGCTACAGTAGAACAGCTGATCTTTAAAAAGATACCCTGTAAATCACGACAGCCCACCGTAGTAGCTGTGGTAAGGCTACAAGTGTGGGAGGGATCTTCCACAACAAGCAGGTTTTCCTCCCCGGGTGGCTGCTTGTTGTGAGGCTGGAAAACCATGAGATAACTGTATTTTTTGTGGAGAAAACACCATTGGTAAAGCAAGAGAAAACGTCTCTCCCTAAATGAACTGAAAAAAAAGACTATTTTAGAGGTAGTAAACTGAGTGAAAGTTCAAAGTGTTTTTTTGTGTTGTCAGTGAGAAAGAAATGGAGAGGTGGTGGGAGGAAAGGTGTTCTGAAGATTTTGTTCTGGTTCTTGTTTTTTTCTTTTTAGGTCTGTTAATAAACTTTCTTTATAGTCTTTAAAATTTAAGCCTGCTTTGCCTACTCCTAATCCTTATCTTGGGTAAATTCTGGTGAGTGTGCTGGCATTTGACCAGAAACTCAGATAGGCAAACTCAAACCACTACAGGGGGTTTCTGGGTTCCCAGTGCACATGTCCATGACTTTCTCATCAATAACCACCCCAAAATTCTTCTCCTCAGGTCTGCTCTCAAATTTTCAGCACTGAAATAAACTGAGGAGAAGCACAGTGGAGACAAGAATGTCCTTGCAATGACCTGGGAGGAAAAAGAGCCCTTCACTGGTCAAGGGCTGGGTTAAAGAGAGACTTGCAGGGAGAGCCTGGGGGGAATCAGGCAGTGAACAAGAACAGTGTGGCTCAATGGCCTCCAGAACTCCCAGCCAGAGATGAAATCCTCCCCTTGACTCCTGAGCCTGAGGCAAACCTTTCACTCCGGCCACCACCCCATCCCAGCTAAAACGTTCCCCTTTTCTGCCTTAACTCCTGTCTGAGGAGAAGTTGCTTTTCAGGTTCATTAAAAATTTGACATCAAGATTAAGGAGAGCTCAGCTGGCTTGAAGGCAGCTCAGGTGTATCCACACCTTGGATGCACCAATATTTCCATACCAGCAGATTTTAATATGCTTAAACCTATCTGTTTTTCTTTTCCTGCCTCCATTTTCAGAAAGATGCTGGCCAAAGCAATTAACCCCCTACTGCAGCCTGTTTAGGTTTGGGTACAAGCAGCACTCCTCCCTCGTTCCCACTTACCCTCGCACGGTGCCTGTCTCCTGGTAATTCACCTGGATGAATTTGCCAAAGCGACTGGAGTTGTTGTTATGGGCTGTTTTTGCATTTCCAAATGCCTGTGAAAAGAGGAAGATGCCATCATTATGCTGGAAAAGCCACTGCCACGGTTGATTTCTGTGGAGGTCACTCACAACTGAACTTGGGGGATTTTCCTATCATTTCACATCAAAAAAAAGGGGATGGGGAAATTGAGTGGTTCACAAAATAATCCAAGGAGCTGCTGAGGACCGTGTTCCTTTGCAAGCTGGTGCTCATGAAGAGAAGCTAAACAAAATGTGAGCTGCACAGAAGAGATTTGATGTTTGAAGTTATTACAGACTGCATTAAAGCTGCGCTTTATTCATTTAAATAAATATACAAATACACTGCTCCAACAGGACTCTTCATTTTAATGAGCTAGAGGAAGCTGCTTTTTAATTATATGTGGAATTAGGGGGGAAAAATGCTTTGAAGGCTACTCAGACGTTAGACAAGGTCATACACAGCACTGGCATAACCCAGAGTATTTTCAGCATTTCAGACACCCTCGTTTCCATTTGCTGCTGTTGCTTTCCCAAAATCAAAATGCTTTTAAGTCTTTATTATGCAAAGCTTTTATTCCAAGCCTGCCTTACCAACGCACTGACTGGAGAGAGTCATTTATTGCCATTTAAAAGAAATCTCTGAACTGAAACTGCTGTTTTCAGTTGTGCCTAAATCACTTTTATAATCACCTGGACCACGGTGACAGAATCTGCCAAGCCAGCAGGTCCAATTAATGCTTCATTTATTAAACCAGTTTTCATAATCACACACCTTTTCTTCTAAGTCAAATTTATTTAAGGTAATTATAATTTCTGAGATAATTTCCAAGTGTTGCTCATGTATGGACATTTTGTGCTAAGGCTTAACATCAGAGCTCAGCTCCCTATAGATTTATTCCCTGCTCAGCTATTTATTAGAAAAGATTAAAAGGGCTTTCCACCTATAATCTGAAGCTTTTGAAATGACCTTTGTGGATTTAACTTCCCAACTAAAAGCAGAATATAAAGGCCAAATGAAATGAGACCTTGGAGAAAGGGTATCGGACACGTCCCATCCATGCATGATCCGGTTCCCTTCCCAGGCTGATTTAGTTCCCAATCTACTCAGATTTAATGATTTAAGAACCCACAGAGGTTTGCCATGGAATAACAAAGTGATTTTTTCCCCCTATCTGAATACAGGGATTTGTTTAAACTCCAACTATTGCATATGAATTTGTTTTAGTTGACTAAAGCAGATTATGGGAGAGCTGAAACCTGACGAGCAAACTTTTCTGGAGGGATGATTCCAGAGCTGCAGCTCAGGAACCCTGCAGAGGATTCACATCTTTTCAGGCTGTTCCCACTTTTTTCTTGCTGATTCACCCCAAAAATCCTCCCTGCACCCCGAATCCCCCCTCAACCCATCCTCAGGAGGACACTGAAGGTGCCCTCACCTCCCCTGAAGCCCCAAACCTCTCCTGGAGATGAAAATCCAGTCATCCTCTCCCCAAAGCAGGAATTTTGGTATTAAAAGACAGGATGGTGTTTAAGATTCCCAAAGGATTTACCTCCAGGTATTTCAACGAGCAGACACACAGCAAGAAGCTTTCAAGCAGAATATTCAAGACATGCAAGTGCATCCCCTTATATTTAGGCATTAGTTTTAAATTGAATTAATTAGGTTTTGAGCATTTCTCTGCTATGGGATCACTCATGTTCTAAGAAACCATCTTAAGGCAATGAGATAAATTTTCTATTCACCTAATTAACATTGCTTATTAGAGAAGCAGCAAGATGAACCTGAACAGACCAAAAAGGAGGCGGCACGGTTTTATATCATCTCATACAATAAATTTTCATAAAATTTAATAAAGAATTTAAGCAAAGGGCAATATTAAGAATATTTTCTAGTTTGATTCCCTGTATTTATACCCTAAGTAATCACTCACAGAGACAAACAAGGTCTAGTTATTAGGATTTCTTTGGGAAGAACCTTGCTCAGGAATCAATCTTTCCTATTCTGTAGCAAGGAAATCTAGGAGAAAACATTTCAAATATAGGAGTGGGGAACAGCAAGATTCCTCTGTTTTTATGAGCTTCTTTGGGGATGAATGTTCCAGGCCACATGATATGTTATAACCCAAATGCCTCCAGAAATCACAGCCCATAATGTCCCTCTTTCATGCATTTTTCTTTAGTGCTGATATAAATGAGAAAGGTCTTTGGATCCCTTCTTGTGCAAACTTCGGGTGACTCTCCGGGTCCGGCACGCTGGGAACAGGCCAACAAGTAGCTGAAGAAATGTCTGGTGTGTGATTTGAGACAACTTAATACATTTTTGTTTGCTTTACTCACAGGGTTTCTTTAACATGACTGTTGGGTTATAAAAAAGCGCTATTAATTCAATTTGTACGTGTCTAATCCATACAGACCCAAGCAGGACACCCTGTCCCCTGCACGCGGGGCAGAATATAATAGTTCAGCCTCAGAAAATGAGTAAAACTTCTCTAAAACAGATTATCTTCTGTTCATTTGATTGCCCTTTACTGACTCATTGATTCGAGGCAGCTGAGCAGCTCAACGGACAAAACTCCGTAACAGCATTCCGAGGATTCTTGGGGAGACCAAAGCTTTTACTGGCCAGGGCTCAACATTTGGAAGGAAACAAAATTCAATACGTTCCTCTGTAGGAGTTGGGCATCCCTGTGGACCCGGAGGGTGATCCAGCAGTTTGGAGAAGGCAGGAGAGAGCAGCTCCATTCCTCCTCCTCCTCCAGCCCTCCTGCACAAAGAGATGCCTATCGGGATGAGGGGAAAAAAGGGATTAACAGTTTCCTGGCTAAATGCTCCATGCTCTTCCTGATCCCAGAGGCTTGCAGCCTCCTCGTTCTCGACTGAATATTGATGCAATCTGGATTAATTCCAGATTACAGGCAGAATAAGGATTATTTTAATGTCTTTCCTGAAAAAAGGTTATTTTCCAAACCTCAGCATCTGCAAAAACACCGTGGTGACTTGTTCTTATCTGGCAATAAAACACTGTTCTATAGATCATCCAAAATGAATGTTATTCCTCCAGAGAATAACAGCAATATTCTCCTATAGAATAGCAGCTGCATTTCCTTATGGAATAACAGCTCCTGTGGTGAAAAATCAAGTGGAAATACTGGCCTTTGCCAGCATATTTTAGATCCCCAGCCCTCAGAGGAGCCTTTAGCCCTCACCCTTAGAGGGAAAAATAAAAACGTCATCTTCTCTTTGCTGTACAAGATAAGAGATATATTAATACACAAGAGTTTTTCAATGGTTCCCCATTAACCTGAGATGTAAATTGAAATTTTTAGAGAACCATACCATGAATATAGCAGGAGAAAAGCAAGTCAACTGCTTAAATCTCAGCTATGCCATTGTGGAATACTTATATTAATAGTTGTATTCCATGGAGGGGCACAAAAGGGACTGGGAGCAAAATTCCATCAAACTCATTAATGCCAGGGAGAAGAAACAGGTTAATATCAGACAAGACAGTGCTGGAAGATTCGTATTCCCTGGTTTACTGTGAAATTTGGAGCTCATTAATCAACTGTATTCATAAAGTATGAATGACTTGTAACTGTGTGAGCACATTGGGAACAGCTTTGCTAGAATTTATTTCCCATCAAATAACATAAATACAGAAGGGGCCAGAGCACCAGGAGTGGCTGAGGGAGCTGGGGGGGCTCAGCCCAGAGAAAAGGAGGCTCAGGGGGGACCTTGTGGCTCTGCACAACTCCCTGACAGGAGGGGGAAGCCAAGGGAGGTCGGGCTCTGCTCCCAGGGAACAGGGACAGGATGAGAGGAAACGTCCTCAAGTTGTGGCAGGGGAAGTTTAGGTTGGATATTAGGAAAAAAATTTCTGCATAAAGGGTTGTCAAGCATTGGAACAGGCTGTCCAGGGATGTGGTGGACTCCTCACCCCTGGAAGTGTTCAAAAAAAGACTGGATGGGGCACTTGAGGGCATGGTTTGGTGATGAACGTGGTGGTGGTGATGGCTGAGTGATGGCTGTACTGAAAATCTTAAAGGCCTTTTCCCACAGTAACTCCTCCTTGATTCCATGATGCACATCAGATGTGCATTCCCATGCTTCACCTACAGCTTTCTGTTGGAGAAACCTTGTGCATTCACAAAGAATGGTGGTTTCAAACATCTCCTGTAATTTATTTCCAGATCTGAGGGCTGTGTATCCCAATATTCTATACATTATGCTTGAAAAAAAAAAAAATCCTTAAACACCTTCATTCCAAATGAAAAAACACACAGGGAAGAAAAGTAGCATATTGGAATTTCAGGAATTTTTGGAATTTAATGTCTTTTTTTATGTGTCCAGGGCATTCATGAATTCTTTCCTCCTCCTGAAACATGTACAGCAGGATAATAAAGATCATTTTCCCTAGTTTTCATTCCACCTGCAAGCAAGTTCCCAGCACTCTTCTTGCCCTGTTATATTGCTTTTTAACATGAATACATTGAATTATGGCCAGAACATAAACTGCACATGCACTGCTTAAGTTAGAGCCGTGCTAAATCCCTTCCCATTATTGCTCCTGCCCTGGGAAGAGCTTTTAAACCTGCAGCTTCCACCTCCTGATAAAACCTTCCAGCCCAAATTGCTCTGCTAAAACAACTCCACTTTGATGGATCTCTCTGGCTTTCAATTTCCATGAGGAGCCACCTTGATGCAGAGAGATCACAGTCCCTTAAGGAAGCACCAAATTCAAAAGGTATGAGGTACAACTTGAATCCCTGCAAAGAAACATAGCTTTTATGGGAACCCATCAAGCTGTGGTTCAACAGTAATACTGAAAATCTAATTTATAGCAGCTAAACACAACTCGAAGCGCCAGCACCTCGGGGTTTCGCTCTCTCGGTTGTGGCTCCGTGTCCCACACTGACGGATGAACCCAGCGGTGCTTTTGTGGTCAAAAGCACAACCCACAGATTATTTATAGTGTTCATGCTGCAATGCCTGAGCAGGGCCTGAGCCTGCCCTGCAGCCCTAAGCTGCCACACACTGACCTTTAAAGACCTGCAAACATTCCCATCTCGCTGTTCTTTTCTTCAAGGGGCCATTGCAGCGCCTTGAAGAGCAAACATGGGTTTTGCATTTCACAGAACACAGAACCACAGGGTGGTTTGGGTTGGAAAGGGACCTGGAACATCATCCAGAGCCAACCCCTGCCATGGGCAGGGACACTTTCCACTGGACCAGGGTGCTCCAAGCCCTCTCCAACCTGGCCTGGAACACTTCCAGAGATGGGGTAGCCACAGCTGCTCCAGGCAACCTGTGCCAGGGCCTCCCAACCCTCACAGGAAAGAACTTCTTCTAACATCCAATCTAAATCTCTCCTTTTTAGTTTAAAACTGTTCCCCCCTTATCCTGTCACTCCATCCCTTGACCCACATCCCTCTCCAGCTCTCCTGGAGACCCTTTAGGCACTGGCAGGGGCTCTGAGGTCTCCCCAAAGCCTTCTCCTCTTCAGGTGAACACCCCCAGCTCTCCCAGCCTGGCTCTAGAGGAGAGGTGCTCCAGCCCTCAGAGCATCTCTGTGGTGTCCTCTGAACCCTTGAACCAAAACATGACAAAGCAACTTAAATTCAAGATCTATAATGAGAAAATATCTTTTTTGTTGTTTAAAAATTGGTGGTATTTGTCTCCAGCTAGCGTGTCCTGGCTGTGGACATGAACAGAATCTAATCCTAAACCAGTCTTTGACAGCAAACACAGCAGAACATCTCCTTGGTGGTGTTTGCTTCCTGTGGTAGCTGGACTTTTTGCTTATGAGCTTTTCAAACCCATGGAGTTTCCTGTTTCTTCCCATAAAATCAATACTCAATTATTTAAGCAGGTGCAGAAACCAAAAGGTGAACACCTGTCCCTGTTCTTTAATACCTACAAAGGAACCTTTCAAATACACAACCTACAAAGACTTCAGATGGGGAAAGTCCAGAGGATAAAGACACCTGGGAAGGGCGGATGAGACCCTTCCTCTCCCTCCTGCCCCTATGGAGGACACGGAGAACAGCTCTGTATGGACAGGCTTGCAAAGACTGCCCAAAGAGCCAAGACCTTATTTAAGAGGCCTCCCCACACCAACCAAATGTACAATTTGTTGCATTTATGAAGTTTAAAATGTTCTTCATCCCTGCACTGACACTTCACTGTCAATGACAGTGCAGCCACCACTACATGGAATTAAACTTGGCGGGATTCTTCCAATAAAAAGCACACCAAATCCTTCATTCCATAATGAAAATTACTGAACAGCAGCCAAGTGAGTTCTACTCATTAACAGACAAACCCTTGTAATTAAACTAATGTGTAAAATACGACTCTCATGGTACAAACTATAAAACATTTAAAAAATACTTTTTCTCTCATTACAGACACTTTATGCCAACTAAAAATGTCTTGTCATGGTAAAACACTGGAATTGACCCTACCTGGGTTGAAAACTGAGATTATTCAAGGACAGCACCTTCCCCCTCTGGGGAATCATGTTGACATCCTGGAATGGAGAATCAGAGAATCATGGAATATCCTGAGTTGGAAGGGACCCACAGGGACCATCGAGCGCAACTCCTGGCCCTGCACAAGACACCACAACAATCCCACATCCCTGAGAGCACTGTCCAAACTCCTGGGGCTCTGGAAGCCTTGGGGCCGTGACCATCTCCAGGGGAGCCTGTCGAGTGCCCGGCCCTGCTCTGGGGGAAGAACCTTTCCCTGATATCCAACCTAACCCTTCCCAATACAGCTCCAGCCGTTCCCCCAGGTCCTGTCCCTCGTCACCACAGAGGAGCTCAGTGCCTGGAGAAATGAAATAACAAATTTTTGGCAACAACCTTTCTTAAAATACAGGCTCAGTTATGACCACGTGTCTTGTGCACATCGAGTTCACACTCCCCAATACAAATATGGAAGAGAAGGACTTTAAATGGGAGAGCAGCAACTTGCAGAAGGTTTAGGAGTCAATTTAGTTGAAGTGCCAGTGTAATGGAAATATCCAGAGCACCATTATGGGGTAAAATACCTGAGATAAACCCTATAAGCATCACTACAACACACCCTTGTTTGGGAGATATGATGCAGAGGCTCTATCAGCTTTGTAAGAGATCGGGTTTAGTGTCTGTGTTCCCAGCAAACACTTCTGTGTTGGCAGAATATTCCTCCTTTTCCCATATTTAAGCACAGGATCAAACCACTGCAGCTTCTTCCTTTCAAGTGATGCTCTGGATAAAAAGGAATTGCCATGAAACCACAATGCAAGAAAACAAAGCCCCAAAACCCAAGCAAAGCCTCCAACCTAAGTCCTCTTCCCAAACAGGGACAGTTTTGCTCTGCAAGTGCAATAATGGGAAAAAAGCCGCAGCTGAGCTGGCAGTCACCAGCAAACGCCCGTACAACAGATCCTGGAGGCAGAGGCTGCCAAATCCCTACGGTCTGGCCGACATTCCTGCTCCTCTGCTCAGACATTCATGTTTTTGTGAGCAGGGTGGACAACCCTGGGAAGAACAGCCAAAGGCTCATGTTTTCCAGCAAACTTGCACACATTGGCCAGCAAATGTTTGGGTGGAAAAAATCTTCTTCCTAGGTTGAGCTTTGGATTTACAGAAGCATCCCAAAATGAAGTTGGGAAGCTTGGTGTTATTACAGTGTCTCTCCAAGTCCCAACATTCGTATTCTGCAGCCAAAGAACAAACTTTATTCCGTCAAAAGCAGGCAGCAAGTGTCCAACAGGTGCCAGGACTGAGCAAAATCTCCTTAATTGGTGCTCCAAATGATTTTTTCATAGGATAAAGATACAAAATAATCACAATAGAACAGCAATAGCACTAAAGTGACCAGCTGGAAACAAGTCATAGCTAAAGGAGGGGGTTTTACACTCGCCCAGTCAGCAATACAAGTACTGTAAACAAGCACTGCAGTGGGAACAAAGCAGCACTGACAGAACGATGACAGATAAAACCCCATTCATGTATATATTTCAAGTGATGACTGAGGAGGCTATAACCTATATAACAGGTTATATTATACATTGCAACATCAAGCCATATCATGATTTCCTCCTCACCTTTCATAATCCCCTTATGCAGAGCTAGATGAAGTGCAGTGATGCAGCACAAACTGCAGCTGCTGTAAATAAAACTTGCCTGCATTTGCTAGAAGCAGCCTCACACAGTGCCAGGAGCACTGCTGGCTTCCTTTAATAAAGCCATACTGCAAATAACGGAGTGAGAGCAGCCTCGGGGAGAACTTGATGGAGGAGAAGACAGACCTGCCCCGGCAGCCCCAAACCCCCCATGGCCTGGGCTGAACTCACAGTGTGGGCAGCAGGGGAGAGGAGGATTCTGTCCCTCTGCCCCACTCAGGTGAGACCTCACCTGCAGAGCTGCCTCCAGCCATGGGATCCCAGAACAGGAAAGACATGGAGCTGCTGGAGCAAGTCCAGGTGAGGCCATGGAGACGCTCTGAGGGCTGGAGCCCCTCTGCTCTGGAGCCAGGCTGGGAGAGCTGGGGGTGCTCACCTGGAGAGGAGAAGGCTCCAGGGAAACCTCAGAGCACCTGCCACTGTCTGAAGGGGCTCCAGGAGAGCTGGAGAGGGACTTTGGAGTGACAGGAAAAGGGGGAATGGTTTCCCACTGCCAGAGGGCAGAGTCAGATGGGATATCAGGAAAGAATTCTTGGGTGTGAGGATGGGGAGGCCCTGGCACAGGTTGTCCAGAGCAGCTGTGGCTGCCCCTGGATCCCTGGAAATGTTCCAGGTCAGGTTGGATGTGGCTTGGAGCACCCTGGTCTAGTGGAAGGTGTCCTCGTCTGTGGCTGGGGTTGGAACAAGATGGACTTTAAGCTCCATCCAACCCAAACCATGCTGTAATTCCATGATGATACATCCTTTGAGCTGAACAGGTAACAACATTCTCAGCACCACATTTGCCTTTTTCTTCTCAAAGCTGAGGCTTTTGAGTCTCCAGAGCTATTGACCATTCGTGTCTCATCTGCCCTGAAACCCCTGATAAAGAAAATGTGACTTTTCTATTTTCAAACAGTTGACCATCCACATATTTCAGTGCTCTGCAGAAGACAGCAGTAAATTCCTGTCTCCAAAGCATCTCCCAGTCTTTAGAGCATAAAGCTGTAAGAAAGCCACCCCTCAGCTGTGGCTTCACATCCTTCCTAAAGTAACATGCTTTGGGTCATTTTGGCCTGTTGGCTTGGAAACATTAATGTTTCAAATGAAACAATACACAAACCAAGTGCTACTTTTTAAGACGTAATTTCATTATGCAAAAACATCCACACAGGAAACTACATCCTGAGAGCACTGTAGGACAATGTTCTGCCAAGCTCTTGTTGCCGTTGTCACCTGCCGACAGCTCTCGTAGCACTCACTCGCTGGAGCTGTGACTCACTGATTTTAGGAGCTGGTGATGACAGGTTGCCATCGCCCGAGCCCAGCTGTGGCTTCCAGTGCTACACCACTCATTTCAGGTGAAGCAGCAGTGGACCCTCAGCCTGAGGGTGGGTCTGGAAACAAACCATCAGAGTCCTGGGAGGTCATCTTGAAGAAGACACAATGCCAACGCCGGGTGGAGCCACAGCCCCTGCCCAGCACAGAAATGAAACATTGCCCATCAGCAAGAGACTCATCCCTTGCAGAGGCATCTTCACCAGCTTCCACCCCCTCCTTCCCAGGCATCAGCCTCAAATTTAGGGAGAGGGATGTGGTCTGGTGGACAAGCCTTGGACACTCTCCAAGCCCTGGAGGAAGCCTCTCCAAGTCCCTTCAAAACTCTAGTTTATTCTCTTTTTTTTTTAATATAATGATTCGATGTACGGCCATAAATGTTTGGAAATGAAGTTTCAACTTCCTATTGCATACTTGAGTAGCCCAAAAAAAGCTCAAAAGAAAAAAAAATAAGAAGCATTCACTGTGGACTCTGGGCTTGATATAAATTTTCCTGCAGTTTGTCACCTAAATTAATGCCACAAAGGGAAAGGCAGCAGAAAGTGTCCCTATCACAACGCTCCCCATCTGGAACCTCTTAGCAGAGGCACAGAGACTTGATGTATATTTGACACACAGTTTTTCCTGCTTTTCCCAAGAGAAATATGTGTAATGAAGAAAAACAAAAACACGTTAGGCAGCAACCAAAACATACCAGTGTAACCTGAGCCTCGCCTTGGCTCCCGCCCCTGCTGTCCTTCCTCTCAGACCTCAGCCACTTTCTGCTTCTTACCGACAAAAAATCATCCACACCCTCCCCTCCAATAAACAAAAACCAACCAAATCAGAGCTCTGCCATTAAAACAACACAATAAAAACCACATTTGTTTTCTGTCACCTAAAAAACCTCTCGAGAAAGGAAAGGTTTAATGTGAATCCACACCTCTCCAGCCCTTCCTTGCTTTTCTGTGGGATTATATAAATAATCTACAACTCTTCTTGACACAATTCCAAAATTTCAAGCGCCATTGAGCAGCAGCATCAAATTTCCATTCCTCGTACGCAGTTTGGATGAGTCGCTCCCACCACAGCAGTGCTGCTGGGCTCATGTTTTCCAGCTTTTGTAATGTTTCAGTAGCCATAGACAGCTTTGGATATTTGATTGATCAATAAAAACAACTTTTCCCTTATTTCCACAGTTCAAATGGTGAAGTAAGAGCTTAAAAGTATTTATTAGTAAGTGTTGGGATGGACCACAACACCTGCAGGAGTCAGAGTGAGGCGTAGCACTGAGAAAATTATTATCTCATTGGATCGATGGGAAGCATTGAAAAATAATTGTCTTATCACAGACCAGAATATTCAGTAAGCACCATGAAAAACAACAGCTGGCACTGGTTTTTTTTAGGGAGCAAAAAAGAAGTCTCAAAAATCAATGTGTTCTTGTCAGATATTTGTATTAGGAGAGAGTGTCTATTTTCAGCTCTTAGGTAAAGCAAAACAGGACAATTCAACAGGTACCGCCTGTCACCTTCCCAGAGGAATTAATTGGGGGTTTCCTTGAGGCCATCATGGAGAGGTTTCCTATGAACTGAAGCAGGCTCCTGAGCTGGGGGTAAATCTGACACCACTCCATCCATTCATTCCCTGCAGAGGAGGAACAGCTGTGAGGCGAGCACGGAGCAGCCAATGCCCCGTGGCATGAGATGGGCACGGTGCTGCAATTCTGTTTGTCATAGGAGAGGTCTCCAGGCAGGGAAGGAGCTTTCACTTCCAAGGTTATCCTGCCAAAACCACCTATTTAACTTTGCACAATGTTCCTCAACACTGCCAAGGCCGATATTTCTGAGAACAGCGCTTTGGGGTTTAAAGGACAAAAAAATCCAACCAAAAAAGCAAAGCCCTGAATTAATGAAATTAAGGGAAACGTGGTGAGATTTTATACTCCAGCTTTCCACATCACAGAAAACATTTCAAAACCAACAGATATTTTTCTGCTGTCCACCTCTTCCTAGCCTGGTTCTGCAAAATGCCAAGTGGTTGGGACGGATGTTGGGAGCATGTTTTCCTTTTCCTTTCTGGAAAGGCCAGGAGTAAAACTGAGCCCAGGCCTGGCATGCCAGGGTAGATGTGCTGCCAGCATGCCAAGGATGCCGAGGACTCACTGCTCCTTCTCTCTGCACCAAGATGAGCAGCAGCTGCTCATCATCCACCTCGGCCAAGCAGGAGAGATCATGAAGTGGGGACTCAGAAGCACCTTCCTTCAATTCCATGTTTTCATGTATGTATTAAGAAATGCAGTTTGAGGTTGCATATTCCATGGAGGGGCAGGATTTTTAACAACACATCAAGTATTAATTTTTACAGCGGCCACACACATCCAATCACTGCAAGTCTTCCAGGAGCAAAGAGCCAGCCCAAACCACCCACTCTGCATTGATTTGACCCAAAATGGAGCAAACCAGAGGAAGGAACACAGTCCAAATTCTTACAGCAGCATCCAAGTGCCATTGAAGCTCCTCCTGGGATCTCCCACCACCAGCTGCTAAGAGGAGGGCAGGGAAGGGAAGCGGGAGGATGATGCGATGTCACTGAGAACATCTTAGAACAAATTAAGTCTCCAAAGGCATTTAATAGCATTTAATTTTGCCATGTCCTTAGTCTTTGTGCACAATATTTTGGGGAACATCAGCTTTTCAAACCTTCCTGCCCTCCAGAAGAACACAGGATAACGTGTATGTACAAATATTCCAAAGAAAGGTGTACTGGATGAAGTGCCAGTGACCTGCTGTGTTGGGAGGTGTGCATGAAGTGTTTCTCACTAGAGTTGCCAGCAGGAGAAACACAGCAGATGCACTTGGAAAATCCACAGGGGCATTGCCTGTCAGAGCAAACCGCAAACCAGACTTCGTTATCCAATTCATTTCATGTGAATACGCAAGGCTTCGTTAGAGCACACGCTCATTAACTTCCCTCTCCTCTGATTTCCTTGCTGGTTTCCAGTACACAGGTATCGTACATCTAATTTCTTTTAACACCTCTTCTGTTTTCTTGCCACCACACAGCCTGACAAACCCTCCCTGATTGTTCCCTACTCTGATGATACCCAGTCTCTCCCCATCATGGTGTAACTAAAGAAAAGGTTTACAACTCTCCTCGTAGAAATTTGCAGCCTCTACAACAGTAAAATTCAGAACAGCATTTCTTCGTTCGGCCTTTGAAGAATCACTGCAGTGTGTTTAAGCCTTTTAGTAAACCTTCCGAAATTAAATATATAGTGAAGAAACTAAAATCCCAACCTGATGTTGGTATCAAAGTAGCTGTGACAGGACACAGAAAGAGGTGGCAAATTTTGTAGACAGATGTAAGAGAATCTTTAACCAGCCTGACTGGAATAGCTGGAAAACCCATCCAGGATTTAAGTACACGTCTTCTGCCAGGCTGAGACAAACTGCAAAGCTCAAGTACAAATTCAGAGTATTTTTTCTCAATTTAGCAAGAGATTCATTGGTTGAACTTAACGGGAGAAAAGCATCCTTAACCAGAGGAGCCTAGGGATGTGAAAAAGCAGAGGAAAAACAAGCACTCCCTGTGCTGAGCAGCAATACATAATTTATAACCCGAATAAAACCACGTTTCCATCTATTATTTGGAACCAACTGGTGACCTAACACACAGCAGCACAGCAGAATGAAGAGTTGGCTGTTACTAATTACACCTGGTTTGTAAAAATAAAAGGAGAAGCAGCATTTATTTGCAAGGAAAGGAGCTATTGGCACTCTGGCACTTGCTCCAGGAGCGAGGCTGGAATGCTGGAGCATCCTTCCCTACAGGGCCAATGGCAGAACAATGCCCAGAGGCACAATCCCAGCTCCCATCCAGGACAAATATCACCTTTACATGATAGAGCACCTCCAGAGGGTGAATGTCATGGATCATGATGACTGATCCAAAACATAATTTTGTGTTCTCAATAAAAAACATAAGAACACATCCAAACCCATTGTTTTGATGTCCTGGATGTCCCTTTTTACGACAGAACAAACAGAGGTGATGGTTTACAGGATTTTAGTAAAGCTCAGTTGAGTGTATGCAGAGGAATCAGACCTGCCAGTGAAAAACAGGCTGGAGGGTGTCTTAGATCCAATCTCACATTTTCCAGCACCTATTATCCTCTTCCAAAACCTTTATTCCATACATATAAAGTCACTCATCCTCATCATACACCAATCTCATCATACACCAACCAGTTCTCAAGATGATGAAAACAACAAGGACATGATCACTCAAGTGATCCAAATATCTCCACAAATATCTGCTGGAGGGATTTGGAAAGATTTTATGGGTGTAGAGCTGAAAGATCCCTCCCTTGAATAACAATGCACACATCATCCTGAAAGTGGCAATAAAGCAAGGAGCTCAACCACTCTGGCTGCATTTGGGATGATGTGAATTTATTATTATTTCAACCTGTTTATTATTCTTTCCTTTTTGCATTAAAAAATGCATGCAGGATGTAGCAGGAATCACTGGATTGCATCTGTTTATCCTGGCTGGGGAAGATGGGGATGCTGCTCCCACTGGCTCACTCAAAGCAGCTTTATAAACCTCAACAAAAACACCATCAGTGCTAACTAAGGAGGGATTTGTTTGCATCTTTCAAGAGAATATTAAATGTATTTCTTTATTGACCTTAATCAGCAAGTAAAATACTACATTAAAAAATTAAACTCATGCGAAAACAGCATTTCTTCTCTAAATGGATCTGCCTGCAGTTCAGGAGGAGGGTGGAAAAGGAAACTAAAACACTGACAGAAAGGAAAACCACAGAAAGAAACCTTTCTTTCTTTTGCTGAGCCTCATCCTCTTGTTTATAACGCCCAAGGAGAACAGCGGCACGATTGTCCTACCTCGTGCTGGCCGGATTTCAGCAGGAAGGCTTCGCTCACCCAGCCTCCGGCATCCGATAGTGAGGCCTTTCCCTGGCCATCTCTCCTTTTTACTGCTCCTTCTTCCCCACTTCCCCCTTTGGATAGCATCCAGGATAGGGCAGCTGCTGATAATTCACCAGCTGCCCAGGTTAAAGCCACTATAATAATTAAAACCCAGGTGGGGGTTGAAACAAGACAGAAAAATAATCCCACAGTGTCAGAGACTGGACAAAAAAATGGGGAAAAAAGGAGGGAATTGGTGCTAAGGAGCTCTAAAATCTGAGTTTGATGATAAGTGATGCTGAGAATCAAAATCACCTTCAGAGATTCCCACCTGTACTCCGCTGCTCCCGGGGACATTTGGAACAAATCCATGGGAGATGCTATTCCCAACTGTATCGAGACCCCGATCCAGCCTACAAGCATATGGTCTGGGGGCTGCTACTGCATTTGCAATCCTTCCACTGCCACTTTAGAAAACAAATGCATCCAAGATAACTCATGTGAGAGGTAGCAAGAGGGAGGAAAATATCCTCGTGGAATCATCCACACATTTAAGTCCGGACTCACTGAACTGTTCACCTTCTGCGTCCCCTTAACCCCATCTCTGGCACCAGCCCCCAGCAAGATGCACAGAATTAAACTGAGCTGATTCCATGGCAAGGAATGGGATGGGAGAAAAAAATAAAAGACCATGATTTTTCCTGAAAACACTCTGAGCAATTGCAGGTGCCCTGCTCCAACTGCATCCTTGTCCAGAGAAATCTTGCTCCTAAGAAACTGAAGTGTGGATCTGGCAATCCGGGGTGAAGTTGAATTAACTGTGGTGTGAATCCAGTCAAATAAATGAAAGTCCTTGCAACCCTGCCCATTCCACGGTTCTATTAAATGCAGCGACTTTTCTCAAAGCAAGAAACTTAATAGTAAGCTCAAACCTATTTTCTATTTTGAATTTCCAGTTGAAAGCTTGAAATTTAATTAAACTCTTTGGAAAAATTAGTGGTTAAGATCTTACGACACGATAACCATAAAGCAATTTAAAAATTACAACCATTAAATCAAAATAAAGACCTATGGCTCCTTTAGTATTTGCTCTCACAGATCCTCATGCCTTAAGCCAGGAGGTGAGACATCCTACTTATTCAAAAAGTTTTTCCCAGCTCTATTTCTCTTGCCGAACAGACACGATTAACACGGAAAACCAGAAAGATTTTGCTTACTCATAATTCTATCTTAATGAAGCTTTCCCAGCACCAAAAACTCACTGAGGGGAGATGGACTAACAACCCACAAGAGTTTTGCAGCCTAGATGGAGCAAAAAGCCTGCCTATTCCTCAAGTACCCCCCATCTGATGGGGTCAATTTGCGTGGAGCAGGACAAATGCTTCATTTGCTGAGAGCTTATGGATGTCTTTAAAAGCCCAGTGATCAATAAAGTGCAGTTAAAAACTTAGTCCAGGGGGGCTCTAATGTGATGGGGATTAAGCAGACGCTGACCCACGCTGGTCTAAACTTTAAAATGGACCTCAATGACAACCTTATTCTGATTTAGAGGGACAGACAGAAAGAAAGCAATGCATTTTTATTTGGTATTTCTGTATCTCATGTATATATTATACTTATTTTATATTTTTATATTTCATATGTTATATATTTTTTTAATATATCTTGTACACCTATTGCATATTTCTTTTCTTTCAGTACATCTAATATTTGACAATTTAGGGAATGCATTTTTGTTTTAGGCTAACACGATACAGGTATTGCCATATCCTTAATCCCGGAGCAACCGTGGCCAGACCCACTGAACCAAGGCTGTTCCCACCAGTAAAATCCCCTCTGTGCCTCAGTGCTCTGCTGACACGTCACCTGGGGGATGCACCAAAAATCAGAGTCATCTCAACTCATGTTATTTATCATTTCAAGCTCTTCCAAGGAAAAACGTGGCACTTGGCCCTCGTTAATTGGACTATCCGTTGGATGATGCATTAACTCAAGCATCCAAGTGAGCGTCCACTCTGCCGATAAACCCAGCTGATAAATCTAATTAACGCCAGCTGAAAACCAGGCTAACATCAATAGTTGTCTTTTTTTAAAAAGCATTATGTTTTCTCCCAGTTTCATTGAAATTATTTGGCTTTCCTGCAGTAGATGAAAACCAGATGTTGCAGAGCGGGAAGGGCTGCGCGAGCCAGCACGAAAACCCAGGACGGCAACAGGCAGGTCACACCCATTCATTACCCACATATTTCCCTTCTGCCAGGAGGTTATTTCTATTGCATCTCTGTGATTACAAATATTATAATTGTGATGTAACTCTAGAAAGCCCCGGGTCGTCCCTCGCAGCCCAGGGCTGCACGCGAGCCGAAAGGCGCCGGCAGAGTTTCTTTGTGCTGCGTAAGCACTTTGGAAAGCCTCGCTCCCATCTCCCAGCTTTAATGCCAATATTATGCTTTGTAATCCCTCCCAGAGCAGCCCAAGACCAGGATTAATCCAGGCTTAACAGCTCTTGGATGCCCACTTGTTACACTGAGAATATTCAAGGCAAGGAGTTTGTGCGCATGGACGCGAGGCAATTTAGGAAGTTTCACTGTGCAAAATTGAAGATGTATCCCCATTCCCCTCATTTGCAGCACAAGTGGAGGAACAGGAGTTGGGTTATTTATCATTTTTAGCAGCTAGATGATGCAAAAATGGGGAGCATTAGTGAATTATGCGTGAATTTAGACTGACTGGCTACATGCACTGGCAATGGAAATGGCAGGTGACCCTGTGGTGAATTTTTAGGCATATTTCCCAAGCCAGAAAGGACTTTGAAGGTCGTTCTAACTCCACAATATTATTGTTTAACCATTTAATGTTAATCTAGCAATAGAAAATTCTGATTTAAGGTAAACATCCAGTGGCAATCCGGACAGGACATGGCAGCAGGTCTTTCCATGCTTCAATTTGTAGGAAGAAAAAGAGAAGGGAGGGAAAAAATGAGCCTTGTGCTGGATTTGCTACACAAAAATCACCATCCAGCAACACTGACAGCACTGCTGGGAATTACACATCATCAGTATCCCAATGCTGAGAAGCTGCTATTCCAAGGAATCCACTGAAATTCTTTTAAAACTGGCTTAATTCATACGAATTTCACCTCCCAGCCATGTACAGGAGCAGCATCTCCACTTGTACCCAATGTGCAAGAAATACACCTCACCTTTCATTAAGAGATAAAATAATTAACATATTGGACAAATTTCCATTGCTAAATACTCTCCTAAATATTTTAACTGTCCAGCTGTGCTTCTTCACAGCAGAAAGGGTTTACTTGTGTTATAACTTGAGAATTAGGTTAAAACAAAGCTTTTTACATTCATATTAAGCCATGTTCCAGAGATCCAGAGGGTTTTACCCAAGTAATTGTTTGGGGATTCTACATGACACCTGAGATGCAAAATAACAATAACAATAATAATAATAATAATAATTATTATTATTATTATTGTTATTATTTATTAACACCTATGACACCAGCTATGCAGATCTGGTTTTGTATATATGTACATAGATATCTTGCTATTACATAAATTATTACAGGACATATTAATATATATATAAATTGGGACTACTTTGAGTCACATGCAATGCAGATTTTTCTTTGTGTATATATATTATTACACTATTATTACATTACATCTATTAATATAACAAATATTACAGATGTTATTTTGAACTTCTTTGACGCCTGTAATGCAGATTGGGGTGTGTGTGTGTGTATATATGTAATTACATTATTATTACATATATTATTACGGCAAATATTATAATATATATATTATTTTGGACTTGGATGTGACACCTGCAATGCAGATTTGTGTGTGTATTCATATATTTAATACTACATTAGATATATCAGTTGTATAGGAGATATTAAGATATATTATTATACGAGTTGTTGTTGCTGTCATCTATAAATTGATTTGATTTTGATACGACACCTGCACTGCAGATTTGTGTGTGTATTCATATAATTAATACTACATTACATATATCAGTATTATAGGGGATACTAACATATTTTATTATTATTATTATAGGAGATATTAACATATATTATTATACAATGTTGTTGTTGTTGTTATTTATTTACTGATTTGATTTTGATACGACACCTGCAATGCAGATTTCTACCTGCTTGCGTATGAAGTGTCCCAAAACTTCCAAAATCCCATCGCAGGTTTTCCTCTAGTGCTTATTTGGAGAAACTAAAATGAACTGCTCATTATAATTTTCCCTGGATAGCACATCCTGGTGCTGGCCATCACCCACAATGAGCAGCGAGGCTTTTGCAGGCTGATTGTGTGCATTCATCCACTCCTGATTAACAGCTCCGGCGAAAAGCGCGGAGCAGGGGAAATCGAGCGATCTGGAACGCGACGCACAAAACAAAGAGACAGCAACGAAACGCCAGAAAACAACTCCCAGGTCAGGTTTGGCAGTGGGCTGGGATTAGATCACTGTGAATCCTGGCTTAAGGAAAGCTCCAGCATGAATTTCCTGACTAAGGTAAAAAAGCCTGGCTCAAATTTATGACCTGCTGGCAAGGTTACCTCTATCCCAGAGGCCTCCAAATACCAGGAACACTCTGGCCCAGAAATGCAGAGTTCAGCCTAATAATTTAAACACATTCCTCCGAGCATCGCCAGCTCCGCGGCCGTAGCCTTGGAGATAAAGACAAACTCCGATGTTTCCAACTCTGCATTTTTCAGAGCCTTAAACTAAACCAGAAAAGTGTATTTCCAAAGTTTGTAAAGTTCCCTTTCGATGAAGAAGTGGATATGAGCCTTGTAGAAAAGGCTGTTTTAAGGAGACCACACCAAATCTTCCCCATCTTCAACAGATGGAAGCCACTCTGCCTGTATTTGCTGAACAACAGAAAAATATTGCATTTTCTGCTATCCAGGACTATTTTCCCAATTTTCTTAATTAAAGGATAATTCAATTTGTAGATATAAGAAGAAAACCCTCAACTGAACCCCACAGTTTCCCACAGGAGAGACTAAGGACTACTCCTTACATCTACCAGCCTGTATGTAGAGTATTTGGAATCCCAAGAAAGCACTATTTCTTCAAAAATGGATTTTGTGCTATAAAATCTACTTTGTCTCTTTTTCTTTTGTTTCTTCATTTATTTCTTTTCTATTTCTTCTCCAAGCATGTCAGATGCTTTGCTGAAGTCTGGATTTGCTCTGCTTTGGAAAGCACTCAAGCAACAAACATTTGGGAGATAGCTCCCACCTAACCCACCACACCAAGACTTTGCTCCCCAAACCTGTTGTTTCTCCAAAAAAATTTTTGATTTCGTCAATGATAAAGCAAATTAAGTATAAACATTTCATCCTTATGTTGGACGTGAGCATTATTACCCAGCTAATTTCATTCTTTGGTATCCTTCATGGAGATCCTTGGCCAAGATTTTTCTCCCAGTTAAAAACCTGGAGTAGATCTGCCCGTTTTGGGACAATCAGTAAATCTTTGGTCTCTACCACAAAGTCACTGCACAGGAATCACATTCTTTTGTTCTTATTTCCTCCTTTCAAATGAGAATAGTGTGGATCTGGACAACACTGGCAAAAAAAAATTTTAGACTTTTAAAAATTATATTATGGGCAGAAATTGTTCAACTTTTCCTTTTTTCCTTTTTTTTATAGATATACATATATATGTTCTGTAACTATAAATAATGTTTTTCATAACAGCCAACAACCCTGATTTGTCTTGTGCTGTGCTAATTTTCTTATTATTTTGACACTTAATCAATATTGTAACATCTTTTCCTCTATTCAGGCTTTCCCTACAGCCATTGGTAGTCAAGCCGACCCCAAAAAGACCCATTCAGACTTACGAGATGAAGACTGTGCCAATTGAGGAGGTCCCTGAGCTATAGCTGCCTACAAGTGGTGGGACTAGCAGGCAAGTCTCATCCTGCTCTGCCTCATGTCCTCCCAGGGCTGGGATGAGGATGAGGTGAAGCCTTTGTCTGTTGCAATGCAGAGATTCTTGTGGGGCAGGAAGAAGACCTCGCTCTCCAAGGCTCTTCACTCCTAAACAGGAGGTGCTTCCCTTCAGCACAAGGCTTCACGGGAGCAGGGAGCAATGGTGGGATACCAATCACCCAGGAAGAGAGAGCTTTGTTAACTTGCTGATGCAAAATGGACATAATTTGTTTTTCATACTTTTTATGTTAAAAATAAATGATCTACAAAAGGTCTCCGCTGTTTTAAACTCTTCAGATTCTGCTTGTCCTTTCATCTTTCCTATCACAGCTTCTGGCTGGAGAAGTCCAAATCCCCAATCACAGTGACAAAGCCAAAGGCTCAACTGTCTGGCATGATGTTTATCCCTCATCCATCTTAATTAAGGGAATAGAAGGGAGCTGCAATCTGCTGCTGCTGTTAAGGCAGATCCCTTCCGCAAACATGGCAAACAATGATTTTATTTGCCTACTCTGAATTGCTGCCATGAGCTCCTGCGAGACTTGTGCAACGTGGGATTGGGAGAGGATTGTTCCACCACCCTCTGCTGTGCTTTAACTTAACCTCTACGTAATATTTAACCTTAAACAGCAAACAAATCTGAGCAGCTCCCTGCCTCTGCCTCCATGAAGTGCCTTGCTTCTTTTAACTGATTCCTCTTGGATGTGGCAAAGCCATTGGGGCAAATCAGGAGGCACTTGGTTAAACTTCTTTATTTCCTTAGGCTGTTGAAACAACAAAACACAATCCATATGCTATAGAAGAGGTGGACAGCTACACCCACCCCAGCAATTCCTGGGTTGAGGCATTTTCAGTGACATGACCCTAAACGATGACCATCGTTGCACTTCTCAGTGAACGCACTGACTTCTCTATTCCCATAGGAATCATATGGGGAAAGAAAATGTACACATTGTACCACTGCAGAGCTGTGGTTATCACAGAATCATGGAATCACTGAGGTTGGAAAATACCTCTGAGATCATCAAATCCAACCCGTGACTGATCACCACCTTGTCAACCAGATCAGAGCACTGAGTGCCATATCCGGTCATTCCTTAAACTCCACCACTTTCCTGGGCAGCCCATTCCAATGCCTAATCACCCCTTCTGTGAAGAAATTCTTCCTGATGTCCAACCTGAACCTCCCCTGAGGCAGCTTAAGACCATGTCCTCTTGTCCCTCGTTTCCTGGGAGCACAGCTCAATCCCCACCAGGCTGCACTCTCCAACTCTGTCAGGGAGTTGTGGCAAGTGGAGCAGGTTCATCAGAGGCTGCAGAGATGAGGAGGAGCCTGAAGCATGTCCCTTCCAAGGAGAGGCTGAGGGAGCTGGGGTTATTCAGCCTCGACAGGAGCCCCAGCTGAGAGGGGCCCTCAGCCCTGTGTGTCTCTGTCTGTCCCTGGGTCCCCTGTGTGCAGGGAGGGTCAGAGCAGGGCCCAGGCTCTGCTCCACAGGCCCAGCAAGGGCACCAGAGGAATGGGCAGGGACTGATCCCAGGCAGTTCCACATGAACATAAGGAAGAACTTTTTCACTGTGCAGTGACTGAGCACTGGAACAGATTGTCCAGAGAGGCTGGGGAGTCTCCCTCACTGGAGATATTCCAGAGCTGTCTGGACACAATCCTGTGCCCTGTGCTCTGGAATGGACCTGCCTGAGCAGGGAGCTGGGACCAGGTGACCACTGTAGTCCCTTCCATAACTAACCACACTTTCTGTCTCCCCGCTGTATAAAATAAGTGACAATAACAATTTCTTGTTACAAATAGCAATTCTTGCCCTATAAATAAGAAGCAGGAACCTTGAAGACGGGGAGGACAGAGTCAGAAAATTGTACCTGCTCCGTTGGGATACAATTTCTGAGCTCAGTAGGACACCTTGTCATTGAGCAGTCAGGAGAAGGACTTGCTCCTGGGGCAGCAAACTCAAATGCTCTCCCAGAGGTGTTTAGGGGACAGCACTCACATTCCAGGCCCAGAAAAGCCATGGGACGGCAAAAACTCCTAAAAAGCCCAAATTTTCCAATTGATACCTCCAGAGCTGGGTGTACTCCCCGTTCTACAAAGGGTTCCTTGTTCCCAGGCTCTTCTGTTCTCCACCAAGGGCTGCAGCACAGCACCCACCTGGCATCCACCCAGCACCCAGCCCAGTCTGTGGATTCCGATACAAAAGTCAAAAGGGTCTCAGTAAATGCTCCTGAAAACCAAAATAAATCTGTATTTTGACTGGGAGAAGGGGGGGAAGAAACAAAATCCCTACTAAGGCATTAACTTCTCATTCCATGACTAGAAAAACATGGTGCTGTATTAACTACGCACATTAGGGATAAAAAGTCCTTGTCTTGGTTATTAAGTCTTTATGGAAGCCTTACTGAACAGTAGCACCATGATCTTTGATTGAAAACATTATTTATGAAAGTGCTACATTATAATTACAGCATTTGATAAATAGAGAGAAAAAGGAAAAAATAAGGTGTCAGAAAATGGGCCCTTCCTTCAGGTTTTGTTAAATGTGCACCTTGATATTCAGGTTTTACCAGAAAAGCTGAATACAAACCCAAATAACAGACACACTGGTGGAATAAGACAGAGAAAGATATTTTTAAAAATGGTATTAAGAAAGTTAATTATTTTCTAATTCCATATAATGCTGAGCATCATCTGGGTTTGCATCAACACATGGTCCCTGCCAAGGTCAGATTCAGGGTTATATTGTACAGATACATAAATATTTATAGAATCTGGATAGCCAGAGATCCTGATACTTAGGGGTCAATAAAGTCTGGCAATCTAGATGTCCATAAAGTCAGGATATCTTGCAAGGTGAGCACTCCACCCAACAAGGGCAGGGTTTATTTGGCATTTCCCTCCTGGAAACAAAATAGCTCCTAATTCTTAGGGGTGGAGAAAAAGCAGCTTCATATAAACCTACTTTTATAACAAATCCATCTTCCCACTGTCATCTCAGGGTAGAAACAGCAATTTTTGTCATTCAAGTGCAGTAATCTGGACTTTGGAGTAATGAAATATTTGCTGAAGATAGCAAGTAATGAAAAATAATAACCATATTAGACCCAGGCACTGATACAGCCCATCTGGATATGGCAGGAAGACTCCACAGTGAAAATATTGAATAATTCAGCGTCAGAAAAAGCGATGAACAAGACGCTATTTGATACAGAGCCTGAAACTGTAAAACCTCCCCAGCTGAAGAATCCCAGCATTTTGCAAGCGCTGGTGAAAAGCAGTCGGTGCCTGAGCCTTGCTGTGGGAGTCCTTTGTGTCAGGCCTGCAGAAATTCTTCCCACATTAGGCATCAGCTGGGTAATCTCCGTGTGCTGCTCCCTCTCTAACCTTTACAGGCACTGGGAGGCAAGAATGCAGAGGGAAAAAATCCTGGCTGCCGTGTTCACACCTACACCAAGCTCAGATGGCAGAGGGGTGATAATTGCACATCTCATAGGTTAAAAGTGATCAAAAGTGAGTAATGAGCAGAGGAATAAATCTTCCTTCCCCCCTTCATATAAATCCATTTATTCTTATATAAAACTTCTAGAGCCACAAAATACAACCCAAGTACTTAAAAATCAGGAAACTGAACATTGTGAACTGAATCAGAGAATCTATTTCTTTTATAAAGTTCATCCTAATGGAATTTGGTTGCCTATCACTAATACTGTTCCAAGTAGGGAGTAAAAATGTAAATATACTTAAATTTTATTTCCCATTAATGCTGTTTCAAGCAGGAATAGGGAAAAAAAGAGAATACAGTCAACGTTTACATCCCATTAGCACTCTTCCAGGTAAAAATATTAATATGGTCTGAGGGCAAGGTCATTTCTCACAGGCAAATAATGGCACCCTAATTCCTATACGAATCGAGTGTCCCCTTATCCTGGCTGCACAGTACAGGAGTTAAGAGTGAAGGATCTGCCAGTGAAGCTGGGTCCTACCTAGGATAACTCCGGGTCTGGCACACACAGGAGAAGCAGTGGAGGCCACATGCACAGTGAGCTTTGGCCCCTCCGTGCTGTCCAATGCTACCCGAACCTACTGGAAGTCCAGGACACGCCTGATCATTCCAGTTAATTGATTTTTTTAACTCGACTCAATGGCTCTTTGTTTGGCTCTGGAAACATTCAGCAGTATCCACTGCAATTCCAGCAGTGTGGAGTCGTTCTGCTCATACCTCGCAGGGCTGCGGCTCCAGCTGCTGCTGCCAGGGCTGAATTCAGGAAGGATCCCAGGCATTAGCACAAAGTCCTGGAAAATAACATTCAACATCTTCTAGATGCTGCCTGCATTTCCCTCTAACAACCCTATAATCAGGATTAAAGAAATAAGAAAAAATAAAGGCTTTCAGCTTCCCAGGTTCTCAGGTGGCAACTCTGACTTCCCCCACAAAAGCAAAACACACACATTGCACAATATTGCTCCAGAAACCAAAAAGCAACCCCAGCTGCTGTTCCTAAGGTTCCTGTGCAAACCACCCCCATTGGGAATGCAAATAGCAGGGCCATGTCTACAGAAAGCTCTCTGCAATTCTTTCCAAAGCAATTCAAGCAATCGATTCTTTTTTTTTTTTTTCTGGCAGAGATGCTGCAGATGCACATCAGCTGTGAAGGGCAGCATCAGCTCCCCTTGGCCACTGCCTGTGCTCCAATGCTCCAAGGCCTCTCCCAGGAACACAGCTCTTGGCTTCTTTTTTTTTTTTTTTTTTTTTTTGAAGCAACTGAGACATCCCCACTGGGATGTTTGAAAAGGCGAGTAAACAGCTGCTCAGACAACACATCTGCTGTGTGTAGCTGCCATGGCTGTATTCCTGTGACAAACGAGATGCTGAGAAAGGGACTGATGATAAAATAATCTGCTGCAGACTTCTTTAGACTAAGGCTCATCCAATCAATACTTGTATTGAGGACCTTCGGGCATACCTGAGCCAAGGAGGAATTTCCTACTTTTGCAGTTTTATGGAGAATTGGAAATGAAATTAGCAAGATGTAACAAATTAACTTGCACTCAGAGCTCCCCAGAAAGCTGAAGCATGGTTCAGGAGGATGGAGGAAGATGCTCACAGGCTATACCATGCATCAGTACAAGGTGATGATCCCATCCACATCCCACCTCTAAGGGTTACTGTCCATAAAAACAAGCTGGGATTCCAACATAAAGTTCATCTGGATGTTTCTAGCTAATCTAATTAAAGAGAAAATAGGGTTTTAAAACACCATTCCAAGTTCACAGAAACAAGTTCCCTAGATCTGGGATAAAATATCCCTGCAGGGATAAAGCACAGTTCTCCAGGTAGAGCACAAATTGAATCATGGCATGATTTGGATCAGAAGGGAACTTCAAAGGTCATCTAATCCAACTCCCTGTCCTGAGCAGAAACGTCTTCCACTAGACCTGGTTGTGCAACCTCCCCATCCTAACCCTGAACACTTCCAGGGATGGGGCAGCCACATCTTTCCCAGTGTGAAGAAATTTTTCCAACCTAAACCTCCCCTGGCACATCTTGAGGCCATTCCCTCTTGTCCTCTCCCTTGTTCCCAGGGAGCAGAGCCTCACCTCCATCCAGCTGTCCCCTCCTGTGAGGGAGCTGGGGAGAGCCAGAAGGACCCCCCTGAGCTTCCTTTTCTCCAGGCTGAGCGTCCCCAGCTCCCTCAGCTGCTCCTGATGCTCCAGACCCTTCTCTGCACATGCCCCAGCCCCTCAATGTCTTGTTGAGGTGTGGCACTCTGGGTTCCTGATGGAGCATCAAGCTGAGCAGAAGTTTTCACCTCAAGTATTTCAATCAGAAATAGAATGGAATTGTAGCATGTGGAACTATTCCTCAGTTAACCACACAAAATTACGGATTTTGAGAAGCTCAGTGTTGAAACTAAGAGTGCAAAATTTTCATAAGCCCAGCTCTGCTGAAGAAGCAAGTTCTTACAGGGAAAAATGTGCTTCATAAGAAAATGGGGGGAAACAGGATAAAAATATGAAGAAAATCACCTGTTTTTAAAACAATTGGAATCTTAGTATTGGAAAAATAGTATAGTATTTAAGGAATAGAATTTATGACAAATGATATATAAATATGTAAATATTTTAAAATATCCTTTATCACCAAAAGCAGCATATTGCAATTATTTCAAGGAGCACTACTACAACAAAATTTTCCTATGAAATGCCAGTGGAGGAAAAAGAAAATCCATAGGATTTACATTAAATACACTTTAAAAGGATACGCCTGGTCTCAGTACACACCTCAAACTATGTGCAACTAGTGAATGATGTCACCGTGTTTAGAGGGCAGTAACAGCTTGTCTTGACAGCCATCCCCTAAAGTCCAATTTGGACAAGACTCAGGAATCTTGTGCAACAAAAAAAAAAATCCCAAACAATAGCCTGAAGCTGTTCAAGAAAGGTAAATTAGGAAAACAGAGAAGCTGCAGGGGAAAAAAAAAAAAAAAAATCTTAATTTTGCTCCACTTCCGCTCCTGCCGTGCGAGCATGAGAGCAAAGGCATTCCCAGGAACAGGAGGTTCCATGCACTTGTCCTGCCAGAGACACTTTTCAAGCAGAGAAAGAGACCAATGGGTCCAAGTGAGCTGTTGGCTGTGCCATTCCCTAATTCAGGAGTTGCAGCACAAAGACCTTTGTCGCTGCCTCTGAAAGACAAACCTGAGCTGAACACAATCTGATCTTAAATATGCAGAGGGAAAGCAAAGGGAATGCAGAAGGTGTCTGGAGGAGAGAAGAACAAAGGAAAAGAAGAAAAAAAATCCCCAAAAGTTTGGCATCTAAACTTCCAGAGTTTATTCAGTTTATTTCAACCACAACTTAAAAGGTCAAATCTGCAAACAGTCTGTAGTGCAGTGCAACCCAAAGCTCTGCTCTGAAGATCCCTTTCTTGGGAAATTCTAGGAAGAGAAGGAAAAGCAGAAATATAGCCACTTTGTCTTTCAGGCTGCTTGATTTGTAACTATTTGGGACTGGTGCTGGCAGTGCAGAAGAAATTCTGGATTACCCCCACTTTTTCCAAGAGGCCTGGAAGCAGACAAAGCACAACAGCAGCTGTCCAGCTGCCGGAGTGAAGGAATGCAAACTTCTGTTCCAACAGCAAAAAAAAATATAACAGATATGATTCAGGATTTTTTTTTCCCTCAAAAAACAGCTGCAGATCTTGCGAAAGGAAAACAAAAGGCTGGAGAGCATCCTTGCCCTCCACCTCATCCCAACACACACAACTCACCAGGACACTGGGGCTTTGAGCAACCTCATCTAGTGGAAAGGGAACCAAGGAGAGGAACTTTTTGAAGGAAAAGAAGATTAAAAATTAGGAAGAAATTCTTCCCTGTGATGGTAGGGAGGCCCTGGCATAGGTTACCCAGAGAAGCTCCAAGCCCCAACCCTGGAAGTGTTCCAGACCAGGTTGGATGGGGCTTGGAACAACCTGGGATAGAGGAAGGTGTTGCTGCCCATGGCAGGGGGTGGAGTGGGATGGTCCCTTCCGACCCAAACCATTCTGTGAATGGTCCCCAGAAGAACTGAGTGGCCACCACCAGAGCAGGATTCCTAGTAAACCATTTGTGACGCCTCTCTCCATCCAAGAGTCAAGCAAGTAGACAACCTATTCCTGAGAAAAGCAGAATCTAAGAAAACACCAATTCCCCAAACTTCCTTCTACCTTACCTTTCATGGAGATCTCTCTCCTCCACCTCTGGAAATCTAACCTAGACAGAGATGCTCCCTCTGATACTGCTAAAGAGAACTATAAAATGACCTTGGTCCAACATGACACATTAAGCAGCATATCGAAAACTAAACAGCATGGAAGTATTTCAAATAAATAACAGGACTGCAGGTGGAATAGCAGAATTGGGGATGGAATGCAATGGTCTTCATACCAATTTTCTGAAATTAATACAGTCACCAGCGTGGATCACCACAGCAACCACCAATAATTGCAGAGTATGGGAGCCTGGTCTGATGGAGAGGAGAGGGAGAGGAGAGAGGATGCAGCCACCAAACCACCTCCATACATCACAGCTTCCAAGGACAATGGCATGGCTGAAGCTGATGCATCACCCATGTGTAGATGGGCTTTAACCAACAAAATTTTAACCAGTAAAGCTGACAATTCCAAGGAAAACCATCTCAAAGGCTATGGAGCACACTCAAGACAAATTAATTAATAAATGCTCATATCCCACTTCAGAGTTTCATACCTAAAAAGTTGATGGCCCAGTTTATCTAATCTCTAATATACAGGAAGAGTCCCCATAAAGTAATCAAAAAGGGGCCAAATCAAGCATTCATGGTAAGAAAACACAATTTTGACTATGAAAATTACCTTTGATTTCTTCCCCAGCTCAAAGAAGCTGAGTGCACAGAAACTCCATAAATACCACATTATCAATACACTGTGTGCAATGAATTCTCTTTTCAATGCACTAGAAAATGGCTACTGATAATTCTCATTTCCATTTTCCCACTGAGAAAGCACCAAATAAACCAGCATTAACAAACACTTGAGTGAAAACAAAGCATTAACAATTTTGGCAGCAAGCCATTTGCTGTACTTCTATTTTTATCCATTTTTTTGGAAGCAGGTAGGATTCTATAGGTGGAAACACAACCTTCTCTCATTGCTAACGCTGTTGACACTTCATTATCAGTATTTAGCAGATAACCCCAGAGCAGTGTCACAACAAAACCCCAACTACTCAGGTTTGGTGTTTTTTCACCGTTAAAACATTTCCACACTACTATCGTTTCCATCTTACCTCAAGCACTGGGCCAGCTCCAAGAATAATCTGTTCTACTCCACTGGCAAATCCCTTCTGGCTGAGGGCGGTGAGGTGATGAATCAGAAAGTTGGTGCTCTGTGTCTTTCCCGAGCCGCTCTCTCCTGAAATAACGATGCACTGGTTCTTCTTCCTCTGGAGCATAGCATGGTAAGCCACATCTGCCACAGCATAAATGTGGGGCTCCAGCTTCCCCAGCTGATGGTTATCATACATCTTGACATACTTGGGGTTATAAATAGGTAGGAACTTGAAGGGATTAATAACAATGAGGATGCTGCCGACGTAGGTGTAGATTTTTTCCTGCTTGAAGCGGTTTCTGAGATTTTCCAGGAGCGTTTTCTCGTTCAGGTCTGGCAGACCGCACAAGTCATCGTAGTCCTTCTGCTGGGGCTGGGGGAGGAAGCCCCGCTCCACCATCCTGCGCCGCTCCTCCGTCACCCGCAGCCAGGACTGGAGGCTCCCGTAGTGGATGGAGCCATCCAGGTTCTTCTCCCGCAGCAGGAAGCGATAATCCTCGCCGCTGATGCGGTTCTCCAGCGCCATGCGCGGCCACAGCATCATGCGCTGCACCGGGCAGTCCGTGGGGTTGAGGATCCATTCCTCCCCTCCAAACTCCTTCACTTCGGCCAGCACGTAACATTTTGTTTTCTCAAGCTGGAGCTTGTTGATGAGCGAATCGATCACCTCAGCGGCTGTGGATGTTTTCCTGGCGGTGATGGGGCAGTAGATTGTCCCCTCTGCGATGCTCCCGGGGTAGATGTGCAGAGTGTACTCGCTATCCTCAAAGCGTCGTCTGCCTCCAACATCATTTACACTCATATTGGATCCTTTCTCATCAGTCCCTGTGCTGCATAGTCAGGACCGTGCTGTATCTTGTCAGGTCATCATGTTAGCAAGGCTGAAAAAAACCAAAATAAAACCAGGTTAGGTGTTATCCTACAAATAACCCAAAGCTGTCGCAGATAAAGGTTCAACACCCCAAACACTACACACACAACACAGGCCTTCCCTACTCAGATATAACTCCCACAGCACCTCAAGCTTTTGCTAATTTTGTCCCCAGTCTGAGGTACCAGAAAAACCCTCTGATTTTCAGCGAAAATTTTGTGAGCAACACACCAGACAACCTCCTGAATCAATCTCATGTGTGTGTGGTACTCAGCACCCATAAATTTTAGCTGCTAAAACAAAATGACCATCACCTTCCCCTGCACACCTGGCCCTTGCCCCAGATATATTTTTTCATGGTCCTGTGCCAGGGGAGAGTAGATAAACTCCTTTCTTTCCTGTACAGGAGATTTTGAACCCATGATGATTTAATCAGCAGCACTTTTTCTCCTACCGAGTCACCCTTTTTCAGAGATGTCCATATCTCACACTGGACTTGAGTTATTGCAACCAACTCCCTTATACGTTGCACTTCTTATTTCTCTTGTACTATTTAAAACCAAACAAACCCATATCTCTGACACTGAAACATCAAATGTGCAGTTGATTTCTCAAACTTCACCACTACAAGAAGATAACACACCACCATCAGCCCCAAATTAAAGCAAATCCAGAGTTAAAGGGCCCCAGTTCTCCACCAGTTCTAACAAACTCCAAACTGCCCTGGAAAACATTAAGAGTTATTCCAATAGAAAGACAAAAGGGAACTAGGGAGAAAAGCAGGACCCTCAGAACCAGGATCTGGATGATCAAGTGGCAGTGACACTTTATACAGATTAATCTTTACATGATGCACATCCTAACGTTATGTGTAACGTTGAGCTTTTCGTTGAGCACTGCCCCATTGGAGCAAGACCTCACAACTATGACAGTTCCCTCATGGCATCAACAAAATGCTCAAGAAGGGTCAAAAAACATGAAGTCAAATCACACAACAGGTTTAGGGAACTTCAGATATTTGATGCTGGGAAGAATATTTAGGGAAAGCATTTCAGTGGTCACCCTGTCCCTGCAGTCTCCCCCAAGTTTCCAGATCCAGGTCCTTCAGTCCAAGTACAGCCACTCCCATCTTCTACATCCACTCCAAGGCTGGGATTTGGAGAATTGTTTCATTTCTGAGGCCCTCAAATGAACAGCACTATTTCATGCTGTATTGTTTCTCGCTCCAATATTTCATTAAGTATATTATCCCCAGCCACGCGCACTTCAAAGCCCAGAAATTAAAATGTCCCAGTGAAATACATCTGGCAGGGATTCATGGCGCACTGCTTGGTAGCAGGACATACATTATACACCGGGAAGTGTTCCAGATGCTTTCCTATGGCTTTACTACAGGCACAGATGCACAAGGGATGATGTCAGGGAAGTGCTCGGATTGCTTTGTGTAGCTCTGCGACTCCAGCATCAGCTTTTCATCAAGAAAGGGGGGACAAACCCCCCACCATACTTAAGCTCAATAATTCCTCACCCAGATTTTACTGGGCTGGCTATTTTTATTGATGTTATCAGAGCATATCCAAGACTGCTGACTCATGTGAGAAGTGCAAACAGGACTTTAAGTTGGTTACCTTGAGCAAACTGACCTTGCCTCCTCCCTCCTGCACATTCAATAAATACGCTATAAAGCATCAGGCCACTCCACCCCACCCACCCAAACATCTCTAGAGATGTTTATTCTACACGGAATTGGTGTAACAACAACCACCTGTGCCTTCTGCATCCAAAACACTTGAATCCAGGAGGGTCGTGAGCCAAATGTGAATCCCATGGAGATGCTAAAAGCCTCAGCAACTCTGGGGATGCAGGAGAGCCACGTCCTCCCCACAAAACCACTCAAAGACCAGAAGCTTTCAAGATCAGAAAGCAAAGGGGTGTTAATTCAAGCCGTGTAAATCCCAGGGGTGCCACGGGGTTTACTGGTAACAACCCCAAACATGGCTTGGAGTGTGGAGGGAGGTCAAAGCAATGTTAATGAAGTTAATTGGTTGTGGTCTCCCATGTGTTGCTGCACATGAGCCTGGCTCTGCTCAGCATCCAACACACCCTGTGCATGCAGGCGGCATTTCCAAAGCATTTGGGAGAAAATAATGCAATCAAATATCCATCCTGAGGTAATTAGCATATGGCAGGGAGAAAGGCTCTCCTAATGACAACCATTCCAGCAGGCTGTTGTATTAGCTATTATATTACTTGAAAAATTAATATTTTTGCATTTAGACATAAAAAATTAAATGGGAACATGAAAAGAATGACATCAAGTTTGTGTTTTGCCACCCATTAGTACTTGCTCTATGCACTATTTTAATTCAAGGCCTTTCGAGTCGCTACGTGCTTACATCTGCAGGAGAACACATAAAAATGATGCCACACTTCAGTCATTTATACATTTTGCCTATTGAAACTCCAGGGAACACTCTGGCCAAAAACTCATGGACTCTGCACGCCTATGAAAGGAAACATTCATGGCATTTTAAGTCAATCTAGAATCATGGAATGGTGTGAGTTGGAAGAGGTTTTAGAGCTCATCACATTCCACCCCTGCCATGGGCAAGGACACCTTCCACTAGACCAGGAGCCATCCATCCTGCAAGCCCCATCCAGCCTGGCCTTGGACACTGCCAGGGATCCAGGGGCAGCCACAGCTGCTCTGGGAAACCTGTGCCAGGGCCTCTCAGCCATGAATTCCTTCCCAATATCCCGTCTAACCCTGCCCTCTGGCAGTGGGAAGCCATTCCCTGTGTCCTGTCCCTCCACCCCTTGTCCCAAGTCCCTCTCCAGCTCTCCTGGAGCCCCTTTAGGCACTGGCAGGGGCTCTGAGTTCTCCCTGGAGCCTTCTCTTGTCCAGGTGAGCACCCCCAGCTCTCCCAGCCTGGCTCCAGAGCAGAGGGGCTCCAGCCCTCAGACCATATACTTTCAGCCTAATATTTTCTATATCCTTTTCCATTTTCTATGTTTGATTGAAGATTCTTCTCAAATTAACCCTGAATGCTGATTTTGCTCAGTTTTACTACACTAACATAATTTTACTTCCAACATAAGAAGGCACAGTCTCCAAACACAAATTAATTATGTTGAACTTGGGTTCTCCTACATAACAAAATAAATTATTATTTCCAAGGGGAAGGCTCAGAGGGTCCTGAAAAAACTGACAATAATAATCTGATTATTACAGGTTGACAGAAAAAGACTAAAACTTTGATTGCCAGTTAGGCTTTGTAGAGACAGTAAACAAGCAAATACCGGTTGATTTTTACATTCTATGTGATCTTTTGCTATTTGATAACAGTTTAATACACACTCAGAAAGACCAGCCTCAATATGTTCATTTTCAGGGATAGCGTTAGCAGCATGTGGCAAAAATCCAAAACAAACTGTCCACTGGAAGCATCCGAACCCGGCATAAATAATCAGTGACAGCTAAAGCCCGAAATCATGTGCAGAGTTTGCCAAATACCGAATGATTTGGAAAAAACAGGGATCAGTGTCAGCATTGAGGCTGCTAAAGGGGCAATTCTGGAAGCAAAGTTCACTGAGTTTATTATAACATCCCCTAACCTGGCAAGGGACTACAGAAACGGGGAAACTTTCTCCCCATTCCCAATCCTCAGGGTTCAGTTCTCAGGATAGCCTGGATTTATCCATCCACTGGCACCTCCCACCATACACCGTGCAGGGCAGTAATTTCTGGTATAGATAAACTTAAAAAATCTGATAAAGAAGCTGCCAATCTAAACACATTTCACTGCTTAATCTGAGTCTATGGGCACAAGAGCTCTCTGGATGTTTCTCCTACAGCAGCCGACAGCCTCGTGCTGCTGGTACCCAAAATAACACCTTGGTGACATCAAAACTGACACCACACACACATATCTGTGCCAGCTACAAACAGGAAGAAACCCACATGGAAGTTCAACATCTTTGTTAGCATTGCACCATTTCCCATGTCAGCTCTTTTCAGAATCAGCATAACACTTAACCCTCTCCTTTTATCATTTTCCTTTTCCACGCTCACCATGTTTTTCTCTTCCCACTGTTGGCTGATGGGAGAGAAGCATCATTATTGTCACTTAATCACCTATGTGGGTCCCTTTCAAAGAACCTCATATCTGCAAGTGCAGGAGAGGGTGGTAGCCAAAACATGGATTTATGCACCCAGGTATTGATGTGGGGAAGGTGTGAAGCGCAGAATTTCTTTAAAATTATTTTCATCCAAAAGAATGAAAGTTCTACCACAGGAAAAGTGAGATTTGGAAGCATTACAGAGATCTTGGAATGGTTTGTTTTGGAAGAGACTTTCAAAGGTCATCTAGTCTAGCCCTCCTGCAATAAGCAGGGATGTCTTCAACTTGATTTGTAATCACATTTCTTAAGGGATGGGGGAAAAAAATACCCATTAGCACTCCAGGATTGTCCACGCACAGAAGAAAGGTCTGTTGGCTGAATTTCAGAGCAGTTTATTTGGACTGAGGCACCTAAGCAAGATGCCAAAGCAGTGAGACAACTTAGATTAGAACAGAAAATGAAAGCAGAAGTGGAGACACATTCCCAGAGGCTCTGCAGCAACACAGGACCCTGCTGAACCTGGCACTGAGCCAAAAGAAAGCCCTGCAGGCACCAACAGTGAAGACGCACAGGCAATGGCAGCAACATCCCAATGACACATCTGACTGTTTCGGGGGCTTCTTTCCTCTCCCCTTAAAATTTTCCATTTGGTCTCAATTCTTTAGAAAGAAAGAAATTCTTCTCCTTTGCTAAACCTGCTTTATCTTGCTCAGAGTTCAAGGCAAATGTGAGTGAACCCAAAAATTCGGCGTCCTTTCACTTCCTGCAAAGCCAAGTGATTTTGAGTTAAACTTCGTTGATGTCCCCAGTCCAAGTGAGATTTGTAAACTGGGGTTTGGCAGTTCTTATGAAGAGCCATAACCAAAGGAGTGTCAACCCCTGGTCAGTGTTAACCATTCTGCCTCAAGCAGAAGGCAATGTTTCTGGAAGTAAAGATGTCTGCACAGCCAGAGATGCCTACTCAGCCTCCAAGGGGGAGTCCCAGAGGCTGTGACACAGCTCACCCTATGTAAATTGTTCCCAAAGACCTACAGTTGCCCGTACTGGAACTAAAATAGGTTGCAAGTGTTCTGTAAGTTGCTCCTGCGCTCAACAGCTTCTTCTCTGGCCTGAAAAATTTGAGACAAGTCATTTCATACTGCTTTTCCCTGTGTCTTTCAGTTTTATTCAGTACTTTAAGCAACTCTGTCACCTCCTTGTCTGTTCACTTCCATAGTGGAGGATGACACTTGAGTTTCAGTTTGGCACCTGGGAGCTCCTTGCTGGGCACCAGAGGTGTTTCCTCCTCACTTTTAGAGATGGGCTTAGTTCCCATACTTTAATCAGATATTGTTATTAAGAAGTCTGTGGATACCTAAAGCATCTCAGTGGATGATAATCCCTCCCAGAGCCTGGAATCACCTTGTCTTGAGGCTTTGGTATTTCCCTATGGTAGAACAACCACTCAGTGGTTCCTCTTTTCTAGAAACTGGAGGTGGGTGAGGATGTTGCCATCCATCACGTTCTTGCTGATGCATCCCTTGCGGAAATCTCTCAGCTTCTACCAGACCTTTTAGCTGAGACAAAATGAAAATGGGAAGAAAAAAAACCAAAAACAACAACCAAGAAACAAGCAAATCACAAAAAAAAAAAAAAAATCAAACAAAAACCAAACCAATCCCACTGCCCAAAAACCCAAAACAAGAACTAAAAAAATTACAGGAAAAGCTGTTGTGAAATGAGTTACTCCTAAAATGTTACAAACGTTTCTGACAGAGGAGGAACTGAATTAGGATGTGAATAACAGCACGATCACTTGCTCTTTCCCTTGAGGTCAAAGCACTTTCTGTGCAGGGAATGAATCAGCATCCAAGGAATTAACCTGGGCTATGCAGTGAGTGAAGCTCGTGCCTGCGTGATTCCTGCCTCACCAGCTGGAGATGGTACCAAAGGCACAGATCCATCATCTGTGGTGCCAAAGAAATGAAAATTAAATAAAGGACCAACAAGAAGGCTTGGTGAGGTCTTGACTGAGGCAGCTGCATGGGAGAAGTGACTTCCATCTTCACTTCCGTCACATCATCTGTGCGTGATGCCAGGAAACCCAAAGAAATGGTGCAAAGAAAATCCTGTCCCGGATCATTCCTCTTTCTTGAGGTTTGGATTTGAGTCACTGAATTTTGACTTCTGGAAGCACTTCTGTTCTCCCAAAACATGCCCCTATACAGAGAATTAAATTCTCCAGCTGCTTCCTTGGCTTTTTTGTCAGAAACCAACAAAACAGTAATATAAAAAATAAAATTTAAAGAAAAAAAAGTAATTGCTGGATCCTCTCTAAGGCTGCAATGGTCATTTTCAGCTCCCATATTTGCTATATGACTAATGAGAACTGTCAGTGAACGGCAAGGATTAACAAAAAGGCAGAAACTAAGGAAGAGCCTGGTGCATCCTGAGTGTTCTGAGTCCTGCAGGGAAATAAATCCTCACTACATCTTGTTTTGCTGCTTCTATTGACTAATGAAGTAGTCAGTGGCCAGAGGTGGGACTACCCTGCTCCAAACACCAAGGAAAATCTGTCTTTTATGAAACTGATAGAATTACATTTACAGCCCCTTCAGGTTTTCCTGGATTAACTCCAGGCTCCAGCATCATCTTCAGACACAGTATCCCTCACCAACACAGTAATTCTGTTCACGTGAACAACCAAAATATCAGATTTTTCAACCTGACTGGTTGGATTTGCTCTTCACAGGTGGACACAGAGCAGTTCAATCTCTGAAAATCCGACTGGAAACAAATCTGGAGTTGATATCCTGGAAACACAGATCACAGTGTCAAATCCCACACTGATGCAGGTGCAGAGCAGAGCCAGCAAGCACAGAGACGGCTGCAGAAACTGTAAATGGACTCAGGATCTCCCTTTTAGCTCTACAATCATGGGCCCAGCTATTTATATTTTAGTTTGCAGCTAGAATTTCACATATAAAACCTGAAAACCAGCAACACTTACAATAAAAATATTTTTGAAGCTGTTAAAAATAAAGGATATGAAATGTAAGCGACGTTGCCAAGGACTAAAGGAATTCACACTGAGGAGCATCTTCCAGCCCCAAAACAGCTGCAGAAAATACCTTTTGAGAGCTCAGGAATTACAGCAGCGTTAAGGACAAGGTGCTTCTATCCTAGAGGAGCTCAAGAGCTTCAGAGAACAAAACCTGGGGAAATCAAGGGATCCTCCTCCTCCTAATGCAGTACTGCAGGTGGTGGGAGCAGCCTGAGGACTGTTGTGTTGAAAAAGAAGCTCGCTGAAGGATGTGGAGGCACTCCAGGACCACTTCCAGCTCCAACAAGCACCACACTTGAGATGACAGCTGAGAAAAAGGCAGAAGGACTTCCAGAAGTGCCAAGAATTGCACAAATGCATTGTGCTGGCACCTAAATGCCACCGAATCACTGCATTAGGAAGTTTCCAAAGATAATGGAGCTAAAGGGCAGCTCATTAAAAAAAAGAAAAATTTATATGTTATCAGCAAGAAATGATTTCTCATCTTTATGATGAAATGGCAGAGTATTTTGAATATTGCCATATAAATATATATTGATCTATATCAATTACATATATCAATATACTGATAAATATCAGTGTATAGATCCACACCAAAGGATTTTGTTGGGTTAAAGAATCATGTCCTCCCACAGATCCTCAACATGGATCCTTCCTCAACACTCTGTGTCTTTGGGAAACAGCCCACTTCCAGCACAAGCCAAGACAAACACTGACACCTCTCAGCCTTTCTTATTGTGGAGTCCACTGACACAGGAAAATAAACATTAAATCACTATGGAGGTGACGATATCTGTGCTGTATTTCCCTAAAAATATAAAATGAGGGACAATTTACGTAATTGAATGTCACCATGTTTGAATACTCAGTCAAATAATTAATAATTTCAGATGTTTTTCCTGTAGTCTTAGGAGCTTTGAAGTTTTTATGATGAAGATAATTCAGCTCAGGAGCGAAGTCAAATTTAAGTGCAATAGCACCAGGAGAAGATGCAATAATTTGCTTACTGACGTTCTCCCTTTCCTCATTCTATGGAGGATTATGGACCATGACCAATAGTGAGGAAGGGATGGTTTTAAAGCCTTCTCACAGAAAACTCTTTTTGGCAAACAGTCCATTTCAAATAAAACTTTCCAGTGTTCCCTACACAATTTTATAGCATTTCACAAGAATTATTACCTGTGACCCACCAGCACGAACCCATGAGCCTTCTCTTCTGCCAAAATGATTCCAACTTTCCTCCTGATAGGACATTTACTGTTCAAGCTCAAAATGAACCATACAAATGAACTCTGGCTGGGCAGCAGACAAATCCCACTTTTTCCCATTTTAGGTAGAACTTATCTGTTAATGAATGACAGTTCAAAAGGCTGATTCTCCAGTTTTTCAGCTTGGTCTCCTACTTCTTAAGCAACACTACAATCCAGCTTTTCTCAAGCATCTGAATAGGAATAAAGTTATTTTAGGGAGTCCATAATCTTACAGTGCCATGTGCCCCTGCAGCTGCTGGTTTCTTCTGCTACAAGTCTGAATTTTTCCAAAAAAATAACTGAAGTTTCCACTCCAGCCCATCCTCATTCTCTAAAAACCCTCCTTAAACAAAGGCACCCCTCAACTAACTTCACCCTTCAGCTGCCTCTCATCCTTGTACCTCCTTCCCGTTTTCCAGGGGCGATGAAATCATTTCCCCACAGAGAATCATTTTCTCTGCACTCAATGAAGGTCAGCCCTCAGCAGCAGGAGCTGCAGCCTTGTCAGGAAATCAAGAGACTGCTCCTGGCTGGATTTAGTTTCATATTAAGTAAGAGGTGATGCCATTTGTTATCTGTCTCCTCTCCATGTTCAGTGTCTCAAACAGTTTAGTGATATTTAATAACCGAAAGATTTTAGCAGAATAATATAAATAACTTATAAATAATTGATATATTTTAGGGATTTGATCTCTGTAGCCAGACCATACAGGTACCTTCCACTCCTTTAAACCAAGCAAAATCTTCCAATATTAGTGTTTCTTTTTAATGCAGAACTACTGAAAATCCTGGAGCAGCAACATGAAAGCATCCTGGTCCATGCAGCAGCAAGACTCTATTATCCAGAGACTGATTTAAGGCTTATAGCAACCTACAGAATCTCTGCACAGCCCATGCAGCACAAGGAATAGATCTCAGAGCACTAAGAATTGTGCTGTGAAAGATCAAAGGGAAAAGAATATTAAAACTGTACTGCCAGATCTGGCTTAGTTACCTTACAAAGGAAAAAAAAACCAAAAAAACCCCAAAACCAAAACAAACACCAAACAGGATGAGTCATACTTTAAACAAGACTTTCAGTCTTGTTCTCTAGTTCACAGAAAAGAAATAGTCTTTTTCCTCTAAAGGCCATATTTATGAAAAATATTCAGCCCACAGATGATGATAATTTACAAGCAAGAGCAGGAATAGGATGTTGGATTTAAATGAACCACAAACCAATATATTCTATCTGAAAATTAAACTGTCAGGCAAATGCCACAACACAAGAGTGGCTTTTAAACTTGAGGAAGAGTGTTCTGAAAGCATCAGGACATAAAACCAAAAACAAAAGCTGCCTCACAATACAAGAAGTACTGAAAAATCTCTTGAATTAGAGCTGACAGCTCCACTAAAAATAGTTCTTGGCAGCTACCTGAAACACAGGCTTTGTAGATCTTTGAAAACATCGATTTCAGACAGAGAAAAAAAAAAAACCAAAAAAAAAACCAAAAAAAGCAGGAGCTAATCAAGTATTTATTTGAAATATTCCCCGTGTCCCAAGTCCCTCTCCTGGAATCCCTTCAGGCACTGCCAGGGACTCTAAGGTGTCCCTGGAGCCTTCTGTTCTCCAGGTGAGCACCCCCAGCTCTCCCAGCCTGGCTCCAGAGCAGAGGGGCTCCAGCCCTCAGAGCACCACCATGGCCTCCTCTGGACTCTCTCCAGCAGCTCCATGTCCTTCTGCTGTTGGAGGCAGCTCTGCAGGTGGGGTCTCAGCTGAGCAGAACTTGAAGCCCTGGACAAGCAAAATTCAGCTCCTCATTAAGGTCCTCAGGTTATTGCTTTTCCTGATGGATCAGATACACTGACTAGAGGCTGCAGAAATTCAGAGATGCTTGATGACCAGCATCAAGGAATCAATACATCCATTAGGAACGTCATAATTCACCTTCTTAAAATGAAATAAGCAGTAAATTATCAGGGATTGACAGCAGATGCTCTGACCCAGCATTTTGCTGTAATAAACATATATTTTATGGAGCCTCTGGGTTATTTAAAGCTGTTTCTGGGTGTTCCCACACCTTGTGCTAATTTACATCACTGATAAGATTGGGAGGAAAGCATCCCTGATTTCCACACCTGGTAAACAGGTACATCCCTACAAAGAAGGACAGACAAAACCTACAAACAAGGACTAAGATGACACTGGGGAACAAAGACACACACACAGACTTTGCCTTTTATTTGAATCTTCCCAGTTTGGGGCAAAAGTTGGAACAACATCACAGCTGGGATCAGGATTTCATTCTGCACTTGGGTAAGAGCTTCCATCTCCCAGCCAAGCTACACCTCAACACAAACTTGAGGAGCAGACAAATGTGGCTGTGGAGAAAATAAAATTCAAAAGCACATTCTGGAAAATAAAATTATTTTATAAATTATTGCATTTATCCAATAAGGTAGCAATTAAGTCAATTGAGATAACAGTCTGTATCTCATTATATTCTCTGGGAAAAAAAACCATCTCATCTGGAAGCTGAAGATCTGGTTTCTTGGGAGACCAAGCAGCAGAAATTGAAATATTCACCGGACTGGCAGTGGAATGATTTCAATGCTTCAGTGAGCACAAGTTAAACCTGAGCATATTCAAACTAGCACAATGGGTTTGTTTTTTATCAGTACTTTTACGTGTCCTCCCTTGTCTTTAGGACTATTTTTCCATCCAGAGTATGATGTGGGGCGTGAGCTTTCCAATTTTTTTCCATTGGCAGGCATGATTTTTGATTAGGATAGAGAGCACTGCTATGAAAAAGAAATTCTGATCTGGTCCATCCTCAAAAAGGGAAGATTAAAACAAAGGGAAAACAAACAGCCCCAGAGCACAGACAGAGGTCAGGCATCCTCAGATGGCTGAAGAAATTACACGACAGATTGCAGCAGCCCAGTATTAAACATCTCCAAGATAATTCCCTATCCCAAGCAGAACCATCACGGGGAGAAAGAGAAGCTCCTCTAAGCCAGGTCTGCCAGACTGCTTCTCCGACATCTGTTCCTGCATTTTCCACCAGCCGCTCCCAAAGCGGCTCCGGTGACGGATTTGCCCTAATTGCTGGCGGCAGATAATCGCCCTTATCCCGAAACGGGGTGCCTGGTGCAATGTGAAATCATCTCCTTTCCAACTCCTCTGCTCATTTCCTACAAAACCTGCCCTAAATCTAAAGCCTCCCATGGGACACCTTGGTTTTGAACATGTCTGAGGTGATTCCATAATTACTGAAGGAGTGCAAGCTTTGGTTGCTGGGCTATTCCCAGAGGAAGTCATTGGGCCCTCTCACCTTTTACTTTCCACCACGTGCCAGCCTGTCCATCCAAATTTTTCTCTTCCATGTTCAACCGAAAGCAGAGGCACCTCTTTCCCACAAAACACACAGAGAGCTCCCTATCTTAGTGCAGAAAACCATCAATTACACCTGACACAGGAGGTGAGATACAAACATCCCTCCAAAAACTGCAGCACACTTGGGTTTTGAGCCTCTTCCTTAATTAAAAAATACTAAATTAATATTAATATTTTAGATACTTTCTGTGCCATCAGTACTGAAAAAGACAATTCTGCATTGAACAAACTCACAGTGAAGAACTGGTTATAGACATAATTTTTAAGTTTCTTGAAGCTCTTTAAAAATTATTATGAGCAACCAAATAGCTTCCACAAGCTTGAAACAATTCCTAAACCTGGCATCCCCACCCTTGGGAGGGGACAGGACACAGCCAAGGTCAGCTGTGCATTATCTGGAGAAACTGAAACACGATGCTGATCCTGGTGGAACAGGCTCAGGTGACACAAGTGGCTTCATTTCCACCTTTTATTTACATGAAGGACAACTGAGAGGGGAATGACAGGCCCTCCAGATATCCAGATCTCAGTGGTTTTCCACAAGCACATCTTCACTTCGAAAATATATGGATTTCTCCAATATATTTAGGAGAATCCAACATTGATCACAAAACAGAACCCATACTTTCTGCCACACTAAAATACAATGTGATATCACAAACCTCTCCCTGAAGTTCACAAGCACCTTCCAAAATCCTGCCTAAAAATCCTAGAGCATTTACTTTTCTCAAGCTATTAAATCTTTAATTCGTATTCACCACATTGCAAATATTTCAGGTGAAATACTTCCAGTCCTGTGCATGTGTCTTATCTTTTTCATACTCAAAGGATTTATTTCAAAGCACTCATCTCCCCAGCTGCCTCAACGCCTCAAAGTTCCCCAGGAATCATTGTATATAAAGCAGAAGTTTGGGGAGGGGGCCAGTAAATCCTTTTAACCGAACGCTTTCAGATTACGACAAATTATTCCACTGGCACAAAGCCAGCACAACTCTCCACAGCAGAAAAAGAGGTCGGGCAAATCCAATAACGAGTATTTAAAAAGACAAGTCAACAAAATTAGTTCAATTTTCTCGCTGGAGGCAAAGCAAGGTCATCACGGAGCAGGGAGGGGTGGGGGGTGAAAAGAAGATTCAGCAATAAAATAATAAAAAAAACCCCAGAATATTCAACCTATTGGGCTTTGGAATTACTTCCACTCCATTTCACCAGCAGAATTAGAAACATTAGGACAGCGGGCTGCCACAACAGGAAGGTGCCTGGGGCCATGACATCCAACAATCCATCCCCTCCCTTCGCCCCAGAGCCATGGAGTGTCCGGAGCAGATGCCACCTCTCAGCTCTCATCAGCCACGGGAAGACACAGCATGGGTCCGACGTGCCCAAAGCTCCCAGGATTAGCTGCCGGCATGAGCACGGTGGGAAGAACGCGCAGGTGTGTCACCCCTGTACGTTTCAAAATACACCAAGGAAAAATTCAAAGTGCCCTAAAAAGAAATGTATGACACAGGGACCTCAGCAGAAAGCTTTGGAGGACTTCTCTTGGTCTGTCAGATGAATGCCAGGTTATTGCTTGTTGTTCAGACAGGACCAAAACAGAGCTGATTTCTTTCCCATGACTGATATTTTCATAGTGTCTGTATTAGTTTGAGGTTTTTTTGAGACATAAAATGATATGAAATGTTCTTTCTGTTCACAATAGGCCCATCCTTATGTACTGCCTTACAAAATTCTGTCTCAAATACATCAAGTCCACCTATATTGTGAGCACAGGAATCACAGACCACAATTCAGACCAGAAGCCTGAGATTTAACTGACTTTTCAGGACAGAAAACTTGTTTTCTACCCTATCCTATTTTTCATCCTCTGTCAAAAGTCCCTTTCTGTAGAAAACCAGCCTTGGATTGCTCTCCTTGTCTATAACCTGGCTGCAGGCAGAAAACAATCCAAAGTTTCCCAGACATTTAAGGACATTAATGTGCTGACAGTGTTTGGGGTCTGGGGGACACAGAGGAACCCATTTGTTCTACCCATGCTCGTGCTTGCTGACTTAACACCTGAGCCTCAGGGATTTTCCACTTTCCTTGAGCCTTTCCAATGAAGTCTGTTGTAAAACTCATCAGCAGTTAGACTTAAACAAACATCCTTAACCCTGACCTTTCAAGGATGATCAGGTTTGAAGAGTAATTTTTTAATGCATGAGGGCTTTTGGTTGTTGCCCCTTTTAAAACATGTTTCTCTGAAATGGAGGTTTGGGGATTTAAAAGATTTTATTTATTTTAATGAAGACTGAAAGTCAAGACCAAGTTCCTTGTCCTCACATTCCATAACATCCTGGTTTGGGATTTCCCCCAACAAAAGTCACCCCAGGCTCTCATGTTGCCATGAGGAAAGTACATGCTGCATCTCCATCTTCCAAACTGCTACCAGTGAAGGGATTCACTGATTTATCATCTAACCATTGACATCCCTCCTTGCAAGTCTCCCTTATCATCTTTACCCTTGTACCACTTAAATCCCAGCCACAGTCTTGAAATCAACTGTGTACAAGTTTCATCCTCAATAGCCTAAAATACAGCAATAGATTTGATGGGATAAAGCTGCTCCCAGTGATTAGAGAATCCCAGAATTGTTTGGGTTGGAAGGGACCTTGGAGATGATCTCGTTCTAACCCCATCATGCGCAGGGACACCATCCATTATACACCATCCCATTTTAATTGTTCAATCTCTTTTATAATGCTAATTATCAGCAGACATTTTCAAAACATTTCTTCTCTACTACAATCATGAATTCATAATTTATATTAAAGGACATAATTCCTACAAAAGTAGTAAAAATTAGTCCGATGTGGGAAATAAGTGTTCTTGCTGCACTGCTTTGTCAAGTTAAAAAATATACTGGCATTTTGATTTGCATTCATTCTGGCTCCGTTCATCATTAAAAAAATCAAATTTCAGTTTAAAAAAACCCAAACCCTATGGAAGTGTGTGCAAGGAAGAGATTTCCTAGCCTAAATTACTAAATAATCCAGCTGAGTATTTTTTCCTTCAAACTTTACTCACATCCGTAGTCCAAGGGCAACCTGTTCACCTCTAACACATATCAACTGAAACCAACTTTGCTCAAAGACAGTTGTAAAACAGATTTGTTTAAAGAATGAAGGTTTCAGATTTTCTAGGTACCATCCAGATGTTGCTGAATCTGTCGATTCCAGTGCATTGCTCCAGTAATTTGGGTAAATTAATGACGCCTTGGCAGCTGATTACAATTGCAGCTGAGCTTGTACCTCACAATTTGTTAGAGAGGAAAAAACCCAAAAGGGATTGAGCTTTCTCTGAGTACAAAATTCAGTTTTATAATTTACATTAACACTTGGCTAGGGGGATTTGAAAAGGAAAGATCCTCAATCCCTTAAATTCACCACAATATTTACACTCCTACTTTCCCCAATAATTAATATAATGGAAATGATGGTTGCTCTTTAAGGAAAACATCCCACTAGCAGGATGGGGTGTTAAGTCAGTCTAATAAGCATTCCAGAGTGAGTACATGATCTCCTTGTCCTCACGTTCGTCCTTCCTGACTCCTCTAAAAAAGAACAGGAGACGGAACCTTCCGAAAGTCATCAAGACTTCAATGACTTCCCAAGTCACCTCAGAGCTTCTCAGAGGACACATGTGCCTCCCCCTCTACCTGAAAAGCAGAGCACATCTTGGCATCACACAGGAAAGTAAATTATATCCACATAATTATCCCTCCAGAACGCCTTGAGGAACATATGGTATGGAAATGAAACCGCCTGAAATGGATTAACTCGGCTGTGTGATGAGATCCACAGAAGGGAGCGTGAAAAAAACATTTCAAAATGCATTCAGTGTAGGATCCCACAGCTAGGCACATTCATCATCTGGATAAGGTAATGACACCAGGAAATGAGCTAAGTAAATCCAAGATTGAAGTTTCATTTTCTGAAGTGCATCTGTTTGGCTCATATTCCCCCAAACCTCATTGTTCAGCCACGCTGAGTCTCATCTCGGAAGCAAAAGATGCAAGTACATAAATCAAAACAGCTCCTCCAATGAGCAGCCATGGCAAACATGCTTTTAATTTGATTTTATAAATGCATTAACTGCATCCCAGCAGGTCCTTGCCACAGCCCTCCATGACATCTCCTTTCAGGTTGTCCTTTACTGCCGGGTTCAGGGGTTTTTAGGGTGGTATCGCTAAGGGAAGTTAAACCAGCTGGTTTTTTCAGAAGAAAATGAGAAGCATTGGATTGAGAAAAAAAAAGTAACAGGGACAGCACATTCCTGCAGAGTAGGCCACATCCTCCAACACTCCTTCCCTGTGATCATCTGGTCACTGCTTTCTATGTCTGGGAATGAGGAAAGCCAAAACTGAGGTGGGCTTACCACAGAGACAACCAGCCGACTCAAAACATTTCTAGGGATGGCAAGTATTTTTTACACTTCATGTGCCAACAGCATGAGCAGCTCGCCAAAACTCTGGCTGAACATGTCCATGGTGGGACTCTGACTTTGGATCAGGCTGGTATAACAGGGTCACAGTGGAGGCCCATCACACCAGGCACCAGAAATCCTGCCAGGCTGAAACACCTACAAAGCACTCGACATTAAGATTTAGGGAAATTTCCAAAGGAGAGCATTCATATTCTCCATGCCTAAGGACTCTGCTCACCAGTTCATCAACCCAGGCAGATGATTACTGGACCAAGACCAACCAAATGTTAGGAAGCTTCAGTCCCATGAGTTCTGCTGGCAAACATTCACAGGAGCACGAATGAGAGGAAAAAACAAGCAAGACCCAGGAACACAGAAGCTTTCAAAATTAACATACGGATACTTTATGATGTGTTCAAATTGAATCTTGAATTGTCTGCACCAAAATTACACAAGTTGATGGCTACTTTGTACGGCCCACTTGACTGCAAATGCTGATCAGGACTGATTTTGTTCAGCTACAGCTTCCTAGATCCCCCTCCCCTCTCTCTCAACACCCCTGTTATGTCCCCAAGGTTTCCCTTCACTCCACACCACAACCAGAGCAAACGGAAGCACCATTACAAACCAACACAGAGGATGATTCAATCAGATGAGCATCGGAGCCACCAAATGGTCCCAAAGGGCATTGAAAATACGAATTAGGAGAAATACAAAGCAGAGAAGGTCAGTTAATGAGTTTATATAGAAATAGGATGAAACGAGACTAGATACTTTATCTTCAGTAATATGATGAAGAACTTCAAGGGGTTTTTTTCAGATTCATCTTGAGCATGGCCATGTCATGGGCTGGCTTTGCAAGAGGTTGACAAAGGGGAGCTCTCCAAGCAGTGTCCTGGTGTTATTTTGCAACTAATTCCTCCATAACACAGTGCTTCAACAGGAATTTTGCAAAAGGACAGGAAGAAACCTCCTCCATTAACTCTACTGCCATCTCTATTCTAGTGCTCCCTACCATCAGCTGCAAGACCACCTCTGGAAGCAATTTTCCCTCCACTTTTTTCACCCAGAAAGCCAAAAAATCCACATCATAATGACCAACACTCTGGAAAGTCATGAAGACACCTCAGAAGTACCCAACTTAAGATTAAAATTTATTCTCCCTCTTTCCAACACCAGCCGCCTTCTGACACCAACCCTGTACGTCGCTGTGTCAGGGCAGCTCGACTCACTTGTTCTGTTCCAAGGCCAAGAGTGCTGGACCTCCAGGATCCCCTCCAGGACTGCAGGATGGATGAGAGGTTTTATTTGCAAGGGCAACAATCTACTTCTGACCCTTGCCATCCTCCTCCTCCTCACCAGGTCGCCAGATCGTGTAGGCACCAAGGGAACAGGCTGCACTTATTTCAGCCACAGCACTGGAAGCCCTGGCCTGACGTGGGATCTGCCCACAGACATTGGATTCTTTACGTATTTTCTGCATGCACGCCATAGGCCGTGCCAGAAATACCGGCCATGTGGGGAAACAGGAAAATTTTTTTTTTCCTGGGCTAGGGAAGAAGCCATCGAGCTAAATGCGGCTTTGTTTAGGGGCAGGAGTGCCCGGTCTCTGCAAGAGGGGCAATTCAGGAATGCTGATAAGTCTGTTTTCCGTGCATAAATAACCTACGTTCGAGTCCAACTGCTTTATCTCAGGGAAGGATAATGCCCTCGGTGGCAAGGCCCCAATATTTGTCTACTTGCTTATCAAGCAGGAGCCCTATTACAAAGGCTAATTCAAGTGGAGATTAGATTTCCCCTATGAAGGAACGGACAATAACATCAGATATTCTTCAAACACCAGTAAATAAGATTAATGAAGTGCCGCTGCCATGGGCTTTCACCTCGACAGTGCCTCAAAAAAACCTCATCCTGGTAGCTCGAAACAAATCTTTCTAAGGGTTTCATCATATTTCAGTGCATAGACATCACCTCGCTTCAGTCGGCCAGCAGCAACTACAAATAGCCTGCAGGAAGCCACCGATTTCCTGAAGAGAGGGTTAACCAAGAATCATAGGAAACAGAGAAAATTAAAGCTGGGTCTAACGTCTTGACTAGGCTGAGGAGGGAACAAAATACAGCAGCAGCACTGAGTGTGTTCAGACACCTGAATCCATGCAAAATTAAATGAGACTCTTAAAAATCACAGACCTAACAAAGAATTACCTCCTCCAGCACATCGTACCCAGGCAGTGCCTTTCTCTAGGCAGTTTTCACATGCAACCACCTTCAGGCAACCATCTAAAATCTTAATTAGAAATAAACCCAACTCAGCGTTGAGATCCACTGGGTGCATCACAAATTGCAATACTTTGCAGTTAAGTGCTCTCAGCTAAAGGGCTAACTCAAAAACTGAACAGCAAAACAGAACTCGGCAATCAGTGAAGCTTCACGTGCTCAACAGTTGTGCTGACTCATCAGACACAGGCAAAGAATCAACTCAGGGCTCTGCAGGAAACAATCTGAAATAAAAGTGTCAATTTGATGACTTTACCGAAAAAAGTAGGCGGGAGCTCGGTTTTAAAATGTCCTAAATTGTGACAAAATGTTGCACAATGAAAAGGAGGGAAAGCACAGATTGACGTGCAGACAGCAGGTGAAAAAAATCAGAAAAATTGCTGAAATGCAAGCATTGTAGCAGCCCTCCAAAACCCCAGGGATTGCAGGAGATAGATGAAGAACAAGGAGGTGATCTGAAAACCATAACCCCATCCGTGTGCCACAGACACTGTCACACACATGGAATAACCACAAGGACAGAAATGTGTATGTGAAATGGAAGCAAAAGAAGAATCAGAGCAATCTGATATTTAGAATGTCACTGTATAAATTAAAAATTGAGGGGGCTGGATCCCTCCTGAAAAAAAAAAAAAAGGAGTTAAAGCTCCCTTTCCAGGCACTTATCCCAGCCAGCAGAGCAGCTTCCCTCTGATCTGAGAAAGACAACCATGCCCTGCCCTGAGAGGACATTGCAGCAAAAGTAATTGTTTTATATGATTTTGTTAATCTTCTCTTGCACCTCAACAGATCCTCACTGCATTAACTTTGTGTTTTTAATCTGTACTCTGAGGCTTTTCCTCAGTAAAACTCTAGATTGCTATCAAGAGGTTGACTCCTCTGCCAGCTCAGGATGCTGATCTCCAGTTCCAACCTATTCAGGAAGGAAAAAAAAGGAAAACCACCACTTTTCATTATATTCTAAGAGTCTCCTGCCACATATTTGAAAGAAACAGCCTCTAAATATTTATAAATCCCTTTCACATTCTCTGCACCTTTTCTCTCCCCTACATGACACCTACAAATGAGAAATATCCCACAGCCAAGGCTGTAGGTGTGCCAAGACGTACACCTCCTTGATAGACGCTACGGATCCATCTCAAATAATAAAAGTGTTCACCAACTTCACAAGGGACCTGAGACTACAATTTGGGCACATAGGCGATACAATAAAAAGGTAGAAAAAGCCTAAAAATACTATTAAACACTGTAAATAATTTATAAAATAATATTAGAAACCTACAAAACATTTGACAATGTGCTTCAATTGGAAAAAAAAATCGCTAAGAAGAAGAGTACAGTTCATGAGTGTTCTCACATCAAACCACCAGTGACATCCTGCAGGCTCTCCTAGGTCCTGGTAGCACAATCCTAACCTTGGTGGAGCTGCCCACACTCTGCTCCAAATGAAAAAAAAAATTAGTCTTTCAAAGATTTAGAGCTAAATTGATTGAACCAAAACCAAGAGAGAAACATTTATATTGTCAGTTTTACCAGGAGGATGAAGGAGAGGAGGGAAGGAGTCTCAGCTGCACCATAGCCCTGAGCAAAGAGCACCTTCACCTATGCACTCATGAAAAATAAAACTAAAAATTTGCTTCCTAACTGAAGAATTTCCTAACTGCCACACTAAACCCCTGCATATCAGCTCTACCCAAGAAACCAGAAGTGAGCAAACTGTTCTGCTGGTTGTGTCACTGACCTCAAAGGGCCTTTCCCAGCCCAGCTGGACAGGACCCTCTGGACAGGCACGTGCCTTGCCCAAAGCAGCAAGAAGAAACTCTTCTCACCCTCAGGATGAATTCATCAAATTTATCACCAATTCCCTTGAGATTCGGGAGCATCTCACCACCGTCTGTACAGCGAGAGATCCCAGGTCCAGAAAAACAGCCCTTGCTCCAGGAAGATCCTGGTTCAGCTCCGGTCTGGAAGTGCGGGCTGCTCCTTTGATGCCCTGCCAGTAGTGGCCTCCAGTGAAGAAGCCGGGGATGAGTCACGCCACTGGCAGAAGGAACTTGCCAATCTGGATTGAAACATTCAGATGAAACTAAGGGGTTTTTCTCCCTGCTCTGCCATCTCCCTCTGTGCATGGCAATTCCTGGTAATTGCAGCTGCCAGGCAGGCGATCCGGCAAAGGGGAAGCAAATATATCCGGCAGACATGGCGAGGGTCTGCCAACCACGGCTTTGCCCTAAAAACTGAGGCAAGAGGGTGTTAAGGGACTGAGAGGATCATTTGGGAAGAGCACCATAAAAGCTCTTCTGATTTTTCACTGACTTGCACAAATTCCAGTTGGCATTGGGGTTTATTAAGCCCAGAACTTGTACTGTGTCTGCACCATACCTTCAGATGCTCTGTCCTCTAATCCGAGTTAGTTCATACATAAATCCAGGGAAAAAAATCTTTTAAACCCATAAGACAGCGCCAAGAAAAAGAAGTTTAGCCCTAGTAGCCTCTCCAGCAAGGGATAAAACAAGTACAAAAGTGATCCATGTTATGTGTACAAAGATGCAGGTAGTCTTTTTACAAAAATATAACATTCTGAGCCTTAAAGACTTTAAATTAATTCCTTTTTCACACAAAATACATTTTAATCAGTGATGGGGACAAGGTATTTCTTTGCTTCATTCACTGTCTCAACCTACTGCAAGTCAAAAGCATACCAAAGAATAAAAGCAGTAACAACATCTCCTCTGTCTTTTCAGCTCGATTTGGCAATTCTGGCAATAAAACTCCTAATTCAACATGTTCTTTACTTAAAATTGAAACTGCAGGACATCTGCTGTAACTGCTGAGCTCTCTGTGCACCAGAGCATTTCAAGTCTCACTCCGTGCCTCTTTAACGTTGGGGTTTGGTTTTTTTATCTCTCCAGCCCAACCTCTAATTTAAAGGAAACTGTGCTGGATGCTCTAATTGACCCCGTTCTCTTCCTTCCCCAGTTTGTCTCTATAATTAGCCCTTCCCAGCGCAGGGAATCAGCAACAAGACCTTTCTGAGCCCCACCCTGCAGACCACAGAGACTGCCTTGTATTGTTTTTGCCCAAAAATCAACAGCTTCGAGACAACAAAAGGTTTAAGAATTGCAAAAAATAAAAGAAAGATCAAATGTGTACTGATAATTTTTCAGCACATTATGGTGATTGAAGCAGGTAACCCAAAATTTCACCTGCAACATGAACCCCTCAGCAGTACTTTGTAACATGAGCAAAATACTTGCTTTCCTCAAAATAACACACAGTTGCACAGCTGCCCACCCCGAATTCACCCAGCCAAGACTTCCCCTGTGGATCGCAGCACATGCACCAAACACAGAGGATTCCAATCTCCACTAAGGCACCAGAAGGCCCCACACCTTATTTCTTGAGGAATTAAAAGGCATGTTGAGAATGAGGAAAGGAAATGCATTAAAAAAAATACTCTTATCAGCGAGTAAATGCCACCACAGAGATTTTACTTCCCTACTTGCCTCTACAATAGGTGATTCCTACCAGGTGACAGGAGCTGGGGGTATTTTTAGATATTAAGGGAAAAAAAAGAAAGCAAACCAAAAAAAAATCCCACCACAACATCAGCAAAAAAAAAAGCCCTAAAGCCAAAACAACTCCCCAAAACAAAACCCAGTTCAGGTCCAGATTTCAGAGCTGCTGAGCACCAGGAAGTGCAGGATGAAGCAGAAGATCCCAGCGACACTGGCAAAAACACACAGGATGATCTCAGGTCTAATATGGCCTAACCCAAGTCATCAGTGCCACCATGGCACCTTCCATCTCAGTCTTCCCTAAAGAATGAGACTCCAGCTAGCACAATCCAAAACTAAACCAGAGGAATTTCTCTGGTTAGTTTTGATCTTTTTTCTTCCATGTTGCTTCTCCCATCCCCAAGGTTCCAAGGCCACACATGTCAACAGGCTGCTCCTGAAGAAGATGCCCACCAGGACATTCATCTCAAGGTCTCCTGGTGTGCACCAGGTCCCTAACTCACTACTTTCTGCTCAGTTCTCCCACTTGACTTTGCAGCTTTACAATCATTTTGCACCCACATTACATGGAGCTGAATTACATTAGAAACCAAACAGATTGAATTTTTTTATGATTTTGGTGATTAATTTCCAGATTGACATTCTCTTCAAATCCATCAATGTCGTTAGCTAAGAATTATCCCAGCAGTCCAGAGTTCCAGCCTCTCAAAGCACACCAACACACATACTTGTGTAACAATCTGGAATTTCCACATTTAGACATTTAGAAAATTAAACTGCAGCTGGCGGGAGTCTCGCTAATAACGGCAGCACCTGAACCTGTAATGATCCTTCACCTAAGGAAAATTGTTCAAGTTTTTTGAATACCTGCCCCCTCACAGCCCCTGAAGAGCATACCTGAAAGGAAAGTATGTAGATTAATGCTCCCAAAACAGAAAAGAAAGTTCATCCAGTCCTACAAGAAGAGAAAAAAAACCCCAACACCTTTCCTGATGTAGAGGACAGTCTGTGCTCAGGGAAAAAAAAACTTCAAAATACACAAAAAAAATGCACCCAAACCATTGTAAATCCATGTCTCCAGGTTTTAATTTCCAATTATCTTTCTGAGATATTCTCTCAAGGATTCCACTTTTATTAAAAATAGACTCAACATAAGACAGAAAGTCACAATGTCCCCACCACACAGTCTGAACCACGAATAGCAGACTGAGCGACTTTCAGACTGAGTTTACAACTGAGTTCTGTGTGCAATTGAAAAATTTTCACGCAGGACCACTCCTTAGACTACAACAACTGCATTAAACATCTCATTTAGCTTTTGCTCCTCAGGTTTCACATCTTCCCAGACAAAACAAAAATGAAAGCATCCTTCAAGCAGCTGAGCTGCAGAGAAAAAAACAGGGGAGGAAAACCCTCATGTTGCTAAAACCGAGCCAGCAAACCCTGGGTGAGATTCACACCTTCCCTCTAAGGGAACAGGAAAATACTCAGGCAGGGATTTTTTTCCCCTTGTTTCAGCAAAGACTTTTAGGTAGGAGAATGAATACTCAATCCCTCAGAAATGGACCTTTGTGCTCATTTTTTCTCCTTACCATATTTGCTGGAAGTGCTCTTTTTTTTTTTTAAATATATTTTTCTCCTCGTATTTATTGCACTGTTCACCCCAGATGAACAGCGATGGCTCTAGAGGGGCTTTTCAGCCACATAAATGAAGCACACAGCATAGGACAGCTGAATTTAGAAACAAAACATTGGAAAGCAGCAGCTCCCACCTGGAATTACAAAGAGATTGGAGCCTGGAACAACGCACATGAGTCCATGCCTTTTCCACAAAATTGGTGGGGCAAGGAACAGGCAACAGCTGCCAAGTCATTTTTCTTGACAAGTTATTTCTTAAAGATAGAAGAAGAAGAAATATTGCTGCTGATGTTTACCAATGCAAATAAATTCCTTAACCAAATCCCTGTGGACTGCAGTGAGATCCGAGACGCATTTGGAGAAAGGAATCACGTTTTGAAACAAGTGCTCTGACAAGTCAAGGTGCACTTGGCAACCCCTGGAGTCCAGTGAGGTTAAGCAGCGAGCAGAAAAAGGATTTGTGGGTTTATCCAATTCTCCCTGCAGACTCCTCTGTCGCTTTTGGTAAAGTTCATTCTCTTCATAGCTGAGCAAAACTCTTAAGATTCCTCATTATCTGCTGCAGGCACCTCAAACCTGACCTCTGCTCTGCATTGTCCTCCTATCTCCTTGCCTACCTGCCAGGCACGGTGAAGTGCCTCCGGATAAGATTATCTGCAGCGATGGCCACTGCAGCTCTCCTGACAGGGAGCACTAGCTCCTGCCTGTGCAGGTTATTTGTGCCACAGTCTGGCTGGGAAGGAGGAAACGCAGAGTGTGCCCTCATTGCTCAGCCAGACGCTTCGCTGCGCTCCGCAAACGTGGGGCCCGAATCCCAAGGGAGGCGCCTGGGTTGCCCATCCCTTGGCAGCAGGGCTGGATCTTTATTTTCGGATGAAAAGAAGCAAAAGAAACAGTAGCTCTGCTTTTAAACATCTCTCCAAAACCCTTTGTTGAGCTGGAGTGGTTCAGCCATCCTTGCCACCACCAGCAGCAACAAATTCCACATAATGATGCCTTATTTATGAAGCAATTGGTGAATTAAGGAGCAGAGACCGGCTCTTCTGCACTCAAAGATACCCCCAGAAGGGTTATTTACCCACATAACCTCCCTCTTCCAAAAAAACCCTTTATTTCAAAAAATCATTACAAATTGCTCAGCACTGTTTTAATCAAGCACAACAATTCTAACGATCCACTGCGGTCCATTTTTTTTTTTTTTTTTTTTTTTTTGCCTAATGGGACCACATTCCTTAACAATTAAATCATTTACTAATTCCTCCCCGGGGAGACTGTCCTGTGCATCCAACAAGCACAAACTAACCTAACAGTTTATAGACAAGTGCCATAAAAGTTTAAATGGCAACATTTAGGAGAATTTTTATTTTGGTCTATGTATTTACGTGAAATATGAAAAGACAGTAGAGTTACGGAAGTCTACTAAAGTAAATATTTTCAGTTAACTTGTTTTAAGTTCATCCTTCAAAACCAACCATGTAGATGCTGAATACAATAAAAGAATTCTTGGCGGTCTATCAAAAACGTTTGTAGTCTGGGCTGGTTTTAAAGCTCAGGTTTTCCAAAGATGGATCTATCTGGATTAAACGCTCCTCTTCTACCAATGCTCAGCCATGATACAGCATATCCAGGATTCTCTACCTTTTTAAAGGTCATGCTTCACAAGAAATAGAAGACATTCCAAAGAATTTTGATTAAAAAACAGCATAGAGGCTGTCAGATTATCTGTGCATGATGGATAAAAGCCAAGACCTGGAATGGGCATCTGAAGACTAACTCTAGGATTCAAGGTCATCTCAGGGATGACAGAAGTGACTCAAGGTGAAGAGACCAGCAAATAAGACTCAAAAATTATATTGAAACCCACATATTTTGTCTATCTTTACATCTAAAGGGGGTAACATTTGTTTATTAAACTATATTTTTCCTTTGCTACTTCATTCAGCTTCCAAGTGCAACAGTCCCCTGCTCTGCTCCCCACTGCTCCTCACAGAGATTTGCAGTAACTCCTGCGAGTCACAGGGATGGAAGCCAAGATGATTTTTCCAAGAGAAGCTGAGCAGTTGGAACCACCAAAACTACCAGAATTGAAAAGGTCTGGTCCAGTCCTCCCCTCCCCTCAAAGGGGATCACCTGCACATAGAGCCAGCCTATCCCTAGGGGCCTTAACACCAACAGGGGTTTCAGAAACTTCCTCCATGACCTGAAAGAGATCTTTAAAAGCACACCACAACCCACCACAGAGATGACAGGAGACCACAGCAGAGCTGTGCCTGCATCTTGTTTTAAGTCAGGCACATAGCTGCAAAAAAAACAACATATCTCTGTAGGTGAGTGAGATGAGAGCTTGGATGAGACACAGCTGACTGAGCTCCCCACATGATGATCTCACATCAACAGAGAAAGGATCTAATTAAGGAATATCAATATTCCTTGGGAGAATGTAGAGACAGATCTCAAAAGGTCCAAGCAAACTTCAAGACCTCACCTGTAGGATTTTTCCACATTTACCTATGACAAAGGGATCCATAGATTCCTCCCCACAGACAGAACAATGCTACCACAAGGTCAAACAAAACTGCAACTCTTGACAATATTTTAAAAACAGACACAAAAATTAGTTCACCTCTAAAAGTCCATGTTAAACAGCCTTCCCTCTTGAATTTTTGTATTTTCTGAGGTCAAGTGGTTTGCTGAGTTACACTTTTAAAAGTTTAGTTCCAAGACACAGAAGTTAAAACATCGACACAATCACAGGAGCGAAACGTACATGTCACCATGGTGTTCGACCTGTCAAACACGGCATGAGATTTAATATTAAAGAGTCACACAAAGAAAACAAAGACTATTCCATTTCCCTTTCTTCCTGTTTTTATCCATTATCTGGCAAGAGTTTCACATGTTTGGTTTCTATAGTCTCAACTCTGAACACCTGTGCCTTCATACATATACCCAAAACCTATGGAAAAATTTGGCCTGTGTAAAAGAAAAATAAAATTCCACAAAAACAATCTCAATTCCAATGATCCATAGATATCCCATCAGCAGCATTTTATCCTTAAAATTCCAAAAGAAACCAAAGCTTTGTGATAATCCTAGCCATCTAACCTGAAAACACAGCAGACTATTTTTGCAGCACGAAGCCCAAAGAATTACCAAACTTCTCCCCAGAGCAGGAAAGCACCCAGACACATCCCAAATCTCCAATGTTACTGCTTTTGTCCAAAGGAATGCTAGAGAAAGTCTCCAATTTGCAAACTTGAGCCGTGATCCTTTAAACATTTATGCTCATGTTTACTTTGTCGAGAGGGGAGAAATCCCGTTCATTTGACAGGAAGTGAAGCAAATATCGGCACGCAGGACAAAGCCTGAGAAATTCAGATGCTCTTTTAAACCTCAACACAAAAAAATCACCATGTTCCAAAGCTGAAACCTACACCCAGCCCATCTCAGGGAGCCATAGTCTAGGCCCAGGCTGGGAGCTTCATCAACGATACAATAAATATGCCTTCAACCCCGGTGTTTCGCGTGCAAACGGGAACGCAAATTCCCTTTTATTTATAAACCGAGAGGACGCAGGAATTTCTGAAATCAAGTTTGACCGGCTAAGATGCTTCCAGTGGTTCAACGACCTTGTTTGCTCCCTCATAAATGTATTTTGAAAGGAACTGAGCTCAAAAGTTGCACACTTTAGAGCAAGAACTAGAATTGGGCAGAAAATGGCCACGCTATGCTCACCAAAACCAACCATCCCAAACGACTTTAGAAACTCTCCGGTCACACTTGAATGACAGAATCCCAGACTGGTTTGGGCTAGAAGGGACCTTGAAAGCTGATCTTGCTCCAAACTCTGCCATGGGCAGGGATACCCGCCAATGTTGGGTTGCTCCAAGCCCTGTCCAACCTGGCCTGGAACACTTCCAGTGATAGGACAGCCACAACTTCTCTGGGCAATCTGTGCCAGGGCCTCCCCACCCTCTCAGCCAACCATTTCTTCCCAATATCCCATCTAACCCTGCTCTCTGGCAGTGGGAAGCTGCTCCCCCTGCTCCCGGCACTACAGTTCCTAATGAAGAGTCCTTCTCCAGCTTCCTTGTACACCCCCTTCAGACACTGGAAGTTTGCTCCTGGTTTCCCCAGACTCGAGGCATTTAAGCTCCAAGACTACAGGATGTGTGGTCCCAAGGCTGTGATGGCAAACCCTGGTCTTTCCTTGCCAGTTCGATGGTGCCAAGCTGCAAAACCAGTGGAGGAACCAGCACTGTCCCTGTGCTCCCAGTACTCCCCCTGTTGACTTGCAGGCATGTGAAGGAGGGATCCATTCTTCCACTCAGAGCAGAATACTGTTCTCTCAGAAATCAAGCAAGGGATGAGGATTTCAAGTCCAGCCACACCTTGACATGAACTAAACTAAGGCTGCACAGGTAACTTGGGTTTCATGTTTCCCACGTGCCCGACCTCGAGCGCTTCACATTCTCAGAGGTTTTACTGCAAACCTGATCAATGCTCACAAAACACATCACAAACATCCTAGATACAAATAATTTAGGCATAAAGCATTCGAATTTGCCTAGCAAAGGATCCCAAAGGTTTGACTGTCTGAGTGGTTTAGTACCAATGTTTGTGAAAGATGTTGCAACACCAGTAGTCACATCAGGCATTTGATACCTTGAACCCTAAAATGCAGCTTCCCCACTCAAAATAAGAAGAAAAAAAAAGGTTAAAATGTGGAGTTTATCAATCATAACAGGAGCAGTGGATGCACAGAACAAATAACTTCACAAAACAGATCTACATTTTATATATATGATGAATTCCTATAAGGCTTTTTCCAAGTGCTCCTGATGGACACCAGGCCTTTCAACAGAGAGGAAAGATCTCTAAAGCCACCCTGATTTATGCATTGATCACACTAAACGCATAAGTAAATAAAAAAATTAAATAAATAAATATGAAGTTGCATCATCATCGATAGCCCAGGAAACAAAAGCTTAGTAGTTGTGTGCTGGGGCTGCTGAATTACCTTCCCTGCCATCATCAGCCTGACTGACAGCTTCCAAAACGGTCTTGGGGATCAAAAATTAGCGCCAGGAGGGAGGGCAGAGCATGGGAGAGCCTTTGTGAGTGAAAAAGGCACAGAAAACCCTCTTATTTTAATTAAATAAAATGTAAAAATGAGAGAAGCCATTGAAATGGGTGAGTTTACCCAAGGACATAGCGGAAATCGTGCGACTGTAGGGCGAGGGGCTGAAAAGATGATGCTTTTCAGGGATAATGCAGGCTCTGACCTAGACGGAGTATATGGATAAACTCAGATTTGTAAGGTCGTGCTTAAGGATTCACAGCCCACCACCGCAGCATCCACACACCTCTCCACGGGAACAAAATGCTCCCCTGTCATTTCCTAGCAGTCCCATGGGAAAAGAGTCAGGAAAGCACTTGAGCCGGCCAGAAACCCAATTCTCCACCTAGCAATCTATTTCCAGAGCGATTTATTACAGTGCTTGGTTATCGACTGAGCGAGACACTGCTCCGGTTTTCCTCCCGTAGCAGTAAAATCTCCTTCCTCTGCCACTACGTGATTATTTTTTTGATCCGCCGATGGGCAGGGACCACGCTGCAGCGAGGGATGCGAAAGCCATGATTTCTGCTGAGCTCACGCTCCCCACTTTATCAACCCCTGCTTGATTTGAGGATAGGAAAACGTAAATGGAGGAGGAGGAAGCCGATCGAGAAGCAGAAGGGCAGCAAAACGCCCGGCTCCGAACTCACGGCAGGTCCTAGCGCAGGTCACGTCAGAGGGGTTTTATTTTTTGGGGATAAAGCAAAGGCAGTTCTGGCCACATTTAGGAAAATTCCAGAAAGAAATATAGACTGTTTCAACCTTCGGAGGACCACGGCTGCCACAAGGGTCCGACGTGCCAGGGTGGGAACTGCCATAAGTCCAACACTGCGCTAAGCAAACCCAGGTATACCTCATTCCGACGGGTGGGAATGGCTGACGGGTACTCGGGAATGGCTCTGCGTGGCGTACCGGGCTGCCGGAGCCACGGGGCGGCCGCGGGCGATCGCGACCTGCTGCCGTCGCGATGTCCATCGCCGTGGCCTCAGGGCTACTGCCACGCTCAGGGCGACAGCCCACGGCCCCACTGCTGACGCCTCTGAGGTAAATCTCCTCCCCTCAGGCTGGTTTTTCCATGTTCTGGGTGTCCAACCCACCCGCGATGGGGGTGAGCGGCACCGGGCGGTGAAACCCCGCGCGTGAGGGAGGGCGCGGGGCTGTCCCCGTCCTCAGGCGGGGACGATCCCGCACCACCGGGGAGACCCCACGACGCCGGGGGGACTCGCCCTTCTCCGCCGAACAAAGGCTCCCGCCGGCCCCGCGATGCTCCCGGTGGGGTTCGCCTCACGACATCCGCCGCTCCCACCTCACGCGCGCACCGGAGGCCCCCGCCCTGCTCCGCTCCCCGCCGCCACCGCTCACCTGGGTGTCAGGGCGCGGCGCATCCCTCACCCGCAGCCGCACCCGCCGCTGAGGGGGTCCCGAGGACCGTTGGCTGAAGGAGGTCGGTACAGAAAAGAGGTCCCGGGGTTCTGTGCTTAGGACGGTCGGTGCTGAGGAGTGTCCCAAGGGTCGGTGCTGAGGAGGGTCCCGGGGGTCGGTGCTGAAGGGTATCGGTGCTAAGGGAGGTCCGGGGGTCCCGGGGATCGGTGTTGAGAGGGGTCCCGGGGAGGAGGGGTGCGGACGGCCGCTCCCGCCGCCTCCGCCGCCGCCCGGGCGCTGCCCGACTGCCCGCGCGCGCGCGCCGCCCTCACGCGCCCGCCCGGCGGAGGCCGAGAGGGAGGGGGGGGGAGGCGCGCGCCGCCCCGCCCCGCCATGGGCACGCCCAGGGACGCGCCTCTGGACACGCCCCCTGCCGTTACGACGCGGGCGCTTTACGGCCGTGCGCGGTAACCGGGCGGCCGCGGCGGGCGATGAGGCGGCGGGTGAGAGCCGGGGGGACACGGGAGGGGACGCGGCGGGACACCGGGGGGACACGGTGCTGGTAGGGCCCCGGCGCTGGGCGACATGCCCGGGGGTCGCGCCGGCCGCAGCCGTCGGGGGTCGGTGCTGGCCGGCCTCGGGCCCAGAAGCTTCAGCCGGCGTTTTAAGGGGGGGAAAAAAGGGTAAAATGGGTAAAGGAGTGGAGGTGTGTTACGGTGCTGTGGGCGGTCCCTGCTCCTACCCCAGCCAGGCCCTGACCCTGCGCCTGGCCCGGGTGCAGTCTCTCCTTGCCCCGTAATTCCCGTTTATTCCCATAAATGCAGCGATGGGATGGGCGAGGTGTTCCCGGGGCTGCTGCGTGCTCTGATCCCGGCACCCGAGCGCCGGACACGCTCGGGGTCAGCCTCGGGGTCAGCACATCGCTCCTCCTCCGTGGGGCGTGGGACACCCCGAGTCGCTTCCTCTGACCGAATTCCCACTCCTGACCAAATTCCTGTGACCTCCAGGTCTTTCAGGCAAGTTATATTCCCTCCCCGTGCTCCCTACTTCACCCTGGATTAGACCTTTTCTGTGGGAGGTGAGAGGTGAGTGCCTCGGCGTTCGGGTTAAGGATCTGAGCTGGGATCCCGTCGGTGCCAATCCCACCGGTACCTCTGGGACATTCCCGGTGCCATCGCTCATCCTCAGGCGTCCTGGTTGCTGAGGGGTTTTTTCCTATTAAACTCCAGGTTTTGGTCAACCTCATCCTGGGGAGCAAAACCGTTGGGCGTTGTTCCTGTGGCTCTTGGTTTCATGCCGTGGGATATGCTGTGACACCAAGAGAAGTTCTGAGTTTGGTTGCAGTCTCTGGTTTGGGGAATTTGTCCAGAAGAGAGAAGTTTGGGCATAGTGAGTATGGAGCTTGGAGTATTTTCATCTGATTTCAGCACTCGTGGCCTGTTGAACCTGCAGAAGCGGGATGTTCTTGTATTATACAGGAACTATAACCTACGGCTGCAGAGAGATTTCTTATATTTAACAAAAAAGGAGACAACTACGCTTCCGTTCTGGTTGATTTGTTTAATTTTCCTTGAGTTTCTCCTCTGGTTCTGTCAGGAAACACAAGTCCAGAGATTCAGGTGTCACCTAGCCTGACTCCTGCTGGTAAATAGAAATTACTGTTCCTTGTCTGATCTTGCTCCATTAACAACTATCCAGACATGGTATCTAAACTCCACATTTCCAGGGAAAGGGAATAGTCTGGGGGTTAAACCATAGGGTCTTTTACTCTTGATCTTTAAAAGACAAAACCTTCTCTGTCTTTCCTCCTGTTCCCTGATAAAGTCTGGATTTTTTGTCTTCCAGGTGACCATTTTCCTATTTACATCCACGTTCTTTAAATTAGGAACAGGACTCTAGTGATGTGTCACCTTAAACTATTCACTCTGGAGGTTCTTTGCACCTTTAACTTATTAAAACAGACTTTAGGAATCTGATTCATCCTTAGTTCACACTCCCTTTGCTCTGTGACTGCCTTGGTACGCTCAGTTACTGACGAGTCTCATTCCTTAGCTCTCAAGTGCCTTCAAAAATTACCTGCAGAGGGTTGTTGTCTTTAATGGTGTGAAAATGACAAGTTTAGGGTGTTTTTTGGTCAAGTGTTGGAAAACACAGGCTTTGTTTTGCATTCGGACACAAACGAGCCCCGTCCATTTATGGATTGAATTCGCACTAATGTCAGCAGCTAATTTGTTAAATAATTATTAACTTCAGTGAGGGAGACTTGACCTCTTGCCCTCTTGATGCAACACAGCACTGTTTTCAAATTTGTAAATGAAATGACGATGTTTGTATTGAAATGCTCCTTTCCCTCTCCCCGGTTTCCCTGTCTCAGCATTGGAAATGGGGCAGCTGAAATCCCTTGGAGGAGCTGAGGATTCCAGGGAGTTTGCACAAATTCCAGCTACTAATATGCAAATAAAACGAACCAGCAAGACACTTGTTGGCAACCTCCAGCAAATGTTCCAGGCCTATGCCAGTATTTATTCCTATTTTTATGGAAACTGAACAGAGTGTGCCTGAGCTTTCAGGAAGAGAGTCCTGGCTGTGGCTGAGCAGAGCTGCTCCCAATCCATGTCAGGATTTCAACACTCCTCAGAGGCTTGGATCCACGTCCCTGTTCCTCTGCAGATCCATCCCATAAGATGCTCTTATGGGATGTTGTCCCAAACAAAGCCACCTCACCAGTGGCTTTTCACAGCCCCACCACGTTTTTTTGGTCCTTGCTGCTTACCTGACCTGGCTCTGAGGGAGCCTCCCAAGGGTTTTCCTTGGAGCTGCTTGTGGTGAGTCATCCCACAGAACTCACAGGCAGTTTCACGAATACCAGATGGCAACAAAATTAAAAGTAGTAGCTAGTGACAATTAAACACTTGCATTCTCCTTCCTGACTGGAGGAACCTGCCAAATGTCATGACAGAAAAAAAACCCCCGATGTTTCTGCAGAGTGGAAAATTAACAGAGCACGGGACACATGCTTCCCTCGCCCTTAATCCCATCTGGACTGGCGTGGAAAGCTATTGGCTGGACTTCTACATGTCCAGGAGAAGATGAAGCAGAAAGAACACAATGTAAAGGAAAATTTGGGGCATTTCATGGGCACGTACAAGTGTTTCAGCAGTGCCCATGTTAAACCCCTAAGCAGGATGTTTGGAGGATGTCCAGATCTTTAATCCAGGCTATATTCGGGCAGGCTGAGGAGTTACTGGGACTCCGTTTGGATTTCTTGTTTTTATACTACGAGGGTTTGCACCACGAGCTTGGAAATAGTTGGAGCTCATTAAGGTCGGAAGCGTGTCCAAATACCATTGTGTTTGGCTCAGCATAAACAAGGGCTGCTCCCTTCCTCTGGTGACTCCTGCTGCTCGGCATCCCCGGGATCCACCAGCCACACACAAATGCTCATTGGCTGTTTCATGCCCCAAACACTCGCCTCGGCCCTTCCTTCCGACTTGTTACACATGGACCGTGGCTCATCCATTCTGGTCCTGGGGACCTTGCCAAGATTTTTGGGAGATAAATCCTTTCATCTATGTATCCCAGGCCAGGAAGGGTTATTCCTCATGATTCATGTCACAATAAGAAGTGTGAATCTACTTCTTCCTAACAGAACACTCCATTTACTTCATTCCTCTTCATCATGATGGAAAATTAGTGACTTATTTATAGTGAATCATATTAAAGTGATCTTATCATTCTGAGCTTTCACACGAGGCTTTCAGAAATCTGAGGATGCTGCCTTTGGGACAGAGGAGAAAAGGGTGAGGCAAAAACCAGCTCCACGTCTCCCCTGTCCCAGGTTGTGGCATTTCCAGCCCTGTCCTGGCCAGAAAAGGCGCTAAAGGAAAACCAGGGTAGATATATGGGCTCTACATCAAATTTCCCTATGGAAAATCTCCTAAATCCTGCTCTGGCTATGTAGAGAGGTGTCCTAAAGATTCCCACGGTCAGGAACTGGTTTGTTTGACATCTCGTCTTGCTTTGTTACTCCTTACTCATGGCTCTGCCTCCTGTGCTGGTGGCCCAGCAGGTTCTCCTGGAACAGGTCATGCCTCTGGCACAGAGCTGGGGCACTCTGTGCTCGGAGAAAGGGACCATATGTCTGTCAGACAGCCCAAAAAGGTTATTTAGGGGAATACCAGTGATGCAAAGAACTCCAGTGCTTGTCACTGCACAGGTAAAACACTGAGACACCCAAACACCATCTGACTTCTCCTGGATCACTCCTGGTTTCTGTGCAGAAACTGCTCTGAAACTCCTTTGTTGTGAGGTTCAGATCCTCAGGATGGAAGGTTGATCTCATTGGAGCCACAGTAGGTTACTGCTCAACCCAACACTGTGTTCTCCATCTGCTCATGGTATTGCAAATATCCATCTGGGAATCCTGGGCTCTCATTCACTGCTGCTGAGAAGGAACTTGAGGTGTTTGTTGGGCTGTACCACATCCCAGGTGTGATCCAATTCCTAACCCACGTTCCCTTTCTCTGCTGCAGCTCTGGCGGTTCCCCGGAGCGGCGCAGGATGGATCCCGTGGTTCTCAGCTACATGGACAGCCTGCTGAGGCAGTCGGACGTGGCCCTGCTGGAGCCCCCAAACTGGCTCAACGACCACATCATCGGCTTTGCCTTCGAGTACTTCGCCAACCAGCAGTTCCAGGAGTTCAGCCACCGTGTTTGTTTCATCGGCCCCGAGGTGGCTCAGTTCATCAAGTGTGCCCTCAGTCAGGAAGAAATAGCCATATTCCTCCAGCCGCTGGACCTTCTCCACAAGGAGCTGCTGTTCCTGCCTATCAATGACAACTCCAGCCAGGCCGCTGGGGGCACTCACTGGAGTTTACTGGTTTATTTCAGGGACAAGAAGTGCTTCGCCCATTATGATTCCCACAGTAAATGCAACTCTGTCCACGCCAGGCAGGTGGCGGGGAAGCTGGAGGCCTTTCTGGGAAAAAGAGGGGGCAAAGCCACTTTTGTGGAGGAGATGGCGCCGGCGCAGCAGAACAGCTACGACTGTGGGATGTACGTGATCTGCAATGCTGAGGCTCTGTGCCACGGGTACTTCCAGGGCCGCATGGAGCCTCTGCTGCAGCTGCTCACCCCCTCCTACATCACGCAGAAGAGGTCGGAGTGGAAAGCTCTCATCACAAAACTGGCACAGAAGTGATGGGGATGCACCTCCAGCCCCCACAAAAACTGCCTTCCCGGTCCAAGAGGCAGCACCCCCAGTGCCTGAGGGAGATGCCCATGCACAGGATTGTCCCAAAGAAAAAGAATGTAACCCCTCTAGCATGGCTACACCCCCCCAAACACCCCATTCCCTCCAGGAAAAGCCTTATTCTCCTCTGGAAATCACCGGCCTTTCAACTTCTAATGATAAGAGTCACTTAACTTTCAAAGAAACCCTCTCCATGGTAAATTTTTACAGTAATCTCTGCAGCAAAACAGGTTGCTAAAGAGACTTCTCCACCTGTGCCCAGCAGGCAACACACCCTCATTAGGTGGCTTTAGTTGGCTCCAGCCATTGTCCTCCCAAACCAGGTTTAGCAAATGCTCTTTAAACCCAAACCCCTGAGTGCTTTATCATGGACAGTTGTAGTTAGTGCCTCCTCCTAATGGTATTGGAGCAATCTGGGATTTAGCAGCCAGGACTTTGTACCCTTGGAAACCTGACATTGAGATGTCACTGCAAAAAGATGAGACTCCAAAGGAAATACTACAATTAATTTAAGAACAGGGCAAAATCAAAGTCGGTTTTCATCAGCCAGGTGCTCCTAGGCCACACAGCGATGGCTTTTTTTGGTTCCCCGCCCCTGCTTGTTCTTATTGCAAATTAAAACCTGACTCTGAACTGCTGGAAGATTAATAGGAAGCTGAGAGCCAATCCTAGGAAAGAAAACTTAATTGAGATGAAAAGCAACACTCATTCTTTGAAGTTTGGGGTTTTTCATTAGGATTTTAGGTCGTCTCTGTGCAGGGAGAGTTTGTCAGCATTCCCCAACCCTTGTTAGCGGTCGCTGCTCTAACACAAAACCAGTTCTGTTACTTGAGAGAAAAAAAAAAACACACCAGGGAGAACAAAAGGACAGAGTTTGAGGTATAAAAGCCAAAGATAACTGCGGGCTCCTTGAAGTCCTTAATGCACTTCAGAAAACTGAAACACTTCTCTTCCCGTGCTGGATGAAGGCTGGGATCCCGGAGTGGATCCTCTCCTTAAAGACAGGCTTAGCAGTGTGGAAAATAAAAATTAAACTGAGATGTCATTGCAGGATAAGGAATAATCTCTCACCTGGTGAGAAGCAAAGAGCAGGTTGCTCAGGTGGTGTCTAGCAGAGCAACCACACCCCTACCTGAGAAGGGAAATCCGGGTTAAATACAGCCCTTGGGGAAGGATTGTTTTTAACCTGGAGCTCTTCACCACTGGTGCGTGCAGCAGCACAGCACCAAGGGGATGGAGGGCTTCACCTTCCCTTGCTCCAAGTGAAATCAAGAAATCAGCCCAGGCTGTCCCAAAACACCCTCATGGCAGCACTGGGGTCTGACAAGGGCTGCGGTCGTTCCCCTCGCTCCTAACACTGCCTGGACAGGAGAGCAGCCTCCAGCACCAGCCCTCCCTGGAAAACCTGCTCAGCTGGAGCCAGAACGGGATAAAGCCACACACTGAAGGAGATTCACTTTGGACTCTGAGGGGCTTTGCAAGAGCAATGTCACTGCCACTCCCAAATCCCAAATAAAACTCAGACCAAACCGTGCACTTCCCGGCGTCATCCAGTCCTTGGTGTCCCTGCTAATGCTGTGGCTCCTGCTGCCCCAAAGTGTCACAGCATGATGGCTCTGATTCATCTGTCTGACAGTGCCTTCTTGGCTGATTTAATCCCCCAATCCTATTTTTAGGGGTTGGCCTGGGCTGGGGAGGGAGGAAGACAGGACAGTGGGTGTGACATAGGGAACAGCAGGGGGATTTGAGGGCAGGGGCTGTGCTCATCCAGCACCAGCCTGTACTCCCCATCCCTGATTCCAGGCCAGCAAAGTGAGCGTCCAGGGACATTCCCTGCACCCGAGGCTTTTATGTGGCATTTCTTTACACAAAGAAAAGCAAATAGGCTCAAGCAGGGCGTCACTGGGAGAGCCAACATGCACCAAACCGGGCAGGAAACAAAACCAGAGCCTTGCAACCACATCCCGGCAGCAGGGACCCCCTCCAAAGCACACTGAAGGCTCATCCCAGTGCTCCTCCAGACCTACATGTCACTGCACCCATGGCTTGTCCCACCACTGCCTTTAACCAAAGAGTCCTGAGAGGAGACCACATTCCTGGCTCGGGTTCAGAACCAGGACGCCAAGCATGTGCTGCTGGAGCACCCAACAAACACCTGGCTGGTGACCAACACCCCCTGCCCCCAGTCCTCAACCTTTAAACCTCTTTTTGGGGCAAGAGCCCCACTTAGAGGTTGGATCCACTAAACACCAACTTATTTGTTGGAAAAACAACCCCAAACCCATTTCCACCGGGTAAACAAGCTGGGTGAGTCCCTGGCAGGGACAGGATGGCGCCTTTCATCTTCCAGGTCACCCACGGAATCAAAGGCTCTGACAGCCCAATAATGCCAGGGCTTTGAAGAAACCAGATCTACCCCCCCTGGGTGCTAAATCCCACCCAAAACAGGTGACACCTCCCCTGTCCCCTCCTAGCTAGTGCCACCGTAGTTTTCAAGTTGGGCCATTTTCATGCATTTTGCTGCTTGGGCAAGGCTGGGAAAAGGAGTGGAACTGGGTTGTGGATGTGCAAGGAGGAAGAGGAGAAAGAGGAAGGCTCACCCTGCCCACCCCAGCAGGGTGAGGCTGCAACTCAGCTCCCTTCCGCGGCACCGCTGTCCCCAAGGTGGCCCTGCTACCAGCGCGTCACATCCCACAGTCTCTGCTGCCATCTAGTGCAATAACCTCCTTGGCCTCTCCGTCGGGAGCATCCCTGTTCCCTTGTCCCCGTGAGAGGATGGGCTGTCCCCATGTCATGCACATCCTGATGGGACACTGGGATAGCACAGATTTTGGGGTGCCCGGTTTTGGGGCTCACAGCCTGGCACCGCTGTGGAGGATGCTGGTGAGAGATAGTGATGTGCTAGAAAATCCTGGCTTTATTTTAATTTCATTTAAAAGCTGTTCCAAGCCTGGAGCGAGCAGCAAGCTCTTCCCCAGGGCACAGGGATTTGGCCCCGTCAACACTTGTAGTTTCCAAAAAAACAGGAAAGAAAACCCAAAGGAATCACACAGATATCACGTGCTGCCCCAGTTTGCTCTGGGGGGGCTGTGGGACAAATCCTGCTGGACAAATCCTGCAGCAGTCAGCTCCATGTGGTGACAAGGTTAACACGAATCAGGGTACAGATGCTGCACTCTGGGACATTCCCCAGTGCCAGCCATGGGCTCCTTTCCAACATCTTAAAGGGGCCAGCGGGACTAATGAAGTCCACCAGTGCCAGGTGTGGAGCCCAGCGAGGACACCTGGCCTGGGGGACCCTAAAGTGCTTTGCAAGGGACACACACACACACATACACACACACCCTCTCTCTGAGAGTGGTGCTCCAGGAGAGAAGGGCTAGGGGGCCCTGGCTTGTACCCCCACCCTTGGGTGTGGGATAGATGACACCCCACAGGACTAGTGGGCCCTTTCTCCCCATTCCCACAGATCCCCGTGATTGAAGCCATTCCTCCAGGCACATTCCCAGGGATGCTGAGACAGGGACAAACAATGCTGAGTTCTCCCAGAGCAGCAGTGGCAACTCATCCACATTTCTGGGGGCTCCTCGTGAGCCCTAGGTCAGGTTTTAACGAGAAAAAAACAAGCCTGAAATAAAAACCAGCATCCATTTTAGCAGCAAGTCCTAAGGGAAGGTCCAAGTGCTCGGCAGCCCCACGCCATCGTCCAGTGCTACAGCACAGCAGTGTCCCAGGGAGAAAACAGGTTTCCAGTGGGATGGGGAGTTGGCACTGGTGGCCAGAATCTGGCTGGAAAGTCCCACCAGGAGCGAGTGCCCGAAGGAAGAGAGAAAATACTTGGTCCCATTTTACCGGCCGAGGGAAAGCCAGACCACATGTAACAGCCATGGTTGGGAGGACACAGAACCAGGATCTGTGGGCAGGGTGCCACCACCTCAGCGTCCATCCTCAGCCAGCGCCCAGGGAACGGTCACCTGCAAGCAGGGAGTGGGGTAAGATGGGATGAGTGACTGCAGAGGCTCCGTATTCCACCCCAGTGCCTTCTGATGTCCTCAGCCCAAGGAGATTCCCCTCCTGTCCATCCCATGCTGATGCCCATGACCCTAGCCCCCAGGCACAGCCCAGCTCCAATGAGATGTCCTGGTGCTTCCTACATCTGGAGAACCAGCCCCAAACCAGTGATGAAACCTCTTCCCAAGCTCCAGAGTCTCAGGGACAGCAGAGCTTCCCAGTCACTCAAACCAGCAGTTGATGGGATCATCTCCCTCCAGTGGAGATGGCACTATGGGTTCTGTCACTGGCCAGCCCAACAGCGGGCCCAGGATAAGGGACAAAGCATTAAGCACTCCTTAGACACATCACAGAGAGGAGCCATTCCTCTTTGCACCCACATTCCCTCAAGCTCAACACTCATTGCACAACCTGTGTGTCCCAAAATGTCCTTGAGGGTCCCTCACCTCCTGTGCCCGCGGGAGAGGTAATCCCGGTTCAGAGAGCAGAGCTGCTGCTCCAGACGGAAGATGCGGAATGCCAGGTACGAGGAGGACACGACCAGGAGACAGATGCTGGGAGCAGAGGAACAAGCCAGACACTTAGTTGAGACTAAGACCGACATTCCCAGTGTCCCCTCAGCTTCCCCATGCCCTTGGCACACTTACAGCACAATGAAGATCTTCAGGAGCTGGTAGTCAGAGGGTCTCAGCTCTGCCACACAGCTCTGCTCCACCTCCAGCTCCTCCTCAGTGTTTATTGCACTTTCTGAAAAGCAAACCCAGAGTCAGCAGCACAGCCACATTTGGCTGATGCTCCTGCTCCTCCAGCAACCAGGAAACATCAAATATTCCTCCCTCATGGGCTCAGACCCTGCAGCCAGGAGACCCAGCCCATCCCCAGGACTCCTGGCAGACTCCCAGCCCAATCTGCAAGGCAGAAACCCCTGCATGAGAGCAGAGGAGGGATGAACACATTTTTATGGAGGTTATCAACCCGTACCACGTGGAGTAGGGCACAAACCCAAGTCCCTCACCTGAAACCAGAGGCTCTTCAGAGGTGAAGGAGCTCTCCTTGGCGCTGAGGCTGCTGACAGAGGTCCGGTGGATGCACTGGTAATTGGCATCTGGCAGTGACAGTGACAGTGAGGTAGGTGACACCTTCCTCCACTTGCCCTCAGGGACAATCACCTCCTGTGGGAATAGTCCTGGTGAGCCATGAATGAAACCAGCAGTGCCAAGGATATGGTGGGGCCAGATTCAAACTCAAATCTTACAGCATCCATGGAGCATCAGCACATTCAAAACATTATCCTGAGGGAGAGCTGGTCTTCCATGATGGCTCCATGGGAATGCATGGGTAGTATTCCATACTACCATAGAAGGACCTGCCCACGCACCCCACACCTGCCCCAAATACCAACTGCTGCCTCCTCCACCCCTTGAAGCTCAGAGCAGTCACCTGGAATTCTCCAGCATGCCCCAAATAGGGCAAAAAAGTGCCCCAAAAGACAAAAAATCAGGGTGGCAGCTGGCCAGACCCTCACCAGTGACACGGAGTCCGGCTCCTCCGACAGCTCCTTCAGACTCAAGCTCTTCTTACTGGAAACCTGGAATGGGGGGGAAAGGATTCGGCATTACAGTACCACATCTCCCTGCTTCTGCCTCAGCCACAAAACTGAACTTGGGCTTTTCTGCTGGGACTATGAAGAGCAGCTGCTGGAACTTATAATTATACGGATTTGGCGCATGGGGAAAAGGCACTGCATCACTGCTTCCCATCACCAAAAACCCAGCGGGGCCATGGTTGAGCCAAGGGCTTCCATGGACAGGGTAAAACATCAGGGGGTAAAAACCAGAAGGGAATATCTGGGCATGCTCAGCACATTTCAAAGAATAAATCCCCCAGTTTGGTAACAGGGCTGAATCACCCAAATCACTGCCCTGGCACAGCTGGCACACACCCTCCTGGGCAGGACAGGGCTCTTGAATGGCCTCCCACGTGCTTCAAAGTCAAGAAGAGGTCCCTACAGTCCTCCTCTCCAGCTCAAGGGCTGATGGATGCCTTCCCCCACTTAATTTAAATTCTTTTTTAACTTTGTACTATTTTTCCTCCCTTAAAACTTTAGATCTGGGCAAAAGGCATCAATGTGCAGAGTGGCAGAACTAGTATTACCACCAGATTATAAATAATTCATATCCACGCCCTGAGAGAGAGCAGAAACTCAGGGCTCTGCCTCATCCATGACCCAGAAAAGCCCACGGGGACAGGACATGCCCAAGGCATGGCTCCTGCCCTCTTCCCATCCCTTGCTGCAGAGTGAGGATGCTGGGAATTGGAGAGGGCTTTGGGAGCAGTCCAAAGCCTTGAAGGCAGTGATGAAGAGGCGTGCTCAGCCCAAAGGGCAGGTGCAGAGCCTCAAGGCCTTGGACACACAGTGGGACAGAGTGGGGGTACCTGCAGGTGGGTGCAAACTCTCCTCAGGACGTCATAGACACTGTCACGAGAGATGAGGGACACGAAGATGTACTGCAAGAGAAACAGACGAGCTTTTGGGAGAGATTCCCCCCATCCCGAGTCCAGTTCTCCACAGGCAGGGACAGGCAGAGACGTCGTGCCCTTGAATCTCCCCATTTTCAGGAGCCACATCTCCCCCACAGGCATTTCCCTGCGGAGTTTCCCTGCTGTTATTTTTGCAGCCTGCTAAAACCTGGACCAGATTTTTTTGGGGCCAGTCTCACTCAGTTGCTGTTCCTACAGCTTTCCTTTGCTCAACCCAGAGGGACACGGCAGCAAATGGGGCCAGGACCTATGGAAAACATTCCCAGGGATGGCAGGGCCACAGGGCCACACTCACCATGCCTGACACAGAGCCCCCGGGTGATGTGCAGGGCAGCCACCCATAGCTTTGAATCCCCAAATCCTGCCTTGTGCCACTCCCTGCTAAAACCCACCTCCCAAAATTCCGCAGGAATACCTGCCTCCCAAATTCCTGCAGGTACAACCCCCTCCCTGGCAGGGACAGGCAACACACAGTGCTGGCAGCAGCACCCAGGCAGGCGAGGACTTGGACACGCTACATCAGCTCACTGCAGCCAACAACATCCAACGGGATTTAAAAGCTGGAAACGCAGCTCCGTATCCAAGTTTTTCCCCCAGCTCTGGCTGAATGCCAGCCCAAACCCTTTCCCTGCTTGTGTTTAAGGAGTTTAAAGGTTTTACGTGAGCCTGGCAGAGATTTGTGAGGCTCGGCCGAGTTTCACTTGGGCTTTGCTTCGTCCAGGAACAAAGTGAAATTCAGGAACAAAAGCAAAGCTGTGGTGTTTGCCCTGGCTGGCAGCCAGCACAGAGAGCAGTGCTCACTTCCTAACAGGGATGGGAATCGCTTCGTTCCCTGCTCTCAAACCACATCCAACTCGGACCTGGGCATCTGCTGGGTGCTGGTGTTACCTTTCTGCTGGCAGTGGTGGTGATGGCCAGGCCATTGGGCAGCAGCCGAGCCGTCTTGTGCTTCTTTATCAGCTGTACAGACACCACCGGGATCACAACCTGCGGGGCAGGAACACAGGGATGGACACAGCACAAGCATCATCCAGCCAGCCTCCCTAAGACCCACCAGGACAGCCCCCCGTGCAAGCCCAGGGAGGGTGAAAAATAAGGCAGGATGTTATTTTTGGCAGGGTAACTTTGCTGAAACCTCGAGCTTCCTTCAGGTATTTGTTTAAAGCATCACATATAAATAATTCAGTCCTTCAGCCCAGTTTTAAAGGAAGTCGTCTCTCCCCAAGATCCCCGTCAGTCACAAGACTACTGGGGAACATCAGATTGTAAATCAAGAAGAAAAGCCAAGAGAGATTCAAATCTCACCCCCCCTAAAGCCTTTGATCTTCCTTCAAGCACCATTGCAGCTGGAAGGAGGTTTTGCATCAAGGAATTTTAAACCAAACCAGTATTTGGTTTCCCCAGGCCGATGTCACAGATCATCAGAGGGAGAGGCACGGCCGTGCCCTCCTTCCCATTGGAGGCTTCTGTTGGGGATTTTGGTGGTATTTGGCTGCAGGAGGGGATAAGCTGTGGTTACAAGCCCTGAGGGACCAGGGTGAGCTGGTGCCCACATTACCTTAATGTCCTTCCCAAAAAGGTTTGCGTAGAAGCAGAGCCAGTTGGGGGAGATGTAAAGCCTTCCCTGGATGAGGATGTCTCTCTGGAGCGCGCAGGAGCAAACTGTGAGGCAGAGAGAGAGCCGTGGCAATCCCTGTGCTGGATCCTGCCGCCTCCATGCCCATCCCTCACCCTGCCACCCACCTTTCAGCACGCTCTCCTCCGTCGGGATGTCCTTGAACAGCTTGTGGTACTGGGAGTTGTACTTGCTAGCAGCCTGAAAGCAAAGCAGAGCAAAGTTATCCAGTGACCTTGCTGATAAGGAGACCCAAAAATCCCTCTCCTGCAAGAAAACCTCCCTCTGCCCGCACCCGGGACCGGCGCAGGGGGGTCCCACTGGGCTGGGGACGGGAGCCCCAATGGATTAGAGGAAGGCTGGATGATCCAGCACCCGGCGAAGGCTGTGCCATCCTCCCGGATGAACATTTCCCTTAATATCTACGGAGGCTGCTGAGCCTCGGCGAGGAGCCGGTTTTCTGCCGGGCTCATCTGCAGGCAGTTTATTTTGCCCAGCGGTTTCTCTCCTCCTCCTCCTCTTCCCTTATCCGGGACACAGTGACAACACTTGCTTTGCGCCCATCGCGCCGCGCCATCCAGCTATTTATATTCCCGGCACCGCTTCAAAGCCTGCCGGCAGCCGCGGCAGGAGACTCGGCAGCTCGGCCCTGAAATGCTCCTGTGGCGAAGGTAAAGCTCCAAAGCGCTTCAACGCCTTCCATAAATCCGCTCAACTGGTCCTGTAAGGCAGCTTTGTGCCCCCTGCCCTCGGGATGCTCCCCAGGGATATGGCTGTCCTGCAGCGGTGAGAGCAGCCCCCCAGATTCCAAGGGAGGAGTTGCTTTGCCAGGATGCAGAGAAGGCTGGCACAGCAAGGCTGGTTTGTGGCAGCCATGCAGGCAGAGCCCTCCTGCCCGAGGTCACCTTTGTTCTGCGCACCTTGTCACCAGATGAGCTGGGCCCTAAGAGGATCAAGGCTCAGCAGCACCTGGAGTTGGCTCAGACACCTCCCGGAGGGACGCTGGGATGGTGGGGGTGCCAATGGGAGCATTCCAGGAGAACATGGAGGGCATTACCACCAGGAAACATCCCTAGTCCCAGCACAAATCCACTGCTGACCCTGTCACCCTCCCAAATGCTTCTGAGGAACTGGAAAAATGAGGAAATGCAAATGCCTCTGAGGAAAGGCAAAATGCCACTTCCTGTCACTCCTTCCTCTTCCACAGCATCTCTTGTCTGTAGATGGACCAAAAACATCTAGTTCAGGCATGATTTGAACAACCAAAAAAGGTTGACATGACAGAAATGTAACTGCTCTCAGTCAACATTTCCACTTTCTCCTTTGCTCTAGATGGAAAACCCTGGAAGTGTTTGCAAGGCAGAGCATGGGCCACACAAAACCATCACCAGGTCCCCTGAAATTAAACACAGGGGGCTCTGCCCCACATCAGGAGCTGCCTCCAGCTCCCTCAGCCCACACCTGAGACCCCAGGTGGGCTCCTCCTGGGGGAACACACCAGCTTGCTCATTCCCAAAGCCAAAGGCTTACCACTTCCCGGTGGCATTTCTTGATGTCCTCATCCTTGAGGGTTTCATTCAGGCGGAGGCTGGAAAGAAAAACAATAATCACCAGGTAAGCAAAGAGCCACAGGTCTCTCACCCCTCCCTAAAACACGTGTGCTGCAATATGAGACATGGAAAAACGTAAAGGACCAAAGAGAGACCCCAGGAAGCCAGATTTCGGGTGTCTCCATGATTTATTGTGGCATTGGGCATTGCTTAGGCTCAGAACTGGCTGTTGGGGGCTGATCTCTGATGAGAGCCAGTGAAGGCACCAGGACCAAGGTATCTCACACACACCCCAGCTCTGGGAGAAGGAGCCCAAAGCTGATCTGGCAGCAGCTTGGGACAGGCTGGGAGGTGGAAATGTGCAGCTTTGGCTGGGGCAAGGATTCTCAAGGGAAAGCAGAGACAGGAATTTGGGAATGTGCCTGAGCAGGAGGGTGGACTCAGCTTTGGCCGTGCACAAGGGCATTCATCCACGTCCATCCCATGGACAGAAGAAGGGACAAAACATGGAGAGAGCAATAACCTACTAACAACCTCAGCAGTGGGAATACCATCCCCTCCTCCAAAACCCTCTCACGTCCCAGCTTTTATACCCACAATATTTAAGGGAGAAAGCAAAGTTGGGCCACCCCTGTGCCCTGCCCCAGTTGGCAGGCAGTATTCAGGGCTCAAAGGCAGCGGGAATGCCACAGCAGGAGGGAAGAGAGAACACTCAACCGCAGACAGACCCCAGGATGCTGCTCCTCACCTGCTGTCAAGGGAATCCAAACTCTTCTGCTTGTGGGACACCTCCAGCTTCTCACGGCTGTGCCTGGGCTCAGGGGTCTTCAGGGGAGCTGCCTTCTCATGCATCGGCGTGGTACTGCAAGGAGACACCCATCAGCCCCCCAGGGAATGGGGAAAAGGGGTCTGAAGCTGTAAATCTGTTCCCTTCAATCCCAGCCTGCACAGAGATGTCAGAATCTGCTGGTCAAGGACAGCGAGAATATTTCTGCTATTTCTCAAGTCACGTGGAGACAAAAAAAAAAAGCCTTTTTTCTGCCAGGTACTCCCCAGTGCTCACAACAGAGCAGCCAAATTGCTGCGGCTCCCTGGGATAACACTCTCCAAAGCAGAGCCTCTCCTCCTTATGGGCTGGAGGTTGGGATGGGTCTACGAAACTCCTTGGGGGGATGGATTTCAGCCAGGGTCTGCTCCTCTTGGTCGGCAAAACAAAGTCTGCCCAGGGCAGAGCCATCACCAGGCACGTTACAGCCGGTTATTTACCATCGGGAATGTTATCAGAGGTGCTTATCAGCCACGGCACGCAAAGTACACACGGGCCCAGCGCCACGGGCAGGTTATCACCTGGCAGGCCACAAAGGTGACACTTCCACCCTCGGCAAACCACCACCGGAGATTGCCGCAGCACTGGCAGCCAAGCAGAGCACGATCCCAGGGGACCAGCAGCACGGCAGAGCCAGCAAACAGACCCATGGAGAGGAAATTATTCCAGGGAAAGCGCTCAGCTCACCAGGCAGGGGGTGATGCCGGAGCAGGTGGGGCGCCGGCAGGACAGGATGAGCGCCAGCAGGCGGGACAAGCGCAGAGCTGGAGTGCATCCCGGTGCCTGCGGGGATGATGCCGTGGCAGTGCGGCAGAGCCCAGGTGCAGGAGCCAGACCAAACTTCCTATACTCTGAGAGCGGCTCCTTCGCCACCTGTACTTCCCTAGACACACCCTGCTCCTGCTCCAAGGGGTTCATCTGAAGGAAAACCCATGGAAATAATCCCCCCTGACTTGGGGAGAGCCAGGATAGGGGTGCTGGATCCCAGCAGCTGTGCCCAAATGGGCTGGGAGCTGAAGCCATGTGAGCTCCCGCATCCCCACACCCACAGAGCCCTGACCAAAATGCTGTCTGGATGCAATGGAGCCCGGCTGACTCCCAGCTGGAGGCTCAGGGAATGCTCCCACAACAGGTAACACATACATGGGGGCACAGGAGAACCAAACAGAAGTCATTGGTGCCGTGTGGTTGGAAACAGGATGGGAAATAGCTCCTGGATCCCCACAGCCACTGTTGGCAAAGACCTGCCTGCACAGCCCTGGACTCTGAGCACTGCAGGATGCGATGGACACGCTGAGGTTGTGGGTTTTTAGGAGCTCAGGTCAAAGAATGCGTCAGGAAGAGAAAGCAGACCTTACTGACAAGAAGCACCAAAATAACAGCCCTTGCCATGGCACCAAACACCACAGGTGTTTACCCTGCCTGATTCCTCAGGCACCCTCTGCCAGGGGATGCCATGCGGCCTTGAAGCTTAAACTTCAGGCACCAAAGTCTTCATGTACCCTTCTCCTGTACTGGAAAAGGGGCTCTGGCCCGATCTGGAGCCTCCTTGTCCAGAGCTCAGCACTCTCTGGCTTCCCTCACGTCATCTCTTAAATCCCCAAGCGCCTGCACTGCTTAATCCGGGTGAGCGGATTTATCCCTAACCGGCGCTGACACCGAGAGGCACCACACAGGGATCAGGGAGAGGCAAAGGCATCAGAACCCCCCCGAGGCCACCAAACACACAGAAAGCCCCTAAAATGAGAAAAAACATAGGCTGGAAAGCACTTGGAAGTGCTGCATCCTTGTTTTCTCTCCCTCTCACGGCCACCACCAGGGACAACTCCTGGGTGAGATGATCCTGGACACTGCGCTGGCAGTGGGATGCTCCAGGGAGAGTCTGGGGGCTGTGAGGAGCATCCTCAGCCCCAGCAGGGACATCGCAGGAGCTGCTTTGTCTCCTCTGTCCAGACCTTTCTACATCCTGGCTCCCAGATGCATCAAGAATACACATCCAGAGTTTGGGAGCACAGGGTAAGGTTGGGCTCTAGGCACGGGGAGATTTCCCTTCCAAGAAGTGTTTCCAGTGTCAGCACAGTGAGGAAAACACTTTATAGCAGCTCATACTGTCACCCTCCTCAAAGAGTTTTTCTCCAGCTGCTCCTGAGGTAAACTCACCATCCCAAGTGTCCCAAAACACAAGGCGAACAAAACAAGTCCCAGTTCAGAACTCCTGAGAGGAAGCAGAGAGGGTGGGTGGAGAAGTTCCCAGTAAAGCAAAAACAATCCAGCGACCTGGTGCCCCTCTTCCCACTCCGGACACCTCCTCCCCGCCCCCACCGGCTCCCCGAATCCCCAGGCTTTGCCAGGCGAACCCCGGTGCTTCTCCCTCCCACGGGATCGCCGTCTCCCTTCCCTTACGCGGCGCTGGGATCCAGCCTGGAAAAAGTCCGGCGCGAGCCCCTTCGTCGGCGAGCGATTTTCGCTGGATCCCTTCCCCGCTGCCGGAGAAGCGCGCGGCGGAGGCCGGAGCGGGCCAGGCAGGGATCTCGCCTCCCAAAAAACCCCAGGAGGCTCAGAGGCGGAGGGAGGCACCGGCGGGCGGGCGGCCGCGGCTCGAGCGAGCCCGGGCGGGATCCGGCGAGCTGCCCTTGGTCCCGACGTCCAAGGTCATTTCAGTCCCGCGTGTCGGAGCTGGAGCTGAGCCACCCTGGGATGCTGGAGGGGAACGGCCGGAGCCGAGCGGCGCTGGCAGGAGAGAATGAGGCGCGACGTCAAGACCGGAGGGAGCCCCGCGTGTCCCTCCTGCGATGTCCCCCTTGTTTCCCGCCCCGGGAACAGGGGGGTCACGGCCAGGACAGAGCCGAGACCCCGGTCCCGGGGTGTCCGCAGCGCTGGGTCTCACCGGGAGCCGCTCCGAGCGCCCCGCGGCCCGGAGGGAGCACGCAGGGAGGTGACTCCGGGCCTGCGGGGCTGTGCGGGGCACGGTGGGAGTGAGGGTCTCGGCCACCGCCGGGGCCGCGCCCGGGGCAGCCCCGACGCAGATCCCATATCCTCGCCCGCGCTCGGAGCCCCTCAGGCGAAGCCGGCGGGTCCCCGGCGGGCAGCGGCGGGACTCCTCCCCGGCCCAGCCCGGCCCGCTCCGGTCCGGTCCGTCTCTTCAGGGAAGGGCCGAGGGGGTATCGGTGTTTCCGCGCTCCCCTCAGCGCGGCGCCGCCGGCCGGGACAGGCCGGGGGGCAGCACCGGCTCCACGGTGGCTGCGGGAGGGACGCGCCCCCGGCACCCCGCGGTCCCGAACCCCTCCCCGGTCCCAAGCCCCCCTCAGTCTCGGGTCCCCCCCAGTCCCAGAGCCCCCCGAACCCCCCCCTACCTGCGCGCGGCCCCGCGCGCCGCCGTCATGCCCCGCGCGCCCCGGCCTCCTCGCGCCGCCACGGCGCCCGCCCATTGGCCGCCCGTGGCCGCGCCCCGCCCCCTACGCCCGCCCATTGGCCACGTACGCCCGAACCCCGCCCCCCTCCGCCAGCCCATTGGCCGCCCGCCGGCCGGCCCCGCCCCCGCCACCACCGATGACCGCCTCCCGCCCCCACAGGCCCCGCCCACCACCGTGAGGGCAGGAGCCTGGCGGGGTCCCCGCCCTTAAAGGGGCACGAACAGCCTCTTAAAGGGGCCGCGCGGCGGCGAGCTCCGGGCTTCCCCCGCCCCGGGCGGGTCTCAGGCCACGCGGGGAGGGACGCCTGTGCTCCCAGGCCCCAGGTCCCCTCCTGGCTCTCTCTCTCCCCCAGGCACGGAAACCCCAACTCCCACAGACCGACCCTCCCCCTCCCCACAAAACAAAAAAACCCTGTAGAGCGTCCAGCTCTATAGTCTCCTCCTTTGGCCCCCTCCCAACAGATGCCTCTGGCCCTGCACATCCATCCCTGGAACCCCTAATCCTTGTAGAGCCCCTCCACCAGAGCTGCCTTCAGCCACTGCCAGCACCCCCAACCCTAACAAACTCCTCCACTGGCAGCCCCTCAAACTGCAGATGCCCCCAGCCCCTGCAGACCCACAGAGCAGACTCCCCAATACCTGCAGCTGACAGCCCAAGCCCTGGAGCCTCCTTCACAAAATCCTAAAACCCTAAGCACTTCCTAAACCTTGCAGACCACCCCAAGCTCCCATCGCACCCTTCTCCACCAGATCTCCCCCCACCCCTGCAGACCCCTCACCACCCTCCAAGGAGCAGCTCAGGCCGGCAGGTGCTTCAGCTTCTCTTTATTGATGGACAGTTGTGCTCTCCCACCCCAGGGCCCATCGGAGTGCTGGGTGAGGGGGGGGGCTCTGGAGTGGTGGGGGGACACGACTAACACAGGAGACAATGCTGTGAGGGGAGCACGGGAAGCTCTTCTCAGGGAGCCAACACCCTTCCCCTGCCCCCATCCCTGAAACAGCCAGCTGAGAAAGGCTGGATCCACCTTGGATTGGGTCTGGGGAGGTGTGTGGCCACACAGGAGGGGGGAGTAGCAGCTTGCCTCGAGCAAGGAGGGGTCCAGCAGAACCGTTGACCACACATTGTCTCTCCCCTTCCCCAAAACCCCTCACCAGGGCTGGGGAAAGGGACATTTCACACCCTGAGGACAGTCACCAGAAAAGAGGCGTCCCAGCAGCACGCAGGAACCTCCTACACCGACTCCAACACACATCAAGGCAGGACTTGAACTACAGGGAGAGGTTTTTTAAAAAACTAAACACTTCAAGTATATTTCTTTTAGTGATTTAAGGTCTCTTGCCCCTGCTGCTGCTGCACTGGGTGGTGCTTAGCAACCTACATCCACTCTAGGGACAAGGAGAACAGCGCAAGCGATGGCTGGTCTAATGCAAGGGGAGACAGGGCAGTGGGAGGGGAGGGGGGCAGGGGAAGGAAGGCCCAAGTGGGTGCTCAGGGTACGGGCACCACACGCATGGTGTTGGTGTAGCCGGAGCCAGGGCGCCAGCCTGTCAGCACGATCACCAGGTCGCCGCTCTTGAAGAACCCACGAGCTTTGCCTGGGAGAGAAGAGGGAAATGTCAGAGCTCAGTCCCACCATGTCCCTTTGCCATGGGGCAACAGCGCCCATCACCTGCTCTCCAAGTTACCGAGGCTGCCTGTGCCACAGCAGTTTGGGCCTCCAGGAGGGTATCAAAACCCCACCTTCCTGCTGCCCACCCACGTGACAACCTTCATATCTGCTTTGGGGTTCTCTGCAACAGAGCTTGAAATTCCACAGCACAGGATTTGGAGGGGGTGCAGGACAGAGTTAACCCCACTCCAGGCCTCCCTTGTCCCTCCTGAGTGGTGACTGTCACAGTTCTGTCACCCACCACTATAAAACCAACCTGGTCTTCTGTTGCAAACTGTTTAAAGACAGCTGTGCCAAACCCACCACCCCGTTTCCCAATCGGACGTGGCTCTGCTCATGCAACCACCACCCATTTCCTGTGCAGATCTGGTTACCACACAGGCAGCCTGTTCCTCTCTTCCCATCACCAGTCCCTGTCAGTGACCCCAAAGTACCACCTAGGGGGAGGGGGAGCAAGCGGTGCCACTCACCAACATTCATGCCCAGGGTGACACGCAGGTCCACGTCCTCAGCCCAGGCGTCCTGGGCGGGGTCTTTGCAGAGCACAGGGAAGATGCCGCGGTACAGGTGGGCCTGGCGTGCCGTCTGCTCATTGCGGGTGATGGCGATGATGGGGGCCCGCGGGCGGTACCGTGACACCAAGTGTGCCGACCTGCAGGGAAAACAGCCACGGTGGGGCTCCACACAGCCAACACAGCCTCCAGAGAGGACATGTGGGAATGGCTCGTGGGAGCACAGCAGCCCCAATGTTTGTCTGCCCAAAATCCCTGGAGGGATGTGACCAGTCTCCACAAGAGCCACTCACCAACCAGCTTGATGCTCTGCTGGAATCCCAGTTAGGCAACTGGGCAGACCACCACTGGCTGTCCCCACTGGTGGTGACGATCTCCTCACCTCCCAGTTCAGCAAGTGCCATCAGGATGTTTTGGTTCTTGAACAAGCCTTTACTTGTCTCTGTTGCTATGTTATGGTGGCGAGGTGCCATTTATTCTGGCCTCTGCAAGCAGGCCTTGGCATCTCAATAGGGGTCCCTGAAAGTTCTCTGTTTTGAGGAGCTCTCAGTTTACAGGGTGGAAAGAGCCGGTGCCAGCAGCGCTGCCCAAAGCATGCCAAGGAGGAAGCCATCTGCCTCCCAGCCACCTGCTGAAGCCAACAAACAGGCCAGTTCCTCCACACAGAGCTCGGCTCCTGCACCCAATGGGAAGCAAATGCAACAAGAGGCCAAAATTTATACTGGGAAGTTGGGCACAGTCTTCAAAATGTTTCAAAATGCCTTTAAAAAGCAGCAGCATAGCCTGGGTGGGGACTAGACCACAGCTTCCTTTTCCCTGAGCACTGCTGAGGGAGAGCATCCATGAACAGACAGATTCAAACTGCAAGGCTGTGGCATCTGCAGCTCCATTGCTCCAACGGACATGCCGGTGTCTTCACTTGCTTTTGCAGCCTCATTTAGTGGAGCCAAGCTCAGCAACACTCAGATGCAAAATTTGCTGCATAAAGCAGGGGCCAGTAGACTGCTCCAAGCACCCAACCACACGTGCCAGCTCTCAGACAATCCTTCCCACACTGTCCGAGCCGCCTCCCGAGATATCTGGGAGATCCAGGTACTCACAAGAGTTAACAAAATCCACAGCTAAAAATAATCAAATATCAGAGTTCAAATCTCTTTAAAGAGGTCAAGTGTAAGGTTAGAAGAACATTTGACAAAGAAACATTAGAAGCATGAGGGTATCCAGAACTCAGTGCTTATAATTCCCTCCTCATCTCTGCCGAAAGTGGCTGCTCAAAATAATTTAAGCAGTACATTTTGGTGAAGGCTTCACTGATGTCCAGATCTTCAGGTAAGTGGTGTCCAGCATACACAAGCACATCTCTGCTATTGCACTACTGTTTTGGTGTGAATCCAGTGTGAGAAATCCTGGTTTCCTTCCAGAAAGCAGTCTGAGACTTATGGTCGGACGTGCTTTGGGAGAAGGCAGCCCAGTTCCTCTAGATGGAGGAGCTGATCCATGAGGCTCCAGCTCCCTTTCCACAACTGGAAGAACAAGTCTCTGCTTGGCAGCTGTCATTGTTGCTGGACAGAAATCCCAACCTACATTGTTCCAGTACATCTCACCTGCAGCCACTGAGCTCACCTGGTGCCTGCCTGTGCAGAATTACCTGCAGGCAGGCACAAAGAATCCTGGAAGAGGACATTTCCAACACCATCCATCTCCCTGCCTTTCAATCCCAGGCTGCGCAGTCCCTCTTCACCCCTTGGGCTCAGGCAAGCAGGGCTGATGACTGCGAAGTCCAGCAAGGGACCAATAATTTGGATGCTGCTACAAAAGCCCAAAGCCTTGATTTTTAAAATTAAAAACTACATAGACTCTGCATCCACTGAACTTCTGCCTGTTACATTGATGATTTCTTGCCAAGAAGTCTGAATTGAAGCTGCAACACTTATTTTCCCTTGGCTCTTCCAGCTGGCGCTGCTGCCACTTGCAGCAGTGAGGAGAGGCCGGGCTCAGAGCTGGTGCCACGCTGGCAGAGGCGGGCTGAGGACTCAAGAGTGTAGGGATGTGTGTCCATCTCCCGAGGAACCAACACTGCAGGCACTGCCACAACCTGACTCCACTGGTCTCTCAAAGCCATGTTTTTGGGATTCTCCTTCCCCCACCCTGTCACACAGCAGGCTTGACCTGGGGGCACCTGTCCCCTCCTACCTTCCAGACTTGGTGAGGACAATAATGGCCCCACTGCAGCACTTGAAGGACGCTTCCACAGCGCCAACTGCAGCGGCCTCGGTGGGGTCGCAGTTGAGGGGGGTCAGACGACGCAGTTCCTCAAACAACTGCCTGTGAAAGATGGCGGCTTCGGCCTCCCGGGCAATCTACAAGAGCAACACGCGTTCGGAGACAACACTCACAGCAGGCACTCGGGCACAGGGCAGGGTGAGGTGCTCCAGCACAGGGTGCCACATCCGTACTGCCAGCCTTTGACACTGTCAATAATCAGCGAGCCCAGACTAAGCTCACCCCAACAGCACATCATGGCAGGGGAACCACTCGATTCACAAGGGCTCTTTTCGGAATGATGGCACCTCACCCTGTCAAGCCCACACTCAGGTGACACTCATGCCAACTGCCAGGCACTCTCGCTCTGCTCCTGCCTGCTGGGGTCCCTCCCTGGCACACGGTTAGCTCACATGGCAGCGGTTACACAGGGTTGGCACGGGCAGCTGGCCAAAGACTGCAGTGTTAGGGTGCAGCGTGTTTGTGCCACGGAAAGGGCTGGCCCAAGCCCCCTCTCTGAGCCCTACCTGCCAGACTCGGTCAGGACTAGCAGGGCTGCAGCTAAACACTTAAAAGAGGCCTCCACCGCGCCCGCCGCCATGGCATCGGCAGGGTCCCTGTTGTTAACATTGAGGCGTAAAATTTCTTCGAACAGCTGACGATGAAACATTGCGGCCTCAGCCTCGCGGGCGATCTGCAGGCCCGGGTGGGAGGGAAGGAGGAAAAGAGAGGAAAGAAAAGAAGGCAAGATATACCAGAGGAACATGAGATCACGTTAACTTGCTTAATTGTCATAGTAACGCATGCAAGAGGGTATTAAGATGAAGCTGTGAAGCTTTTTGGCTCTCAGGTTTTGACTTTGTTAAATGCAATCCACACTAAGATTCACCACACCATGGAAATGGCGGGCCCCAGTCACTGGGCAGGCATTCCAAACGTGGCATTTTTGTTGCATTTGGGAATTCCAGCAGAGCAGGCAAACACAAATTACTTTTTAATGACCAGAATAAGCCAGCTTAGAGCCAGACCGTGCTTTGTCATGGCTGCTTATGATTTCCTAGAGAGACTCTTATACCACCTACCTTGCCTGCCCATGGTCCTGCTTGCAACTCTGTAAGAGATTTCTCTGGCTTCCTTTCCTAGGCTCCTAACACCACAGAGTGCTGCTGGAACAGTTTTCATGGAGCCAACATGTAAGCAACACACTTTGAATGTCACCCCTGAAAGTGGGAGACTGTTCTCTCAGCCTTGTTACATTTAGTTTAATGTCAGGGTCAATGAGGACTTGCTTAACTTCAGAGTCAATGAAGATTTGGCTTACCTTGAGAGCAAATATTTAGTATGAGAGCCAATAGAGATTTATTTTAACTTGAGAGTCAATAAAGCTTCACATCCAAGTGGGATACCAACTTCCCTTTGGTAACAGGGAAATAAAACAGGAACAAGTCTTCCTATAGGGTTGTCACAGTGTGGATGTTGGGGTGTTTGTACAGTGCCAGATATGGACAGATGAGAGGGACAGAGGCACAATTACAGGCTTTGTGCTCTGGCTGAGCACTGGCAACAGGTTCAGCAACCCATTCACCCCAGAATCCTGGGAACCATCACGTTTAATCGTCCCAGAAGGCCTGACAACCCGATAAAGAAGGCTTGCAGAGACTAGAAAAGCATGCAAAGGTTCATGATCTTCTCAAGGACAACTTCACCCAGTTACTCCACAAAGTGAGCAGCCGCTACACAAAGCATGACAAGTTCATGTTAAATTAGAGACTGATGTGCCATTATAGTGAAAGCTCTGGAGTTAAAAAAAAAAAAAAAATCAGAATTTTGCTACTCTAGTGTTAATGCATTATTTTATGTGACACTAGGAATTATCCCTTCCACAGTTATCAGTTTAAGCCAAAGTAGTTAAGTATCTTAAGTCTAAAAATAACAGGACACAGGCAGCAGGCTGGAACAGCAGGCCAGTGCCAACTTGTCCTAAAGCATTTTGTTACTGCTGGGTTTAGATAAAATGGGAGTATTTGCATCACAACACTTACTCCAAATGCAGGAGCTGGAAGCCAAGCAGTTTATTTTCAGCTCCTGGTACAAAGGCAGCAGCTCCATGTAACACAGAGAGCAAACCTGATTTTAGAGGGAAGTCTGCACTCCCCACGTGTAATGGAACATGGGAATACACGTGTCTGCTTTGACAGCGGCTGCAGAGGGGCACAGCAATCCTTAACATCACCCCACAGCTGGATCTGCTCAGACAGGAATGGCTATAGAGGGTTTTCAGTTGGTGCACAGGTGGAGATACCAGGGAAGTGGGAGAAAGGAAAATGGAGAGGCTGTTTAAACCTTGGTCCCATCAGGCAGCATAGCATGGCCAGACTGTGTGTGGATCCCGGAGTGGAATGGGAAGGATGTCCACTCCCACCTGCAGCAATCAGCCTGCCCAGTATTTGGAAGTTTGCTACTGCCCATTTCAGATGGTAACAGCCACGTACTGCAGTCATGCTGCTGATCTCCAGACCATGGTCACTCAGGGCATTGTTGCTGGGCTTGACTAACAGCAAGTGAATTAGCTCAGAAAAAAGATCCTCACTGTACTAGCATGTGCTCCTACCATAAGAGTTGGCACCTTGCTGCATGGAACACCTTACATTTAGTCAATCTGTATTTCAATTTCTGCACAAAGTGTTAAAGCCTTCAGTGCTTCTCCAGGGGCCCTGGTGGAATAAACACCATGCCTAGGCCTGTAGTAAAAAGGGAAGCACATGCAACAGATCCTCAAATCAGGCTACAGGTACAACACAACCTGACCAGGCCAAAGAATTAATGCCAGGATGGAAATGCAGGTGTAATGTTTGTGACAGCAAGTTCCCAAGTCTTGGCAGGAAGTCGATCCTGGTGATTTAAGGGTTTGAAAAGGAGGGAGAAGCTTTAAGGTGCACTGTTAGCATTTGGCCTGTAAAGGAGCACCACTGCCCAGTGATCAGAAGTTGTATTTTGCATTTGCCTCGTGCAAAAAACACCACTCCATACTGAGGTAAAAGATGTTTAGGTAACACACTGCAAACCAACACTAGCTGAGTTGAATAACCTATAGAACCTGAATTACAAATAAAACTGGTGAGAGTTAGAATTTGTGAGTTACCACTGCTGTGATTCACAGCACCAGTAACTGGGGAGCAGCAACGCTCACAGGTACTTGACATCAGGCTTTTATCAGCTGAAACACGAACTTGAAGCAGAGCAGAGGTTTCTGGCAGTTCAGGCATGTAAAAATATGGTGCTGTCAGTACTCATGCAACAAACCCCCCCAACCCCCAGCACACAGCAGGTGCTGAATGCAACAGTGCTGTAAATCACCCCCAGGAGCCTCCCCACCCCCTCCCATGCAGGACTCAGCCAAAACCTTTCATTATCTATAGATAAAACTGCTTAAGCAGCTCCTTGCAGAAGGATCTTGCAGAAGTTTAAGGCATTTAATATGCCACAGCAATAGGACATTGGATGCAATTTCTATTGAGGTAACAACAAAAAGAAATGGGAAGTTTTAGATCTCAGCATTTCAGAGCAGCTCTCAGCTCTGCTTGGCAAGTTTGGAGCACACAAAGTGAGATGCCAGGCCCTCAGGACCACATTTGTTCAAAAACATCACCCACAGCAGAGCGTGAGTAAAGAAACGGCTGTTTTGGGCAGCTAGGTCCGTTTAGGCCTTTGAGTGGCCAGCTCAGATGGCCGATGGCAAGGTGGCATCCCGGTCCCTAGCAGGGCAAGGCAGGGCAGTACTCACAGCGTGCTGCATGCGCACAGCCTCCAGGGGATAGTCTCCCTTGGCTGTTTCCCCGGAGAGCATGATGCAGTCTGCTCCGTCCAGGACAGCGTTGGCGACGTCGCTGCCCTCGGCACGTGTCGGGCGAGGCTTCTTGATCATGCTTTCCAGCATCTGGGAGAGAACAAACCCACAGGGATCAACACACTGCCAGAGAAGCAGCTGCACTTTAATACTCCTTATGGCTTGGACAGGAAGTGGGATACAACCTAAAGACTCCAGGAGTTCTCCATGGGTATGGAACAGAGAGGGGATCTGGTCCCTAAGCCAGTTTTGATTTAAAGCCTCCATCAGTAAGGAAAACAGCCCATTCCATTCCCCATTTCACATTTACTCCTTTTCCAGGGAGATTTAAGCCACACAGCATGCCAGACAAAATACTGCAACCTTCCAATTCAACTTCTCAGCACAAGGCTTGGTCAAAGGAACTCAGAGCTCTTTAGAGCAGAGTATGGCATTAGATGCATTTATGAAAAGCTCAAATCCAGTCATAAGTTCTCAAATTTGGGCATTTTATCATCTAGAAATCATAAAGAGTAGGGTCTGCAGCAATGAAGTCGCCCTCCTCCAACACACAATTTCAAATGCTTTACACAGTATGTACACAGGCTAGTAAACTCAGAACTGTTAACTCCACCTGCTTCCCAAGAATCCCCACTTAAGAGAGTGGAAAACAGGAAACCATCAGGTTAGTACTTCCTAATCCCTCTTCCACACCCCCAAGTCTGGCCATCTCTTCTGTTCTTCCTCAGGTGCTCAGCTTCCCCCAAGCTGGAGCTCACCACTTGTTTAAACACCATTTGCTTCACCCATGGGATATTGCCTGAGGCTAAGTTCAACCTGCATTTCTGTAGCAATACAGGAAAAAGGAGCATATGCCACTGTAAATCCAGAACCTTGTTTAATGAGTATTTCTAAAGACAGTTTTCATTTCCACAGCCTGTGTGCAGAGCAAGAACAGCCAGGAAACCAGTCCTCCCAGTGCCCGAGGACTTCACGTGATCCCTACCACTCCCAGAAAAAGGAGATGGATCCTTTACTCAGTTCCTTCTGAAGCTGCAGTGTGGGTGCACTTTCTAAGATAACCACAGCAAACCTTCCCTGTCAAGCACAGATGTGCTGCCACAAGATGCCAAGGAAAAGCACGTGCCATTATTCCCATGAATTTGCAAGGTCAGCCCCATAGGCTCATTACCACATGATGCTTTGAGGTGTATAACCTTTGGCAAGAGGGCCTGTAACCTAAATGGAAAAGATCCCAAACACAGAAATGCCTAAATATGAGTTTTTCAGCTATGAGCAAAACCTCTCTGCATCTCACTCTTTAACCAATGCCATCAAGCCACGGCTGTCCCCACCATTCCCTCCCAGACAATCTCTGGCAGTGAGGAGCCAATGGTGCACTTCCAGTACCTGAGTGGCACAGATAATGGGTTTGCCAGCCCTGTTGCAGCGCCCAATCATCATCTTCTGGGCAAGGAAGACTTTTTCAGCCGGGATCTCGATTCCCAGGTCACCGCGGGCCACCATAATGCCATCGCTGGCCTCCATGATCTCATCAAACCTGACAGCAAGAGAAGAACTGGGTTATCCCATTTGTTCTGCAAAGCACCTCCCCATCTGTCCTCCTCTGAAAGAAGCACACAGGCTTCCCATGGGCTGTCTGGGCTCCTGCAATGCCAAGGAAGGAGGAAGAAAACCAGGAGCAAGGCACAGCACATATTCAGTGCTACACAAAGCTGTCTGAAGCTACAAAAAGGGAGTGTGAGTTGCTTTATTTCAGTGTGACAAACCCGAAGTGTCCCCTGCACAAAGCTCACCTGCGCACACCCTCGTGGTTCTCGATCTTGCTGATGATCTTGATGTTCTTTCCCTTTTCCCCCAGTACCTTCCTGACAGCATGGACATCAGAAGCCTTGCGGATGAAGGAAGCAAACACCATATCCACATTCTGTTCCACACCGAATTTGAGGTCCTGAATGTCCTTTTCGGAGACAGCGGGCAGGTCGACGGCAGCACCGGGCAGGTTCACGCCCTTCTTGCTGCCGAGCATGCCGCCGTTCTCGATCTCCGTCATGACATAGTCCTTCCCTGAAATGTGTGTTCCCATGGTCAGTGTTTACAGGACAGCTCCTGCCACCAGCTCCCACACCACCTCCCTGCCTGGGAACTGCAGTGCCAACAGCGGCACACGCGATAAAAAGCACATCTCATCTCTTCCGAGCATTTCTGTACCACGTGAGCTTGTAGTTCACCCTTGGGAACGCGATAGATTGGTCTAAAACAACGTCTAGGCTGTTCCGGGATAAGATACCAGCTGCTCCCTGCAGGAGGTTGGGATTGCCTCCCCCAAGAAGAGCTAGCAGATTGCAGTTCTGCACACAAAGCTCTGCAACAGCAAACTGAGCATCCCAAAAACCTCACCTCCCAATCCCTACATGCTCATGGATTAGAGGCTTGAGCCTAGAGCAGTTAAGGCAGCACTATAAAGGGAGTGTCATGGAAGTAACCTTGCCTCTACATTACCAGTTAAAACTAGTTCTAACTACAAAACCCAGGGGCTGTACTGTAAAACTGGTTAAATCCTGTCTTAAGAGCATGAATTAGTTTGACTCATCATGAACAGTGGTATGGCCCTACAACACATTCCCCTCTGAAGACGGGGTTTAGACGCCAGCCCAGTAAAACCCAGCTGACGTTAGTTATTGGAAAGCTCCTACATTTGAGATAGAGAAATTTAGCTCAAAGTCTCACTACAGCATGAAGAACCAAGTTGTCTTTTCATTAACACACAACTGCAAGCTAAGAAACAGTTACTGGAGGGAAAGCATGTCCTAAGGAACATATCTCCTAAGGAAAACCCAAACAGGCAGAACTGGCATGGTTGTTACCCACCTTTCTCCTTAACCAGCAAAGAAATCAGACCATCATCCACGTAGATTTTGCTGCCAATGTCTACAACCTTGGTGAGATTCTTGTAGTCCACCCAAAGCGTGTTCTCGTCGCAGTTCTCCATGAAGGCATCGTCCAGGGTCACTTTGAGCTGTGAGCCCTTCTTCAGCTCCACTTCTGCTGTGCCACTCTGTGTGACAACAAAGCCAGTAAAAACCAGCACACCACCGCCTCCCAGCCCACAGTAGTTTGTCAAAACTTTTGGGAAGTAGTTTGTTCTCCAAGATATTTTTGTTTGGAAAAGGCCACAGGGTTAACACAGTATTGAGTCTACGTGGTGAAAAAAGTGGGATAAAAAAAGCACAACTTACTCCCTTAATGAGTCCAGTTCGGATTTCAGGTCCCTTGGTGTCCAATGCAATAGCCACAGGTCTGTAGGTGATGGGATCAGAGGCAAAGCTCTCTGTGGCTTCTCGCACATTCTTGATTGTGCCCTCATGATACTGGCAAGAAAAGAAAAGATGGAAATGTTAAAGCTGGTTCTACTCTGCTACTTACAGAAAAGATCCCTGTGCACCCCAGAGGCTGCTCAAGCTGACAGTTCTGATCTCAATTTCACTTTTACCTTCAAAATTAAATCCAGACAAAGCTTCCAGTAAAGCAGAGTGCAAGGATACAAAGGCCTTCCTGCCATGAAGGTGGAGTCTGGAAGTTCTCTCGTGTGCCCTCAGCTCTAATTTCAGAAGGACAACTCAAGAAGACAGTCCTGAGGTCTGGCTAAAGTGATTTTCCAAGAGAACACACATCTGCCAATTGAAGGTGGCTCACCAACCAACAGGCCTTTAAGAGTAACTTTTGTAAAAGTTTTCCTGAGCCTATTCAACACAGCAGAACATTGACAGCACCAGCAGCTGGGTAATTGTGTGCATTGAAAGACATCTGATGGCAGAAGATTGTCACAGTGCCACACACAGTTGTGCTCCTCCTCCCATCAGGCAAGATGCCTCTCCACACTGCCAGCTCCCACACACACTTCCAGCCTGACCCACTATCAGTCCTGCAGGTGGACAGGCTTTTCACTCTTAGACTTAAATTCCCATAGATAAAGGATTTGCCAAAAGAATGTTATCCATGTAAATATTTACAGCTTATTTCCACAGCCAAAGCAATCACAGACAGGAGTTCAATACTCCAGCACCACGTGTTGGCGTCCAAACTTTGTTTGTGAGAGCATTTTGCTAAATGCTGCCAGTTTCAAGATAGTTTTGTGAGAAAACCCATCCCAGTTCCCTCAAATGTGCTACAGATGACCAGCATATCAGTTTACTTTACTTGTTTAAACAACATTAAGAGATAACCTCAACTACTTACAACTAGTAAGAGTTGTGTAACACCTGACAGACTTTAGTAGATAAGACATACCCTTTCCCCTCTGTGCCACACGGACTGACAGTTTGACCTGGCTCACCCGGAACACCTGCTTGCCCCGTGCCACTCACCCACCCCAACACGAGCCCTCCACACTGACTTGGGTATCTCAGGGATGGTGAGCCAGCACCAGGAAGGTGAGGCTGGAAAAAGCCATGCTAAAGTTCACATGTGTGCCCTTGGTCAAAGACACTCAACAGCTGATAACTCTTTACAGCAGGAAAATGAGTCAATTTATTGACTGAATGTGCAAGCTAGGACTGAGATGGGCCCAACCCTTCCAGTCACTGCAGTTGGCGTGAAAGCAGCACAGAAAACATGCCCCAACAGTGCTACAACACTTATCTGAACCCAATCATCTGGGATTTTTCCATTTTAGTTTGATATCAAGGACTAGCTGGCTCCTAGGGAGTCTGACTTGCTCAAGAGTTACACATGCAGAACAGGAATGCAGACAGAGCTGGAGTTAAAAGCCATTTTTATTCTATGTAAAAGGGAGTCAGGCAGGTGCCAAAGCACCTCTGTTAAAGCTCAAGCCCTGTTAAATGGTTTGGGGTGGACACGAGAACTGAAGCACTTGTGACAGATGGAAACACACCGGAAACTGGGGCGTTCTGGAGGAGCCAGGAGGGGACACAAACTTAGGGCTATGGCTGATGGTCACACTCTGCAGGCAACAGCCACACCAGAGCCTGCAGTCGGCTTTGTCAGTGTGAAATGTGTAGTAAGACCTCGCACAAAGAAGAAAGACACACTCTCTGTCCTCAACCTCAGCCAAGTTCACAGACCACAGCAACTGGGCAATAATGGTGTGAGAATACACAGTTTCAGCCTGACCACCAACTCCCTGACATGTCACCTGGCCCGAGAACCACCTGGCCACAAGGATTTGACTCCTGGGACACACAGTTACACCACACTATTCTTTCTCCAGGCTGATTTCCCAACTGCAAGGCAAGCACTGACACTATCCCAGGGTGATTAGTCAAGGTCTGATGGTTGCCCACAGTTAAGTATCAGCCCTTTTGATCCTGACACTGCCCTGTGCCCATTAAAGGCCACCAGGGTGAGAGGCCAAGCTGTTACACACCATGAGGCTCATGGGTCACTAAGTAAAGCCACCTACAGCTGCTACTGGGTGACATTTTGAAAGTTGGAAAGCAGCCAGGGTTAAAAAAAACACAAACCAAAAAAAAAATGTCAGCAGAAAGGCTCAGGGTGGCATTCCAGCCAACCTAGAGTAGGATCCTCAGCTCCTCCAGTATCACTGAGGATCACAGCTATTTATAGCAAAAGGGGCTTGACTGTCATGGAGTGTTGATTTCTTTTGACCTTATTCTTCTAAGCTCACCACACCATGTCCAAAGCTCCATGGTGGGACCTTCCAGAGCGCCAGGAATGAACCTGAAGCACGTGGTTAGCCAGAAAATCCAAGAGCCCATTCTATCCACTGGGCACAGTAACTGCATCAAATCACTAATAACAGATGCCTTTTGGTCAGGGTTATTCATTGATCGCCTGCTTGCGAAACCCCCAGCAATGGAACAAGAAGTGAGATGAACTGATAGTGTGACCTCCTGCAGAGGTGCAAAACAGGGACAGATCTTGGCTTCTGCTGCTCACTGGGAAGCAGCAGCTCTGGGAACAGCAAGATGTGAAGAACTGAAGGATTTCATGGCACACAGTGTCAAATACCAGTTACCTGGCCCCCTGCTACAGGGCAGGGTGTGGAATTGAATTGCTTTCAAAATGGCTCAGAAAATACACTTCAATGTTATCAACAATGACACAGGCTCAGTATGTACAACCAGCATGCTTTCCCCAAAAACAGCTATTTGACCTTCCCACACCAAGTCTGGATGAAGCTGGATTTCCCTTTTCCCTGAAGGACAGGATCAGCAGACACACCCTTACCTCATGGGTGCCGTGAGAGAAGTTGAGGCGGGCAACGTTCATTCCAGATTTAATCATTTCCTTCAGCTTATCCACAGAGCGGGAGGCCGGGCCTAGGAGGAAGAAACAGTTTGAACATTAACTTTGGAAAAATAATGAGGTAGCCCACACAGACCAGGCTGTTTCATGTGGAAGAGAAAAGGTAAATGGATACAGCATTGCTCAGTGCTGCAGCAGCAAATATTGTTTTAACTTGCCCACAGACTGCAGCAGAACCCAAGCAATTCCCATTTCCCTGGATACTGGATTGACTCCCAGCAGTAACACAGGTTAGGCAAACATGGGAAAGACATTTTCTTTCACCACACAAGTTCAGCCCTGGCAAGGGATGAAAGCCAGATCCCTCTCACAATTTCCCTAACAAGTTTCACCAAGGTGTGGGTTCCCAGTAGCAATTCTCTCCTATCTAGGAATGGCCTACCAATGGTGCAGATGATGCCGGTGTTTCTGGCGATGGTTGGCTCGGAGTCGATGTCCAGGCGGCACATGTGCTCCAGGAAGGTGTCTGCCATGGCAGCGTGCAGCTGCTGGGTCTGGATGAAAGCGGTCCCTGCATCATGGTGCTTCGACATGGTTACTCGATTCCTGTACCTGGAAGGAAAGAAAGCGGTGCCAGGTTTGGGAATCACCCACCCCAACCTGCCCATCAAGCAGAGACACCAAGACAACCACGTGATGAATATGGAGGTAACAAGAAAGTTGCTACTGGGTCAAACTATCTTTATGTGCCTATTTGAGAGTCCTAACAGGCACAACACGTTTCTATTTCCATGTCATCCCCCACATGGACCATCCAAAGCTCACCTGCCTTCTATGCAGATGTTCCCTTCATAGCTTCTCTTCATTGCCAGTCTTCCCTTGGAGCTACACAACGTAACAAAATTCAAGCACTTGAGTGCACAGGCAGAGGCTCTGCCTCCTCCCTCCCAGCTCTCCACTCATTTCTCCTACAGGCCTCAACTGCACTTCCCATCCCCCTTGGGTCCGGGGCAGCTCGGCACTGGCGTGACTGCAGCGCACCTGCACACGGGCAACCTTCTGCCCAGGAGCACCTAATCACGGCAAAGTCCGCCTAAGCCTAAACCCCATCCTTTAAGCCTGGACAAGGAAGCAGACTTGAGTTGATTAGATGCAACACCTTGGCAGAGAACACATAGAAGACTGAAGATTTAATACACTCAAAGTCCCTTTGACTGAAGATGCTGCAGGTCTCCCCTGCCCCATGCACTCCACCCACAGCAGCAGAAATCTATCGCGGTTTAAAACTGGTTGTATTTTTCAACATTGGGATTAAAAAACATCTCTGAATTCAGGCTCCTCTGGACTAGAGAATCCCCACAACAGCAGGACCAGCCTATTCTTCAGGAACCTACCCTTCCAAGAGGAAGCTGAGCTGAAGCTTAACTGTCCACTGGGACAGAAGGACACTCATTTCACACCAGTACCTGTGCTCCAGGCATTTCTAATTGCACTAATTTTGTTCTCAAGTAGCAGTGGCAGTTCAAAGCTCTTTGTCTCTTGGACCTGCCCAGGCTAGAATCCCAGCATCACAAAGGCCTCTGGTAAAAAGTGATGCAAGGTGGTGGCTATTGGCATGGGCAGATCACTCATTTTGTCTTTAAAGACTGGTTAAACTTCAACCTCCATGCCCTGGGCACACGGGCAATATTCAGAGCAGGCATGAGCTGCCTTCATCTCCAAGATGTGCTCACAGAAGCATGGGCTGGGGCTCAGCTAAAAACTGGGACAGAGCAGGAACAGAGCTGGGCTTTTGTTCTGCCCACCCCAGGCAGACAAAGCCCACCAATAAACCACAGAATGGTGTGAGGGGCACACACCAGCCAGCTCAGCACACCCAGCTTTGACAGAGAGGCACCAATAAACCCAAACGCTCTGCAAGAGCTGTCAGGAGTGAGCTCAGTGAAGGGCAGGCCATGCCCTGCCAGCCTGCCTGGTGCAGTCCCGGTGCCGCAGCAGCCCCGCTGTCTGCCCCCGATGCTCCTCCCCTGCTCCGCAGCCCTTCCTCATGTACGTGCAGATCCTCTCGCAGGCAGCCCTGACTCACCCTCGCCTTGCTGCCATGCGCCACAGAGCAGCCAGGCCAGCAAAAACCATAATTTGACCTGGCAAAGCCTCTTTTCCCTCAGCCCTGCCAGAAGCTGCTGATTCACCGGAGTCACTACAAGAAGGTCTGCCCACATAAAAACCCCAACAAAGTCTCATTATTATAGGAAAACCCTCTGGTCAGTCCTAAAACACTGTGTTTCAAGCTCTCTAACACTTGCTGCTCCACCTTCCGACACCTGCAGAGCAGCGTCAGCTTCCTTAGATGCCAAAAAAAACAAGCCTTTGTTGGGAAATCACCTCCATGCACAGGGAATCAGGTTTGCACAGCTTCTAGGAACAAGAGGAATACGGAACAACGGTATCCCAACACGGAAACTGCAGCCAGAGCACGACTTGGAAGCTTATAAAAAATAGTCAAGCAAATTCTCCCTGCCTCATGGAAATCCCCCACCTACTCAAGTTATTTGCAAATACAATTTATAAAGAGAAAGGAAAAGTTCACTTCCCAGCCAGAATCCCCTTCACAAGATTTTCCAGCAGTTTAGAGGGCTCAGAAAAATTAACCGCAGACACAGTGACCTTGTCCAGGGACGAGAACAGAAACGCAGGAGCCAGAAAGTATCCCAAACACCCATCTGTCCACAGCACCGTGCCCACGACCACCAAGAGCCTTTTTAATATTCCCTTCTGCCTTCCATCACCGTGCATTTACAAGGCATCAACTGAATTTTACTGGAATGACCAGTATCATATTTATAACAGGAATGTCTGGCATTTCCCACTACTCCGCTTTTTCTAAAATCAAACAGAGGAGCAAGGACTTCAAGGACACCAGAAAACACAGAGCACTCAGTCTAGGCAGACTGAGGAAAGCAGGGTGAGCAATACCCTACAATGCCTGAATGTTTCCAGCACTGAATAAACCTGAATTCATTCCTCAAGGAATAACGATTAAATCCCCAAATTTATTACGTGGCCTGCCCATGCTTCAGGCAGGGTGTCTCAATAAAGTCTGGTATCTCCTCAGCTCCTGTATATTCCAGACTGAGCCATTTGAGGTCGGGACTGGTTTTACTGTAGCCAGGTGACTAATTCCAGCCAGCTCATCCCATGGGTCAGATGAGAGCCTAAAATCACGCTTTCTCCGGATATGCCCCTTGGGGATGAAGAAAGGACAGGGAACAGCAATCCCCACCCAGGGCCAAGTCTTTGATGTTATTGGTGACAAAGAAGTAGAAACTGCAGCAGGGGCTGTCCTCAGGCCACAGCAGCAGAGCTGTGTCACTGCCAGCAGGAATTCCAGCCAGGAGGCTCCCAAGGGGTGATCATTTGGGATTTACTGGTCAGCCTTACTTACACAACCTCATGGACGCTGCAGAACAAGGCTGCTCATGCCCAGTGTCCCTGCCCAGAGGCAGAAATGGTTTGAGTTAGTGCTCAAGGCAGGGTTATGAAACCAGGCAGGCCCTTCAGATTCCCAAAAAAAGCCTAGAAAAACATCAGCTTTCCTCATTCCAGAAGCTAAAGGCACTCAACGACAGAGAAATGCAGCCCTGCAGAGAAGCAGGATTTGACCCTGGCCTGGCATCCCCTCTCCCAGGGAGGGAGGACAGCACATTCCTGCCAGGCAGCTGGTGCCGGAGGTGGTGTCTCGCCGTTACGTAAGGACAAAATGGCCACCCCAAAATTCCACCCCTTTTCTGCAAGCCTGGATGGAACCCAGGAGCCACCACCTGTTCCTGGCTGGCACACGCTCTCCCCGGCAACGAGCTGCAGATCCACGGGAGGAGAGACCCACAACGGAGATGCCTCTCCAGCTTTTTAGCAATGGGTAACAGGAAGGTCAGGATGGCTCTGGCATCTTCCCCGTGTGCTGCTGGCTCAGCCGTGCCTTTGCTGAGCTGCCCTTCCTGGAAGGCTTAACTAAAAAAATAAAGAGGAGGTGGCAAGCATCGGGTGTTTGGTGACGAGAAAGACTTATCTCGAGGGTATTTGTAGGACACACCTACAGGCTTAACCTTGCAGAGGACAAGGAGCCTTTTGGCTTGGCAAAAAGCACCTGGCTGCCTTCAGGCAAGCTGTAAAAACCTCCTTTACACGATAAAAGCAAGCTCGGGGGTTTTCTTTTCACATTTAACTAGGCAGAAGTGTAGACCACTGTGCTGCATCCCCACTCCAGGATGGAGATTGCTGCACGTGGCAGCGCCCCGGTACTGCAGCCCCATTCCCTACGTGCCATCCATCACCACCCGCTGCGGCTCCAGCTTCCCCCATCTTCCCCCGGGAGAGCAACGGACAGGAGGGAGATAAAGGACCAGCACGTGCTCCAGCCGGCCTGGGAAACGTCTTGTTCCCATCAAATTAAATTACCAACTTGTTGGGTAGAAAGAGAATTAAGGCTGGCGGTGAATCACTCCGGCTAACCGCAATAAATGGAAGTTTTAATAACAGTTTTAGATGGATAAAAAAAAGTACGTAATCAAAAAACGCAGGCAGCTGAAGACTCTCCAAGCTCTTTATCTAGTGCAAGTGAAATTTCTCAGAAGGGTTTCACAGGCAGAAGTCGCCAGTTCAAGCACGTGGCTCGAAGCAGTGCTTCCTGCCTTGAACAAAAAAACCTGCTTAATCCGCTGATGGGCTGGAAACCCGCTGGCACCCACCCGGCCCATCAACCCATCCAACTCCTTCGTATTAGCCAGAATTCTGCTCTATAAACGGGATCTCGGGCACGAAATTACACTCTTAAGTTTTGGGGTGAGTTTTGGATTTTTTTGTTGTTGGTTTGGTTGTTTGGGGGGGTTTTTTTTGTGCTTTTTGGTTTGTTTTTTTTAAATAAAGCAATTCTAATTGCACATGTCCCTGGACGTGTCTGAGTAACCAAAAACCTCTTTGTCATCGCATCTTCGAGCCAAGGCAAGTCACGATGAGCAGCAGCAGGAAAGTTAATACTTTCACATGACAAAAACCTCCATAAAACACTGATTTTTTGTTAACCTGAGCCTCGCCGATACCGAGTTGCCTTATCAGAACAAAGCAGGTTTTTAGAGATTGCCGTCTACTTTTAGTAGTCTGACAAGACAGTCGGGAGGATGCCATTGTCCGCCGACAAAAGCGCTATTCATGCCCTGGCAGCCCTGCAAAGGGGGTTTAAACACGTTTCAAAGGTTTTTCACAGTTCAAGAGACTGTCCAAATCAATTGGACGTGTTTAAGCAGGCACAATTACGGGAGAAGATTAATTCAGAAGAGGCCTTCTCTTCCCGGGGGGGCCGGGAAGAGGCTGCAGCATCAGTGGTGGGTGCAGTGAGCCAGACGCTGATTTAAGCTGATGCCCTTCGGGGACCTGCCGGCTCTTGCGTGAGTGCAGGCACGGGGAGGCGGGGGGAAGGTGGGGGGTGGCCTAGCGCCTCACTCCGTCTGCCTCTGACTCAGCCTCCCAGCAGCTCCCCCGGCACTGCCCAGGCGGCAGGAGCCGGCCGGCAGCCGCGCCCCGCGCTCCGTTCAACGGCACGGCCGCGGGACACGCGCGGGGCTCCCCGCTCGTACGTGTCCCCGTTCATTCACCCCGGCACTCACACCACAGACCGGACCCCCGCCGCCTCCCTGTGCCCGGTGCGGCCGTTTCCCGGTGTGGGCCGTGGGGAGATGCTCGGAACAAGCGTTCCCCAGTGCGTGCCGTGGGGAGATGCTCGGAGCAGGCGTTCCCAGGCGCAGGATCGGAAGAGATGGCCGGAGCGGGCGTTCCCCAGTGCTGGATCACGGGGGGGATGCCCGGAGCGGGCGTTCCCCGGTGCGGGGTCTCGGGGGGATACTCGGGGAGGCAGAGGAGGGGACGCGGGGCCAAGGCCGCCGGCAGCCACGTGCTCGGCGCCGCGAGCCCCCCGCGCGCCCCCTCCCCAACCGTCCCACAGGGCGCGCGCCCCCTCCCCTCAGCCGCCGCCTGGGGGGGGACCCTCTCCCGGCGGCGGAAACATGGGGATAACGACGGTACCGGCGTGGCCGGCCCTGTTCGCTCGCCGCCCCTCAGACCGCCGTTACCTGCCGCCGTTGACTCACGCCCCGGAGCTGTCCTCTCCCTACAAGCGCCGCCGCCGGTCTGCGCACAGCCCCCACGCCCCGCCAAGGTGATGCCGGCCGGCCGCAGCACCGCCCCCCCGCGGATCCCTCCGCCGCCCGCTCCGCCGGGGGCCACAAGGGCGGGGCGCCGGGGCTACTTTCACGGGCGGACGCACAAAGCACGGAGGAGGGAGGCGCTGAGTCACAGCACGCGCCCGGCCGGCCAATGAGGAGGCGGCGCAGGCCCCGCGCGCGCGGACGGAGAGTGGCCGTCACCTTAAAGGGACCGCGGCCGCGCGAGATGCTCTTAAAGGGGCCGCGGCCCCCAACTCACACCGAGCCCTCCAGTTCACACGGACCCCGCTCTACTCACACCGAGCCTCCCTCCAACTCACACAAACCCTTAGGTCACACCTCAGGGGTCCCTCACTCTGCGGGGGCAGCGGCTCTGGGTGTTGGGTGCTTTGGAGGGTCCTAAGACCCTCCAGTGGGGACACTGGGGACCAGTGTGGATGCTCTTAGTGGAGTCACAAGGACACAGTGCTGGGGATATGAGGCTGGAGATGTTGGAGGCATGGTGCTGGGGACACTGAGGACGCTGTGCTGGGGTCAGGGAGAGACCAGGCTGGAGATTCTGGGGCCACTTGGGCCACTGTCGCAGCTGTGTGGGGACCCAACATGGACCCCATATGCCAGATCCATGAAGGCCCTTGGCTGGTGATAGTAGGGACCCCATGCTGCATGTATTGGGGTCACGGTCCCAGAACCATGGGGACCTTTTGCTGGTGACCCATGACAGCGGCTCCACACTGGGACTGTGGTGACACTGCGGACCTGCCATTGACACAGGGACCCTGTGGTGGACTGCAGGGACACTGTTATAGCCATCTGAGGACCCAAAATGGTCACTGTATGCTGGGACCACAGCGGGATCCTGTTCTGGGTACACTGGGGACCCTGTGGACCATGGAGGGCACCAAGAATGGTCACTGTACTGGAGGTGCTGGGACCCTGTACTGGGGACACTAGGGACTCTGTACTGGGGACATTGAGAATCCCGTGCTGGGCTATGAGGGCACCGTGACAGCCATGGAGGGGACCCAAAGCAGTCACTCTGTAGTGGGGACACTGGGGACACTGTGCTGGGCCTTGGGGACATTGCGGGGACACTCAGCATGGCCACCACATGGGGCACCCTGTGCTGGGGACAGGGGCGCCCTACACTGGGGACACTGGTTATTCTGGGGACCCCGGGGACGCCGCTAACTCCGTGTCGCCCGCACGGCGCTGCCCCGCTCCCGGGGCTCCCGGGGCTCCCGGGGGTGTCGGGGGTCCCCGGCGGTGACGTCACGGCGGCGCCGCGGGGTGACGCTGTGCGGCGGCCGTGACGTCAGGGCCGGCCCCCCGGCAGCATGGCGGCCGTGCCCGCGCCGGCCGGCCCGCGCTGACATGGTGAGGGGCCGGGACGCGGCAGGGGACACGGGGACGCGGGGACACCGCGGGGACACGGCCGCGGCCGCGGGGGGAGCGCGCCCGCGGAGGGGGCGGGACGGGCCTGCGGGGCCGCGGGGCCGGGGAGGGGCAGCGGCCCTCGGTGTCCCCCCGTGTCCCCGGCTCCCCCGGCTCGGGGCGGGCATGGGGCTGCAGGAGGAGGGACCCCAGCGTCGCGATCGGCCGGGCATCCCTCGGCAGCTCCGTGCGCAGTCCCCGTGCTGGTCCTACATCCTGGTCCTCCATCCTGCTGTTCCCATCCTGCTGTTCCCATCCTGCTTCCCGATCCTGCTGTCCCATCCTGGTCCTCCGTCCCTCTGCTCCCATCTTGCTCCCCCATCCTGTTGTTCTCATCCTGTTCCCCCGTCCCGGTGTCCCCATCCAGCTGGTCCATCCTGCTGTCTCCATCTTGCTCCCCCATCAGGCTCCCCCTGCGCATTCCCCCATCCCAGTGTCCCATCCTGTTCCCTCATCCTGCACTCCCATCCCGCTGTCTCCATCCCGCTGTCCCCATCCTGCTCCCCTCTAATCTGTTCCTCTACCCTCCCTCTCCCAACCTGCTCCTCCATCCCACTGCTCCCCAAATTATTCCTCCTATCCTGCTCCCCCTGTCCCACTGTCCACGTCCTCCATCCCCATCCTGCTGCCCCCGAACGCTCCCCCCAACCCATATCGTTCTCCCTACCCTACTGCTCCCCCCAAACTGCTTCCCCAAATCATTCCCTCAATCCACTGCCCCCAACCCTCTCCCCAGAACCAGCTCCCCCAGTTTGCTCCCCTCTAATTCCCTCCTGGTCAATGTGCTCCCCCAATCCACTTCCCAATCCTGTCCCCCATCCCTGCTGCCTCCCAACCCTCTGCCCCCAGGACCTCAAGGGCCAGTACTGGACGGACGATGACTCCGACGGGGACAATGAGTCCGAGGAGTTCCTCTACGGCGTCCAGGTGGGTGCTGGGTCCCACAGGTGCCACGGGAGGCTCAGGAGCCCCCAGCCTGAGCCTGATCTGGGGCTGTGGGAGGCTCTGGGTGTGACGGTGCCGTGGGTGCTGTGCTGCAGGGGACCTGCGCCGCCGACCTGTACCGGCACCCGCAGCTGGACGCCGACATCGAGGCCGTGAAGGAGATCTACAGCGAGAATGCCGTGGCCGTCAGGTGGGTGCAGCTGCTGCCCCCTGCACTGGGCAGTCCATGCCCAGGCACACAGCTGGGCCATGCCAGGAACCCAGCTGGGCTGTCCCTGGGTACCCAACTGTGCCATGCTCAGGCGTCCTGCCATGCCATCTTTGGGACACCTGGCCACAGAATATCTGGCCATGGCATACCCAGGCACCTGGCTGTGCCATCTCTGGGGCACCTGAGGGCATCCTCAGGGCTCCTGGCTGAGCCATCCCTCAGACATACCCTCCCCAGGACACTGGCCACAGTATCCCCTGGGCATTTGGCTGTGCTATGCTTGGGCACCCACACATGGCATTCCTGGGGCACCCACCTGTGGCAGCCCCAGGCACTCATCTGTGCCATCTTCAGACACCCAGCTGTGCCATCACTTGGTCATCTGGCCATGGCATCACCAAACACCTGTCAGTACCATCCCTGGGGTACCCGGCTGTGGCCATCCTCAGACATCCAGCAGTGCCATCCCCAGCACACCTGGACGTGCCATTCCCAGGCATGTGACCGTGCCATATTGGAGCACCCAGCTGTGCCATCCTCGGGGCACCTGACTATGGCATTACCAAGGCTGTGGCATCTCTGGGCATCCAGCTGTGCCATTGCTAGGATGCTCAGCCGTAGCACCCCCAGGACACCTGGCTGTGCCATCCCCAGGACACCTGGCCGTGCCATCCCCAGGACCCTGGCTGTGCCATCCCCAGGACACCTGGCTGTCCCATCCCCAGGACACCTGGCTGTGCCATCCCCAGGACCCTGGCTGTGCCATCCCCAGGACCCTGGCTGTGCCATCCCCAGGACCCCTGGCTGTGCCATCCCCAGGACACCTGGCCGTGCTGTTCCCAGGCTCACATCCGCATTCTGGGCACTTCCCCTGTGCATACACTTGATAGATGGGGTGCCACACGTGCCGGTGTCACTGTCCCATGTGCCTGCCTACCCTGGCACAGTGAGCACCTGGCTGCTGTTCCAGCACCGTGCCAGCCCCCTGTGCCACAGCACCACGTGTGTTCACAGGGAGTACGGGACCATCGATGACGTGGACATCGACCTCCACGTGAACATCAGCTTCCTCGATGTGAGTGCCCAGGGTGCTCCTGGCAGTGCTGGCATGGGGAGGGTGGGCACATGCACCCAGGGGGTCCCCAAATCCCCCTGCCTGGGTGGAGGTCCCGTGGCTGTGCCGAAATGTGGCTCTCCCTTGGCAGGAGGAGGTGGCGACGGCGTGGAAGGTGCTGCGGACGGAGCCCATCGTCCTCCGCCTGCGCTTCTCTCTTTCCCAGTACCTCGATGGCCCCGGTGAGTGGGGCTGGGCAGGGTGTGGTGTCCCTGTGCCCTCGGGACAGGCACAGTGGTGGCACTGATGGCTCATTCTCCTCTCTCCGCCAGAACCGTCCATCGAGGTTTTCCAGCCGTCCAACAAGGAGGGCTTTGGGCTGGGTCTGCAGCTGAAGAAGTAAGAGCTGAAACGTGGTGGGCACCCGAGGGTGGTGGGTGGGGGTGGCACACAGGGTGACTGTTCTGCCCCAAAACTGGCCACGTGCCACATGTCCCCGTGCCACCACCTTTTATCCACCACACAACCCCGTGATGGGCTCACCACCATCTGTGTGTGGGAAAGAGGAGGGGCTGAGGGAGTCATGGACCACCAATCACCCATGGATGCTGTCCCCCGTGTCTGCCAGGATCCTGGGCATGTTCACATCCCAGCAATGGAAACATCTCAGCAACGATTTCCTGAAAACCCAGCAGGAGAAGCGGCACAGTTGGTTCAAGACGAGCGGCACCATCAAGAAGTTCCGTGCTGGTCTCAGCATCTTCTCACCCATCCCCAAGTAAGGTCCTGATGCTGTCCCCCAAGGGACCAGCCCTTCGTCCCCTCATCCGGGCTGAGGCCTGGCACTGTGCCTCAGTTTCCCCACTTGGATGCTGCTGCTCCCTACCAGATCCCAAGAAGGTGGAGGTTGCTCCCAGCAAATAGCCGATGGGTGAATCCGGTGCTGGGGGAGCAGGGAACGGTGACAAGCAGGTGCTCAGGGGAATTTTGTGCCTGCAGGTCTCCCAGCTTCCCTGTTATCCAAGATTCAGTGCTGAAGGGCAAACTGGGCATCCCCGAGCCTCGTGTGAACCGCCTGATGAACCGCTCCGTGTCCTGCATGGTGAAGAATCCCAAGGTGGAAGTTTTTGGCTACCCACCCGCCAGCACCCAGGCAGGTGTTGCCCCCTTCAACATCCTGGTGGGTGCCACCCCGCCTTGGGGTTTGCTTTCCTCTTCTTCCCCTTCCCAGGGGCTCCTCTGGGGTCAGATCATTTGTCATGGAGTGCTGGGACTCCCATGGGGTGGGGGGAGCCCCTGCAGGGTTTCTTGTCCTCACTCCTGGGTGCTCTTGGGGAGCTGGGGCCTGGCTGTGAGGTCCAGTGGGATTTTACCCCACTCTTGGTGCTGCATCCCTGCTGTGCCGGGGGATGTTGGCATGTTGGGGATCCCACTATGCCAGGGGGTGTTGGCATGTCAAGGGTCCCACTGTGTTGGGGGTGTTGGGATGTTGGGGGTCCTGCTGTGTTGGGAAGAGGTTGGCACGTTGGGGGTTCCACTGTGCTGGGGTGTGTTGGAATGTCAGCGGTCCTGTTGTGCCAGGGTTTTGGTGTGTTGGGGGTCCTGCTGTGCTGGGGGGAGTTGGGGGCTGCCCGTGCCATGCAGAGCTGGGAGTGATTGTGGGAAAGGGGATAACGCAGCTGGCTCTGCTCCGGCTCCGTCACAGGTCGGCGGCCACTGCAAGAACATCCCCACGCTGGAGTACGGCTTCCTCGTCCAGGTGAGAGTCCTGCATCCTGCTCATCCTCAGCCTGCTGCCCAGAGCATCCTTCCCACTGATCCACATCCTACTATCTGGAGCGTTCTCCCCACTACCCCATGTCCTGCTCATCCTTATCCTGATGCCCAGAGTATCCTCCTCGCTGTTCCACATCCCACTCAGCCCCGTCCCACTGCCCAGAACATCATCCCCAGTGCCCCACATCGCACTTATCCACACTCCACTGCATATATCATCCTCCCCTCTGCCCAGAGTCCATCTCATCCCCGTCCCACTGCCTGGAGCATCCCCCCAAGCTCCATGTCCACAGCAGGGCCTCATTCCCTCCGTCCTGCTCCTCAGATCATGAAGTACGCGGAGCAGCGGATCCCGACGCTCAACGAGTACTGTGTGGTGTGTGACGAACAGCACGTCTTCCAGAACGGCTCCATGCTCAAGGTGGGGTGGCAGGGCAGGGCCAGGTCAGGTGCAGGCTGTGCCCCTGTGTCACCATCCCTGACACTCACCACTCTCCTGTCCCCTCCACAGCCAGCTGTGTGCACCCGGGAGCTCTGCGTCTTCTCCTTCTACACCCTGGGCGTCATGTCCGGTGCGGCCGAGGAGGTGGCCACGGGTGCTGAGGTAGGGCTGGCCATGGTGGTGACCCCCCCTTAGCCCCATGGGGGGTTGCCCCTTCAGCCCCTGCTCTGCCCCAAGGTGGTGGACCTGCTGGTGGCCATGTGCCGTGCTGCCCTCGAGTCCCCTCGCAAGAGCATCATCTTTGAGCCTTATCCCTCCGTGGTGGACCCCAACGACCCCAAAACTCTGGCCTTCAACCCCAAGGTAAGTGCTGAGGGGACAATGCTGCCCCACACCAGGGGGTGACAGGGAGCCCCAAAGACCCCCCTGATGGCCATCTCTCTCCTGCCCCATGTGCAGAAGAAGAACTATGAGCGGCTGCAGAAGGCCCTGGACAGTGTGATGTCCATCCGGGAGATGACCCAGGTACGTGGCATGGCCCCACTGCCCCATGGCCCCATGTGACCTCCCCTGTGTGGGATCCAAGCTGGGAGTGGCATTTTCCTGCTGATCTCCATATGCCCATGGCTGCCCACCACCCATGGGGGACCCCCTCTTGCCTCTGCCAGGGGTCCTACCTGGAGATCAAGAAGCAGATGGACAAGCTGGACCCCCTGGCGCATCCCCTCCTGCAGTGGTAAGGCCGAGGGTGCTGCAGGCCTCTCCCACTGCCCCTCATTCCCCAGGACACGGGATGGGGTGGGGGGCAGCTGGATATCCATGGCACAACCCTCTCATCTCCTTTCTCTTGGGGCATCCAATGGTCTCAGGGCAGATTGAGACCACCTTTTCTGACCCTCCTCCTTTTCCTCCTCCTCTTCCCAAGGATAATCTCCAGCAACAGATCCCACATTGTCAAGCTGCCTCTCAGCAGGGTAAGGGACCAGGCCAGGTGGGGTGCGGGATGGAGGGTGTGGAATGTGGGAGGTGGGATGGAGAGTACAGAAGATGGGACGCGGGATGTAGGCTATGGGCTGTGGGATGCAGGATGAGGCCCGTAAGGATATGGGATGGGTGATGGAAGGGTCTGGGATGCAGGAGGGATCCCCCTGGGTGGGGTTCGAGCCTGGGAGATACGGGAGTCAGGACATGGGATATAGGAAAGGGGATGTTTGACACAGTCTGTGGGATGGGGACAAGACAATGCCAAGGACCCTTCTGGCAAACTTGGAGTGGCCAAAGCTGGGCTGGGCCGGACCCGGGGCCGGGCGGCCGTGCATGATCTCTGTCTGTCTGTCTGTCTGTCTGTCCTCTCTCCTGCCGGCACTGCCGTTGCTCTTCCCGTTCCCCTGGTAGCAGCTGAAGTTCATGCACACCTCCCACCAGTTCCTCCTGCTCAGCAGCCCCCCGGCCAAGGAAGCCCGGTTCCGCACGGCCAAGAAACTCTACGGCAGCACCTTTGCTTTCCAGTGAGTTGCCAGGGTGGGGGGACGGCAGGAGCCTCCCAGGTGGGCGCTGTGGGGCTGATGGACGAGGGGCTGACGTGGGGCTGGCTCTTTGCAGTGGCTCTCACATTGAGAACTGGCATTCCATCCTCCGCAATGGGCTGGTCAACGCCTCCTACACCAAACTGCAGGTACCGCTCTGCTCCCTGTGCCCAGCACACCCCAGGGCAGCAGGCGGGCAGGGAGGGGGCAGGAAGGCAGGGAGGGGGCAGGAAGGCAGGGAGGGGGCAGACATTGGGAACTGCCAGGCTTCCTCCACTACCACCGTGCCCAAGCTGGCGAGGTGATCCCACCACGCTCACCCTGGTGTTTTCCTGCAAGCTGCATGGAGCAGCCTATGGCAAGGGCATCTATCTGAGCCCCATCTCCAGTATTTCCTTTGGATACTCAGGTAAGAGGCTGCCTGCACTGCCTGGTCCTGCCCGTGCTGCCCAGTCCTGCCTGTGCTGCCCAGTCCTGCCTGTGTTCCCATTCCCACTCCCTGCATGGGCCTGGGGAGATTGGGCATCGTGCTGGCTGGAGAAGCTGCATCCCATATCCATCCCATCACACCAGCCTCTTCCCAGCCAGTTTGGGGCTTTCCCACACCAAAGAATCAAACCCCCAACATTTTCTAGGCTTTAGAACCTGCTGCACACACTTTTGGGGGGTTCCCAGGGCACAGCTGCAGGGTGGGAGCACTGAGGGTGGTGGTGCCTTTCTGTGGCATGTGTCCCTGCTTGACCCGAGGGTGTTCCCTCAGAGACTGACAGCCTTGCTCCTTCCTCAGGAATGGGGAAAGGGCAGCACCGGATGCCGTCGAAGGATGAGCTGGTGCAGCGGTACAACCGGATGAACACCATCCCCCAGGTGATGGGCCAGGGGACACTGGGGCAGGATGGGAACGGGGACGTGGCACCCATGGGTGCTGGGGATGGGGTGGTAACACTGGCTGCTCTTCCCACAGACCCGCTCCATCCAGTCCCGCTTCCTCCAGAGCCGCAACCTGAACTGCATCGCGCTTTGCGAAGGTGTGGGGCTTGTGGGGGGATAACGGGGGGGACAGGCAGCACCCATGGGTTCACCAGGTGTGTGGAGGGATGTAGGGTCCCCACAATGGGCTGTGCCCAGACAGGCCCTCTGTCCCCCATCCCGTGTCCAACAGCCCCTTGTCCCAGCAGTGATCACCTCCAAGGACCTGCAGAAACACGGCAACATCTGGGTCTGCCCCGTCTCAGACCACGTCTGCACACGCTTCTTCTTTGTGTGAGTACATTTGCGCCCACCCTGCAGCACCTGCGGGACCCCCACGGGATCCCCCTCACCCCCTTCTCCTCTTCCAGGTACGAAGATGGCCAAGTGGGAGATGCCAATATCAATACTCAGGACCCCAAAATCCAGAAGGAGATCATGCGTGTGATCGGGACTCAGGTGTACACAAACTGAGTGGTGGCAGTGGGTCCCTGGGACCCCCCGGGCACCGAGCGAGCCCCCAGGCAAAGCTGGGCAGGGGCTGAGTGGGTTTTGAGCCCCCCGGGCAGGGCAGAGCCGGGGCAATGCTGGCGTCGGGCACCCTGTGAGCACCAGGCGGGTTCAGCGGTCCCTTATCCCCTCCCTGTCCCCTTCCCCCTGTCCCTGACCCTGTGGCAGCGTGGAGAAGGAGCCGTGGGTCTGGCGTGGCCGGGGGCCGCCCCTCCTGGCATTGGCAGCAACGGCGTTTTTATCGATGATGAGAAACTGAAGCAAAAAAAAATAACAACCAAAACAAACCCAAAAACATAGGAAAAAAAAAAAGAGAAAAGGAATCAGTGTTTGTGGATTTAACTGGGAGTAAAGTGTGGGGTGTGGGAAGGGGATGCTGGTGAAAGGATGGGGCACAGGGAGGGAATGGGATTTTGAGGAAAGGACAGGGGCACAGGAAAGGGATGGGATGGGATGGGATGGGATGGGATGGGATGGGATGGGATGGGATGGGATGGGATGGGATGGGATGGGATGGGATGGGATGGGATCACAAGGAAGGAATGGGATTCAGGGTGGGAGTGTGTGGGAGGAACAGGGGCACAGGGAAGGGATTGAAACCTGAGCAAGTGATGGGGGCACAGGGAAGGGATGGGATCATGAGAAAAGGATAGGATTGTGAAGAAGGGACAGGAAACAGAAGGGATGGTATCTTGGGGAAGGGATGGGATTGAGAGGATGAGATGGTGGGGAAGTGTCATAGGGAATTGATGCAGCTTTGGGATAGGGCTGGGAGGGAACAACTCCCCATCACACCATGGCAAAGGGATGGTGCTGTGAAAGAGGAACACAACGGAGAAGGGATTGTGCCTCGGGGATGGGGATGTGGAACCCCACAGACTGACCCCCCCAGGTACTGGTGCTGCAGCAGAGACTCAAATGAGAAGGAATCTCCAGGGACAGCGCTTTATTTCAGCCCAAGCCAATCCCAGTAACTCCACGGACACAGAGGCAGTGCCAGCTCAGCTGCATCCTGTTACACCCAAACTGGGATGGAAACAGCAGAGACAGCCCAGAGGCTGCCAGGTCTCAGGGCAGGCAGAGGGGGCTGGACACTGCTGCTCCCCACAGTCCAGGAGCTCTCCAGGTCAGTGCATTGTGAGGCCACAATTTCAGCCAGGATTTATGATGGAAGAATTACCCTGGTTTTGGTACAGTGACCACCTGAGTCCTGACGGACTCATTACACCAGTAGGTGCACTCAGTGTCACTTCTGTCCTGTCCCTGCCCTCTGCCCCCCCTGCCCCAACACCTGTCCATCCCACGCTGCCTGCTCCGTGTTCCCATGGGCCACCCAAACCTGGGCTGGTGGCCATTCCCTTGCCCCTAGCCCTGCAACCCATCCTTTGTGGGGGGATGTTGCTTAAATTTGTGGGGTTTGGGGTCCTTTCCCCTCCTCAAAAGAGAATTCACTTTCCCAGGATCACGGCAGTCACTCGGCCGTACCCACAAGTGTGAAGGGACATCCCATGGGACACAGCCACATCCCCCTGAAGCTCCTCCATACCTTGGAAAGATCAGTGAAACCACAGGGCTGTGTCCTGTCCTGATTCCTTCTGCAACCACAGTGAATTCCTCCAAAAAATAGCAATTCCTGTGAAAAAGCAAATAAAAAGAGAGGCCTACAGTCCCCTCCCAGCTTCACCAAATCCTGGTGGATGCTCTGGCCCAGCTGGAGCTGAGCTGGCCATAAAGGGGGCCCTGGTGTCATGTCTGGGTGCTGGAGGTGGCAGTGATTGCTCCAAAGAACCAACAAAGGTGACGATTTTGACAAAATAAGTTTATTTCGCTTCACTTCATTTCGGCCGAAACCTCACATTTTTCTTTTTTTTTTTTAAGTTTTTTTTTTGGCTGAAAAAAAAAAAACCCCAACCCAAAAATCCCCCCAAACGAACCCAAAATGCAAAGAACCACATCACTCCACCCTCTGCCAGAGGCGACCGAGGGACTCCAACTCCCCCCTGGGCCATGGAGCTGGGGGAGCCACTGCAGGCCCCCCCCCAAATCCCCTCTGCATCCCCCCAATCCCCAGCCACGAATTAGCCCCCAAAACCGAGCCCTTGAACCCCCCAAATCCGAGCCCTGTAGGAAACGCTCGTGGCTCTGAATGCCCGAGGGTTTTACTCAACCTTCTTAATTTTTGTTGGATTTTCTCCTCCTTTCCCGACGTTTTTTTGTGTGTTTTGTTTTTTTTTTTTTAAATTAATTTATTTATAGATATATTTAAAAAAAGCAATAGTCCTTTGGTCCCTAAACTCTAAGGAATGATATGACTCTGAAACAAGTAATCCTATGTCCCTGTGCCAGTGACAAGCAGGGGAAGCGCGTGTCCCGCCACCCTGCTCCATGGGATATATATATATATATACTTATTTATATATATCTTCTATAAGTCCAACATACTTTGATCCTTCTTTCTTTTCCCCCAACGCAGGGAAAAAGGAAAATCTTGCCATTTTTCTTTATTTTCCAAACAAACATCCTCCAGGTGAAGCGCCCGAGGCTGGTCCCGTCCCACCGGCTTTGGTTTAAGAATCCATTTGGAGCCTCTTTTTCCTCGTTTCTCCTGGGAAATCGGTAGCAGCAAATGAGTGCTTTAAAAAAAAAAACCCAAAAAACAAAGGTAGATCGTGGCCCGGCTGCCTGGTGCCATCGGCCTTGCTCCCAAGCAAGGGATCTGGTGAGTCCCGGAGAGCGGCCGGCGGCGAATCGCAGCCCCGGCACCGCATCGCTCCCCTCCTTCCTTGTCTTCCTCTCATTCCCGTTAAACAACAAACAAGACCAGTTTGGGAAAAAATTCAAAAAGGAAAAGCTACGACCAAAATACTCTCTTCTTCGCCGTTTTCTCCTTCACCTCCTCCTCCTCCTTTTCCTCCTCCGGGATGTGTTGCAAAGAAAGAGAGTTACAGGTTTGGATACTGCACTTGGGGAAGGGGAAAGTCGTCAGACACTGCAGGACGTCCGACCTGAAACAGAAGGAAAACGCTGTCAGACTGTTTCTGGGGGATGGAGGGAGGGAGGGAGGGAGAGATCCAGATCCATTGGGTGGGTGGTGCCAGGCAGGGATCCCTGCACACACCTGGGGATGTAACATAGGGACTCTCCACAATCAGCATAGCCCCCAGGGCCAGGCCCCCTCACCTCTCCGCAGGCTGAGCTGGGGTCAGTAGGGTCTGTTGGCATCTTTCGGCCGCTTTAGCTGCACTTTTAGCCTCTTCATGCCGATCTGGAAGCCATTCATGGCCTGAATGGCCGCCTGAGCGCTCGTCGGATTGTCAAAACTGACGAAACCTGGCAGGAGAGGACACGGGGTTGTCACCGTACACATCACAGGCGACAGCCTCGCCTCAGCCCAGGCACTGAAATCCTGTGGGATGCTCCTGGTTTGGGAGTGCTGCGAGAGGGGATGCTGGGATAACATCACAGCCCCAGATTGTAGGGGATGGCACCTGCAGGGACACCGAGGTCTGCAGGAACACCAAGGTGACAGGGCTGTGAGGACAGCAGCGTAAGAGGGCCCATAGGACACTGGAGTGGTCTGCAGGGACACTACAGTGGGGTCACTGGGGTGACAGGGTCCGTTAAAGTGATAGGGGTTGCACGGGACACTGAGATGATGGGGACTGTGGGGATACCAAGGTCTGCAGGTACGTGGAGATACCAGGGTGATGGGGTCTGTGGTGACACCAGCATGGGATGTGTGGGCTCAGGGGACATCTGGAGGCCACCTCTGCAGAGACCCTTAGGTGATGGGGCCTCCAAAGACACCATAGTGAAAGAGTCTATGGGGTCACCAAGCTGACAGGGTCTGTGGGGACACAGAGGTCCATGAAAGGGAGCTACAGATCCCTGAGCTGGGGACATAGGGGAGAGCTGGGCCCCAAGCAAGGGACAGCAGGGAGACATGGACATCTGAGCTGGAGAACAGGGAAAGAGGTCCCCAAGATGAGATGTGGGAGAGACAGACTCCCAAGCAGGGATACTTCAGGGAGAGATGGACCCCTGAGATGGAGAGGCTCTGAGCTGCATTGTCAGGAAGAGCCAGACTCCTGAGCTGGGATGTGGGGAGAGACAGACCCCCTGAGTTGGAATATAAGGAGAGCTGGACCTCCGGATTGGAGAGCAGGGAGAATGGGACTCTGGAGCTGGGGACTGGTAAGAGCTGGGATATTGAGGACAGTTGGATACTTTAACTGGGATGCTGAAGAGAGCCAGAACCCTGAGTTGGGATGTTGGGGTGAAAAGCCAGAGCTCCAAGCTGTGGTGTTAAGGATAGCTGGAACCATGAGCTGGGGACTGGGAAGAGCTGGAGCCCTGAGCTGGGACACCAGGGAGAGCCACATCCTGGGACTTACCAAAGCATTTACTCTGGTTGGTGGCACGGTCCACAAAGACTTTGGCAGAGATGACATTGCCGAAAGGCAAAAACATCTGCGTGAGCTCCGCGTCCCCGAACTCCTGGGGCAGGTGATAAATAAACAGGTTACAGCCCTCGGGACCTGGGTGACACACAAAGGACAGGACACGTCAGCCACGAGGTGGGGTCACCCCCAGGGGACACTAAGGAGCCACTGGCCCCACGCAGGGTGACCCCCACCCCTCACCTTCTCGCTGCTGCTGCGGGATGAGGGGCGCTTGCTGGGGAAAGGCTTGGCTGATGGGAGCGTAGGCAGTGGGATATGCTGCTGGAAGAGAGAAACAAGAAGCTGAGGCCACAGCACCCGCCCCAGCCACGGAAAGGGCTGGGACAGGCACGTCCCTGCAGCCATCCACAATTGAGGGGCCTCTCCTGCCCCATGGCTGCTGGCTCTGCCTTTCCCACCCCTCCTGACACACCAGGGATGTGGGAACAGCTCTCCTAGGAGGGATGCTGGTGATAGCAGCAATATGGCCTCAAGGCTGAGGAAAGATGGTACTTTTGGCTGAAAAACCCCAAAAATCAAAACTTGATTTTCTGTTGCAAATCTGGACGTTGCTGTCAATGCTCCTAATTAAATTAAATGGCTGCTGGGGTTGAAAATTTTCACGGGAGGCTCTGACTCCCTTCCCCCCATGGCCCATGTCCTCTGCCATCAGATTTGGTCACGTGATGAACATCCAACGACTTTTGGTGTCTTGGTGTGGAGCTGTCACCTCCCAGATCTCGCCCCCTCTCCTCAATAACACTGCCAGGGCTCCCCCATGGAGTTCTCTCAGTCCCAGGGGTATTAAAATTCACTCTGCACCATCCAAAATTTGCATGGGGGTCATGACAGGAGCCAGTGGGATGAGGGGACAGCACTTTCATCAGCATCGCTGCCCTGGAGCTCCTGCGAGGGCACAGCAGCTGCTGCTCCCCTCATGAATCAGTGCCCAAAAATGCTGCCCCAATCCAATGCTCAACCCCAGGGTGATGTTCACCTCCCAAAAATAAGGGTGAGGAGCAAAGAGGGGAGAGAGGGAAGGAGTGGGAAGCGAAGTTTGAGACCTGCATAGTGCTGCATGCCGGCGTAGGCCTGCTGGAGGGGGTCTGCCACCGTGGGGCTTTGAGCTGGGAAGAGAAGAGAAAGGAGAAGGAAGACAGAATAAGCCACAGAAAGGCAAGGATGCATGTGCAGCTCCCACAGGAAAGGGCTCCTGGCCAAGCACCGCCATGGAGGGGCAGAGCTGCTCCCTGCCTGAATTCCCTCCTCCCTGCAGTGATGCCACGGGAGCACACGGCTGGTTCATCCAGTGTGTTCCTGGGATGGGGAACACCCCTTGAGCATCCCGCATGAGCCAAGCACACTCCCCTAGCCCCGGGGGCAGGGCTGTACCTGGGTAGGGGTGGATGCCGTTGGTGTAGATGGTCTCGGAGGCGGGCTGCCCGTTGGTCTGGGGCGGCAGCGGGCTGAAGCCATTCACCCCGATGGGCGTGGCAATGCTGGGCACCGGCGCCGTGCTGATCCCCGGAGGGGTGCTTGTACCTGCAGGAGCACTGCGTCAGCGCCGGCATCACCCCGAGAGTGCCCCCCGAGGGTGCCAAGCGGCAAAAGCGGGGCTCATACCTGAAGAGGGGGTGAGGGGGGCAGCCACCAGCCCGCTGACATTGAAGGCGGCCATTTGTTGCATCTGGGCAGCAGCAATGGCAGCCATGGGGTTGAGGCAGGTGCCCTGTGCGGCCGCCATCAGGGCTGCCTGCTGCTGCATGATCTTTGGGAAAGAAAGGGGGAAAGGGGACAGAGAGCAAGAGGCAGAGAGAAGGAGGGAGAGGGAAGGGCAAATCAGCATCTCTGCTTTGGATGGATTCCAAGGGATAAATGCCACCCACTGCCAGACCTGGGGACAGGAGTCATGTTCTTGGTGATGCTAAATAGGGGAACACAGCACCCTACAACCACCCTCAGCTGTGGGGAGGAAGCCCTGCATCTGCCCTTAGGGATACAGCAGCCCTGCCAGGCACCTACACCCCCTGGCACCGGTGCTGTCATGGGCCAAACCAGCCTCCCCCACCCATGGGGATCCCCCAAAGGCCCTGGTCTGCACCAGCTCCTACCGCTTGCGTGTAGGCCCCGTAGGCGCCGAACTGGATGGTCATGGGGTTGAAGATGCCCAGCTGGCCCGCCATCTGATGCATCCGCCGCAGGGTCCTCTCCTTATCTGTGTCTGCAAACTTCACCACCAGGCTGGACGAGGCACCCTGAGGTGGGGGGAAGATGGGGCTGATGGTGGGACCACAGCAATGCCCCCAAACTGTGTAACTGCTGTGGGTGCTGGCTCGCAGCATCCGCAGCATCCTCAGTCCTGGGGACACTGCCCAGCTTGGCAGCAGCAACCAACGATCGATGTGAGGTTTAATTATAGCCAGTCTTTCTCCCCAGTGGCAGCTCCCTGACCTCTGCTTCCTTTCCCCTTCCTTGTCCACAGTTCTGACCTTCAGCGTTAATTAAACTGCCCCTTTCTCTGGCATGGAGAGAATTAGCCCCAAGCTCCCACCTCTGGGGCACAGCACCCTGGCAAGGAGGAATCTGGGGTGATGTGGCCAACAAATTGCCAGTTTGTAGGATTTTGATCCAATTAGACTGAGGATCAAATTAATGGGTGATTGGATTAAGCAGGCAGCGCGGGGTCAGCTGGGGTAGGGTGCAAGCCTGGCACTTACCGGCATGGTTTGGCTGCCATGCAGGCTGTTGATGGCAGCCTGTGCCTCGGCGTGGCTGCCGTATTTCACAAAGGCACAACCTAAGGGAACAGAGGAAACATGGGACAGGTTGGATTTGGCCATTGCAGGTCCACAGGGTGCCCACCAGGTGCCCCAAAGCCCACCTTTGCTGGCTCCATCAGGCCCTCGGAGGATGGTGCACTCCTCAATCTGTCCGAAGGGCTCGAAGAGGCGGCGGACATCGTCCTCGCTCTGCTGCTTCCCCAGCATGCCCACAAAGAGCTTCCTGTCTTCTAAAAACAAAACCAAGCCCGTCAGAGAGTGGGAGGTCACTCACAATCCCAACCCCTCATCACAAATGGTGTATGGAGGGGAAGGAGCCAAGTGACATCAGAGGGAGGGAGCGACACTGATCCCATGGAGAAGGTGCCGAGCTTATCATCTCTGTCCTACAGAACACTTAGGGTGGGAGAACCTCTCCTGTGGGGAAATTGCTGAAAATGGAAGAGCCATTGCTTTAGGGAGTGGAGCTGGGGCTTTTCCCAGGGATGGGGGGGCTGGCTCCCCCAGCACTGGGGCAGGATGCGGTGGGAACAAAGAGAACCCACAAACCAGAGGTGATCACCCTCGTGTGATTGACTCACAGAACAACCCCCAGCCTCCAGCCATGCCCAGGGGACATCAATAACCCAAACATAAGAGAAGAGATGGTAAATAATGAGAATTTCATGATTATTACCAGCATCTGTCTTGTGCGGCCGCGCGCTCCCGCTGCACGCTAATGGCATTTGACAAAGAAAATAAGGTGCCCTGTCAAGAGTGTTGCCGGGGAAATAAATAAATAATGGCAGGAGACAATGAATGCTTCATCCGTTAAGGTACAGGAAAATTAGTTAAGGGAATAGGGCTCGTGTGTTGTCTAGTTAAACATAAACCATCTCCCAGGGGGAGTGGGCTGGGCAGCCCAGCGTTGCCTCCTGGGCGAGGGGGCTGCAGACGGGAGCCCCAGCTCACCCATCGATTTTTAATCCTTCACCAATTACGCTTGGTAAGTGGATAATTTATTTGCCAGGTCCCTCTGGGACGTGCTGGGACCAGCTCCTGGTGTGTTTAATAACAGGGTTTGTTTGGATGGGGGGGCATCTATCCCAGCCATCCTGCCAAGTGCAGGCGGCCCCATGGGAGCATCCTGCACGTCCAATAGCACCTACCTGCCCAGCAACACAACAGATGTGCTGTTTTGATCCAATTCCTGTGATTTTGCCCAAATGATCACCTCAGCCTGGCAATGCCACAGCCCAACGAATGGCAAATGCTCACAAAGAATTTGGGGGGGTGGTAGTTTGAGAGAGGCTCGGGCCACATGTAGCCAACTCCTGCCCTGGGGTCACCACAGGCAGCTCTGGACAGGAAATTGGGTTGTTTGGGAAATGAAGGCAGTGAGGGAGAGAGGCTGACTGGTGCTCTGCCCCCCAGGATGTTGGGATGCTCATGGTACGATGTCAGGACATTCCCAGGATGTTCCCCTCGGCTGACCAGACAGGGAGAGAAAAGATAGCATTTGCTCTGCACCCAGGTTGGGATGCCACCAGCAAAGGAAGCTCCTTTCCTGGATTTCTCTGCAAACCAACCTTCCCACAGCAGCCATCATGATGCCACCATGTCCCCCATCACCCCCTGGCTGACCCTGTGCCCCCTTGTCCGTGCCAGGCATCCGGGGAATTAGGGACCTACCTCCTCGGCCCTCGCTGTCGGCTGGCTTCACCTGGATGGGGCGGTTCATCTGCAATACAAGTGAGAGCGGGTGGTCAGTGTGGTGGCCCCTGGACCCTTTCCATGGGGAACAGCAGGATTTGGCCAATCCTGGCACTGACTGGCACTGAGAGCCAGGGAAAAGGAGAGGGACCTGCAAGAACAGATCTGGGGCTCGTGGCCACAGTGACCCGGGGATGCCATGTGCGGAGGGCAATGCTCCGGCCCTGGCTATGGGCACCCGGTGCTGCAGGCGCCCGCGGGGCTGCCAGTGCCAGGCTTGGCCGCCTGCCCGCTTTCCTCGACTGCAAAGGACTGCAGAGGCAGCAGCAGCACCCTGCCGGCCCCGGCCCCTCTGGCACCACTGCCCTCCTTTTCCTAAACCTCACCCAAATTTGGCCTCCTCCTTGTCACCACCGTGTGCACCCACGAGTGTAACACCCGTGTGCAGCAGGACACGCTGGGCTGGCAGGCACATCCCTGGCCCACTGCCCCATGGAGCCATTTCTCCTCCTCTCTCCCCCTCCTTTTTCCCCTCTTTTAGCCGAAAAATGCTACAATTATGGCCGTTTCCATGGCAACAAGCGTGCTTCCCCCGCGATGCTGCGGAGCCTGAGCCATGTGCTCGATGGGGTCGCCACGGCAACGGCGAGATGTCACACATGATGGCGCGGGGGTGCGCACTAGAACACGCCTTAAACACACACAGGGACAGTCACCCCCACATGTGTGTGCACCCCCATCCTAGGTGCCCCTCACTGCAGCCCTGGAGGGGGTCCCTAAATTTTGGGGCTGGGTGGGGGCAGAGCGAGTCCCCCCCACATCAGGGTGAGGAAGAGGATGGGTAAGAGAGAAGAGGAGGGCGGTTTCCACAGCAACCGCCTCGTCTCCAGGGAAACGTGGAGAGAAATGTCAGCGCAGAGCTGGGGATGGTCCAGGGAAGGGATTGAGTCCCCAGGAGTCATGGGGTGGCACAGGGCGGCACCGAGGGACACCTCACCGTGTCACCCATTATGTCACCAGTCCCCCAAATATCCACCTTGTGCTGGGGCACGATTTGGCTCACCCCAAACTCAGGAGGCTGTGACAGCACCGAGACCCTAAACCCAGCACCCCGCTGTCCCTCACATCCCTGCCACGGCTGGGAGGAGGGAACCCCTATTTGGGATGGGCTGCCCCCCTCCACTGACCCGCCAGCCCCATTTACCAGCGTGATGGCCTTTGATGGAATAAATTTCCCATGCCCGCTGCTGTATGCTTAATGTAATAAACCCAGTGAGGATGATTTAGAATAACATTTACGGAGCCGCAGAGTGTCATTTTGATGTGTCTCCCGTCTCCGCTCGCCGGTTATTAAACTGTATTGATTCCCCGGGAGCGGCTGATGTTTATAAATGTCAGGCCTCGGGGACCAGCTAACCTACCCCAGGGCTGCCACACCGCACTGGAGAGAAATTGTCCTGGCCTCTAGACATCCCCAGAAGGGGGTTTTGGCACCCTTAGCATAACCACGTGTCCGCCACAGGGTGCTCAGTGAACCCCTGTGGCATCCAGACCTCCTGGTTGTCCCCACAGAACCCCTGCACCGTGTCCACACAGCCACGAACCACAGCCCTCTATCCATCCTCCCACACTAAACAGCCACCCAGGCATTTCCCCCTGCTCCTGACACGCACCTGCCCACCCTGCAACACCCATCCATCCATTCATGCATCCTGGACACCCACACAATCACCCATACACCCAGCTTCCCCCAGGATTCATCCAGCCATACTCCAACACCCATTCCCACAGCATCCATCCATCCCCATAGAACCCACCCATATCCCCAATACCCATCCTCATAACACCCATCCATGCCCAACACCCATCCTCACAACACTCGTTCATTCCCACAGCATCCATCTATATCGCCAACACCCATCCATCCACCCCCAAACACCCATCCATCCCCACTGCACCCGTCCATATCCCCAACATCCATCCATTCCCATACCATCTATATTGCCAAGACCCTCCATCCACCCCCCAACACCCATCCATCCCCACTGCACCCATCCATATCCCCAACACCAATCCATCCCTGTACCACCCTTACACCTGCCCATCCATCTCCCATCTTGCCACCACCCACCTTTCCACCCCCACAGCATCCATCCATCCATCCATGCATTCATCCATCACCAACTCGCAGCCATCTCCCACACCCCAAGGACATAGTGACACCCTGCTTGGGGTGTTCCAGCACTCACCATCAGCAGCAGTCCACAAAGCCCCAGCTACCCCATGGCCAAACCACTGGTGTTCCACAGCAAAAGGGGTCACCAGCGGTTGCTAAACCACCTCCTGACCGCTCAGGCACTGTCCCCCACCCAAATTCAGAGTCCCCCAAGAGCCTGGGTACCAGGGAGAGCCAGCCCATAGAATAACTGCTGGGGGATGTGCCCAGTGGGACAGGGTCACTTCTGGTCTTTGTTCCTTCCTTGACATCACTCTCCTCCTCCTTGTCCTCAAAACCAACAGCCAGCAGATCCGGCAGGCCACCATGCATCCAAATGAGATGGAGGTGGCAGGTGATACTGGAGCAGCAAGTGCCTGTGGGAGCCTGGCGTCCATGCCCAGGGTCCCCAGGCCCCTCTGTATCCAGTGCAGGGAGACAGGAACTGGGGTACTGGCAGTCACTCATCGTGAGAACACCTTGACAGAGCCCTGGGAGTAACCCACAGCAAGGCCACACAGCCAGCCTGGGGACAGCCACATCACTGCACAACCCTGCATGTGCATGACCACCCTGGCACACCCTGCACACGCCCACATACCTCTGAACACAACCACAGACCCCCAGCACCCCCAAGCACACCCACCCCCAATCCCCACGGCACAGCCGTACACCTCTGGAGCCACACACCTGTGCCCACACAGCGCTGCGCACACCGCACGTCTGCCCCAGCACCGCTGCGCACCCACGTGCAGCCACACACCACCGCACACAGCACTGCGGGCACCTGGACAACCCCAGTCTGCATGCCACGCAACACCCACAGAACCCTCCCTGCTACCATGGGTCACACACAGCCGTGGGCACGCACCCTGGGATGCACAGCTGGTGCTGGGGATACAATGCCCCTTGCCTCAGTTTCCCCGTTGCAGCAGCAGGACCCACAGCGGGATCCCTGGGAGCCCTCTGTGGACACATGGACACCTTGGGCGGGCTCACAGCACCCCCAGCAGCACCCACATCCCATCCCCACAGCCACCGTGCACACCTGAGCCCAGCGCAACACCTGCACGCACCTGCACTCCCTGTCACACCCGGTGTGCCCACACACCCCCACTGCTGCCACTCCCCCAGCCCATGTGCACCCACACCCTGTCACCACCACTGGGGGCAAAGACACCCTAAGCTCCTCTTCCCACACACACACAGACACCCACGTGCTTGCACACCCACCAACACCCACCTGCACACACCCGAGGGCCAAAGCCATACCCCTGCCAATGCACACACCCCTCCCCGCACTGCCTGTGGGTGCAACAACCCCCGAGCACTGCCCCTGCACACCTACACCACACACACCCACATGCACAAACCTGCCGTCAAAAAATACACCCTCCAGCTAACACACACTCCAAACCCATCCCTGGGGGCAGATACACCTCCTCACCATCATCCTCCATCCCTGCCTGCAAACACACCCCCCCGCAGCAAACACCCCACTCCTGGGTACCACAACACCCTCCTCACCAACACCCACACCACACACAGCCCCCCTGGGTGCAGATACATCACCAACACCCCTGTGCCGACACCCTCCCCTTCCCTGGGTGCAGATACACCCTCTCGGCCACACACACACACACACACACACACAACCCCCATCCCTGAGTGCAAATACACTCTCATCACCAGCAACCACCCTGCCAACACATGCACTCCAACCCTGGGTGCAGATACACCCTGCTCAGCAACACTCACACCCACACACCCCATCTGTGGGTGCAGATACAGCCCCTCACCAACACCCCTCCAACCCCATTCCTCTGTGTAAATACACCCTCCTCACCAATACTTCTCCATCCCCAACATCCATCCCTGGGAGCAGATACACCCTGTCACCAACACCCCCAATCCTCATCCCTGGGTGCAGATACACCCTGCAACACCCACACTCGCCTACCCTGTCCCTGGGAGCAGATACACCTCCCCATCAACACCCCTCCATCCTCATCCCCGGGTGCAGATACACCCTGCAACACGCCCACTCACACACCCCAACCCTGTGTGCACATTCACCCTGCTCATCAGCACCCCTCCATCCCCGTTCCTGTGTGCAAATACACCCTGATCACTGCTCCATCCCCATCCTATGCCTGGGAGCAGATACACCCCCTCACCAACACTGCTCCGTCCTCATTCCCATCCCTGGGTTCAGACACACTCCATCACCAACACCCACACTCACACCCACCATCCCTGTGTGCAAATGCACCCTGATCACAAACACTGCTGTATCCCCAGCCCATCCCTGGGAGCAGATGCACCTCCTCACCAACAGCCCTCCATCCTCATCCCTGTGTGCAGATACGCCCTGCTCACCATCACCCCCCGCCAACATCCCTCCATGCCCATCCTCGGGAGCAAAGATCCACACCCTCGCCATCACCCCCACTCCCACACAGCATCCCCGGGAGCAGATACACCCCTTCGCCATCCCCCACATCCCTCCTACAGCCCTCCCGGTGCAGCCCCCCCACCCCGGCACGGGCGGAGGCTGCCGGGCGGTGCCGGGCCGGGCCGGGCCGGGCCGGGCGGAGGCGGCGGCAGACAAAGGCGGGGCCCTACCTCGATGCAGAGGATCTTGGACCCGGCGGGCACCCACAGCACGGGCGGCCGCGGCCCCGGCGCCGGCACCTGCGGCAGCTGCATGGCCGGACCGGCCGGACCGCCGGCCCCACCGAGGCGGTTCGGCTGCGCTCGGCTGCGCTCGGCTCCACTCGAGGCGGCTCGGCTGGGCTCGGCTCAGCTCGGCTCGGCCGGGCTCGGCTGGGCTGTGTTCGGCTAGGCTCGGCTGAGTTCGGTTCGGCTCGGCTGGGTTCGGCTGGGCTCGCGCAGCGGCGCGCGGGGGGCGGGGCACAGGGCGGGGCGGGCGCAGCCCCGCCGAGCCGAGCCGGGCCGGGCCGGGCGGGGGCGGGGCCTCCATGGGACACGCCCACCGACTCCTGGACACGCCCCCCGGTCCCTCGACACGCCGGGGGCGGGGCCTGTCTGGGGCGGGGGGGCGAGGGTGGGACACGGGGGGTGCGCAGGTACGGGGGCGTCAGCAGGTAGAGGGGTGTGAGTACAGGTAGAGGGGTGTGAGTACAGGTACAGGGGGTGTGCAGGTACGGAGGGTCAGCAGGTAGAGGGGTGTGAGTACAGGTGCAGGGGGTGTGCAGGTACAGGGTATGAGCAGGGACAGGTGTGAGCACAGGTAGATGTGTGTGAGCAGGTACAGGGGGTGAGCATAGGTACGGGTGTGAGCACAGGTACAGGTATGTGAATACACATAAAGACGGTGCGGAGATACAGGGGGTGAGCACAGGTACAGGTGATATAAGCAGGTACAGGGTGCGTGAGCACAGGTATAGGTGTGTGGGTACAGGTACAAGGGCTATGAGCAGGTATAGAGGGTGAACAGGTACAGGAGGGATGCACAAATATTGAGGGATGTGCACAGGTAGAAGGGTTGTACATAAACACACACGGGTGTGCTTGTGTGCACGAGCAGAGAGGTGTGCACACAGAGGTGTGTTCACAGGCACTCACAGGTGTGTACCCAAGTGTACACAAGTGCATACACCTGGGTGTGTGCATGCACAAAGCACAGACAGGTGAGCACACACAGGTGTGAGCACCTTCACAGGGTGGACAGGTGAGCACACACATGTGTAAGCACCTTCACAGGGTGTGCTCAGGCAGAGATAGGTGAGCACATGCAGGTGTGAGCACACACAGATGTGAGCACCTGCATGGGCACAGAGGTGTGAGCACAAGCACACAGTCCCCTGCACCACCGTATGCACACACACACACAGAAGGGTGGACACAGCCCCGAGCCCCTGCAGGGTGCGTGCCTGCACACCCACGTGCACACACGTGCTCACACACACACACACCCCCACCCCTAAGCGAGCGGCCATGGCAGCAGCCGTACACACACGTGTGTGCCTGATGAGAACCCCCCAGCAGGGCCTGACTCTGGCCTCCTTTAGGCTGCCAAGGTGGGCTGCTAACTCTTTAACCTGCTGAAGCATGGCCCCACCGGTGAGAGCACGGCTTAGGAAGTCGCATCCCCGCAAACCTCATCCCCCTCTGTCAGCTCCACACACACACAGCAGGGATTGATATTCATGGGCCCCGGCTCTTTCCCCAGCCAACCCGCGGGCCTATTGATTTTTATTTAGGCGAATAATTAAATATTTATTTTCACTTTGTTAAGCTCGGGAGGTCGGAGCCCACAGAAAGCACAACAGCACGCGGGTGGCTGGAAAATCGATGCCTCGGTTTGCGGCCGCTGGAAGTGGCTTCCTCGCCTTGGGGAGGTGTCACCAGCCCCCGCCCTGGCTCACCCCAATTCCCCAGTGTCACTTAAGGCTTCCATGCCTTGGGAAGGTGTCACCAGGCACTGCTCCAGCTCAACTTGACCACCTCAGTGTCACTTAATTCTCCCATCCTTCAGGGAGGTGTCATCAGCCCCTGCCCCAACTCTTCCCAACGCCCTGGTGTCACTTACCCCTGGCAGTGTCTTCTGCTCGTGCAGGGCACTCTGTGCCTTCAGTGCGGAATCGCGGGCGCAGTAGGTGAGGAAGGCACAGCCTGTGGAGATAGGGAGAAGGGGTCAGTGTCCGGCCTGGTATTGCCACAGAGCCCTGAGCACACAGGGTGGCACAGCTGATAGGGCACTGTGGTGTCTCAGCATCCTGGCATCCCGCACAGTTGTACCCAGCATCCTAGCACCCTGGTACTGTGGCATCCAGCACCCCAGCACCATGGCACTTGATACCCTGGCATCCAGAACCCTGTCCCTGTGGCATCCAGCATCCCAGCACTCTGGCACCCTGGCATGGTGGCATCCAGAACCCCAGCAACTTGGCATGGTGGCATTCAGCACCTCAGCACCATGGCATCCAGCATCCCAGCACCCTGACATCCTGGCACCCTGGCATTCAGCATTCTAGCACCCTGACAGTCTACAACCTGCGATCTGGCACCCTGGCATGGTGGCATCCATCACCTCAGCACCACGGAATCCAGCAATAAGCACCTTGATGATCTGGCACCCTGGCATGGTGGCATCCATCACCTCAGCACCACGGAATCCAGCAACAAGCACCCTGACGATCTGGCACTGTGGCATCCAGCAGCTCAGCATTGTGGCATCCACCATCCCGTCACACTGGCACCCTGGCCCCATGGTATCCAGCATCCAGTATCCTGGTACCCTGGTACTCCTCACCCAGATAGGCACACGCAGGGTCACAGCTCACCCCCCAGAACAGGGTAGGAGATGGAGCAGCGGGATGAAGAAAGGAGCCAGGGAGGAGCAGGCAGCACACGGACAGCGGTGCTCTGGCCCCAGCCCTGGGGAAAGCCACAGCCCGAGTCCTCCAGGAAGCAGATCTCCAGGTGTCAAGGCCATGCACCCTGTCTTGCCACCACACTTCTCCCAGCCCTAAGCATCCTCCTTAGGATGAGATTCATGTGGCGAAGGCACTCTGGCTCCTTCAACATCATGGCGCTTTGGAAATCGGGAATACGCCTGGGGTGAGGTTTTCCCACGCTGACTCACGCTGCCGAGCCACTTGCTCGCACAGAGCTGGCAGCAACGAGCGAGCCCTGGGGACAGGGTCCGGTCCTCTTCCCTCCATCTCTCCTGGAGCATTCCTGGTCCCTGTGCCACCACTCTACTGCTCCCTCCCTGAGGGCTCCCCCCCAATTTGCTGGGGTCACATCCAAAAGCATCTGAAAGTGATATTAAAACAGCAGCAAAACAGTTTCCCTTCAACAAAGTAAATATTTAATGAATAAAATTGACATTGATGCATTTTTAATATTGGCACAATTAAATCCGCCAGCTGATTAAGTATTAATAACTCTTAATAAGTACAATCAGCGTGCCTGGGAGGAGAGGGAGCATGGCGGCAGGGCGGGGGATGCTGCGGGATGGGGTTCCTTGCCCGTCTTGGGGTGCTGGGGACATCTGCCCTCGCAGAGAGCAAGGAGAGATCCCCCTGGATCAATCCTCTCCCGCTGCGGGTGGGAAGGGGAGATCAGCACAGCAGCTCGCCTCAGTCCCGGTGCCATTTCCAGTGTTTACCATCTGTAATCATGTTGGCTTCCTGCTCTCCGCTCTTCTTTCTCTCTTTTTTTTCCCTGTTTTTCCTGCAGGCGACAATGTAGACGGTGCCCGGGCATTCTGGAGAAGTTGGGAGGGCTGGCGCAGGAGCGGTTCTGCTCTGGAGGCTCGCCGGCAGGGAGGATGCCGTTCAAATTAGAGGAGCGTCCGCAATTAAATCACGCGGCTGGGCCGCAGACGTTGAAGCCCGCACCGGAGGAAGTGCCGAGGGGGCCTGGAAGGGTGCAAAGCCCATTGATCCAGGCACACAAACACCTTCAGAGACACCTGGAGAAATGTTGGAGGCCACAGTACCAAGAATGACAGAGTCCAGGCGGCTGCCCCATAGCTGAAAGGCATCAACAAGGCAGCATCCACGAATGCCAAGTTTTGGCTTCCCAGGAAAGTCCCAGTGAAGCAGGTGCTGGCCGTGGCACGGGGGTTCGGTGACAGCTTGTGGCTCCTGTCTGGGTGACACCTGGGGTACCTTGATCCTGCTCCGGTGCTGCACGCCCCAGCTCTTGGGTGGGGGTTCCGTGGACACCTCAGTGGTGCCTGTGTGACCCCCTGGGTGCGTCACTGCTCCGAGTGCCCATGCTCTGCATGCTGTGTCACAGTGCCACAGCACCTGGGACACAGTGCAGACATGGTGTGTCCCCATCCACAGTGGGTGCCTGTATCCAAGGAGTGCTCCAACTCCAGGGGTGCACAGAACTCATGTGGGTGCACTGATGCCAGACAGGTGCCCCAAGCCAGGTAGCTGTCCTAAAATCCATTGGAGTGCTCCCTGCACTGGGGTGCTGTGATCCCAGGGGTGCTCCCAAGCCAGACAGCAGCACGCTGGCCCTCAGTTGGTGCTCCTTTCTTCCTCAGGGGTACCCCAGTCTTAGGAGGGGCCATATATCCAAATGCTCCGTACTCGTGTGTTCCTGCCTCAGGGTGCTCTATCTCAAGGTTGCCTCTCACTTAGGGGTACCTTCACCCCAGGGGCTTCACCTCCCTGGGGTGCCCCATACCTATGGGTAGCCTCCACATCAAAGGCATCTCCACCTCAGGTGTAACCCAACTGAGGGGTGCCCCATATTTGGGTGCCCCACCTCAGGATGTACCACCTTAGGGGTCCCTCCATTTCAGGGGTATATCACCTCACAGGTACCCCCATCTCAGAGGTGCCCTATACCAGTGTGTCCAAACTCAGGCACACTTCCAGATCATGATGCCCCCTCTCAAAGCATCCCATCTATACCTCGGGGTGCTCCACCTCAGGTTATCCCACCTCATGGGTGCGTCCACCTCAGGGATGTCCCACCTTAGAGGTACCTCTATCTTGGGATGCTCCATCTCAGGGCATCCCACCTCACTAGTGCCCCACACTTAGGTACCAAACCTCAGGTTGTCCCATCTGATGGGGATCCTCATTTCAGGAGTGTCTTCACCTCAGGGATATCCTGCCTCAGACTGTCCCATATCAGGGGTTCCACACACTTGGGTGCCTTTGCCTCAGGGTGTCCCACTTTGCCTCGGGCTGTCCCATATCAGGGGTGCCACACACTTGGGTGTCTTCACCCCAGGGGTCCCCCTATATACGAGGGTGCTCCATCTCAGTTTATCCTACTACAGGGGTACCACAACTGAAGGGTCGCCACCCTCAGGGCATCCCACCTGAGGGGTATCCCTTTTGTCAGGATGCTTCATCTCAGGCTGTCCCGCCTGAGGGGTACCTCACCTCAGAGATGTACCTCACTGAGAGCCCCCCCCACCTCAGGGCATCCCACCAGAGCAGCACCTCACTGAGGGGTCCCCCCCACCTCAGGGCATCCCACCAGAGCAGCACCTCACTGAGGGGTCCCCCCCACCTCAGGGCATCCCACCAGAGCAGCACCTCACTGAGGGGTGCCCCCCACCTCAGGGCATCCCACCAGAGCAGCACCTCACTGAGGGGTCCCCCCCACCTCAGGGCATCCCACCAGAGCAGCACCTCACTGAGGGGTGCCCCCCACCTCAGGGTGTCCCATCAGAGCAGCACCTCACTGAGGGGTGCCCCCCACCTCAGGGTGTCCCATCAGAGCAGCACCTCACTGAGGGGTGCCCCCCACCTCAGGGTGTCCCATCAGAGCAGCACCTCACTGAGGGGTGCCCCCCACCTCAGGGCATCCCACCAGAGAGGTGCCTCACTGAGGCATCTCCCCCACCTCAGGGCTGTCCCACCAGAGTGGTAACTCACTGCGGGGTCCCCCCCACCTCAGGGCATCCCACCGGAGTGGTACCTCACTGAGGGGTCCTCCCCACCTCAGGCTGTCTCACCAGAGCTGTACCTCACTGAGGGATCCCCCCCCACCTCAGGGCATCCCACCAGAGCAGTACCTCACTGATGGTACTGAAGGTTCCCCCACCCCAGATGTCCCACCCCACTTCAGGACAGCCCCACACCTGGGTGTCCCATGTCAGGGCGTCCCACCCGGGGGATCCCCCGGCCCGCCGCCCCCGCACCTTTGTGCATGCCGGTGAAGCGATCCTTGAGCACGGTGAGCTCGTAGATGCGGCCGAACTCCTCGAAGAGCGGCTTGAGGTCGCTCTCCTCCAGGTTGCGCGGAATCTGCCCCACGAACAGCTTGATGGCGTCGTGGTCCTTCATGGCGATGGCGCCGGGCGGGCGGCTCAGCCCGTTCACCCGGCCGCTGTTCGCGGTGCTGAACGCCGCCCCCGCCGCCTCGCCCGCCGCCGCCGCCGCCATGGCCCGTTCCGCGCCCCGCCCCGCCCGACCGGCACCGCTCGGCACCGCTCGGCACCGCTCGGCTCGCCTCGGCACCGCCCCGCTCGGCACCTCTCGGCTCGGCTCGGCTCGGCCCGCGCCCGCCAGCGGGCCCGTGACGTCAGCCGGACGGCCCCGCCCAGGAGCGCTGTATTAGCATAATGAGGGGGCGGTGGCCAATCAGAACAGGGGGGCGGAAGGAGGGGCGGGTCGCGGCCCGGCTCCGCCCATTGCTGCGCCCTGCCGGGCTGAGCGCGACCCCCCCCGCCCCGGCCCCCTCCGCGTCCATCGCCCCCCGTGTCTCCCCATTCGGCCCCCGTCACCCCCAGCACACCCGCCACCCTCCATCAGACCCCTTGTGTCATTACAGTCACACCCCCCCCCCCCCCACCAGAATCATTATCACCTCCCGGCATCTCCATCACCTCTATCATCCCCATTATCCCTATCACCACCGTCACCCCCATCACGACCATCATCCTCCTCACCCTCCATTACCTCCCATCGTCCCTATTACCTCCATCATCCTCCCCCATCATCTCCATCATGCCCATCACCTCCCATCACCCCCCATCATCCACCATAACCCCCGTCCTCTCCATCACTCCCGGACTCCCTCCCCATGTTTCCCATCACATCCTATGACCCCCATCACCCCCTGTTGTGCTCCCCCTCTCCTCATCCCCCTCATCCTCCCCTCATCCCCCCCACGTACCCCTTTTCCTCTCATCCCCCCATCACCCCGATCACCTCCCGTCCCTCCCTTTCCCCCATCTCCCCATCACCCCCCACCACCTCCACCCCACCTCCACTCCCTCACCCCTCTCCATCCCCCTTTTACCCCCATCATCTCCCCAGTCCTAGTCAGGGCTGGCCAAGGGCCTGAGCAGCCTCCCACCTTCCCCCCCTGCAGCCCTTTAATAGCCTCCAGACTTAACCCCTCTCTATTCCCCACCTCAGAGCAGGGTTTAAATGCACAGAAGAGGCTCAAAAAGGGTCAATTTGGACACTTGGTTGAATTTTTCACCTCCATGGACCCCATGCTGCCCCTCTTGCACCCCTGGAGCTGCCCTAGAAGGGGGACGAGGGGAGCACCTCCCTCCTGCATCCCGTGTCACCCCGAAAGATCTGTAATTAAACCGAGCAGCTTTAATACCTGGTGTTGTCGTTAATTAATTAATTAGTCCCAAAGCAGCAGCCAGGTGGGGGGAGGCCTGGCTTCCCTGACGCACTGCCTCGTGTGTGCACGGGTGTATGAGCGTGGGAAGGGATGTGAGTGTGTGAAACTGTGTGCGTGTGTGCATGAGCATGTGTGCAAGCATGTGCAAGTCTACACAAACATGTCCATGTGTGTTTAAGTGTGTGCAAGCACATACAGGTGCTGCAAGAGTACACACGTGCATGTAAGTACATGCAAGGGCATGCACAGCACATGTGGCTTCAGGCCTGCGTGTGAGTCTGGGCAAAGATGTGTGGGAGCATTTGCACGTGTGTGCAAGTGTGTACAGGAATGCATGGGCTTGCAAGGCCCCATAGGCACGTGTGTGCAATGACCTACACGCACATGTATGCAAAGGACTCCCTAGCACATGAGTGCAAGTGTGTGTGTGTACACGTGAGTGCAAGTATGTGCATGAAGGAAAGGACACACGCACATGTGTGCAAGTGTGCAAGGATCCATATGGACACAGGTGCAGGCATGTTCACAAGTGTATGTACACAAGGACCTATATCCACGCATGTGCTAGTTTGCGCATGAGTGCATGTGTGCAAGGACCTACATGCATGTGTGAGCAAGTGCACTTGTGCATGTGTGCAAGAATGGACACAAATGCACGTGTTCAATGACCCTCCCACGTGTGTGCATGAGTGGATGTGAGGACCCATAACTGCCGTGTGTGCAAGCACGTGCATGTGTTCACAAGCACACACACACACAATGCACACAATGCACACATTTGCAAGCACACACATAATGCACACACAAGTATTTATATGCACATTGCACACGCATTTACAAGCACACACCTGATGCACACACATAATACACACACAAATATTTATATGCACATTGCACACGCATTTACAAGCACAAACCCAATGCACACACATAATACACACACAAGTATTTACACACACAGGCACATTGCACACGTTTACAAGCACACAGCCAGTGCACACACGTGTTTACAAGCACACACACACACACACACACACACACACACACGATGCACACAGGTGCCCGCCACTGCAAGCGTGTCCCAATAAACTCCCCTGGCTGGTGCCAGTGCCCACGGGTGGGTTTGAGACGTGTGGAGCACAATCCTGCTGGAATCCGGGGGCTTGGTGGCTGCTCCTCGCCGCCGCTTGGGTTTATTTTTAAACCCGTTGGCCCCGAGTGATTCACACGCTGCCTGTTCCCTGTTCCCTGCTCCCCGGCAAGTTTTACACGACCAAAATAGATGTTCTGGAAGGAACGGGCCACCCAGCAAAACCGCGGCAGAGAAAGCGGGATGCTCCCGGGATCCCGGTCCTTCCAAGGGTGGAAACGTCACTGAGCCACCTCCGTGATGGTGGTTTTGGGAAGATGATGGTGCAGACACCCTGGAAAATGGGATCATGGGTGATGTTTAACCCAGATCACAATACTAGGCTCCAGTGGAAGGTGCTATGTTGCGGGGTCCTCCATGGGCATCCCAAGTCCAGGGAGTTCTCACATCTGGCTGTGGGGGAAAGAGAGCCCAGCAAGGCAGAAGGGCAGGTGGAATGCAGGAGCTGGGATAGGGTGGTGAAGAGCCTCTCTTGCAGAGCATCATCTGTGGGAACAGAGCATCATTCTTGGGAACAGAGCACCCTTCCCACGCCCAGGGTCCCTGCCTTGCTGGCAGCAGCTCCCCGCAGTGACAAAAGCACCCGGCCAAGGCACCACTTTACAGCACATTGAGGAAAAAAAAAGGAAAAAACCCCAACTTTTAAAAATAGGAAGCAATAATAACTGTTAATTCACTATTTTTAATTTGAAGTTCAATCATAAAAGGTTTCCAGCCGTAACATCACATCTCACTCACTTAAGACCAAGACACACATACAACAGTCCCATTCAACCAGTATTTCTCCCTGAGAGATTCCCTGCTTTCAGCTGAATGCCGTTTCCAGCACGGCAACCCCAACCACAGAAGGACAACAATCACACCTGTCCCAGTTCCGTGGGACAGCATCACCACTGGTTTCTTCTCCAAAGAAAACACCATCGAAACCAACCCCTCAGGATGGAGACCTGGAGCTGAGCTCCTCACGCTGAGAATAACAGAGCAGGAGGAGGATGGGTCACTTGGCCAAATCCCAGGCAGAAGTGACAGCCTGAAGAGCCAAGCAGAGATTTCGTAATATCCATGCACCACTCAGCAGATTTGCAAGGGCTCCTCAGAGAGGCTCCAGGGTGTCATCTGCTGAGGAGAAACCAGAGGAGGTGGCAGCAGCCAGGGTTTAGGGCAGCAGGGGTGGTAGCTTGCAGGCCTGGCCATCAGCGGAGAGATGAGGGACAAGGACAGGACCCCACAGCACAACGTGACTGCAGAAGCAAACCCTGGGACGGCAGCAGAGGCTAAGCAGTTTATCCAGCTGAGCAGGCACCCTGCAAGCTCCAGAGCTGCCAGAATAATGCTTCTCCACCAGCATCTCTGGAGCAAGCCCTACCCATCTCCTGCTAACCCTTGCATGGTCTCCCAAGCCCCAGCGGAGCAGGAAAAGGCACCTTTTTCCTCTTTGGGGTCATTTATTTATAGATTTAAAGAAATAAAAATAGAAAAAGAGGCAAAGAGTGCATGCTGAGGCAAAAAAAAATGTTCATTGCAATGAATGTTCAGAGCAGAAAGGTGGGGTGGGAAGGGGTCCCTCTGCCCTTTTGAGGGGGGGACATTCCTCCTGCATGCACAGAGACTGAGGGCAGTGGGGCTCTCCCTTCAAATCCCACCAAATTCATGGTCACAGTATCCGATGTAGAGAGGCTGTGCCTGGACACCACGCCTGGGAAGAGAACAGAAGGATGGCATCAGGGAGAGGGCACAGGTAGAGCCACCACCAGGTTTGAGGGCTTCCAGTGGCACAGGGTGGCCATGGGTGCCTCAATTCAGGTGTGACAAGGAGGGAGTGGTTTTCATCCTGTGCTTATAAACTCAATTTTTTGCTCATGTGTGGAAGCATGAGGTGAGGACAGGTTTCCTGGGGAAGCTGGTGCTGCAGGGAAGAGCTGACAAGTCCCCTCCTTCCTCAGCACAAAGCCCTCTCCTCGCCAGAGCCACCAGCCCACGCCAGCAGCAGGAGTGCTCCTCCAGCGCTGCACAAAGCAAGCTCTGCCCACGCACAGCCAGCAGAAAAACCAGGGCTTTCCAGAGGAACAAGGGTCATTTTGCAGCAGGGCAAGCCCTTCTCCCTTGCTGCCCTCTCAGGGTTGAGCCCAGAGCAGTTGTGCCAGGGGGAGTTGTCTCAGGACAGTTACCCAAGCAAGGTGCAGCGGAACTCCACCAGCCGGGCGTATGCATCTTCCACATTCCTGACGGTCTCATTGCTCCAGAGTCTCTCAGCTACGGCCCCACCTCTCGGCCTTGAAGATGAGGGACAGGCAGTCAGGACAGGGGGGAGCTCAAAAGCTTCTCACATGAAGCCCTGAACTCCTGACCAGCATCCTTCCACACACAAAGGCTTCAGAGTATCCCAAGATCCATTCCTGGACACATGCCCATCAGGAGCAGACCAGGGTGACAGGACAGACAGGTGTTAAACACAACCTGGTTGCAGCAGTGGTTGTTACAGCCTGGCAAACCCTCAATTCAGCCTCAGTGAAGCTGTTAACAGCACAGAGGGGACAAGGACAGGCATCACATGCAGACCAAACCCATGAGTTCAGCACATGACACTCGGTGGCAAAGTAAAGAGATGCAAGCCTGGCGCCATGTGACCCAAGTGACCTCCCTTACCAGAGCCTGGGGCTCAGGTTGGTGACATCCACATATTCACCCCACATGCAGGCCTCGCCACCCATCACCAGGGCCTTCTGCTCAGGGCTGCCTGTGGAGGGGACAGCAAGACAGCCAGTTCTGGCACCATGACTGAGTGCCAAGCCAAGCTGCCATGCAGAAAGAGGACACAAGGCACACACCTTCAAAGTTCAAGGGCTCCACCTTATAGGCTTCTATCCAGTCCTGCCCATAGGAGATGCGGTTGAGGTACCAGGGTGCAGAGAGCAGAGCCCGGTAGCCAGCCCCGGTGACATTTGCCATCTCGTTCAGGTACTGCATGTTGTTCTCCTTCCACACGTGGATGATGGTGTCGGGCTTCAGCTGAGGAGAACAGGTGAACACGGGGCAGGGGATCAGTGCAGTGACAGAAGCATCATGTGTTCCCTCAAGCAGAGTGCCCTGATCCCTCCACACCCCCAAAAGGAAGCTGAGGCAGACATGGGCTTAATTTTTGAGCCACTTCCCATCTGGTTGGCGGGAACAACAGAAGGAGGGATAAGGCCATTTGCAGTGTTCTGGGCAGGGTTAAAACCTGCATCTTGCAGGTGAATATACAAGAACCTAGAGGGAGCAGAGCATTGCCAATAGTGTGAAAAAGCCACGATGAGGGCAGCTCACTGGCAGCACCATCTTGAGACTGACCCCAGCCCCATTACAGAGTAACCCCCTCCAGCCCCAATATGGCCCCCCCCCAGAGCACACCAGCAGGTCAGGCTGGGGTGCTGGCACTGTTCACCCCAGCACAGGCAGCTCTCACCTTCACGTCGTTGTCAAACACCTCCTGCCACACAACATAACCTTTGCCAAGGGAAGAGACGATGTCCAGAAGCCTGGAGTACAGAGAAAAGCACAGAGTTTTGGGTGATCCCACTAATCCCCTCTTTGGTGGTTACATACAGCCAAAGGAGCAGCACAGATAAACCCAACATCCTCAGCAGGATGTGGAGGTGCTTCTGAAGGAGAAGGAGAGAGTACAGCCCCTTATGTGGCTTCTTTCTCCTCAGCCTTAGGCTTTCTTGTGGTCAATCTCCCACTAAAATGCTCCCTTTCGGGGTCAGGGAGACATGACCAATGGGGATGCTCCTGAAAAGGAGATCTGGTGTCCCCAAAACAGAAGACATTTGTGCTGGTCACAAAGTGCAGCAGGCCCTGGATGCCCTGTCCTTACCTCTGGATGTAGAAAGACTCTAATTTTTTGTAATCTTCACCAAAGCCCATCTCTGTCATGAAAGCACGGATTTCTGGATTGGATTTCCTGTTCACCAAAGAGAAGGAATAAAACCATCACAACCTGAGCTCTGTATTAAGGCCAAGGCATGGTCAAGTCCCCCCGCATCAGTCCAAGGCTTGCCCAGGTATTTCAGAACTGTCGCTGGACCAGCACCAACACCAGCAGCTCCCAACATCCAGCATCACCATGAGCACAGAAATCCCAAAAATCCCAAGCACCACCACTACTCCTGGCCTGGGAGAGCAGGACACCAAAGACCATGACCAGGAAGCCATGGGCCAGGACTCCAATCCCAAATACCCCCAGTCCCCATCCAGACTGATCTCAGACTCACCAGCATGTGAAATCTACCTCATCACCACCAAGGTGGAGAAAGAAGTCTGGGAACACAGTGCTGACCTCTTGGAACAAACGGGCCACAAACTGGTAGGTGCTGTTAACAATGGGGTTGATGGGCCCATAGACTCCAGAAGGAGCCTTGCCCATATAGCAGGGAGTCAGGAGGCCTGGAGCACCTGAGGGTAACAAATGCAGGATGGTGAGGAAGGGGCAAGGTGGGACAATGTCATCCTCTACAATGCTCCTCAGCACAACTCAGGGCCTGTCAGGGGACAAGAAAGGAGGGACAGCCACAGTTCCAGCTGTGACCACACACACAGTGAATTCTAACATGGGCCTTTAGCATTTGGAGGCAGGGGAAGGGGAGAAAAAGACAATGGAATGTTTTCCTGGAGCTTCTTGCACTTCTAGGCATAGGAGACACAGTCTCTGGAGCAGAGAGTGGTGTGTCAGGACTGGGGCACAGCTAAGCAGAGCAAGGAAGCTCGGCCAGCTGTACTCTCAGTTAAACACAAGATCCTTGCAACCGCCACGATGTTAGTTTTGGCAGAGCAGAGGTTGCCAAAAAAAACATCCAGCTTGGATCCAAGAAAAGATGGAAATGTTTCCCTTTGGATTTTGCTCTAGAAGTTGGACCATTGGGTCCCACATCCCCCAAATAACAGTCTGCTCCTCATCAAAGCCAGCCTGTGGGACACTGCTGCCCACACCCAGCTTTTAGAGTCCAGATTGCTGCAGCACCCATTCCTGCCCCTGGGACAACTCGAACTCTCCTCAGAGCAGCAGCAGCAGGCAGGGTCTGCTCCTCACCTGGCCCCCAGGAGAGGGTGTGGCCAGGGGTGTCGAACTCAGCGATGACTCTGATGCCACGCAGCCGGGCGTACTCGATCACAGTGCGCACGTCGCTGGCTGTGTACACGTGGGTCATGGCATTGAAGGCTCCCTGGGAACATGGGAAAGCTCAGTGCCTAGCTCAGGAGCAGAGGTAGGGATCTGCTCACCTGAGCTGGGCACTACATGGTGATCATTACCTTCTTGCTGAGCTCTGGGAATGTGGAGCTCTCGTAGGGGAAAGATGGGTCATCCACAATGTGCCAATGAAACACGTTTAACTTGTTGTAAGCCATGACATCCTGGGAAGGAACAGGGACAAAGATGAACGTGCCACATCCTTCTGAAAGGTCATCCAGCTTGCCACAGAGAAAGGACATGGTCCTCCAGCTCCAGAAGGACAAGGCAGAGTCCCTAAATGCTCCCCAGGATCCAAGAGGGATTCAGGCACCTCTCTCTAAACACAAAAAGCTGTACAGGGCCAGGAATACTTCTGCTCAGTAAAATCCCTGTTCTCCTAGTAACTGAGCCACTGGTAGAGATCTGGAAGTTTAATTCTGCTTGGGATAAGCACAGAACCACCATCCACCTTTGCCAGTGTTTTTCCTTGCCATAGAAACAACTCAGCCTTGGAGAGTAACCTGGACTGCAAGAATCCAAAATACCTCAAAATATCAAAATGCTCTTTTTAACAACGGCAGCTGAGAAATTACCCAAACAAGGGAGCTCAGTTGTCACAGGGGAAGGGACACCCAATTAAATAATCTCATCTCCCAGCATGGGTGCCCTACCAGAGTTTCCAGGATGGCTTTCAGAGGGAGGTAGTGACGAGAGGTGTCCAGCAACAGTCCCCGGTGAGGGAAGCGGGGAAAGTCCACGATTTCTGTCTCATTGATGTAGTACTGCACACAGAAGACATGAGGAAGACATGAGCAGGATGTTGGGCAAATGGCCATTAGCAAGAGACATTGAGGGTCACCATTGTCACCAAGGGTGGCAGGACAGGAGTGCCCTCAATGCTCAGAGTGCAAACTGGCCACAAAGAGCTGCAGCACTTCTTTACCCACTCAGAAGGCAGGGATCTGGCTGGATCCATGAATCTCCACTTGGCCCTTGGCAAGGCTGTGCCCACTTATCCCAAGCATCCCAGCAACCCTCAGCCTGTCCCCATGGAGGCAGCCACACTATGGAGAGCTGCCTGCCCCCAGGGACGAGGCCAGGACTCACCGTGCCATTCTCATCTCTTCCAACAAGCTGGCTGAACGTTTCCAGGCCTGCAGGAAAACACACAGCCCCTTTCTCAGCACAGACACCCCCAAAGGAGCAGAGCTCAATTAACAAAGAAGTCTACAGAAAGAGAGAGGCACTGTGAGCCATCCCCACAGGCCCGAGGCAGGGAGAGTGGGAATGCCCTGTGGGAAGTGCAGCTCACCTCGGAGAGCTCCCCAGATAGTCTCTGCAGAAAGCAGCATGGAGCCTTTGGAGACGGACAGCTTATCTGAAACACAGCATCAGGGGGCTGTCCCACATGGCCACTACAGTACTGGGCAGGGCTCAGGTAAGGAACTGCACCCCAGGAGCCCAGAGAACTGAATTTTGGCCCTCTCATGTTGTTTTAAACCTCCTCCCACTGCTTTATCAGGACCCTCAGGTACGTCCCTCCTGCCCTGCCCCAGTGTCTCAATAGCGTGGGATGGGTGCCCTACCCAAGACCAAGGGTAACTGCACAGTGCCACTTCCCAGTGACAGGCACAGAAACAGCCACGCTCCCTCCCACTCCCAACCACGACACTTACAGCTCTCCTTGGAGTCCAGGCTGGGAAACCCATCACAGCCTGGGGTGGAAACATAGACGAGAAGCTGGGTGCAGGCTGTTTCCCAGGACGGCTCATTCTCTGCAAAGGACACAGATCATGCACACCAACCCCATCCCAGTTCTTTTCCCTGCTTCCAAGCCCACCACCATCCTCCCAGCCCAGCTAGGGATGGAGGCACAAGCAGGCACCCCTTCCTGCACCCCAAAACAGACACCACAGTGTTCAGCAGGGGCTAATTTCAACACAGCCAATCAGGAGAACATGAGATGATCCCAACCCGTGAGGAAGCCCCCAGGGAAGCTTAAAGGAGCACACAAGAGAGGAGAGACATTAGAATATGGACAAGTAGCAGCCCCTGATGCTTCCAGGACACCAGCCCTGACTCTTAAGCTACAGCCATGACATGTCAAAGCTTCTCCATGAGGGTGAAGAGCTTCCTGTTTCCAAGCTCTCCCAGCATTGGAAAAAAGTGCAAGCCTGAGAGCTCTCCCCTACCCACACTTCTTGGAAAAGGCAAAGAAAACCAGTAAAAAAGGGTGGAGAATGAAATCTGCTAAACCAAGCTGAGTTAGAGGCAATCAAAGGTCTCACCCAGCTCAGAAAAGCTCCTGACCAACTTCACCTTCTGCAGAACAGGTCCCAGGTGCAGCAGCTAGAGAAATGAACCCAGTCACATCTAGACCTCAAGCAGGAGCTCTGGGCACACTTCCCTAACTAAAGAGCACTTCCAAGGATGCACAAGCCTCAATCCCCACTTGACTCACTCCCCCATTCCAAAGGGATATTCAACCTTCACTGGGATGCAAAGGACTTACAGCAGCCAGCTGCCAGGAGGAGCATGGGGTAGCAGGATGGGACCCTGCTCATCCCAGCCACGGTCCATGCCTATACCCCCACAGCATTCCCAGGAGCAGCCAGTGCTCAATGTGGTCACTGAAAATAAAGAGCTTGGCTTTAAATGAGCCAAGAGCACCAAGAAGTTTCCAGACAGACTGTAGCACTGCCAGCATTTCAGACAAATGCAGAGAGCCCCTGCTCCACAGCTCACAGGAGCCAGAATCCCCTGATTTCTCCATGAGAGGATGACGAAACCTCTGCGGAGAGAAGGAAAACAGCTTGAAGCCCTGTTTTGAGCTTTCCTCTCGGTTGCAGACAAGCTGGTAGCCAAGGCAACCTTGCAGATGTGTAAGCAGCACAGCAAGACCTGCTCCCTCCACTCGGGAAGGCAGCAGTTCACCAGGAACAGCCACTCTCAGGCCTGGGGACACAGGGAACATTCATCCTGCTGAAGAACTCTGACAGAATTGGTCCCACCACCACACAATAAAATATTTTGAGTTTGAACCTGCGCAGGGAGACATTTCCCAACCCAAACACAGCCTCCTAGGCCAAGGTGCAGGCAGGCACCACCACCACCACACCTGCAAGGCAGCGCAGCCAGAAAATGGTTTCTGCTGTTTATTTCATCTATTAATACAAATCATTTCCTTCCATCCAGGGTTTCCACTGCCTGTTCTTACTAACCACTTATGCAGAAAAAGAAGACCAAAACAAAATGAAGGCAAAGAGGGGAAAAAAAGGCCATAAAATAATTTGTGTAGTTTGAGCATCATAAAGCAGGGCATATGGAAAGTGATGAGTGTGAGCTGGATCTTGTGATCACAATGTTGCTCCAAGTGATTTGATGGTCACATTTCCCCTCTGAGTTGAACAGGAGAGCGTGAATAATTAGATCAGCTGTTTTTAGTTCCTAGCAGCAAAAGAGAACCAAGAGGAGTCTTTTTGGCTCCCTAATCAAAATTTATTTCTACTGCTACTCACAAGAGCTGAAAAAATAAAATAAGCCAAAGGATTCTCTGTTTCAAACCTGCATTTTTCAAAGCATGATGTACTCAAGACAAAGCCAAGTGGCTTCCAACGCCACCACCCTTCTCTGGTTTGATCAGCAGCAACAGAGCTCACACTGACATTTAAAACACTCGGGAGCAGAGTTACTAGCTCTTTTTGATGAATGAAGTGCTTCATAGTCCCTGGATATAGCACTTCAGGCTGCAGCAGACCCACGCAGCTACTGAGCATCCCGGTGCGTTAGCTCCACAGCCCAGAGATTTCCTGTGGCTCATCCCAGACAAGCAACGGGTGCTATCATGAAGACGTCTGGGTTCAAGAAACCTTTAGAGGCTGTCCCAAACAAAACCCAGACTCTCAAAGCTTTTGCCTTTCCTCATCTTACCCTACAATTTCAGGATGAATCCAGCAGCTAATCCCTCCCTGGCAGAAAAGCCATGGTGCCTCGGGACTTTCAGCAGCTCCACTTTGGCAGATGTGCCCCGTGGCACAAGCAGGGACTTGGAAGAACACACACGAAGCAGTAAATCTTTCCTCAAGGTGAGACCTCACACAGGACACCCAGAGCTGCTAGGAATGGGAACAGCCAAGACTTAGCAATAACCCTGAAGCAGGAATGGTTGCAAGACCAGGAGCAGCTCTCCCTGCAGCCACAAGAGAAGGAAGCGAAATGAAGCAATGGGGAGCTGTAACACTATACAGAGGAACTAAAAAATTAGATGGACGAAATCCTTGATAGCAAGAGCCTAAATCCTGGCAGGAAGACAACTAGTGCTGTGCCAAACTCCGTTAGATTTCCTCAATACATGCCATAGGCATTGTCCTCCAAATCCCAACCCATCGCTGCGCTTGCCACCAGACTCCATCCAAGCCACAACTCCCACCCCACCTGCCGCCGCAGAACTGAGAGGAGGCAGACGGCCACCAAACCCCGTGGTCTGACCCCAAAATTAGCGAGGGTGTGGGGGGCTGTTAAGCTCAAAGCCGCGGAGGGAAGGGTCAGTGCCCGCCGCGGCCCTCACCGGTGGGACGGCCGAAGAGCAGCGGCCAGTACCGCTGGAAGGCGGCGTCCAGCACGGCGCAGCCCGGCCCCACAGCCGAGCCGCTCGCCGCGGCGAAGCGGAACCGGCGGGCCGGCACCGAGCAGCGGCCGCCGCCGGGCGGGGAGCTCTGGGCCTGGGGCTGCGGCCACACGGCCCTCGCCGGGCCCGGCAGCACCGCCAGCAGCAGCGCCGGGAGCAGCAGCAGCCGGAGCAGCGGCAGCTGCAGCGCCCGCGCCGCCGCCATGTCGCGCCCGAGCCTGAGGGAGGCGGCACCGCCCGACAGCGGGGGGCCGGGCGGCCGCGAAATGGCAGCTCGGGCCCGCCCTCACGGCCTCCCCCGCGCTGCCCCCTCGCCCCCCAGTCTCCCCTAGTTGTCCACTGTCACCTCGATCTCTTCAAATAAAGCCCAGAAACGCCCGCCCTGCTCCCCGCTGAAGGTAATTTCTGCCCCAGCCCTCAGGCTTTACAGCCCCCTCACTCCGGCTATGCTTCCTGCCATCAGGGAGCCTCAGCAGCCTGCCTCGGCGTTTGAGGAAATTAATGGTTTGAAACACGTCTTTTACCCGTGCTGCTTTCGTGGAATCATGTAGTGTTTTGGTTTGGAAGGGATCTTAAAGGCCATTTAATTCCACCCCCTGCCATGAGCAGGGACACTTTCCACTATCCAGGTTGCTCCAAGCCCTGTGTCCAGCCTCGCCTTGGACACTTCTAGGAATGAAGCAGCCACAGCTTCTCTGGACAACCTGTGCCAGAGCCTCACCACCCTCATTTTAAATAAATTCTTCCTGATATCTAACCTAACTAGGCCCTCTCTTACTTTGAAATCAGCACCTCTTGCCCGTGCTTTGGCTCTCCCTTTGGTTTGGGCATCTTCTGTTGATGCCGTGTATTTTTATGAGCAATACTGTATATAAATCACCCCTTGCACACGTTCCCAAGGATATTTTATATGTGGCCAGTGAAATATTGATTGGTTTGTACAAATAAAAGGGGCTTTATCCCACGGTGGGTCCTCACAGTAAAGTGTTGCAGAGATGCTTTCCATGCAGTGCTTGGCTTTTCCAAGGAAAGCCTTAACCTCAGATGAACTCTATTTAATTCTGCTTCCTCCCTCCAGCTCTGCTTTCCTCAGCAATCCCCAGCTCAAACAAGGGCCTTAAGTCCAGGTCTTACCCATCTAATTGCCAGCACAAACCTACAAGGGAACCCACTCCATCAAATTATTAAAAACCTGTTGTCCCAGAAAACTCCAAGGTATCAGGAGTGCTGGGAGACAAGCCAGAGACATGGGAGCAAGCAGGAAATTAAACAAATAGCACAGGAGAAAGTGTGACAAGGGAGGTGGCCCCTTCACACAAGAGGAAAAACCACCCTGTGTGAGCAGGACGTAACCATGGAAAGGTCTGGTGGGGAATGTAAGGGATTGTCCCTCATGGGAGCAGTGTAGAGAGAACAGGATCAAGAGGAAAAAAGCATTTTGTAGAAAAAAACCTCGAGAAACATGTTGTCAAAGGTTAGAATAGCACCAGCACAAAGCTGGAGATCAATGGTGAAAGGAAAAGAGCTGGGAGGATATGGAAGGGTTTCAGTGGGGCTGGGGAGAGATGGAGGGAGATGCTCTCCAATATTGACGGAGGCTGTGAGGTTCCAGTGAAGCTTTTGGGGGTGACATGGAGGTGAAAAAGTTGTGGGGAGACGAGGCACCGGGAGGAGATCACAGTCAGGTTTGGGTCTAAATGGGATTATGGGAATTGAATGAGGTTAGGGAAAATTAATAGGGGGCTCACAGGGGGGAAGGCAGAGAGGGGACTAAGGGTCACCTAGAGATAAAGAAGTTGCCTCCATCAGGAAGGGGGTCAAAGAGAGCCAAATTGTGTTGCTGTGAGCTCAACACCTACACAGCGCTGCATCTTTCTTTTCCAGACGTGTAAAACAGCTAAGTCCACCTAATGGGAAGGTGAGCCAGGAGCCAAGGACAGGCACAGTCTTACCAGGTGGGTGTAGCTCCACAGCCAGGCTAACAGAGCCCAGGGGTGGACCAACAGCCCGGGTATCACCCAGAGAATTAAAGGCACCAAGTGAAGTCCAACATCAGTCTAGCAATACCTAGGAGCAGGTGCACCCACAGGAGAGATCAGGAAGAATTGGTTGCCTGGATCTCACACTGAATGGAGCTTATGGAGTTCTTGGGTGGAGGTCCCAGGAGAGGCTGATTGGGGCAATTAAAGCCTGTTGGTTCCCTCAGGCTCTTGACAGTTCTCCCTTGTTTTCCCTACAGAGGTGGCAGAACCTCTGTAGGGAAATTCAACACAATGGCACGTGCCAGGCTGCTTCCTCACTATTCTTCCAGGATTTTGTGGCCCTTCTCTATCTCTGTCCTCATCACACAGCAGGAAGTGAGAACACCTGTATTCCAGCCTGTGTCAGACCTCTGGGAAATGGCCCCTGTCATTCCTTGTGTTCACGTTTCTTGCTGCCAGTCTACATAAAGCCTCCATGGTCTTGAGCTGCGTTTGTTGCTTTTCCCTGTGCAAACTTCTGGAGCACCAGCTGTTGCCACCATTTTCTGACTACATTTGATTGATTCCAGTAGCTCTGGACTTGTCCTCAAGTAGTTTCACTGTATCAAAATTTCAGTGGAAGGAAAACACCCCAAACAAGCCAGTTTGTTGCTGTCTTGCATCAGGCAATGCAATGTCAGGACTGCGCTTCCCAGCACATGAGACAGAACTGTGGGAGTGCCCTGGCTTGAGGCGAATTCTCATTTCAGCCTGGGGAGGGTGGCATATTTGCCAGCTTATGTAAAGCATTGTGATCAGAGCTTTCAGTCCAAATATTCCAGCCTTTCTACAGATTCAGTTGCTGATGCTATTTTAGGGGACCTGATGTCTCTGGGGGATGACTCATTGAAGTTCATCTGTAGCTGGCCGGCATTAATCCAGACTAACAGTCTGGTTTGGGAATGTTTCTTTACATAAGAAAACTGCTTAAGTGTGTGTTTAACTGTGGAGCTTGGTTGAAAGAATCTGGATTACACTCTGTCCTGCAGCAGGCACGGAGCACCAGCAGCCCAAAGCTGCTGATGCTCTTCAGTAGCCCATCAATAAACCAGCTCAGGGGCTTTGAACGTATCTGCAGAGTGATAAAACCACCTGGGAGGCCTTTCCCAGGGTAGTTCAACGAGGAACACGGAGGGAGTGAGCCTGAGGCAGGGCTGTACCAGCTCAGGTGAGACCCACGGTGAGGGTACTTACAAACCCCTCTTGTCATCTCTCTGATGCAAAAGCTGGGACTTGCTGGGGGACTGCAAAAAACTGCTGCGCCAGGACACTGCTGGATTACCTGCTTGCTACCAGCAATGAATTTGGTAGCAATCCAAATTAATTATTCTGATATAAATTGTTATAAAACCTGGCTGGTGTAACACTTGAGTCTTTCTGGTTTGCCTTCAGGGCATGAAGGTGGCCTTTGGGCTGTCAGTGCAGTTGTATCACAGCATTTTAAAAATATAAAAATCCATTTATTCTGCTGCCTGACTCCCTATAATGTTGGCTGCTTCTGCATTTAACCAGGAGGGTGCTTTGCACACAGATTCTTCTGCTGGTGAGAAGTGTCTGAGCCAGTGAAGTGGGAATGGAGGAAGCCATTCATTAACACCTTCACAGGGCATGAGTTTTCTATTTGCTTTGCTCTTCAAGCCAACACTGTCTAGGAAAATTGCTCCTGAATGAAGCAACTCCCAGTTCAAGGGACCTGCTGGTGGTGTGGCTGGAGAGGGCTTTGGAAAACACAGATCATCTCCGGGAAATACCTATAGACCTCTAACTTGACTTTTGGCATCTCAAAGCCTTTCTGTGCAAAACTACTGTCTCCATTTGCTTGTTTACCTTCCCTTTAGTCCGTGGTAAAATAATGATGGGATTTGGACTGCAAGACAAGTGTTGCAGGGTTGAAGTGTGCTTACTTGTGGTGGTGATCTGGAGGGAGTATGATCAGCATGTTTCAGGTGTGGATCCTCCTGTTGCATATCTTTGTATTTCAGGGATGATGTTGCTCGTCATCAAGAAGAGGGGTGCTCACATTTAAACACCTAGCAGGAGCCCCCAGAGACAATTTGTGGAGCTTTAGTATGTGCACAATGAAGATCCTAAACACAAGATGCTCCTAAATCCACATCCAGGGTATTTTCACCAGCTCTAACAGCTCAGCCCATGAGGAACCTTGATGTTTTGGGGGGCCGAAGCAGGCTGGTGTATCGCAGGATGCTTTTGGAGGCACAAGGATGCATCCCAAGATAACTCATTTCCATACCCCTACCTTCCCACCTAGACCACCACTTATCAATGCTGCCATCGAATGGTTTAGCAGGTGCATGTGCTGAATGAATTTCTCAGCAAAGATGGGGTTTAACAGAAGGGAGCTCTTCAGCTGGGAGAGTATGTGTGAGGGAAGTGAGGCCTGGGAGACTTGGAGTGAGCAGGCAGCAGCAAGGAGAATTATTTCAACAGTTATGAGCTTGAGAGTGGAATTTAAAGCAAAAAGCTTGAAGTGGGATGTGTTAATCAGCGTGGAGGATTTGGGGTCCTGACTCGAGCTCAGCCTGCTGGTGTTTCCACTGTTGATGTTATCACAGAGACTTTTTTCTTCTGGGTTATCTCCAGCTCACACAGCTTTGGGGTGGTGATCTGAGGGGCTGCTCAGCCCATGCTTATAGCTGAGGTTGTTAAGGAGTGTGCAGACACCCAAAATCAAACCCTAGACATTGAGAAATCTTTTGGATTTCCTTTCCCCCAGCGTGGGAGCTCTGCGTGTCTCTGGTGATGGAGAAGAAAGGCTTTTTCCAGAGATCCTGCCTGCCTCAAGGAATGCTGGAGCAGGAAAGAGGCTGGGTGGGATGGGAGGTTCACCCTGAATCTGCAGGCGGTTTGTGGTGTGGGGCACCAGCACTTTCACAGCATTTTGGTATCACGAATCAGGGCTTGTCACGAGGAGATGCTGCAAGTTCTTGCGGAGGCTGAGTACATGTGGCTGCTGTCCCTGGCTGCTCCCAGTCACGGCTGTGGGGCTGAGCTGGAATCAGTCAGAGCCTGTGGATGCACCGTGACAAACTCCCTGTGCCCAGAGGCAATGCTCCCATAAATCCTGTAAGCATGGGCTTAACTTTGGGGAGCAAGGTGATTGCAAGGCAATATTTTATTCTTGTCAGCTTCAGTGTTAACAGTTACCAGAATCACTTGGGTAATTAAGCTTGTGCAAGAATAAAGTGAAAAAGCACCAGGTGTCTATGGAGATCTAAATCATTTTTCAGAGTGGGCAGAAGAGCAGTTTTTGGCTTTCCTCAGTAGCTGGAGTCCTAAAATCTCCAGAGACACCACAGATCCCCTTGGAATGAGCTGAAGGCAGCAGCCCTGCTTTTCTCAGATACCTTCTGCCAACCACCTACAAGAAGCTGGTGGGTGACCAGGGCTTTGTACGTGACCATTGGTTGGAAACTTCAAAATAAAGGAAGATCTTTTGCTAAAGGCATGGCTAAAATTTCATTCCAAACAGTATTTTTGAGATGTATTAGTGTTAGTGTTGCTGGAGTAACCGGCTGCAAAGTGCTGATCCCTGTCTTGCAGTTGGGAAAGACGAGGCTGGGACTGTAGAAGGTGGTTTCCTTTATCTGTGGGATGTCATTGGGAAGATCCCATCACTATTTATAAATATTTATTACTGGGATCATGGAACCATCATAGAATCATAGCATGGCTTGGGTAGGAAGGTAGATCCCTACCTCTAAAGATCATATCGTTCCACACCCTACCATGGGCAGGGACACCTTCCACTAGCCCAGGTTGCTCCAAGCCCCATCCATCCTGGCCTTGGACACTTCCAGGGATCCAGGGGCAGCCACAGCTGCTCTGGGCACCCTGTGCCAGGGCTTCCCCACTCTCACAGCCAGGAATTTCATCCCAGTATCCCATCTAACCCTGCCCTCTGGCAGTGGGAAGCCATTCCCTGTGTCCTGCCCATCTCTTGCCCTAAGTCCCTCTCCAGCTCTCCTGGAGCCCCTTTAGGCACTGGCAGGGGATCTGAGGTCTCCCTGGAGCCTCTCTTGTCCAGGTGAACACCCCCAGCTCTCCCAGCCTGGCTCCACAGAATCTCCTCTCTCTGGGCTCCGTGCAAGGCTCCGGACTGAACTTTGCAGCCTTGGCAGGGCCAGGTCAGGGCTGTGGGGAGGTTCTCGGAGCACCCAGAGATGGCTTGTCCCTACCCCCAGGAACAGCTGCTTCCCAAACATGCTCCCAGGTCTGTCCCTGAGGGGAAGGTCACCTGGATGAAGGGTTTTTGTGGCCAGAGCTGCCAAAATCCAATAAAGCCAAACCCCACTGTTTGGTCAGTGCCTTTCTTGGGGTGCCGTGGGCAGATGAGCAGCCCCAAAATGGCTTGTGCCTTGTCATTGTTGGCCAGGAGCCGGGCATGTCACCAGCTGGGCAGGAGCTCAGAGTCCCAGGGGGTGACACAGAGTTCCCCTTGGCGATGAAGCATGGGGTGAGGACCTGGAGCAACTACCTGAGCTCCCATGGCTTGACATGTGAGGTGGGACCAGCCTGGCAGATGTCCAGATGGTGCATCTGGAGCTGAACCAAGTCAGGGCTACTTACATTTATGTAGGGCAGGATGATTAAAGCTCTGGCCTTTGCAGTTTCACCTAAGTTGGGTAATTACAGAACTGGCTTTATTGACTAGGTAGCATGGCATGAGGCAATGTACATGCCCTGTCCACACCCCCTCCCTGTGTGCTCCTGACCTGGGCAGAGCAGAGCTCAGGGAGCTCCCTTGGTGTCTGAAGATGCAGCTGGGTACCCAGTGAGGGTTCTAGAGACATCTACCAGGCCACGGGACACTTAATCTCCCTGGATCCCTGAGGACATCTGCATGTGTAAACCTCTGACGCTGTGGCCATCATTATGCTGTGTTCCAGCAGGAAATAAACACCCTTTTGGATGCAGCTTCTAATTTTCTTCCTGTTTCACAAGGGATTTGTAAGAGACAGAAGCAGGAAGCAGGATCCCGCTGCACCGGATGACTCCTGTCCCAAAGAGCTGATGAAATTTGTCACACCTACACCACATACTGCCCTGATGAGTCTCATCATCATCTGGGCAGAGTGGGTGAATAACATCATCACATCCGAATGGCCCCACTTCACCCCGGGCAAGAAATGATTCCCCAGGGCAGGAGGAAGTGGAAGGTGAGCACCAGTGGGAGAAGATGGCCCTGGAGCCCTCCCAGGGCTGTGCCAGGCTCTCACATCCATGGTGAACAGTGGCGGAGAGGGGGGAGCAGCTGGTTCTCCTCTGGGCCAGACTGCAGCCTTGTTTCCAAGCCAACCGGAGTTCCGTGAGCTCCCTGAACGGCTGCAGACAATGAGCCCAGCGAGCCTCCTCCGTATCAGGCTGAGTGCAGCTGATGCTAGAAGCAGGGAAAGCTGAGGCAAAGGGTGCTCAGCCCCTGCAGCACCTCAGTGTCCATCCTGCCCTTTGCTGGCAGCTCAGTGTCCCAGGTGAGAGGCTCTGGCAGGGATGAGACCACCTGGGAACGGCATTCCTGACCTGCCCAGGGCACTTGTCAATGACACGAGGTAAAAAAAGTCTATCCCTGGTCTGGGGATGAAACCACTCGTGTGTTCTTCCACCTGCAAAATGCCAAATTAACAGAGAATAAAGGAAGTCAAGCCTGTCACAAGTGAAAACCGAGGTAGTACCATCTTCACGGACCAGAAGGCAACACTGGAGCTTGGAGATGCCACCTGGCACAGTCAAGGTCCCCCCCAGACACATTGGATCCTTGCTTTTCCCATGGAATGATTAAGGATTTCTGCCTGAAGGGTCTCAGTGCAATTTTACTGTGATTTTCAGGCAGAGCAACCTATTTTCCTATACCTTTCCCTCACGTTCCCATCACATTGCTCTCACACGTCGCTTGCCACAGACCCCACACCACTCAATTTAATGGTGGCACTGGGAGTCTTTCCCACACTTGACCCCACAGCACACCTCAGGAGAGCTCCACGCCCCAGCTCCACCTCATGTCCCATCACCAGGTGGGCAGAAAGACAAGCTGGTAATCCCCCCAAACTTTCTCCTCTCCCCTGCCCCAGCTTCATCAGGAGCTGTAGGGATAGGACAGAGTAATGGGTACAAATTGAAAAAGGGGAAAATTTAAGTTACATGTTGGGGAGAAATTCCTCCCTGTGAGGGTGGGGAGGCCCTGGCACAGGGTGCCCAGAGCAGCTGTGGATGCTCCTGGCAGCGTCCAAGGCCAGGATGGACAGGGCTTGGAGCACCGTGGGATAATGGAAGGTGTCCCTGCCCATGGTAGGGGGTGGAATGAGATGATCTGTAAGGTACATTAATATTGTGTAGCACTAGGAGCAGCTGAGGGAGCTGGAGGTGCTCATCCTGGAGAAAAGGAGGCTCAGGGGGGACCTTCTGGCTCTGCACAACTGCCTGACAGGAGGGTGGAGCTGTTTGGGGGTCGGGCACTGGTTCCAGGGAAACAGGGACAGGATGAGAGTAAACGCCCAGAAGCTGTGCCAGGGGAGGCTCAGGTTGGACATCACGAGGAATTTCCCCATGGAAAAGGTTGTCAGGCATTGGATGGGGAGATGGTGGAGTCCCCATCCGTGGAGATGTCCAAGGAAGGACTGGACGCGGCACTCAGTGCTGTGGTCTGGTTAGCAGGATGGTGTTGGGTCTCAGGCTGGCCTCGATGGTCTCCGCGGTGTTTTCCAGCCCAGCGGCACGGTGATTCCGCGGCCGATCCCCGCCGCACCCACTCTGGCGCCGCGCCACACTCAACATGGCGGCGCCGGCATGAGGCGGGCGGGGGCTGGGTGGGGGCGTGTCGCGCACCCAAGATGGCGGCGGCGGCGGGCGGGGTGAGATGGCGGCGGGCGCGCAGGCGCGGGCGGGTGGCGGTGACGCGCGGGGCGCGCGGTGACGGAGCGCGGCGGCCGCGGCCCTTTGTTGGCGGCGGTTGAGGCGCGGCGGGGCCGGGCCGGGCCGGGGCCAACGGCGGCGGCGGCGGGGCCGGGCGCGGGGAGGCCGCGGGAGCCGCCGCCGCTCCCTCAGCGCCTCGCCATGGACTCGGACGAGGGGTACAACTACGAGTTCGACGAGGACGAGGAGTGCAGCGAGGACAGCGGCGCGGAGGAGGACGAGGAGGACGAGGAGGAAGACGAGCCCGACGATAACCTGGACCTGGGCGAAGTGGAGCTAGTGGAGCCCGGGCTCCGCGTCGGCGGCGAGCGCGACGGGCTGTTGGGCAGCGAGACGGGCGGGCTGGGCCCCGGCGGCGGCGGCGGCGGTGGCGGCCTGGGCGGCGGGCCGGGCCCCGGCGGCGGTCCCGAGCAGGAGGAGGATTATCGCTACGAGGTGCTGACGGCCGAGCAGATCCTGCAGCACATGGTAGAGTGCATCCGCGAGGTCAACGAGGTCATCCAGGTGCGGCCCCCCGGCACCGGGACTGGGGGGGACACAGGGGGGAAAGGGCGGGGGGGGTGGCGGGACGGGCCAGCGGCCTCCTGAGGGGCGCCGGACCCGTCCAGGGCCTCACACGCACTTGTCGGTACCCGCCGGGGCTGGCGGGGCTCCTCGGTACCCCCCGGGACTGGAGGGGGCTCAGCTCGGTATCCCCCGACGCTGGAAGGGCGGGGGGGACGACTCCTCTCGGTACACCCTGGGGGTGAAGGGGGCTCCTCGTCACCCCGTTCTCCCGGGAGGCCCCTCGGGCCCGGCCAGGATCTCGCTTCCTGCTGTGGAAGCGTCGGGAACGAGGCCTTTGGCACTGAAAGGGCTCCTCTTTCTTTGTGTGGTTGCGAGCTGGGGGCCGTAATCTATGTTTTTTTCTTTATTCCCCTCCGTCCTTATGGTGTTTGGTGGGGTGTAGCTCCTCCAGCTCCTTCGGTAACCCGCGGAGTCCGTGGCAAGCCCTGGAATTCCAGGAGAGGCACCGCTCTGGTTTTGTTGCCGTCTCCCTTCCCTTCCCCCCCGCTACACACAGAGGTTGAACCTTGTGTTTATTTCCAGCACAGACCAGGAGGGGTACGAGCAATCCCTTCACAACCGTAACTTTTTTTACCCTCGGTTTTTAAGCGCGTCTCTTTAAAACTGAAATAGAGTTCCAAATAACATTTACCTTCTTTAGATCAAAGTATCTAAGTCTTATCTCTTGGCTCCTGAGTTTTTGGGGAAAAAAAAAATAAGGCCTCTGAAGCGATTTAGCATCCCTTTCTAAATGTTCGTGGCAGAGTTTGACTCTAGGTCACCATAAGTTTCTGATGCAGTTCACTTTTCTTCAGGTGATGGGTTTTCTTTAGCTCCCCTTTACTTACCATTATTCAGAGTCAGTAGGAAGTGCTACTCTTTTCCAGTATGCCACCAGGAATGGCGTGAGAAATCTGTGGATATTAAATATTGAGAGTTCTAGTGCTCAGAAAGCAGTTGTTTTGCTGGTTGTGTGTGTTGGTAAAACTCTTTAAACACGAGAGATGCCTCAGTGAATGTTTTTTCTCCAACTTTCCTGTGCTCTGCAGTGGCTGTAACAGCAGCTTTAAAATGTTGCTTTATGTGCTATAAAATCCCCTGTAGTTTATATGGAGCTTGATGCAAACATCTGTAAAAATATTTGCGTGCTAAATTAGCAAATGGCATTGCTTGAGTCAAATTAAAGTTTATAACTTTAATGATAGCATTGCCCATGTAAAGCTGAATAAAGGAGTCTGCCCGGATTAGCTGATTACCCTGCAGTTAAAGAAGATCTCATGGTTAAACAGGGATGTTTCTTTTCTCCCAGTTATTGATCCTGGTGTAGGGAGGGAAACAATTGGCAGGCAGACATGCAAACAGTTGGGGATTTCAGGTTTTTACTCTTTTAAATAGCCGTTAAAATGGTGAATATGTGTTTAATGATTAAGATTGCAAAAGTCATGGCCCATACTGCTTGTATTGAACAGATTCTGACATATTCCTTATCTCTGCATAAGACAAGTGGTGAAAAAGTTGCTGCCAGTGAGGAGTTGTGAGTGTTCTGCATTTTCTGGACCCGGCTGGTGGACTCACCTGCATATTCTTTGTGAGCTAATTTGTTAGAGAAGCTCCTGATTGCTGGTCTGAGCGGATTTGCCCCGCTCTTAGACTGCCCTGAAGCTGTTTGACTTGTATGCTTGACCTGTGAGTTGCAGAGCTAGTGGAGACAAAAGGATTTAGGTGATGAGCCCCTTGTTCTGCCCTGTGACTGGGGTGGCAGCGGGAGGCCTGACCCCTGTGCTGGGCTCTGCAGAACCACCCCCCCAGACATTCCCATGGCTGCTCTCCTGCTCCAGTTGCTGCCTGGGGTTTGCAGTAGTTCCTTCTGGTTTAGCAGAGCAGGGTGCACAAAGTCTGTTCAGAATGTAAACTCGGGACCTAAAACCGACCGAGTCCCTGGAATGCATAAGAAGAGGGTAAGAAAACACTCAGTGGCCGTGGATGGCTGTTAAATGCCAGCTTCCTGCCTCATCAGATTTCTGGGCTGTTCTGAGGTAAGTGGCCCGACTTCGGCTGATGCTTCAGGATTTGCTCATCCTCACTCCTGTGGCTGCTGGTGAAATCTTCCAGCGCTCTGTTCTGTTTATTTCCTTGTGTTTGGCGCCCAACCAGGATTGCTGCTGCTGCTTTTCTGGTTCAGTAAACCTTTTCTGGAATCACATTGGCTCGGGATCCTGCTGCGGATCCTCGGTTGCTGAGCTGTGATTCACTTGTTCCAGTCAAGTACTGGATGGCTTTGGTCTCTGTGTGTCTGCCGTGGGTTCTGGGTAGCAAATAGTAATGGTTGTGGTTACATTCTTGAGTGCTTTGAACTTACTTTTTCAAGGGTGTATGTAATGTACAGCCTGGAAACTTCAGCTGTAGGTCTTGTGCTCTCTAATGAGTGATTTTTTTTTTGATGATCAAGTGTAAGGTATAAATGGGATTTTGTTTTGCAGCTGCAGTGAAAGGAAAATGGAACAGGGAGCCACAGAGTGTTTGCAAGGAGGTATCTGAGCCATGGCAGGTGTAACTCTATATTAAAACACTCCATTTGAGCAGTTACTAGCTGACAGGGCTATAGGTGAAGGGACTAAATTAAATTTATTCTCCCATCCATTTGGTCATTTCCAAATACAAGCTGTGTGAGAAAAAACATGAGCTTTTCAGGGCAGGGATTTGATCTGATGGAGACTTTGCAGAAGCAGCAGCTAACTTGTGGCTAAGTTGCTGCTCACAGAGCCTGTTGCTCACCCTGTAGTGTGGAATGGACTCTTGGAGACGTCTGCTCAGTGCCAAACTCTTATCACTTGACCTCCCTAAGGCCACTGAACCTGCAGTGAACCAGGGAGATTTCAGAGTGTCTCAGATATTCAGAATATTTTACACTTGCTCTTTCTTGTCTGAGCATAAGCAGGATTTCAGGTGTTTAATGGTGGTTTTTGTGCAGTATTTGGCACTTACGCTCATTATCTGATTTGTCTCCATGTGTCGCATGACAAGAATTCCCCTTGCTCTCCAAATGCAAAAATAGGGGTATGAATAACCCCTTAACCTTGCACTGTTGGTTGGCTGAGACTTGTAAACCTCCGAGTATTCCTCCCATCCTCTCCCTGTGATTAGGTGGAGCAGAGAGCTGTTTGCCATGGTATTTGGAATTCTAGTTGTCTGTGTAAACAGGCGGATTTCTGGTGGTTTTCCAGCCACTGGCAGTATAAGTTAGCAAAGGACTGTAAAAACCTAGACATAGAGGTGCTGTGGAACAAAAGGCTTCCTCCTCCCAAAAGCATTTTCCCACAGTTGAATGTTTTCCCCATATTCTTCCTCTCTGAACTTTTGTCCAAATAATCCACTGCCACTTTTTTTTTTTTTTTTTTAGTATCAGACTGGTATTTCCATTTTTGCTCTAGATTTTTTTCTGAAAATAAACTTGAAAAATGTTTAGAATGGCATATTTATTTCTGCTCTGAGTAGAGCACATGATGTGTCTCTGTAGCCTGGCTTGCCCCAGTATTCTCCTTGCCTTGTTGCAGCCTTGTGCAATTCCAGTATTTCCAGGTGGGATTAATTTCCCCTTTTTGCCTGCCTTTTTCTGGAGCATTCCAATGACATTGTTGTGATGTCTCTGACCATATTCGTTCTTCCTGGACTTTGTAATGGTGAGGTGTTGAAAATACTGGGATGAAACTCTGAGGTGGCAGGAAAAGGAGTTGAGCCTCTTGTTTTCTTTCCCCACCCCACAGCAGGGATGTGGCTGGGTGTTGTGCCTGGCCTGCTGTGTGATTGTGAGCATGTTGAGATTCAAACCTGAGCTTTCTCTGGAAGGATGTGGCATTCCTGGATCCAACAAAACTTAGTCTAGCTAAAAAATACCTTTTATTTTGATTAAAGGCTTTAAATTAGATTTTTTAGAGCAGACCAGGTCAGGTGTAATATCAGAGCATTCACAGCAAGTACAGATTTCTCATTTACATGATGGAGCTGGATGACTTCTTTGGAAGCAGGGTTAGGTCCTTGCTAGGACAAGCTTTGCCATTAAAATAAGCCGAAACCCCAGACCATTCTGAGTTGAAAAACCCATGTTTGTTGAGGAATGGCTTTTCCCAGAGGCCCCTGGAGTTCCACAGCCCTGGTCAAATAGAGCTCTGTCACGGCAAATGCAAACCCATTGTTACAGGAGGGGTCTTGTTAAACAGTGGCTTCACTTGCTTGGACAAAACATCCTGATTTCCAGGCAGAACTTAGGAAATCTTCCCAATGCTAGTGTAATTCAGCATACTGTGGGCAGTACATTCCAAAGGTGTTGTCCAAAATAGGGATGACTTCCCAGTGAGCAACTGGGAATTGCTGCTTGTTGCACAGGGTAGTGCTTAAAACTGTATTTAATGCTAGAGATGACATCTTGGAAATTCGGAGTGCTTGGAACTGCCTGACAAGCATTAGGTGGGAGTCTGTGGGTGGAAGCACTCGAGGCTGGTGTTGCTTCCATCCGGGTCCTCTCACAGTGCGAGGTGCATTTGCAAACCTCCTTGGTGGTTACTTATTTGATAATAAAATTCATGTCAGGGGCCTGAATGTTATGATGCTGGGAGGAAATGCTTCGTTAAACCCCATGTTTCTGTCACACCGTGTTTATAAGGTGTTTCATTATAGTAGGAATGCATTTAATATTTCCAAGGAATGGAATAAACTTCATTGTGACAGAGCATTCCTGGAATCCTGTATAAGCAGTCACTCCAAAGCTTTTGGAAATGACATGGTGTATGTTCCTGAGTGCATGTAATTCTGAGTATAATAGATTTTTAAAAAATATTACTTTAAATGTCAGCATTGCCAGGTAGAAAAGTCTTGTTAAGTCTCCAGAGGAATTTCAACTTTGTACTTAAATATGGCCCATTTGCTTTGTGCTTTACGCTTCTGTTAGGCCAAATGCAAATCTCATGGTTGGCCACGTGTGAAGACATTTGATGCTGGTTGCTTTTGTCTCAATGTAGTTTTCCCAAAATCACAGCAAGGCAGCGTTTTTCTCAGGGGCCTTGGGGTGCAGATGGGGACTGGTGTGTTTTGGGATGTTTTCAAAGTGAAACGGAAAACACTTGTTGTTTTTTAGCTACTTTTAAACGTTTGCTTCTGGAAAGCTAAAACTAAATAGTAAACACAGTTGTTGCTATTCCCTGTGGGTTTAATTTCAGTGAGCAGGACCATTCCTGCTCTGCAAAGTACAAAGGTTGCTTCTGCTATAAATTGGAAGCTGTGCCACAGAGAAGTCAGAGTTGAGACTGCAGTTGATGCAAAACAAGAGCTATTTCTGGATGTTAAAGCATCATTAAAAATGGAAACACAGATTCCCCTTTTATTCTTGTCCCAAGCTCTGACCCCTTAGTTTTTTAACCTTGCACGAGTTCAAGTTCCTAACAGCAAATAAACCCCAAAGCTCCAATGCCCTTTGGAAATGTAGGGCAGTCCTGTGTCTTTGGCACCTGTTGAATGGTTTTCAGTTTCCTGTTTCAAAACTAATTTCTCTTCCCCTTTACTCCATGAATGAGACAAACAAGAATGTGGTTCTGCTGTTGCTGTCAGATGTGATAGTTGAAGGAAGTGATGGTTGATCTCCACACTGTGCTTGTTTTAACAGCGAGTCGTCGTTTTCATCCAGAATTTCTTTGTAGGAGCCTTTTTTTCTGGACAAGGTAGCAACTCATTCTTCTCCTTGGGAAAGCTGGTTAACTGGGAAAGGAATCTGGAATTTGTCAGTAACTGTGAAGACTGGAAGTCCTCCTCTCCATGTGGCTCAGACCCAAACTCACCTGTTCAGGGTCCTCCAGATTTCTGGTACTTCTGGAATTACTGGGATCTGAGTATTGCAAGTGGTATTTTCACTTCCTGGCTGGCTACACTGGATCCCTGACAGCCACAAAGGATATTTGGAGGCTTTTGGGTGCATACAAGTACATAATGCTGCTGAATTTCACCTAGTCATTTAGTAGCTGCAGCAACTGCAAGGAAATTGCAGGCTCTTTTATTGTAAAACACCTTGGGAGGGTTCGTAGCTGCTCGGTAATGCCAAATGGTGCATTTGAGCACAGCCTGGAATACAGATGCCTGAGGTTTGGGAGAGGGCTGCTGGCTTTGTGTGGGATGTTGGTGCAGGAGGCTCTGAGGGGATGAGGCAGTCAGCTGGAGAAAAATGATTAGTAATTTGATAATGGAAATGCTGATAATTTTTAAGTATCTTCACCATCCCAGGTGTTTGGTGTTGGGAGTGTTGGAAACCCTGAACTTGGCCTGTATAGAACTCCTTGCCTTGCTCTTAGCTTTTGATCTTGAGCTGTGATGGAAACACTGTTTAAAAACATGCTTTGAAAACTGCCATCCAAGGCTTCCCTCAGGAGTCTTTTCAGGTGTAACTGAGTTTATACTTCACAAGTCTGTTCCTTTCCCGAATTTGGAATGCCCGTGTAAGTGCAGAGGCTCTTGCAGGGGCGATCTCTTGTTTAGGTGGTGTAGCAATGCCAGGTCATTATCTCTGAGCAGCTCATTGTGGTGAGGGTTTGACCCACTGTCCGTACACAACACTCAAACAGAACTGTCAGCATTGAGTCTTTTCCTTGTTTTTAGAGACTGAGAACTTTTTCCAGATGTTGGGAATCATTTCAGATCTAAAACCTGACGTAGATAGCTTTTGACAGCATCAGAGTCACTTGGAAGAAGTGAGTAAGCCCTCCTGAAAGTGTCTTGGGGGGTTGTGGCGCATTTTGGCATTGCCAGCAGCCTTACCTTGAGTTTTGGGCAACTTTTGGGATCTGATGGAGCACAAAGCTGGTAGGCATTGCCATTGCCTAGTAAAAAGGGAGAAACCAAGGATTTGCTTTGGAGGAACATGTGTCTTTGTGTCCCCTCTTGGCGTCCTCCCTCTGGAGAAGCATGGAGCCCAGACAGTTGAAAAGCAGAGCACAGCTTCTCCATGGCCGTGTTATGGTGCCTGTCCTGGTTGCCAGGCTGCAGCACATCTGTGTGATGGCAAAAGGTTGTGGTCCTCTGCAGATGTATTTGGGAGAGGAGCCAAATACAGCTGCTGGGAACAGGGCAGTGGCTGAGAGCCCTGTGAGCAGGTGGCTCTTGGCTGTAATCTGGTAGTGAGTGAGTGTACAGCCTACCTAAAACTGCGCTTCTTGGTCTTCTCCTGGTGGTTTCCACTGGTGCCCACTTACTGATGCTGGTGCATTAAGGTCCTTCTTCCCAGTCTTTGTAAAACATTCCTGGTTTTGTATCTTCCTTGGTAAAAAACTTATGTCCTAGACCACCATGTGGCACCTCTTGTTTCCAGGGACAAGCAGTGCAAGGATCACGTTTTGGCCATCTGCTTCAAAATTAGGTCTGTGGGAGAGTACTTGTTTCTAAAACATGAAGGTGTGAAAGGCTTCCTGGTCTGAGGGAAGGGAGTTTCTGTGTACTGTGACACCACAAATAGGCCTTTTCATGTGCATTTAATTCTCAACAGATGAAGCTTTCATCGCTTTGTGATTTGAGGAATTTGGGAGCTGGAGGGAGATCATCCCAGTGTTTGAAATTAAAAGCTTGGATATTTGCTTATTGCCTTTGCAGCCCTTCAGAAAAATTATCTGTGAGTGTTCCAGTAGTTTCACCAGATGAGGCATGCAGACTCTAAACTGTTTCCCAGCAGATAATCAGGATAGAGTAGGAGTTCCTGCTCAAAAGGGTTCTACTTGGACACAGTTGAAGTCCTCTCAAAGTGGAGAAAACACAGTAAAAACTTAATAGAACCAGAAGAATCTGTGTAATTGCACCTGAAAGCAGTCAAATGCCAAAATAATTGACTTCTTCAAATGTTAGTTCAAAGATTTTCTTCTTAAACTATTATTTTCTATTCTTATTAAGGAGACAGCCTGAAGAGACTTTCTTCCAAAGTAAAGAAATGAAAATTTGAAGTGGTTCTGAAGGTTCCCACTTCCTGCTTTGTGTTTGTGACTGGGTCAGCCTCTGAAGGAGCATGTTGGGTGCTGCCCTGCAAAGGGTGTTTTTTTTGCTGTTTTCTTCAGCAAAACTCTTCTAGAGCCACAGGGGAAGGAGCTGGTATTTGAACAACACGCTTGTGTAAAAATCACAGCAGGACACGGCTGTTTTTACCATCCTGTGCTTGCTTTGATGTGTGTGTGGACCTGGTACGGTAGTGAATGTGCCGTGCTTCACTCTGGGTCATTTCTTTGGGGTTTGGCTTTGTTTTTCTGAGTTGGGGCACTTGGGATGGACTTGGTTGGCTTGAAAGACCAATGCACTCGAACCATTCTGGTGCTTGAGTGTCTGACACTCATCCCCAGTGGTGCTTTTTGGGATTTACAGACATGTGCACCCATAACAGAGCCATGGTTACGTGGATATTGCTCTTGGACGGTTCCCATTCCCTGACTGCCTGGATGCAGCTGTTTGCAGGTCCACAGAATGCAGGGGATCAGGGAACTCTCAGTTAAAAGTGTCTCCTCTCTTGCTCTTCTTGCTCAACCCTCTGGCCTCACGAGCAGCTGCTTTGTTCCGGGTGCCAGAAGTGATGGTGGCTTGAATTGTTCCACTCCATCAACAAAACAAATGGATGTGCATTTCTGTGGCCTGTTTTGTATGCACATCTAGTTAGAGGTGCATGTTTAACTTTGGAAAGAGCTCTGGAGAGTTTTTCAAAATTTTGATCCCCTCTGCAGCTGGTAACTGTGGACTTGGTGTGTTCTGGTGCAACAAAACACGAATGCAATCAGCATTCCTTTGTCTGGCAGATAGAAATGTGGAGAGGGATTAGAGGAAACCAGGAGGACTCACATGAATAAACAGTCTCCCTTGCAATTAGCTTTCCTGTGTGGGAAGAAAAACTTAAGACTAAGTTAACTCCTAGTTATCTTTATCCTAGTCATCTAGGATCTGAGAAATAGGGAGTGAAAAGTATGGTGTGGAAAGAAGAGTATGGGAGGGCCATGTCTTGAGGTTGGATTCCAGAGCAGGAGCTTGGAAGTGACAGAGCTTTATTGACAAATGTGTATTAAAACTAGACTGAACAACAGCTCTTTAATGAAAAGGGAGGAAGAGCAACATTCTGACTCTTAGCAGCATAATTTTTCTGCTGGGAGCAACAGTGTAAAGTGGAAGGTTCTTGGAGTAAAATCTCACCTAGTGTGCATTGAGGAAAATGACTATAATATAAAATAACAATTCAATAAAAAAATGAACCATTTCTGTACACGGTGAAGATCTGATGAAATAATGTATCAGATGTCTTTGTTTTGATAGTTTGTAATATTTCTGCCATGACTGAAAGGCCATCTGAGCAAATTGAGGTGATACTCTTTGATTTATACACATTTTGGATACGCATTAGGCTGTTCAGTAATAACCAGTCTCTTTATTTTACTTGGTAATATGACATACTTGAAATGTCCTTATTTGTATTGTTAATAGAGCTGAAATTGTTGCTTGAAAATGTACACAAAACCATTTCTGGCTGGGATGATAACTTCTAGGAGGGGAACAGTGCAAGGACTTGGAGTTCTCTGTAGGGATGATGGACACTGAAACTCTCTGGAGGGAGGGTGTTTGGGATCTGTGTCACTCTCGTGTGCCGTGGTGTAATTCCCTGCTGTCCTTTGCCAGAGTGTCTCTGCAGGCAGCACTGGGATTTGGAGGAGGCTGGGTGCCAGCCTGTTCAGTGCACTCAATTATTCACCAGTCATTAGTGTAATTATTCCTCTTGCTGCCCTGCACAGCAGTTACAAGGCAGGGCTGATTAGGTGGGTTTTTCCTCTTGCAAGAGCCCAGTGTCTTGATGACAGTAATATTTTAATAGGAGAGGAACAAGGGATATCCTTGTCAGCTAGTGCACAGTCCATCAAATACAAAATTACACATCCATGTTTGTTTCCCATTCCCTACCAAAAGGGAATAGAGAAAGGGAAACCTGCTTGCTGGTTTGACTCAACAGCTGTAGAAACACTTCTGGTTAAATCAGTGCAAGTCTGTGTAGAGTCTTCAAAGCCCTTAAACAAGAAAATGGTGAAAACACTGGAGGCTTCCCATTCTCCCCCACTGCTGTATGACTTGTGTTCTCCTATTTCTGTATCAGATCCCACCAGACTATTTTCCCTTAATTCAAGGGAGCTCAGGTAGGTGGTTAAAAATACCTGCAGCAATTAGAGACTGCAGTTTAGACTTTGAGGTATATCTTGTTGGGAACAAGAGCGAACAAGTGATTGCTAAACTCCTCATGCCTCCAGAATATCTTTTCTTCAAAGGTGGCTTCTGCAGAGCCCTCGGAGGAAAACATTTTGGGGTCTAAACAGGCAAAATTACTTCTTGTAGCGGAAATCCCGGCTTATAAAATAACGTGTTGCCAGGGCTGTGTTTTGTTGGCTGTAAAACTAAGTAAGAATAAATGAGCAGAGTGTGGTAAATAAACTGCGAAGTCATCATTAAAAAATGATCCGAGCTAGAAGAGGCTTGTTGGAAAAAGGATGCTGGCAGGCTTTCCAAGTGCAGATGCAGGTTGTGCCAGCAGAACAAAGTGCTTTTGCAGGTAAAGCTGCTTTTTGCAGGGAAGTGGTACAAGCCACAACCACATCTGCGCTGGGGCTGCTGCCAGCGTCAAGATGCTGCCAAAGATTACATCCTCAAGCCACTGCTGCATTGGCAGTGGTTTCTTGGGCCTAAAGAGTTTCTTAAGATGGCTAAATTGTTATTTTTTTTCTTGATTGAGAGTTGTAGACTAAGGCAGAGGCATCACCAGAATGGATTTCCTGCCTGTTCGTGAGGGTGACATTGGATGTTTAAAACATATTTTGCCTGTGATGGGGAGATGAAATCACCCTAAGGAATTTGTTTTTTTCTTTTCTAAATACTGTGGAGTGTGGTGATCCTTCACTGCAATGGGAAAACTTCCTCTTTGCCCCAGTGAAGAGGGAATGGGTCATAAAAGTGGCTGTTCCTTTGAAGAAGGTACAAATCAGAAGCAATGAGGGACAGAGAACTGAAGAAAAGTACCAAGTGCTCACCTCACTGAGGCCTGGAGGAGAAAGAGAAGATAGAAGAACGTTGTTTATTTTTTCCTCCAGAAATGCTCATGTGAATCGCCCCTGGCTAAAAATTCTTGTGCTAAGCCCATTTTTCTGATCAGTCATGCTGTCGTTGAAGGGGTTAACACTTGCATGGCACCAGTGACTATGTATCCAAATATTTTTGAAGTAACCTGGCCATTGCCATGAGAGAAGTTATTCATTGGGATGGCTTTTGTTTACTTACCGTGGTAGATCTTTAACTTGCAGGGGTTTGTGGGTGCCACCTCATTGTGCTCATGAAGAAGTTATCATCCCTTACCATTTTCTTCTTCCTGTCTGTGTATTTGTTGGAAAATGTTAATTATAATGTTCTGAACTGGAAGTTAGGATTCAAGACACACTGCACAGGCATGTTACTGTGAGATTTTTGCACAGTGAGTTATTTCCCCCAAGCACCTGTGGGTCTGAGGACTCTTAATTTCTGGGGATAAAGCTCTGTTCACAGTCACGTTATCCTGTGATTTTTAGGAATCAACAGTGATTGTCTTGAGGTGATACAGAGTTTGGCTGGATTGTATCTTCTGTATTTAAACAACTGACATGTCTTTGTGCTTAAGCATCCTGTGGTAGGTGTTCTCCAGCAGTGCCCAGTAACAAAAGCAGGTGGGAGGCAGATCATCCAAAATCTGAGACATAACCAGCAGTGTTTGAGAGACACATTTATGCTGAACATCCTTGGGGGCTGATCCTCTGCTTGCACACTGTCAAAAGAGGGGACATCCTTAAATCATCATCTGGAAGGACAATCTGAGAGCCCTTTCCTGAGAACTTATAAAAGTTAACCCAGAAAATCAGTTAGTTATTTTCGTGGCACACTTTTGATCCTACAGACAGACATGCAGTGGAAAAAAATCCACAAGTTACTGGGAATTCACCCTTCCCAGTATAACTGTGATGCTGAGTATTAGAAAAATACCTTCATCCTCCTGGAGTTTGTCTGATTTTTTTTCTAGACATTTCAAGTATGCCATGGTATTATCATTTCTTCAAGTTGCTTCTGATACTTCCTCCACTGATCTGCTCATAGCAGCCTCCTAACACTGCCCTGGACTGGGTGGTGCCTCTGAATGTGCTTAAAGCAGCAAAAGCAAAGTTCTGTTGTCCTAAAAGTGTGCAAAATCCATGAAGTGCTGGGTACTGTTAATTGGGAAATCATTCACTGGCCAGAGCTGAGGTGCCTGTTCCTTACGCTGCATGAGCTGCTGGAAGCAGAAGCCAGCAGAGCCAGCAGTTTTCCTCCCTGGTGTGGAGGAACAGTGCCAGTCTCCTACAGATTTATAAATCCCAGGATGCAGGTACAGCCCTTTGGGTGCCTCTGGCTCTGAGCCAGACCCTGGCAGTCCACATTGCAGTGAAAGAGCCGAGTCAAAGTACCAATACATATCGGAGTGAGGGAAAAGAGCAGGGAAGGCTTTTTTGAGGCTTCAGAAGACTTGTACAAAATTATTTAAAGGAAGAAAGCAGATGTACAGTTCATCTTTCAGCTTTATTCCTTTAACATCCATTTCTGCCTGCAAACAGGACAGTTTCTGGAGCTCACATCAGCAGATCTGTGCTTTCCCAGAAATGCACAGTTCATTCAGGAGTTGGGCCACTGAAGACAGCATTCCCATGAAACCCAAATGTGCTTTGGGTTGTTTCCTTTTATCAGCTTGATGGGTAGCTGACCTGACATATGCCACTTCCAGTCTTTCCAACATTGACTAATAAAAGACCTTAAAAAAAAAAGTATTTCTGTCAGGCTCACGTGGTTCTGTTGAGGACGCTTGGTAGTAGATATTGGCATTATTCCCACAGTTTACTATCAAGGTCTGCTATTTGGTAGGCCAGGTGAATACAGCCCCCAGACAATGGGGTGAAGAGGGTGAGAGCCTGCTCTTTGTAGCTGGTGGAATAATGGAGAAAAAAGTGGGACCTTTGGCATCAAAGTATACCCCAATATGATTTACGGTGTTTGGGACAAGAAGATTTGAGAGTCTGTTGATATGGGAAGACCCAGCTTTAACATGCCTGACACATGGCTCTTGGCAGACTGAGACAAACAGATGTCTTGGAAGCAAGTCCCTGTTGTCCAGGTTGTGCCAGCTCAGCTGTCTGGTGACACGGTGATCCTGTCTGTAACGTAAACCAGCGACCCCCTTTACCCAGGCAGTCCCTGTGTCTGGTCACTTGTGTTCCCATCACTGACTCTGATGGCAAGTCCGGGAGCCATTGCTTGTATGAGCTTGTGTTGCTGCTGAATAAATATTTTCTCAGCTGGTCTGGTCTTGCCCAGTTACTGCCCTATTTTAGATTAAAATCATAATCCGAGTAGCTGTGACTTCATCTCACAGGCAAAAATAGAGCTGGTGCACAGCTAAGCCATTCTGGGTGTCTAGAGTCTTCCTCAGCCTCTCTGGAATCTTGTGCAGTGGGAGAGATTTCTGACCTGTGCTCTTGGGCCAAGCCATGGCGTTTTGGTACTTACTGCCAGTCACTGCCTTCGTTCAGTATTGTTTCTTTCTGTGGCAAAATGTGCTTTTGCTTTCCTCTCGAAGCAACACAGTGTATTATTCAAGCCAGGCATTAGTGAGTTGTTATATTAGTCTGAGAGAAGAATTGAAGAAGAGAAGAATTGTCCTTGTGTGTAGTCTTCTAGAGACTGTGTAGAACTGAAAGTATCTAATGATGTTCTTTCTGCCTTAGGGATGCTTGTGATCTGGAGAAAACTCAAATTTTTCTGTCTGGTAGTGCTGGACACATTTGTTACCCATGTATAAGATCAGTGCAGTAACTATGTGGTGGAGTGAGAGTTTCAATAGGATTGGGATCATGTTGGATACAAGAGGAAGAATGGAACCTGGAGGTCTGGAAGAGCAGTGTCAAGAGGGAAGTAGGCTCAGATATGCTTTGTATTTGTGGGAGTGGTGTTCTGTTTACAAGCAGGGAAGGTGACTGTGCATTATTTGTGACAGGGACACAGAGGTCCGTTATTGATTTCCTAAATATCCATTTCTATTTCATGGACTCTCATCCCGTCAGAGCCACTCTGTGGCGCTGGATGTTGACTGAAGGTTTGACTTGAGAGGGAAATTGGTGATTACCAGGGACTTGGAGTTTACCTGGATGAACCTACAGGCCCTTTACATTCATGGTAGTCAAAATTTGGGGGTTTTTGCACTCGCCTCGTGCCCAGCCAGGCTGTGGTGCTGGGGGCTGTTTGCTTCCTCCACACCAGGAGGGGAGATATTATGGAGCTGCTGAAATAGTAAACTGGAAGAATTATATGGAAATGATGCCATCACCTTCTCCTACTCTTTTAAGGCAAGTCTTTGCAAATCCTTGAGTGGGAGGCATTGGATTGAATAAAGCCGTTGAGCAGCGTACTCTGGCACCCATGTGCTCCCACTCCGGTGCTCAGCGCGGCAGCTGCAGTTGCTCAGTGGAGACTCCAGAAACTAAAGCTGGGGCTCATGTTGTCCACCCAGCTTTGCTGAGCTTTTGTTCATATGTTGGGATTTCTTGTGCTGGGAGACACCAGGAAGAGAGAAATTCTTTGGGTGATACTGCTGTTGTGGGCAGTAAAACATCAGCTCAGGACCTGTGGGTCCTTCCTCTTTAAAGGATGGACTTTATACTCCAGAGCTATAGCAAAAGGAGAAAGAAACCAAAGTGTTCTTCAGATTAAATGTATAAAATAAGGGTTAACATCTCTTTGTGTCCTGAAATCAAACCCTAGCTCTCCTGCTATGGAAGTGAGCATGGCTGAAATGCTGGAAGAGGCCTTCCTTGGTCATTTTTAATTTGTGTTGAGTTGGTGGTGGAGCTTCTGCAGTTGTCTGAGAGCAGCAGGGCAAATCCATGCCATCTTCTTTTATTTAGAAGTATTACAGCGTGAATTCAGTTTTTCCATTTCCAGATTTGCTAATTCATCCTGGAATTGTTGCTTTAGTATTTTTTCCTGATTTTAAAAGCTCTGTTAGACAATGGCTCTTCATTGCAGCTCCTAATCATTAACCTGAAAGCTTTCCAAAAGGCTCTGAGAAAATGTAAAGCAGCTGACTGCTTCATTTCTGTCTCTTGAACCAATTAACTGAAGTAATAGAGTTTTTGCCGAAGTTGCTTTTTATTATCTTCCCCTGCTAGAAGAACGTATGTTCATCAGAACTGGAAACAGTCAGTAAAGTGCAGGTAAGTCACTACAAACCGAGATCATCAGATCAAGCTGCCATTTGGTGCCATCATGTAATGGTACTAATTCAGTAACTCTGTAAAACTTAATTTTCAGAATTAGGAGATGATGTGTGAAGGGAAGTTAATGAGATGAAGAAAGATGTAGGGAGCTGAGGAGATGATCGGTGTCAAAGTTGAAGGCTCTGTGTGTGTTAATGGGAAGTTACAGTGGGGTGGCAAATGGCAGATGGAGGACAGCAGATGACAACAGTCACAGGGAGTAGCCTGGCTTCTTGTGGAGTTGTGTGGAAATGGCAGGAAACTGGTGCGCTTTCAGGTGGTTTAGAGTTCTAACTCAGACCTTCTGATATGGCTTCAGTAGTGTGTAAGATGCAAAGACCCATTCCCTTAGTGGGGTACAGAGAACCAGCAGTACTGATGTTGTTATTACCTCTAAGGGGAAGATGAGACATATCTGAGATCCACCTGCGTGTTGTGCTGTCCCTGGGAACCCCGAGATGGCCAATGGCAGAAATGTCCCATGGTGTGCTCCTCTTGCAGACCCCAGGGGATGGCAGAGGCAGAGAGCGTGGATGTGTTGGCAGATTGAGCTGTTTAGCTGCTGTCCTCTTCTCGCAGCAGCTCTCTCGTGTTCTGGCTGTAATCGAGCCAGGGAATATTAGATTACGCGGAAGTTTTTCAGCAGCTTCTCAGAGTGCTCAGTTGGTGGTGGTTAAAAACTAGCAAGTTTGAGATCATGTCCTGGAAGTGCTCAGCACTTGGATCTCATCTTCTGTGCTGGCTTCCTGGGAATTTTATTAAGCTGCTAGAAATGAAGTTTTGTGCTTGTAAGATTTCCTGTAATTGTCTCCTGGAAGAATGGATGTGAATGGATCTCCACAAATGAAGGTCACTCAGTGCACTTGCAGAACAGTGCAAACCTTTTGCAGACAGTTGTACTGTGATGTGTTTTAGCAGGTTAAAAGCTGATTACAGCTTTCTAGCTATATCTTTATGTCTGAGATTATCTGAGTGGGGCTGGGAGAGGTGCAGGTGAAGAGCAGAGGGTCCAAGTGGAGCAGGTATCAGGTTAGTGCAGAATTTTGGGCTGGTGCCCCTTGGTTGTTACGTGATGAAGCAGCTCTTTGGTGCCTGGTGCGTGGTGTTGGTCACAGCCTCTCATGGTGGGGTTGCTCCTCCTCTCCCTGCTGCCGTTAAACGTGACCTCTGGGTTATTTATCAGCGCTTCTCCCATGGCACGGTGTGCACGTGACGAGCCTTGGAGATGCTGGGCACCGGGAATTTCCACTTGGTGCTCTACTATTGCAATCACTGGGGGTTTGGCTGGTTAAATATTTACAATGGTGATGTGATGGCTGTCCCCAGGTGCCACTTCACTGGAGCAGATGTTTGTGCTGCTTGGCTTCAGAACAGCATTAGCTTGTGATGGCTCTTTGCTCCTCCACCAAGCCAAACCCTCAGTCTTGTCAGCTGATGTGAAACCACTGGTTTCCTTCTGCTGGGAAATGTAAACCCCGTCTTGTGTCCCCATGGAATAACAGCAGTGGACATTGCTGAGATTTAAGCCCTGTACAGAGTTCTGAGGCTTGGGCAAAGCTGTGGCTTCTGGAGCATCTGCTTGGATTCACAAGTGCAAAACAATTGTGTAGAAAACCCAACTGGAAGTGGCATCAGTTCCTTATTGCTGTAGAAGCCTCTGTTACTAGGATGGAGGTGCTGCAGCTGGGATGAAAACTGTTGGAATGCAGAAGCTGCCATGGGTAGAAAACAAAACCAGCCATGATATGGAAAGAAACAAAACAAAGAATTTGTCGCTACGTCTCCAGGAGGTGGGAAAGGATTTTGCTGGAGAACCGAGCTTAAGTTGTTCTTAAATGGTTTTTATTTGCAGTAAATGCTGAAACTGAACCAGGAGCTGACTCTCAGCATGTGAGAAGAAGCTCAACTGTAAAATGTGCTTTTCTTGGTAATAACATCAAGAATTAACCATGCAGCTCGTCTTGATGGATGGAAGCATGAATGGATCAAGTGCTCCCAACTGTCATTCAGCAAATTGTGCTGCTTGGAAATTCTGATTCAAGCTAATGTTCTAATAATATTTAATTTATAATTCATTTATGCATTTAAGTGCATCCAGATTCTTCCTTCCGATTCATACTTTCTTATTTTGACAGCAAAAAGAATTCTAACTCTTATCACTGATGAAGCTTCCAGTTGAATTGAATTCTATTAAATTACGGAGTTTTATTTGAATTAATAATGCTTCTTTGGTGAAGTCCAGACCTTTGTAGGGCTTCTTGTTGCTTTATCTCCTGCTTGCATTGGTGTGCTGGAGCATGGCAACGTAGGTAAAGATAGTAAATGTAAATACCTCCAGTGAAAAGCTGTGGTGGAGTGGAATTTGTAGGAAGCACACGTGGGACTTGGTTGCTTTGTTAGCTCCAAAAAAAAAACTAAAAAAATTCCATGCTGAAGGACTGAGGGTGTTTCTCTCTGGGCAGAGCTTTATTCGGAATGTTTTGTTAGGGAATCTTTTGAAGTGCCCGGAGAATTTCAACAAAATGGCTGCTTTCCTCGGGTTTGTTCCTATCTGGATATCAACAGGCTTGCTGCCCTCGGCTCCAGGCAATCCATCTCGGCTCCAACATGTAAAATTTAATAGGAGGCTGCTGTAAGTGAGATCTGCTGTTTCAGCTTTCATCAGACTACGTTTGGAGGAGAACGTGTCGGCTATTCCATTGCTCTCTGTCTGTCCCTGGCTGCTTTCTATAGGAAAATTCATCTTTGTAAACAGAAAATAGCCTTAGTAGGAGCATGCTCTTGCAGCCTCGGGAGTAATCCCGTCTGAGCGGCAGCAGAGCCTGTTCATAACTAATCTGCGTGGTGTCAGTCGTAGGAAATAATCCCGTGTGCCAAACGGGGAGGCAGAACAGAGCCTATGACTTCCAGTGCTGTGTAACCCAGTATTTGGGCATTCCATTAATTTTTACAGCATGAGTGTCCAGAGCGACGGCTGAGGGTTGGTGGAAGGCTGGAGTAGAGCTGGGGTTGAAATACCATTATTTGGTGGTGTTTTAACCCTGTGTGCCCGAGGTACAGGACACAGCTCTCACTGGGGTGGATGCTGCGGTTGACTCCTCCAGCACTGCTCTGGAATAATTGTGAGGGAAGTGTGTGCATGTGAGCTATTCCCATGGAGCAGCTGTTCCATGGTGGTGTGCCTGATCTTAGACTGAAACAGTCCTTCATGCCACAACTTTTGGCATTTGTATTTAACTCTGGTCTGCCCCTTAGCTGCCTCCCTCGCAGTCTTCTGTGCTCCCTGTGTGCTGCCAGCCTGGATTGTATCCCTGTCCAGGGATGAGCAAGGGCAGAGCTGTGTTAATCCTTGCCTTCTGTATCCGGGAAACAGCCAGGGGAGGTTTGAATGCTACATCTGGGATGTGGCAGGCAGTGAAAGCAGGCAGCCCAGCTATTTCTGGTGGGAGCTTGTCATGCTGCTGGCGTTTCCTTTCTTTTTTAAATGTTCAACCAACAGTGCTGGAGGAAGCTGGAGCTCAGCAAGCCAGGAGAAGGTGATAGTACACTGAGTCAACAGTAGAATCCTAAATAATGTCCAGTTTTGTACCCTGACCTCACAGTGCTGGGATATCTGGGGGCTCTGACCTAGGGAAACTTCTGGAAAACTGCAGTGCCCGTGTGTTGGGGAAATGGTGAAGCCACAGATGCAACCCTCTTGTTCTTTCCAATCCCATGTCCTTTGGGGAGTGGTATTTGCTGGATCAGCCTTGTTCTACTTAATAATCACTGCAGACCATTCAAGTTTCTTATCCATGTACCATAACTTTTCCTTCACTGCAAGGGAAACCTTTTTAAAGTCAGCCAGAGACCACTACCTCAGCTGCCTCTTAGCCTATTAAGCTAATAGGTATTCCCAGAAGCCTTAGTAAGTGGCCAAGTGGGCTGCTGTGGCAGACGGTAGGACAAGACTTCAGGCTGATTTTAATTAAAGCTCTCTCAATGCCTTTGCTTGAGAAATGAAGAAAATTGTGTTTCTCTGTACATCTGGCAGATCTCTGGACTGAGTGAAGACTCCTGATGTTGAAGGGCTGTGTGCTTTGCTGTCTGAAATTCATAACTGGAGAATTACATGGGCTGGTATCATAACCAAGATAATCTAGAGATAAGATTGGTTTATTTACTAAGGTATATTTTCATCTTTGATTTAATTGCTCTAGGAATTGTGTCTAAGTGAGCTTTTAAAAACTCCTTTAGGTGCTTCTTCATAGTACAGATAGTTACAGAAAAGGATGTTGTGGAGACCCAAATAAAAATAACCTGGAAAGATCAGAAATTAAACCCTGAAAGAGGCTGCTGGAGGAGCCTTTTGGTGAAGGAGACCCTTAAATTCCCATTGAGGTTCTTGTTGGCAGGACTGACTTGAAAGAGTCCCTCCCCTCTGCAGGGCTGGATGAGGGAGGGATGCTGTCAGAGAGCTGGTGACGTATGGTTGTCAGCCAGGCACTTTGTGTTGCTGCAGGGAAGAGCTTGGATCCCTGTCACTTGGGAGACTGGTTCAGGTATGACCAGAACCACATCGTCACCTTGCAGTGTTGGACATACCCATTTCTGGTGTCTCCTGCCCCATACTGGTAGATCTGCTGTCCCAGCTGTGTATGGAGTTCCACAGGGACTGCATCAAGGCTCTGGTCAAACCTTTCTAAAGCTGCTTTGGTTCATATGGGCTTTTTAAGCTGGAAAAAAATTCTTAGTTTGGCCTTAAACAATCTGTGCTGGCATTAATAAGAGTCAGAACACGCTGTAGAAGGAGAGGAGCGTCACTTTTTATAGTATAAACCACAAGACTGGTTCTTTGTGCTTTATTACACTGTCACCCGAGGGCTTTATTTCAGTGAAGGTTTTGTTGGTGTTGGTGGTGAAAGAGGCTGTCCTGCTTTCCCCTTGTGCTAATGCAGCTGTTTGTGTGGTCAGGCAATCAGATAGACTGGAGAACTGATTCCATGGAAAAAAACAACCTAAAGGAAAAGGGAAGATCAGTTTCTGAGCCGTTATTTACAGCATAAAATGGCAGTAGTGGTATGGACTGGTGAGGGCAGGACGTGCAGAGATGGGGTGGGATCCCTGCTGTGGGTGACAGCATTGGCTTTTGGCAGCATCAGGTTGTGGCTGTAGCTCCAGGGCTCAGGAAATCACATTGCTGGTTTATGTCCTACTTTTCAACAGCTTCAGAGCGACCATTGAACATTGGCCCTGAGGCAAACTTCCATTTTGGTGTCAAATGGCAAAGTACACACAGCCGATCTCAGGGCCCTGCTCTTGTCTCCTTTGCATGTAAATGATCCTAAAGCTGAGCCCAGAGAGTGGATTTGGGGAGCTAAAACATGATTCTGGGGTGTAACAGAAGCCATATGGTCTGGTGTGTTTCTCGTATAATGAAACTCTTGGCTGATGGTGCAGTTTTAGTTGAAGTAAAAAATTGTCCAGAAGTGACAATCAGCTCTTATGTTCCACCTTCTTTCTGACCTTTCTAGGCTGTATTTCTTTCCTTAGCTGTATGGCTCCATGAGCTTTTTCTGCATTTTATGGTGCTTCAGGAACATCTGGGGTCTTCTAAGGACTTTGTCATCTCTTACACTGGCAGCCAGTTGTGTTCTGGGAGAGTTTTCAGACCAAGTAATTTGATGGTCAGGGCTGGAATATTTTTGCTCTGCAAGTAGTGTAGAGATTATGGCAGAAATGGGTGTGATGGGTGGAAATCAGCCCTTCCTGCATTTTACAGACATCCTGGAATTGCATTGTGTGGGCATGGTGGACGTGGAGATGTTGGCACTGTGCTAGGTGTAAATAATGCGGTCCTTAAATCTTCAACCAAATTCTCATTTTATATAGATGCTTGGATTTATGGAGTTGGATTTTTTTTTCCTTTTAAATTTGTCTATTTGTCATGTCCAGCTATTTCCCAGTCCATGCCAGTAAACACGTATTGTTTGAACAGATGATGTTATCAGACACCCTGATTTTCCCTTTGCCTATTCAAAGCTCTGCTTGGTGTTCTCATTCTGGCTTAGTTACTCAATTATTGATTGTTTTTCTCTTCTTTCTCCAGAATCCAGCGACTATCACTCGAATACTGCTTAGCCATTTCAACTGGGATAAGGAGAAGCTGATGGAGAGGTAAGCAGCCACCTTAGCATGCAACCACCTTGTGCCACAGAGCTGGAAAAAATGTTTGTTCCTGGATTGAGGATGAATGAATTCACAGTGTGTAGCAGAAGAATCTTTTGTGTAAGCTCTAAATGTTCCCCCTTTCCCAGCTAAAGGTGATTTGTCATTCCTTGTTTTAATATTATTGATGCCTGGTTAGACTTAGAAGTTCTGGAAGTTGCCCATTGGAAAGAGGGATTTCCAGTTTGAACACGTACAGGCACAGCATTTGGACAGGCTTTGGAAAAAAGCAAGCAGGAACAGGTTCTTGTTATCTAGCAACTGTTTTGGATTTGGGTTTAGCTGCTCTTGCCTGTCATGCTGGCATGTGTATTCCTGACATGTTTATTTGCTGGTCTGGCCAAGGCTAAATTGTTCTTGACTGATAATGGTCCTGCCTTGTCATCATCTCCACAGCTCCAGGTTTTCTTCAGTGTGTGTAAATAATGGCTTGAATTTTGCCTCTCCCTCCCCCTCAGAGCAGAGTGTTTTATGGTTATTTCCCAGCTCTTGGAATGTTGCTTGGTAAAGGTACTTTTCAGTTTGTTGTTGTACAGTGGAGACCAAATCCAGCTGCATTTGATTCATTCCAATGTCAGTGTTGGTGTTGAAGAGAGTTGAGGGAGCTGGAGAATTTAATTTACTTTTGAAACTGGAGGGAGAACTAATCTGGACCAAAAGGAGCAGTAAAAGCTGTACAGGGACTTGGTGGTTATTGTGGTCTGTGCTGGTCTTACCATGTGTGAAGTGACAAATGGGTGGAAGGGCTTGGTAGGATCATGAGTTTGACTTTTCTCTTAATTACCATTTCCTTTGCCTGATGATGAGGGTATGGGAAGGTGAGATATGCTTGGTAAACCTGGAGCAGTTGTTTGTGCTCTTGTGAATTGGTAAATGTCCCTTCACTGAGCCCTGGGCTGAGCCCCTGCAGTTTGGTTCTCTCTCACCCAGGGAAAGAGGAGCAAAGGTTTTCACATTGTTAGTAATTATTTTGGAGTATAAATATTTCTGCTATCCTTGGCTAATGGATTTAGGACATCTTTAGCCTCCTTTGTGTAATATTTTTGGTTAGTGATGGTACTCAGGTATCTCTTATGTTTTGTTTAACCTAGATTTTTTTTTTCCTGAAGTGATTATATTTTTTTACAGCTTTCCTAGTCCTTGTTTTTGTGAGATTGACCTCCTTTAGTAAATGCTGGAAGTCTGAAAGCTTTGTGTTACAAATATATCCGCTATTTAACTCTGACTACAGCTGTTAAGAATTCTGATTTAATTCCTGCTCTGCAACATGTCTGTTCACTTGGTATATGAGTTTCTTGGGCTGCTTCTCTTGGTCAGGGTAAAGTTCACTCTCCTTGGATGTGAGGTATCTCTATGCAAGTGCACTGAAAAGCCATCCCTTTGTACAGTAGGTTTTGTCCCTTGTAGCTGAAAGCCTGTTTAGGGCTGCCATCAATTTAAAAATAAAAATTGGGCTGTTGTTTTGTTTTTGTTTCTTTTTTTTTTTTTTTTCTCAAAAAAAGGGAGGTGCCAGCCAGGTCAATGTGAGATATTATTGTTAAGGCTTTTACAGTTTAAGTACATGTTATATTTACAAATCCTCAGGTAAACATATTCATTAAAATACTTAACTCAGCAGGATTACCCCTGTGAGTAATAGAATGCATGACTTGCTTAGATGGACCTGTTGCACACTAGTCCCAGTTTTGGTGCTTATTGATGTCCTGTTGTATTAGAAAAACACCAAAACACGATCCCTTGAGTGCCTGGTGCTGCCTTCTGTCACTTCTGCACCAAATAACTTCCATGAAATCTTTTGGAATGCTTAGCTGTGCTAAAGCAGGAAGCTGGGTAGGAGGCTGAGAGCAGGCTCTTGGCGTTCAAGAGGGTTTGGTCATTTCTGTGGTGATAGGTGAGGATTAAGGGGAGAAAAACCCCAAAGTATACATTTTGGTTGCAAGTTCCTGTTGTTTGGTGGTGTTTATTTGCAGTTCCTAATCAGTGCCTGTTTTCCCTTAGCTCATGGTGAGTCAGCACGACCTCCCAGCAGCCTTATCAGACCTGGCCTGGAGGAAAGCACTTTAACCAAGTGGCTTCTCTTTTTGTGATAAGTGAGGAGATCTGAAAAAAAAATTCTCTGCTTTCCCAACTTTTTTTTAGCCTTGTTATGCTTGTTTTTAACAAGCAGGTTATTACTGTCTGTGCCAGCTTTGTCATGGAGTAATTGCACAGTGGTGTTCAGAGGGCAGACGTGCTACAGGTGTTTATTCCACCTACAGGAAAGTAATAACAGCCACAATTGAAAAACTGCCCTGTCCCTGGTGAAACACTAACTGTTCGTGTGCAAAAGCAAAACTGGGGGCTGGGGGTGGATTTGTTTGTAGGATGGAAGTGGGGAGTGGAGGAAATATTAGTTCACCCTCTGATATGCATGTGTTTAGGATAATAAAGATGTCAAATGCTATTTTTGTGTGTCTTGATTCATTCATAGGGACAGGAGAGCAGCAGGTGCAGAATGATCACATCACCTCAAAAAATGTGAAGAAAGTGCTTTAACTTGAACCTTACCTTGATTACCTTCCAGTTTTACTATGGCTGATGGTGTCCTCTCCTGAGGGGAGTTTGGGGAGGAACCTCTGTGTGAATAAAAGTTAAAATGCAGCCCTCCTGCTTTATGTGTCTTCCCCTGGTCATTTTGTTAAGAGAAAAGTGTCTCAACATGTCCCCAGGGCCCAGTTTAATCCCTGGAGGCACAGCCAGAGATACAGCAGTCCCTTGTAGCTGCTTATCTTGGTGGCCACATGTCCCTGTCCCCTCTGAGCGGAGGAGGGATGTCAGAAATGCCCAGATTGCCTCTTCTCCAGAGCCTGGCTGCCTGCTTTCCTTGGAGCAAATAAATACTTTACACTCTTCAGCAGAGGCTGAACAGGTGAAAAATAGTGCATGGCAGGAGTTTTGATGTAGAGATATCTTTTACTGTGAGTATATTGGTGCACTGACACCCACAAATGCTCTTCCATGGAAGTAAATATCCCAAAGTGTGTACTAGAAGCAATTTTTTTTCAGCGAAAAGGCTTTTTATCTTTGATACTCCCATGGGTAGGATTTGATTATGTCTGGAAAATGGCGATTAGGCAGTTAGAAACAGCAGGAGGGAGTTTTGAGGAGATAAAGGGACTGACAGCTTGATCTCTCTGCCAAAAAGACTTGGTATTGTTATAGGTTTGGTCTTGGTAAGTAGAAACACTTGAAAATAATGGACAAACACTGGTTTGTCCATTCATTTGAAAACAGCAGAAAAACCCTGAACTTTGTGATGAAGCAAATGAACTTTGAAGAATTAATAGAGGAAATTCTGACGTGCCAGAAATACTGGAATTACTCAATATCTGCATTGTGAAGGGAAAGGAGGGCAGAGGATTTAAAGGGCTGTTAAAGGTGCTGTGCTCCTCTCTAGGATGAAAATAAGGATGGAGGTACCAAGAACCAATCCTTTAATAGAGAGTATTTGGGGAAAAATCAGAATTCTTGAAGTTGTGAAGGAAGTGAGGAGGGATGCTGACATGGAGGAGCTCTGGAGAAATGTAGCCATCTTTTGCAATGCATTAGGTGAGATTTGCAGGAGAAACCTGTGTGAAATTGTATGAGATTAGGATCAGATCTGGACTGGGATTGCACGTGTTTTGGTTTCCTTGGATTAAAGGAGGGTGAATGGAAATTGAAATTGGTGGTGGAGAAGGTTTGCTGGGCAGGGAAGTGGGCAAATGTCACATGGAGCTCACCTGCTGTGGGAGGGAGAGGTGTTAGAGCTGCTGCCTGGGAGTCCTTTGACCAAGGAACATCGAAAGGGCAAAGGCAGATCTGCCTGCATGGATGGTCTGTGGTGACGCTGGAACAACTGGGAAAAAGGGAGGACAATTGGAATTAGGGCCTGTTCCTAACCAGTGAATGAACTGCACGAGTCTTCTGACTGAGCCCTTGGCATGTTTGTGTAAGGAGTGGTGGAGCAGTTAGAGAGCTGTTGGACTTTGGAGTATCCATTGGAACTGCGAGTTTTCACATTTTCCTCTTCATTTTCTGGAGTTCTTCTGGCCCAGTGGCAGCATGAGTTTGAGTCTGAGAGACATACATGAAAATAAATGTGGAAATTATTCAGAAAGAAAATGCATGAAAAGAAAAGAGCATGGTGAAGCAGGAATGCTAGCCATAGGTATCTGAAGGGGATAGGTAATTCCAGGTGAAAAAAGTCAAGTTCCTGACATGGATAGTCACCCTTAAAAACCAGCCCACCACTACAAAACCTCTGATATTTCCATAAGCAGTTAGCTGGCCATGAGTATCAGGGTTCAAGTTGCATCACAGCATTTGTATACAAAATTATTTCCTTTGCGAACTTAACACCCAGTTGTGTGTCTGCTCTCTCAGAGCATGTCCTGTGCTGCTCCTGCTGCCTTCAAGAGCAGTTGGAAGGCTGGAAAACTTTTGTGGATTTAATATTTACCCATGATTCTTAATAAACAAATACTGCCTATAATGGGACTTGACTGAATTCTCTTGCTAAAATTTTCTAAGTATATAGTTTTATATTTTTATATTTAAATATAACATACAAATTTCTAAATATAATCCTCTAAGCAAACGAAAGAAGTTGGTTGAGTAAAATCCTGAGCTAACATTGAAGAATGGTGGCAAAGCCTTACGGATGCTGTGATGCCAGAATTCACCACTTTCTTCCAGATTCAGTGTCTTGAAATTTAAGATCTAAAATACCTGAACTGCATTGAGAAATACATGAAATAGCAGGAAAATTGATATATATTCAATTATAAATCAAGCCTTGTTGGTAGGTAGAGCTGTAAGGGAGCAGGGAAATGACTTACAGGGTTTGGCTGGGGGATGTGTGCCGGTGATGGGGCTAGTTAATTGTCTGGTTTAATTAGTTCTTTGCAGCTGCTGCAGTCTGGAGAAAGGTGTGTGGAGGATTCTGGGAAGGGGCTGAGCTTTCTGCTAGTGATTCTCTCCAGTTTGGTCCTCCTCTCCAAGGAAGAGCTTTTTATAAGCCTTTAAAGTAAACCAGTATTGTTTTCCTTAAGGGAATAGGAAACAGAAAGGAAGTGATCTTTTTTCTTCCCCCAAGCAAATTTGCATCCTCGTTTCCAGTAGGTGCTTAATCTTCGGAAGCACTGTAAGCCTGGAACTGTATTTTTTAGGAGGTTGGTAAATTACCTCAGGTTGACTGAAGAGAAAAGATGCTCAAATGGCCAATGACCAGAATATTAGGAAAAACGGAAGGCTTCAGCTGAAAAGAACTGAGCTTGGAGGCGTCAAACCTATGCTTTAGGAAGGTGTTCCAATGCCTGGACTGTGAACTCAGGTGTTCTTGCTCTAGTTTCCTGTCCTGGAATTCTAATGCAAAGCAATCACTAGGGAGAACCACAAATTACTTGAAATGCAGCTGAAGAATTGAAGGTGCCTGAATTTCAGGAGTGTGTAATTCAAGTGAGAGTCTCTGAAATTATGTAGTTGTCTAATATCCACCTCTGTGTTGTGTTAGCGAAGAGTTTGTTGTAAGTAGTGGGTGTGTGAGTTTTGAAATATAAAAAGCATCTTTGTACACTTAAATGTCACATAGAATGGAAAAATGATTTAGATGGTGGTTAAATTTTCTTTCTGTCCTGTGTTGTGCAGGTACTTCGATGGCAACTTGGAGAAGCTCTTTGCAGAGTGTCACGTAATTAATCCAAGTAAAAAGTCGCGAACGCGCCAGATGAACACCAGGTCATCAGCCCAGGACATGTCCTGTCAGATCTGCTATCTGAACTACCCAAACTCAGTGAGTACCCAGTGGCCTCGGTGCTGCCTGACCAGCAACTCCCTAAATTTCCTACCTGAATCTTCACATTTTTCCTGCAGAGCACCTCTGAGGGTGCTGGGGCTGGGCAGCGGTGTCGTAAGGTTCAGGAAAAAGGAAGCAGGTGATGTTTGCAAAGGTCAGATACCAACTGAGATGTACAGATAAATGATATGTGAAATTAAAAATCTGTGAAAAGCATGATGGGCAAAGGGATTTACTTAAATAGAAAGACAAGGCAGAAAACAGCTTTTAAAAGCAGTAAGTAATGCTACAAAATAGTCAAGCTAGAAAGTCTAGAATGAAAGTAGTAGAAGTAAAATGTGAATATCTTTGGATCTTTATCGTGTTTGGACAACACCATCTTGGTCAGGCATGAGGGTGTGTTATCCAGTGCTTGCTGGGGCTCTGCATCACTGTCCTGGGTGATAGTGCTGCTTTCTTTTGTCACTGTTGACCAAACTGAAGCATTTTTGCACACTGCTCAGAGGTCTCGGTTCTGCTGGGGCTCCCAGGGGCAGCACATACTGTTGGGAGATCTGGGAGAGAAGGAGGTGAGTGGAAAAGCTCAAATAGGAGAGTTCATCAAAAGGCAAAGTGCTGATAGTAAGGAATTCTTCCTTCATTGGAAGCTGCTCTTTGTGGGGGAGCTGCCCCTCCAGAACACCCTAAAACACGTCCTGGGCCTTTCCAGGCCAAGCTACCCTGACACAGGCTTTGCTCTTGCTCTGGGTGTGTTTTTAGCAAGGAACCAATGATGAGCTTTGGGGTTCAGGAGTAGCCTGGGGTGAAGTTCCCTGGTTCTCCCTTGCTCTGGATCTTCTTCCCTGGAGTGGGCAGAGCTGAGCAAAGCCCAGCTTCAGGCCTCCCATTCTCAGGATTAAGGTCCCTGTTGCTCTTGAGCCAGGAACCACGAGGCTTCACGTGTCTCCTCTTCAGCCTTGTGTGCCCCGACTTCCTTCTTGGAGAGTAACTGGAAAGGCAAATTCCTGCTTTGTATGGTGAGGTGCTTTGAAAAAAAAAGGCAATATATCCTAATATATTGCTCTCTCCTTTTTAATGCTCTGCTGGGTTGGGGTACAGCTCACAAGTGGCAGGCCTCTGACTGGGGGTACTGTGCTACCTGGGAAACTGAATCATAGAATCATGGCACAGGCTTAAAAGTATCATTGAGTCCAACTGCTGGCCCTGCACAGGACAACCCCCAAAAGCACACCCCAGCCAGCATTGTCCAGAGCTTTGAAACTGGAAAGAACAGCACAAAACACACTAACACTTCTTGATTTTGTAGCTCAAATAGCAGTGGCCCAGTTGTTAGAAGAGCAGATTTTTAGCTGGAGCAGAGGGATGTTGCAGGTGAGCAGAGCTGTCTCTGTTGCTGGTGTTAAAAGACATCAGAGGGGAACTTCTGTTTCTTTGCCCTGCAAAAGAGCTGGAGCCTATACAAAAGCTAGTATTTATTATTTGTTGTGTAAAAGGCTGTAGTGTCTGTGTCTAAGGTGATTGAAATCTGTTTTGAAGCTGGTTTAGTCAATATGAATTTTAAATTCTAGGATTATTTTTATGTTCAATGCCCAACCTAAAACCTCAGCTTTGAAAATCCTCTTGCAATGATCAGCTAATTATTTTCACCACATGAAGGCTGGGGGGGTTTTTGCCCTGAGAGCCCCTTTCAGCCTGTGAAAAGCCGAGAGTTTGGAGGTGTTAAAAGGTTTTACAGTTGTTGCATGACTGTTAGTCTTGAATATTCCCTCTTTCCTGTCTACAAAGTCTCTTCAGTCACCTCCAAAGAACTGTGGTTTGAGGTTTTGGGAAGCACCTGCCAAACAAGGCATTTGAAGCTCTCAGTCTGCAAGTTTGAGGACTTAAGGGAGATGTTTCACCTGCTCTGTGTCCCTGTCAAGCACTGTCAGGTCCCAGCAGTTATTTTGGGTGACACCTTTATTTGTAAGACAGGAATTGGGAGGGTCGTGGCTTTGCCTTCCTCCTCTCTTGCCCCTCACCCTCACGAGACAGGGCTGGGGGAGTTTTTGGGAACATCCTGCCTTGTCCAGACTGTAGATGTTGAGCACAGATGTGGTGATAGCAGAGCTGTCCCCTGGGCTAATGAGCTGCCTAAGGAGTTACTGCTCCCCTCGTCCTTGGTGGTTTTATGTTGGCCTTTTTACTTGCTCCCTTGACATCTGCTGTCAGCTGAGCCAAAAATAATTGGGAACTCCCTCAAAGTAAAGAAAAGAGCTGAGAGATTCTCTGCATTCCTTGCAGCCTGGAAGGAAGCACGGTGGTGGCTGCCTTTCTGTGGCCATTGAGCAAAGCATTTCCCTGCCTGAAATAATCAACACAGGACTTCCATGAAGATGGGGTCTGTGCTGGTTCCTTGTGTGTGTGTCTGCTGCAGGAGTATTTGGGTTCAGTAAGGGGTTATTCCCTTGTCTGTACTTGCTTCCCATCACATGTGGAGAAGCCAAAATTCTTGGAAAAGCCAGTGCTATCTTTGGGATGGTTCATGCTGTGGCATCCCAAAAATTACAGATGTTAAAGTGTTTTTACTCTAACTCTGCATCTCCAGGAGGTGTCACTTGGCCACAGCAGCATCTGTGGAGCATCAGATACCTTGTTAGCTAGCTCAGGAAAGGTTCAGAAATTGGAAGGTGTCTTTTTTCACTCTTGGAGCTGCTGTACCTGGCACCACATAGGTGTCAACCTCCTCTCTGATCTCTTTTTTGGTTTTTTTGGGGGTGGATGTCTCTATTTTTACGTGGAACCAGGTCAGATTCACCCATGTTGGTGCTCACAGGTTGCAACCTGTGCTGGTGGCAGGAGTGTCAGAGCAGTGTAATCACAGCCTGCCAGCCCCTGGGAAAGGGGTGCTGACAGACACCTTCCCTGGGCAATCCCATGCCAGAGCATCCAGAGACAGCACAACACAGCTGCTACACCTCTGTGGGATGGACAGAATCAATCTGTCGTGTCTGAGAAGGTTTGGGAAGAACATTTGCTTCATGTGGATTCTCCTTTCCTCAACTGCCACCATCCTGCTGTTATTTTGGGCTGTTCCACAGAGGGTTCAGGGTTCTTTCCTCTGTGGAGTTTCATAGTTTGATGGTATCTGAGGGTAGAGTTCTGGTTTTATCTCACTGGCTGAGAAGTTGGTTTGAAAAGCTGAGCCAGAAATTACCTCTACAGTGATACAAATGAAATGTTTTAAATATATTTTTCCTTGGCACTGATTCTGGGTATAAAATAACTTTAGGCTGACCAGAGAAAAGTACTTTCATTCCAGTCTTTCCTCAGCAGTGTTTGCTTCTCCACCCCTTGTGTAACCACTCAGTCACAGATGATATCTTGACAACTCTGTGCAGATGATGCAGACAAGGATGGAGTTGTCCCTGTTGCTGTCTGTGACAGCAGATCATTATTGAATTTTATTTAGCAATTTACACCTGCCAATTAGGATCTTGAGTGTCCTCCTGTCATGAGCATCTGGGTTTCAGGGGGAAGTTCCCCGAGGAGGTTTGGGACGTTTGGGCAACACCCACATGTGCCAAGGGGAAAAAATAGGAGGATTAAGACTCTGTATCCTTATCACTGTGACCTGTTTGGTGTTTCATTTATTTGACTGATTTCCAGAGTAAAATGGGAGAGAGCCATGCTGTGCTCCATATACACTCCTAAAATAGAGAATACATTTAAATGGGCAGGATGGAAACATGGGCCACACCTTTTCATGCTGCTGGGGTTGGGGATTAAGGTCTGGCTTTGGAACAGTGACTAAGGCTGCCTTGGCAATGTTCTCTAGGGGTGATGATGCAAAATGAATAGCAATGTCTCAAGTTTGGTGTGGGGAATGAGGGATGGGGTGGATAAACTGCACAGCACCAAGAAGGATGAAATTATGGAGTGAATCCATGTGATAAAATGAGGCCATGTCTTGTGTTCTTTGTCATTGCAGTACTTCACTGGCCTAGAGTGTGGACACAAGTTCTGTATGCAGTGCTGGAGTGAATATTTAACTACCAAAATAATGGAGGAAGGCATGGGACAGGTAAAATCTCAACTCACCTCATGGCTTAGTTCTGGAAATTCTGTATATTGGAGAGATGGGGGAGAGTCTTCCATGCTAAAGTTTAAAAAAAAACCAAAAGAACAACAGAGAAAACCCAAACCCCAAAGGTTTTGGGGCTGCAGACTCTGCTGAGGTGAATGTGGAGAGAATTCTCTGGAGTTGGTGCAGGTATCTGGGCTGGGGAAGGAGGAACCAGTGGCACGTCTGGGATGTGGTGGGAGAGGCAGGGCACTCCTTTGGCTATGGATTGTAGTGAAATCTGTTGCCTTGGAATTCCTTGTGATGCAAAGCCAGGATAACCACTGTTCCTCCTATGACCTTTTTGTGTTTTTCAGACCATTTCATGCCCTGCCCATGGCTGTGATATCTTAGTGGACGACAATACAGTTATGTAAGTAATGCTCTTGGCCTTGCTCTCTCTTTCCATTGTGTTACTCATGTGCTATTCAAATCTGTTCAAATGCTTGTAAAAAACTGCACAGAGGCTTGCAGGCAGCAGAGAAGCCTGTCTGGTACTGTCTGTTTTGATACCAGAATGTCTCTTAACTTCCTGTTTAGGTGTGAAAACCCCATGTGACAGCACTGGGAGGAAAGACTCCCTGACCAGTTTGGTCAGTGTGAGACACCAGGGTTTCCAAACCCTGTTTTGCTGCTTTGTGCATTTTGTTTCCTTTGATTTACGTAGGAATTTAGGACTTCTACCCAGGTCAACCCACTGGTTCCCCAAGCCCTATAGCTGTAGTTAATAGGTGAGTCAGAGGACAGGAGTCCTAAGGGCTGATGCAGAGTGTGTTTTTTGCCCTCAGATAGGAGGCAGTTGACCCTCAAACACAAGATTTGATTAAGCTGGTGTGTCAGCCTGTGTCCTTGGAGTTATCAAGTTGTCCAGCTGTAGAATGACTGTTAGTTCATGGTGGAGCAGTGAATTCCATGAGCTTCCTTCTGTTTTATACTGGGGGAGGTTGTTGCATGAGCAATATCCTTCATAATTCTGAACTTTGTTCAAGCTCATTTTAATTCTTCTTGCTAAATGGGTCTCAGTAGAGGCTTATTCTGTTACCTTATTCTTTCTTTCCTGAAGCCTGACTCACTCATTGATATGAATTTGGTGGTTTTTATTATCAGTTGCTTTCAGAGTAGTGATTTTCCCAATTTTGGCTCTTGGTTACTCATGGAGTGTAGGCTGGATGGAAGTGGAAGTAGCTGAAATGCTTTCCTGCCCTGTTGAGGGGTGGTTTGTAGAGCCCAGTGGGTGGAAACTGAGCTGAAGTTGGCATATCTTGAGTAATTTGATTGAGATTTTTGTTTACCAGAGGTTAAACTTCAATTTGTGGTGTCAAACACTCTCAGCAAGACTTTTTTGAGTGTTTTCTTGACTGCAACAGTTGGAATGAGCTGTTCAAGCAGGGCTTGTGAAATTGAGTAACTGAAACCTTCAGAGGCTGCAGTGGCAGCAGCAGCAAGGAAAGGATGGAAGAAAAGGAGGGCAGTGCTGTGGGATTCCACTTGGCTGGAGAGGGCAGGGATGAGGCCTGGGGTAGGGCAGTGGCAGCTGGGTGCTAAAGCAAACAAGTCCCATTTGTCTGAATTAAACTAGAAACTGTTTCTAGAGGTAAAAATCCACAATTCCCTGATCTTACCTGGATTTCTGTGGGAAGGAAGGTGCATTTTTTGAAAAACTCTTTCCTTTAAAAGCTAAGATGGACAACTGGGGCACTCTTAGGCTATGTCAATATATATGGCAAAAATGTAAATTATCTTATGTAATTATGGAACCTGCACCCACTTCTGTGTCCTTAATTATTACTTTTTAGGTCCTTTCTTGTTTACAAAGTCTCCAGCTCTCAGATTCCAAGAGATACGAACACAAAATTAATAAGATTTATGGGTTCTGGGCACAGGTTTCATCTCTTAATTTGTCTAGTTTCATTCATGATTTGCCAAAATACAATAATACTCAAAGCAAAATTCTTGAAGATCTTGACCTAGTGATGTTGATAAGAAAAAACCCAGTGGATTATGTGCTCTGGTTAGTCATGGCATGGCTGCTAATTTAAATTCCAGTACCTGATATATTGTTATAATACAATACATTTTCAAAGTGATATTTAGTCTTGGAGCCCAGCTATGGGGTAAAAAAAAAATAAATTTATAATTCATACTAAATTCAAATAGTTTTCTCATTCTTCAGTAAGTTTGACTCCATTGCATTGCAGGAGAGATGCTTTGTCAGCTGATTTGTTTTATTTTAGCCCTGGGAATTGAGCTGCCACGTGCTGTGATTTATGTAATAACCAGCATGTGCTTGAGTGAGGAGCTCCCCAGCTGCCCAGGGCTGGGATTTGTGCACATCCCATGGGCACACACTGCTCTTCAGGGAGTGTTGTAAGGGTAACATGCAGGAGTACACTTAGTTTTGACTGCAGCTGGAAAGGAAAATCCATTAATTCTAATATTTATCCACTGTATGGCCTGTATAAAGCTGTATTCCACAGTAGGATTTAGACCAGGAGTGCCACAAAGGGTGTGTTTAGTGCAGCTTTATATTTAGATATATTGGGAAGGCTTCAGTCATAGCTAAAAGTCATTTTTAGAAGTGCTCAGCAATCCATAATTAAGTTATTTTGGATGCATTTAGGCTGGGCAGTCAGCAAATGCCAGCTGGGATGGTGTGCCCAGGAGAGAAGTGGTCACCATGCTTGTCAAGGGTTCCTGTCAGTCAGTTTTCCTCTGCTCTCCCAGTTCCAAGCAGACTGGAATTAATTTAAAGTCCATGTTGTGTACACCCCTAGTGATGTTGAATTCAAATCAACTTTGTTTTTATGGTGAATAGATTAAAGCACCATTAATTTTTAAGCTGAAGCTGTAGCATTGCACTGAAACCCAGCTAACATGAGGCTTCCCAATCTTATTAGCCACTCAAGGGCTGTTCTGGAGCTTTTTAAAGGCATTTGCCACAAAATGCCTTTAAAAAGCATGTTTTATGTAAATGAACTGATTAAATTACTTGCTTTGTTTCTTGGATTCTTCAGGAAAGTGTTTTTAAATAAAAATCCTCACACCAATAGGTTCAGTTCTTTTGAACTGCATGAGCTTTCTTCTTCTGAAGCTAATATATTTATATCTATATTTATATATTGAATAGAATGAATGTAGTTTTCATAACAATAATTGATCTAACAAATAAATAGAGAACAGGTAAGAACAAAAAGTACCTGCAAGTGTAGAAGAATGAATCAAACCTATTTGTCTTAACTTACTGGTGGTGTATGGGAAAAACAAGATTTCTGCTACAATTTTTCTCTTTCTTCCCTTCCCACAGGCGTCTGATCACAGATTCCAAGGTTAAATTAAAGTACCAGCATTTAATAACCAATAGTTTTGTAGAGGTGAGTTTTTATTTGATATTTTCAATGGCTTGTAGGTTGTTTTTGTCTCACAGGTGTAGCCAGCCAGAGGCTGGAGGCTTGTTCAGAATGTGTGAATGCAGGGGTTGTTTTATGGTCCTTTGCCTTACAGGGATAGTTGTAGAAAAACACTAAAAAAACTTTAGGACAAAAGACCTAAAGAGAATGTAAGAGCTGTTGCTTAATGTCTAGGTTCTGAGAAGCAGAATTACACAGTTATAATAGTTACATAATAGTTATATAATATTTATGACTCTTGAATGTTACCTGAGACACTTCACATTGAAAACCAGGAAATGCTGTAAACAAGAACATGCCTTAAACATTTGCCAGTTGAAATAAAACTGCAAAAGTGCTTTAGCAAAATACTAATAGCTTTGTAGCCTCAAAACAAACTTGGAGAAAGGTGCTTTGCAAGATGTTTGCACTGTCCCACTTTCCCAGTTGTGTGAGTTCAGCTGTCCTGTAGAGCCCAGGGAGGAAGTTGGAAGGTTTCAGTCCTTGCCAGAAGTGATGGGTGCAGTGGGTTTGGTTTTAATTTCTTAGCTGCTTGCAGCCATGACAAAGGGATGCAGGGCAGGAGCTGCCCTTGAGCACATCCTTTCCCCTGTGATGTGGGATCTGTGCTTTGTTTGGCAGTGTAATCGACTGTTAAAGTGGTGTCCTGCCCCCGACTGCCACCACGTCGTTAAAGTCCAATACCCGGATGCTAAACCCGTGCGCTGCAAATGTGGCCGTCAGTTCTGGTAAGAGCCATCAAGGGAAAGATGCTGATACTGCTTTGCACTCCCTGCCCTCCAGGTGTGGTAGTGTGTGTTCATGGAGTCCCACACTGCTTTGGCTTGGGAGGGACCTTAAAGGTGATCGAGTTCCACGCCCTGCCATGAGCAGGGACATCTTCCACTATCCCAGGCTGCTCCAAGCCCCATCCAGCCTGGCCTTGGGCACTTCCAGGGATGGGGTGACTTCTCTAGAAACCAGTTTCAGTGTCTCACAACTCTCACAGTAAAGAATTTCTGCTTAATAATCCCACCTAACCCTGTCCTATGGCAGTGGGAAGCCATTCCCCCTTGTTCTGTCACTGTTTTGAAGTGGCCCTTGAGGGATTTCAGGATTTAAGGGAGGTGTGTTTAGTTTCCTTAGGAATGGCTTTGAACAACCCAGAAGAAAACTTACACTGTTTAATTACAAGTACAATCATCTGCTCTGTTTGCTTATTTTCCCTTCCTTTCCCTTACAGCTTTAACTGCGGTGAAAACTGGCATGATCCTGTTAAATGCAAGGTGAGCACATCAAGGTTCTTGCCTAAACCTGCGTTTTGAGAAAGTTTAAAATAAATTTATGTGCAAGACTTAGCAACAAAGCCCAAGATTTTGTGGCTGTGCATAGAATTGTAGATGATCCAGAGCTGGAAGGGATCCCCAGGGATCACTGAGCCCAGCTGTTGTTCCCTCCAGGGAGCAGAGTAGCTCACCTGTTTAAATGACAGGGTGAGAACCAGCAGTGAAATCCTACTGGGTGCCTTGACTGGCTGCCTCACAGTTGGACCTTGTGATGGAACAATGCCTTATCCAGGTGGGAATTGTCTGGCAGAGGAGGTTGTTAGACCTTTGCCCCCCTGCAGAGGAGTGAAGGTGCTTTTTGGACAAGGAGCATTCCTGTACGAGTTGTTCCTGACAGTGTTAGGTGCTTTGTCAGGCATTATCCAGTGTAATGCAGGAACTAATTTGGTTTTGCTGGTTTGGGTTGGAAGGGACCTTAAAGATTACCTCATCCTACAGCCTGTCAGGGGCAGGGATACTTTCCACTAACCCAGGTTGCTCCAAGCCCCATCCTTGTACACTTCCAGGGATGGGGCAGCCACAGCTTCTCTGGGCAGTCTCTGCCAGGGCCTCCCCACCCTCACAGGGAACAATTCCTTTCCAATATCCCACCTCTCCCTGCCTTCTGGTAGAGGGAAGCCATTCTCCCTTGTCCTTTCATTCCAGGCCCCTGCAAACAGTCCTTCTCCATCTTTCTTGTAGGTTCCTTTCAGGTACTGGAAGGCCACAGTTAGTCACCCCAAAGCCAAAATGTCCTTATTATTTAAGAGTCCAACGTTAAGTTTGCATTAATTGAGCTTAAGAGCTGCAAACTCGTTGCAGGAGTGTTTGTGCCAGGTGCTTGTGCTTGCAGGATCAGGATGGAGCTGCAGGAACTTTCTGCCAATAAATTAGTTGCTGTTTGCACAGTTTTCCAGCACCAACATCCCACTATTCCCATGTGGCTGAGTGTACCTTTCCTTCATGTGAGCAGGTGTCTTGGGAACATTTGCAGTTCCTCCAGTTAGATTTAATGCTCTTCTTCCATCATTTTTCTGACAGTGGTTAAAGAAATGGATTAAGAAGTGTGATGATGACAGTGAAACCTCCAATTGGATTGCAGCCAACACAAAGGTGAGAGGTTTTCTCATATTTTATATAGAGACTTTATACAGATTTGTCAGGTGAAAAGGACATCAATCTAATTCCTTGCACTAGGATTGTTCTGTTCCATGTTAAGAGCAAGCCTTAAAATCCACAGTACACTGAAGTGCTTGTTTGAAGAGCAAACAGGTGTTAATGCCCGGAATCAGATGAGTTTCTTCAAGTTCAGTGAAGGAAAGTGCTTGGAAGAAACAATTGGAGACCCAAAGGAAGCTCGAGATTAAGTCTTTAGGCTCCTGTCTGGCACCAGTGTCTTTCCTAAGCAAATCCATGCCCCATTCCGTGTGTGGAATGCGTTACCACCACCCGTGGCTCAGTTTGGCTGGGATCATTTACATCTGCCTTCAAATCCCTGGGATTGGCCTCCGGAGGAGCCTTCATTTCCGCTGGGCAGCGTTCCAGGTGGCGACTGGCAGAACAGCTGGTTGGGATTTCATTATGTAAAGGTCTTCCTTCTACTTAGCCCAACTTTGCCTGAAACTTCAGCATTTGATCATTTTGGGACAAATTAAAACCAAGATTGTCATAATGGCAAGGACACAAAAGCAGCAGATCCCATTGGGGGTGAGGGGCAGGCCTGGTGCTCCCAGCTGAAGGAGGAAGATGGGGAGGGAGTGAGGAAATGGCTGCTTTGTTTTCTTAGCTCTGTTGTGTAACTGGTTAATGGCATTGTTTGCAGCAGCCTCGCTGCTTTCCGGGGCTGGCTGCCTGGTTTTCATGGAGCTGGAATGTTGTGTTATGGTGGCAGAGAAACCCCTGCTGTGCAGCTCAGATCAGGCTGGAGCGGGGCCATGTGGGCCCTGCTTGGAGCTCACGGTGTCACCAAAGGGAGTTTGGCTTTGTCTCAGTGTGTTCCAGCGTGGCTCAGGGACTGAGCCAGGTTTGTTCAGTGTTTGCTGGGTCTTCAGGGACTGCTCCTATTAAACCTGAGCAAGAGCAGCCAATGGCTTGGAAAAGGCAGAGTGTCAGCACTGCTAGCCTTGGGTCTCACATATTTGGGACACTGGGACAGCCACAGCCCTGTTTTGCCTGTTAAAGCCCTCAGGAGGCTGATCTTGGGGTTCCCCATCTTGTACCTGCCCCTGCCTTGGGAATAAGAAGATTTTTGGGGGTGGGGAACACCCATCTGGAGGGTGGCACCTGGTACCAGCCCTGCTTCTTTGTTAGTACCTCTAGTCTGGTGTGAGCAGCAGAGCTGCATCACTGTCTAAGCTCCTTCCTCTAATACTGTCCCAGACATTCCTACATGGGAATACTTAGGAGCCCAGGCTGCAACAGGGAGAAAAATTGCCATCAGGGTAATTACTCCAGACATTAGAGCAAGCCAGCTGTCCTGGAGTCTTATGGCATCCATATCCACTGAAGTAGCTGAAGGACAATATGGCATTCTTCTCTCTGAGCTGATGCTGGATTCAGTTGAGGGGGAAGTTGGCAGGAAGAGCAACCCACCCTCATGTTGATCTCTGCCTTGGGGAAGGTGGGAATCTCCAGCTTTGACTGCTGGGATGTCTGCCCTGGGAGCTTTGCAGCCTCCAGAGAGCCAGGTCAGCCCAGGATCATGGGGCTGCAGCCACCTCCCTCCTGCCTCAGTTCCCTGCTGGTCCCTGACCAGAGGCATGGAGAAACCCAAGTCCTGTCTGAGTGGGGGGCTGTAGCAATAGATGGGGATGGGGATGGGAATTGTGCAGTTGGAGCATGTATCCATCCCTCCTTTCTCTCTGTACTATTCCTAGCAGGAAAGCAGGGCAGCTGTATTTGGCAAGGCACTGTTGGCTTCACAGCCTAAATTCTGTGTTGAATTTCATTTTGAAGAACCTAGAAAGGAATCAGGTACCATCAGATGCAAAAATCCTCATTATCAGTGGGAACAGCTCTCCAAGGAATTCAGCTGTGACTACGGACTCCGTTGCTGTTTCTGGCTTTTGGAAAGCGCTTTCTGGAGCCATCCAGGCGTGAGTCCTGTCCCATGTGGGCTCCTCTCAGAGAAGGAGACTTCCTGTCATGCCAAGATGAAGGTGTAAAAGCAAAATACCAATCCTCTGGAATTGTGGGCTTGAAATCTGGATAATCCTTTGCAACAGGAGAATGTGAGATACATTTGTTCCGGCTTGTCCTGGGAGATGGAGTTGGAAAGGAAAATTAGGCAATTGTGTGAGAGAATAGAAAAGTGAAACCCAGCTGAGTTGGGTTCTGTTCCCAAACTGGAACGATGCGATGCATTTTTTGATGAATTATGTAGAGTTGTCTGAATGAAAAACGAGGAGATATGAGTAGTGACTTCTGTGGTTTCTGATATGATTTTTTTATCCTTTTGCATTCATTTACTTGCACTTAGGAGACCTAAATTCCTTCTACTTCTACAAAAGATACAGCCCTTGCAGCAGAGTGTGCTGGAGTGGATGGCTTTTTTCTTAAAATAAGCTACTTTCACATGAGTTCAGCTTAAATAGATTAATTTAAAGTTGAGATAAGGCAATACAAGTTCTTTATCAAGCCTGTAATTCTCAGTCTTCTTGAGGAACGAGGTTGAATAGTCCAAGGATTTGCACATTTCTTCCTTTTTCAACTGGTTTGACAAACTTGGTTCTTCAGTAGTTCCTTTCGCGAGTTAAACTAGGCAGGTTTCAGGTATTTGGGAATAAAGAAACCACAGAGATCCATTACTTTTGTTAAGTGGACATTCAAAGGAGTGAAAAATAGAGAAAACTTGGATTTGTGCATTTATTTTGGGCTCTTAAGGTTTATCAAGACTATCTGAAAGTGGTCTAAAAGGAGGAGGGGAAACCTGTTTGGAATCTAAGTGTCAGTGATGATAATCTCTGCCTCTTGGAATACCAAAGGGAAAAACAAAAAGCTGATAAAAAATGCTGGCCTTCACACAAGACATGGCTTTATTGTGGAACTTAAATTGGTGTTCATGAAAGGTTTTCGTCTGATATTAAAAAAACACCCCAGCCTTGCTTCTTCTGGCTCCTGGCACATCCCCATCCTTCCCTTCCAGGCCAGACAGAGCTTGAAGGGCTGATGGATGAACCAGGCACGTTTTCTTCTCCAAAAAGACCATTGTCTGTTTTTCTCCCCTGCAAGAGACAAAATGGCATTGAGCCCACATCTCCCCCTTTTCAGGTCACTTTTTAAGTGCTGAACAGGTGCTCCCTCTGTACTTTCTGGAGATTCTGCATTTGTTCTAATGAGTGGAAATTCTGGCAGGACACGGGATTCTCCTGGGCACCAGCACCAACCTGTGCTCCTTCATTTCCCACCACACTGGAGCCATGATCTGTGTTTTTCTAAAGGTGCCCAAGTGCCATCTCCCTTTCTCAGATGAACTGGTGTTTAAAATCTGTTTGAAAAAGCTTTGCTCTGTGACTCTAGGTGTTAGAATGGTGTACTGTTTTGTACTAACCATAATGAAGTTTTTGGGTTTTGTTGAAATTCATTAAGAAATCCCCGTGGTTTTGGAGGATTCTTTTTATAGGATGGGTTAGGGGTGAAGGCGTTGCTGTGAATGTGGCTGTGGGAGGCTGATGTCTACCACTTCCTCTGGGAGTTCTAGAAAGGACTAATCTCTTTCACCTGCCCTGAAATAAGAAACGTGTTTAGCTTCCTGTTCATAAAAGAGCAGCTGAGGTTTATGGTGCTTTATGTATACATGGACTTTTACAACAAAATCAGGATTGTTCTCCTTTGCCAGGTCTGCCCAGGCTTTTGTTTCGAAGCCCAGCACGGAATTGTTTGGAGTGGAACAATGTTAATGAGGTCACTTCTGTGTTGTGCTGTGACTGATAATGTGCACAATAATCTGCAGGTTTAGTAACTTGATTTGCTGCCTGTTGGGTTGTTGCGTAGCCGTAATTCTCAGGGAGATCTTCCTTCCCTGTCCTCATTAATCTGTAAATCTCTCCCGCTTGTTGTGTTGGTTACTTGAGTAGTTACTACTTCTTTTTTTGCTGGTGTTCAGCATTTCTTTAGTATGTGCTTTTCTTGGCTTTAATTTTTAATAATATTGAACTTCACACTTTTACTCAGCTTTAGGGATCTGCACAGATACTGCGTCACCTCTTCCTTGTGTTTTGCTAGACAGGAGCATAAAGGCTTGGAAAGGATGGCATTCCCTGTGGGAAAAGGACTGTAATGAGATCATAGAATCATGGAATGATTTGGGTCAGAAGGACCTTAAAGATAATCAAGTTCCACCCCTGCCGTGGGCAGGGACCCCTTCCACTATCCCAGAGTCCTCCAAGCCCTGTCCAGCCTGGCTTTGGATGCTTCCAGGGGCAGCCACAGCTTCTCTGGGCAACCTGTGCCAGGGCTTCCCCACCCTCACAAGGAAGAATTTCTTCCCAATGTCCCATCTAACCGTGCCCTCTGGCAGTGGGAAGCCATTCCTGCTTGTCCAAAGTCCCTCTTGAAATCTCCTGGAGCCCCTTCAGGCACTGGAAGGGTCTTTTTGTCCTAGTTTGCATCCCAGACCTCAAAGCCCTGAGCACAGTGGACACACTGGAAAGCTTGGTTCCACCTCAAAGACAGGAGGGCAGAATTTCCATGTTCCTGATGGAGTCTCACATCCCTGTGCTGTGGATGTGCCTGTGGCACCTCTCCAGCTTGGCAGGTCACCTGGGAACTGTTCTCCCTCTCTTGCAGCTGTAGGATTTTGCTCAGCAGGAGGCATCACCACATCTGCGTGGATCGGCTGTGTCTCCCACGAGTGATGTTGCTACCTGATGGGAGGAGATGTGTCTGGAAGAACTGCACAGCTCCACAACCTCCTCTGAAAAACCACTTTGGCTTTGTGCCCTGGGGTCATCGTGGTGTGACAGGGCCAGGGCCACTGTCTGTACCTAGAGCCACCCTGGCTGATGAGCAGACTAAACAGAGATCTGCACAGCTGGGCAGGATATTGCTGGCATAAACCTAAATTTGAGTCTTGACTTGTTGGTGCAGGATTGGAAGAGGGAGGAGTGCTGCCTAGAAAAGGAAAATCGAGGCTGCACTGAGTGCTCTGCTTGAAGGAGAGACCATTTTTGATTGTGAAGTTCATGGAACTGCACTGACTTAACTGAGAACAAGCTTCCCTGGTGGAGTATCCATCCTGTGGACAGTCCTAGGGGACATCTTGGCATTGTGCCCCTGAGGGGACCAGCACAAGAGCTACTGTGCTTCACTTACTCTGTTTGTAGTACAGTTACTGAGTCTGAAGGACAAGCACAGGTGACTGAGAAGGCAGGTCTGGAAAATTCCTCTTTTGTGCTTGGTAGCTGCTTGATCCCATTGGTTTGATGTGCAAATTCTCCTGTCTGGCAGTACAAGCTGGCAAACTCATATAAAATGCAGTAATAGTTGGGACACTCAGAATGGGTGTACAAGAACCTGTTGGATTGTGTCCTATATACAATTAGCAGTTATGGAGTGATTGTGCATGTTGGTTTCTTCCTTTACTGAGAGTTTATCTGAATGCCAGGGTAGGAACTGCTTGCTTTGGTTAGCAAAGACATACTCCAGACTGGGGAGGGGATTTCACGTGCTTCTGACCCAAAAGCTGCAGCTGGTTTTACAGGTGTGTTTATCACTGGTTTGGATATGTTTGTTACTGTCCTAGATGTAAAAACTGGCTCATGCAGAAACTCCATGAAGACTGGTGTGGTTGTGGAATGAGCTGGATGAGAAGCTGATTCAGCCTAAAATGGTTTTGGTTTTATTTATGCAGTTCTTTTCTCTGTACTTGCTGCTTTGTTGATTTGCTGATTTCTAAGCTCATGGAGACCACAATATTGGTGTTACATTCCCCAGATATTTCCCTGTGCAGAGCTGCCCTTTGAGATACTCATATTTGTCAAAAGCCTTACTCCTGAAAGGGAAAACCCCATGTGAGCTTTTATGGAAAAAGTCTTCAGTGAGGTGTCACATGAAGGGAAAAAAGGGACCTGATGGGAAACATGGAAACACCTCAGGAAGAGAAGTGTCTTTTTAGCTGACAGCAGCTTCTTTGAAGCACACTAGACTCTTGCTGCATGTTTTCAGCTCCTTTCTGGATGGCATGTTACAGCTGCAGGTGTCTCGGATTGGTAACAGCGTGATTCCGGCTCGGTCTTAGTCCCAGAGTGGACCAGACACTTGGTGGTGAGGAAAGCCACATGCTTGCTTCCCAGGCTCTTAGAGACCACCCCTCTGCTGGGATTTTGGGGAACGTCATGAAGTGACTCACCCAGTGTCCCTCTGGGACAGCAGCATAGATAAGATGTGTTATTCCTTAAGTTTTTTCTATCTAACTGCTCCGGGTTTGGAAGTATTTTAAGGCCTGACTGAAGAAGATCTCGATGTCCAAAGGGAAGAATTAAATCATGTGTTTCACTTGACGTGCTCTGTCTGACTGCCGTGGGAACCCTTCCAAGTTCCCCAGGCTCTTGGGGTTCCGTGCTTGCCCTGCTAACGGTGCTCTCTGTCCTGTGGACAGGAATGCCCGAAATGCCACGTCACCATCGAGAAGGACGGGGGCTGCAACCACATGGTCTGTCGGAACCAGAACTGCAAGGCGGAGTTCTGCTGGGTGTGTCTGGGCCCCTGGGAGCCCCACGGATCTGCCTGGTGAGTTCGGGAGCGTGCCTTGCTGGAAGGGCGAGGAGAGGTCGTGGTGCAAACGGCACGGATTTGGACTGAAATCTGTGGAATCGGTGTCCCTGTTACAGGTACAACTGTAATCGCTACAATGAGGATGATGCAAAGGCAGCAAGGGATGCACAGGAGGTGAGTCCATAACCTTTGGTGATGAGGGAGATCACCGGCCCTGTGGTGTGCTTTCTGTAAACCTACACATCTGCTCTGAAGGAATTCACGGATTCGGGCACAAATCCAAAGGACAGTTAAGTCTTTTGACTTTTTCAGATAGGGATGGCTTTTCCTGGTATGTGCTACCTTTGTACATCCACAGCACACAAGTTGAACCATGCCCGTGGTGTTATTTTTTTACAGCTGGTCTGTCAGTGTGAAGAAAATAAGATTAATGACTGTGTATTGAGTCATCTTGGTTCTCTTGCACTATTTAGCACACGGTGCCTTTCCCCTGCTCTATAATCAACCTGAGATTGCCCTCTTAGCACAAGCACAGTAATTAGAATTCCATATTAGCAAAAAAAAACCCCAACAAAACATCATCTTTTCACTTTTGTCATGACATGGGAAGTATTTGAGTGCTGTACCTTGAGTCGAGAGGCTGAAATACAAAAGTCATGAGGCTTGAACAGTGTGACTGTAATTGCTTCCAAGGTTGGGAGTGAGGATGTCAGAGCTGTGCTGGGAAGTGCCGGGGGCGCTTCCCAGGGTTAGCGGGGCCGTGCGGAGCCGTCTGCCCAATGTGATGGGAGAGGAGGCTCCTTTGGAAAGGAAGCTCGTTCTCTGAATCAGGAAGAGCCTCGTGAAGGGTTTACTTCTCTTGCAGCCATTACTTTGTTTTAACTATTTGTTTTCTTTCTCCCTAATGGGAATTAACACAGCGATCCCGAGCAGCCCTGCAGAGGTACCTGTTCTACTGCAACCGCTACATGAACCACATGCAGAGCCTGCGCTTCGAGCACAAGCTCTATGCTCAGGTGAAGCAGAAGATGGAGGAGATGCAGCAGCACAACATGTCGTGGATCGAGGTGCAGTTCCTGAAGAAAGCAGTCGACGTCCTCTGCCAGTGTCGTGCCACACTCATGTACACTTACGTCTTTGCCTTCTACCTCAAAAAGAATAATCAGTCCATTATCTTTGAGGTAGGAGAAAATGGGGTTGTCAGGAATTCAAATTGAGGAAATAAGATTTAATGCTTGGAGGCCTCTAGTACCCCCTTTTACCGAAGTTAGTCTGGTTTAATACTCTGTTATACAAAAATTAAAGGCTCTCTGGGCATTGTGTAGGATCATCTGCTGGAGGAGTCACAGAATCACAAAAGCTATGTCTGCCCCATCCCTGGAAGTGTTCAAGGTTGTGTTGGATGGGGCTTGAAGCAACCTGGTCTAGTCAAAGGTGGCCCATGGCAGGGGGTGGAACTGGATGAGTTTCAATGCCCCTTCCCACCCAAAATCAGTCTGGGATTCTGTGATATCTAATCCTCCTTTTTTAGTTTGATACTGATCCCAATCATCCTGAAATAAAAATCTCCCCCTTTCCTTTACCCCCCCAAACACCTTTTCTCTTTTGTCTTTACAGAATAACCAAGCAGACTTAGAGAATGCTACAGAGGTGCTTTCTGGGTACCTGGAGCGAGATATATCCCAAGATTCGCTGCAAGACATAAAGCAGAAAGTACAGGATAAGTACAGGTTTGTGTTGGAATACTCCTTTCTCTTAAAGCTTCCAAGTGTTGCCATGCCCTGTGTCAGGTAGTGACCTGAGCACTTGCCAAGATACAGTTTCTCCAGAGCCACATCCCTGGGAAGCTGTGTGCTCTTGGCTTTGTGCCACCCATTGTGATCAGCAAGTTCCTGGATATCCAAGAGCAGTGGCGCTGTCCCGTGCCAGCCCCAAGTCCTCCTGGAGAAGCCCTCATGTAGATGCTGGCAGTTTTTGTGTCCCTGCTGGGACCAGCTCTCAGGGGAGGTGACAGCCTGTGGGGAGAGGCTCCCAGCTTTGCCTTCTGTCTGCTCTGCAGAGCAGGAGCTGGAAAATCCAGCCCCAGAATGGAAAGACTCTGTATCCAGAAGCAATGGCTCTGAGTACACTGCTGTGCCTGCAGAGAAGGAGCGTGTGGGAATGGCCAGCACCAGGATGGGATCTGCAGAGTGAGGGCCAAAGAACAAGGAGTGACTTTGTTGTTCCAAGCTGCCAGCTTTGGCCTAGGATGAGCTGCCAACAGAGAGCAGTCGGCTCTTTTAATTGTCTGCTGGGTCCATTTGTGCAGAACGTGGGTGTAGGAAAGCTGTCCCTAAGGAAGAGGGAGAGAGCAGCCTGCCCAGCTGGGAAGGGGAGCAGGGGACTGGGGTCCAGGTGACACAGATGCCAGTGCTTTTTTCAGTCCCAGGGGAATAATTTCTGCACAGTGGAAAAGTACAAAGCTGAAAATGCGGATGAGTCACAGGATTAGGGCTTGCATTTCTGAGGCATTTTGCCAAAATCACTGAATTTGTTACGCCTGGCTTAGGGGGAAGAAAATATCCAAAGTAGGGTGAGCTGTAGGCCTCAGTGGACTGTGGGGCGTGGCAGGAGCTGTTAAGCTTTGGTGGCTCATCCTGCCCAACTTTGGCAGCACAGCTGGGGTTGGACAGGACTTTCCTAACCTTCTTTTTGAAGACATTTTGTAATTTACCCTTTAAGGCCACCATTAATTTGGTATTTCAGATGAAGCTGCTTGTTTACTTCAGTCCTCTGAACCTGGATGCTTTTGTAGGGTTGAAATTAAAAGCTAATATAGCCTGAATTGCTTGGAAACAGTATCCCAAACCTGCCTTCACATTTCTGGGAAGAAAGAATGTATCTGTCAAGCCCGTGCAGGTCCCTAATTAACCAGTTCACTCATGTCTTAATCATGTCCTGCACGGTGCCCTTTGATGCAAGACTGGGAGCAGGATGTCATCAAGGTGGGTTTAAAGAGCTCTGGGAAGCTGGAGGAACTGCCCTCCAGGCTGGTTTGGTTTCATCTGTTTGGATCTCTTTGCTTGCAAAGACATTTCTAGAAAACAGGATTAACCCCCCCACACACACACCCAACCATCAGAAAAAGAACTGAAGTTTGGAAAGCAGAGACCGCACGTTTGCCATCACATGCTCCTGGAAATCAATGGGACTTTGTGTGGGGGGGTTTCTGTTGCACCAGCTGACAGCAGAGAGGGGAGCCACAGCTGCTCTGATGGATAAATCAGTCACTCTGATCAGGTCCTGAGCTGTAGGTGAGGAATTCCTGCCAGGTGTCAGGTGTTATTGTGTGTTGTGGTGAGGGATAGCTTCCCACTGGGAGATTCCTCCTGAGGGATGTCTGACCACTGCTGAGCAAGCTGGGTTCCCAGCAGCCAAAGCCTCTCAGATGCTTACTTAGAGTTTGCTCTTGGAACCTGAATTAGTTAAATGTTTCTGTGCTTTTTGTCTTCTAATACACCTGAAATGACCATGGCATTCCTTGCTATGTTCTGTGATATCCCTTTTCCTCAGGATCGGTGATCCTGGGAGGACTGGACTGGAATCTGGGATCAGTTTTATGTGCAGCAGGTTTTAGTCAGCATAGGTGGGAATACTCCAAGGGTGTAGTGTCCCTCTGAGAGCCACATGTTGGGATGTGAGGTGAAACCTGCTCTCCAGCCAGACCAGTAACCCTTTGGACTGCTTCCATCTCAGCTGGGAAATAAAACTGTGTCAGTAGTCCTGAGGTTTTCATCATGGACTGGTTTGAGTTGGAAGGGATCTTAAGTAAATCTTGTTCCACCTCCTGCCATGGACAGGGACACTTTCAACTAGGCCAGGTGGCCCCATTCCACCTGGCCTTGAACACTTCCAGCTAGTTTTCCCCAGCTACCTCATGGCTTCTTGTTGTCTTGATGGGGCTTAGAGCTGGCACCAGCCCACGTTTGAGGAGAGTTCATACCATTCTGTGTGTCGCCACCAAATCAGGCTTTTTCAAACCACAGCTGCTGCTTTGTCCTCTTCCAGTTACTCCTGAAGGTTTCTCAGCTGTAGGCGCTCTGAGGATACCTTTGCCTGAAAAACACCCAATTTCCACACTGGTTTTCCAGCTGGACACCTGGAGCTGAGTGACTGGAGCCACCATTCTTAATTAGTGCTGTTAACAGGCTGTAAACACAAACTCCCTTCTCGGGGGATCCCCTCTTTGGGAAGTGAGGCGCGCTGTGGGTTTGGATAACTCGGTGCCAGGGATGCTCTGTGATTCCTGACGTGCCTTTTCTGTGCTGTCCCTGTCCCCTGCAGATACTGCGAGAGCCGGCGGAGGGTTTTGTTGCAGCACGTGCATGAAGGCTACGAGAAGGACCTGTGGGAGTACATCGAGGACTGAGCCCGGCCCCGCAGCAATGAACTCTGAACCCTTTCCCATCCTAGAGTGCTCATGCAATTCCAATAAAACCCACCCAGGGCGCTGCTCCGCCTCTTACACCGCTGGTCTGTAGTACCGGGATTCTGTTTTGTTAACAGAAAAATTAAGTAAATTATATTGTAATAAAAAAAAAAAAAAAAAGGTAGATAAACCATTGTACAACAGTATTCTAGGCGGCCAAGAGTGTGACAGACGCACTAAAAAACCCTCCAACTTTAACTTGTAACGTAGCTTCATCCTCCAAGCCGACTCCTTTTTCTTTTCTCTCTTTCTTTTCCTGTGTGTAGTACAGATGAAACTTAAACCAGTTTCTTGACACTGCTTTTCATGTCCAAACCAGCCATTTTGATGGACTTTGGTAAGGGGGGTGGCTCTCCCGCCCCCCTCCTCCTCTCTGCCACCCAAGTACACGGATGAATGTGGATTGGCTCATTGTAAAGAGGATTTCTGGGGAGGGAAGGAGGGGGGTACACAGCAAGGAAAAAAAACCCCAACCTTTGTATATGACTTTTAAAACAAAAAAGAGGACAACACAGTATTTTTCAAAGTTGTATATAGCGCATATGCATGGACAAAGAGCAAGCGTGGCACGTGTTTGCATAATGTTTAATTACAAAAAAATATTTATTCTTTAAAAATCTTCAAGATTATGTCTATTTGCTGTGCATTTTCTTTCAGTTTGATTCTTTTGTTTGGTTTTGGTTTTTTTCCCTGGGCTGGGGTGGGGGAAGCGTGTGCTGGTGTAGTGAATATATCTATATATATATATATTTTATTTTTTTTTTCTTTTTGGAAGGCTTTTTCCAGAGCAGTTGGGTTTCTCCTCTTCCTGCAGTTCCTTTCTGTCCAGGGCCTCCCCCAGGTCTGTGTGTGTGTATCCATTGCTGGCGACGGACGCGGCCCCTCGCAGCTCCTGGAGCTCTGGTTCAGGATGCCTTGCCTTTCTCTTGGTTTATTTTTGGCCCCAGATCTTTACCTGCCCAAATGCAGCTCTCTGTTCCCACTCGTGCACGCAGGACACGTGCTCTGATCCCAGAGGAGGCGTGTGTATGTGTGTGTGTGTTCGTGTGTGCGTGGTTAGAGGGTTGTTCTGGATCCCGAGGCAGGACAAGGAGGGGGTGTTTTGCACCATTTCTCCAAAGACTTCCGGCGAGATTTCGGCTGTGGATCTCCTCTCCCTCCCTTTTTCATCTGTCAAATGGACCCTTTCTTGCTGTTTTAATTCTCACTTCATTATAACGAGTCGTAACATTGAAAAGGAAAGCTGATGGAATTGTCTTTGTGTTTGTTTTGGGCTCTATCACTGGGCGTCCTGTCCTGGCAACTATTTAACACTCCATCTAGTGCAGTAGAAGCTGAAATCAGCGGAGTATTTTTCAATTAAAAGGGGAAAGAACTAATGAGTTTAGCTACTGAGTCCATTTTTATGATTTCTGTAACAAGAGCTATGTTAAAGTAAACAATTGGTGGTGGTTTTATTAAATTTACTCCTGTATAGGAATTCCTTCTGTGGTATTTTTCGCCAGGCAAGTGTCCTCCAAGCCTCCTGCCGCTCTGCCAGCTTCCAGGGGATGGAAGTTGTGAAGGGATCAAATAAAAAAGGCAGATCCCAGGCAGGGCTGTTCCACGGGATGCTGTTTCCAGCTGGCAGCAGGGTCACTTCGGCTCCCTCACCCACAGATGTGGTTTTGTCCCTTTATTTGCCCTGGAAATCAGGCGTGAGGGAGTGCGGCCGCTTTCCCTGTGCTTTTCCTGCTGCTGCTGCTGGAGGGGTGGGATGGCGCAGGGCTGCCTGGGGGCGGCCCTGCCCGTGTCCGTCCCTGCCATTCCCGCTGGGAATTCTTCTTGGAAGCCGGAGCACGGTGGGCTGGGCAGGTGCAAGCACAGAGGCGTTGGGTTTTCACTGCGTGTTCCCCGAGAGGAGCTCACACACCGAGGATGTGGCCGCTCCACTGCGAAGGAAGCCCGGTCCGAGGCTCCTCAGGCCCGATGGCTGCTGGCAAACCTAAGGACAATGACAGAGCCCTGTTCTGTGCGAGAACGTGCTGCTCTTCTTCTCCTCCGGGTTTCAGGCGCTCGCAGGCAGGTGGATTACCTGGCTGGCTGGACACCATCCCCACAGACACTGTGGAAATAGGAAAATAAACAGAATCCGCCATCCCAAGCTCCCTCCCTGCTGCTGCTCCTATGGGGAGGGGAGGGAGCGCGGCCGCTCAGCGCTTCCCTCCTCAGTGGCGGCCTCATTTCCCCCTACACTGCGGAGTTCCCAATAAAGCCTTCCAAAAGCCGGACATTTTATTATTTCTGTGGTTATTCGGGTGTTTTTCACGTTAAACGGGAGCCGCTGGGGAGGGGCCGGAGTCCTCCCGCTACCACCGCCAGCTTCCCGCCGTGCCCCGCGCGCCATGGCCGCGCCGGAAGTGGCGGGCGGTCGCCATGGCAACCCCGGCCCGCCGCGGCCATGGCGGAGCCGCAGGACACCACGGTGAGGGGCTGAGGGGGCGAGAGAGGCCGGAGGGGCGAGGGACGGGAGGGGAGATGAGGGGAGGTGAAGGGAAGTGAGGGGCGGTGGCGGCTGGAAGTTCTTTTGAAGAGCGAGTTTTTAATCTGCACCATTAGTGTGGGAAATGTGAGCAAAATTCAGCCTTTGCTGAAGTAATTAGCATTAATAATCAAGTATTAGGTGCTGGAAAAGGGGAAGAGTAATGGAGATGGGGAAGGGGCTGCAGCACGAGGAGCGGCTGAGGAAGCTGGGGGTGTGCGGCCTGGAGAAAAGGAGGCTGAGGGAGAGCTCAGAGGCCCTGCCAGGGCCTAAAGGGGCTCCAGGAGAGCTGGAGAGGGACTTTGGGACAGGGTTTGGAGGGACAGGACACAGGGAATGGCTTCCCAGTGCCAGAGGGCAGGGATGGGTGGGATATTGGGAAGGAACTCCTGGCTGTGAGGGTGGGCAGGCCCTGGCACAGGGTGCCCAGAGCAGCTGTGGCTGCCCCTGGATCCCTGGCAGTGTCCAAGGCCAGGCTGGATGGGGCTTGGAGCAACCTGGGACAGTGGAAGTGTCCCTGTCCATGGCAGAGAGTGGAACGAGATGATCTTTAAGGTCCCTTCCAACCCACCCCATTCCATAATTCCGTAAGTTTTCTGTGCTGGAGGGTGGTTGCTGTGAAGCCCCGCAGGGATCAGCACCAGGCCTGGGTTGTTCAGTGGACTTAGAAATGGTCTGGACAAAAGGATGAATAGAAAGTTACTCAGGTGAGGAGGAAATAGGAGAAACTCCAGGAAAGTCTTAATGGAGCTGAATGAGAGGATTTGGAATGCAGGTTAAAAATTATTGCAATATATAAAAAAATGAGGTGTTTGTGCTGGTTATTCCTGCTGATGATGGAGTGCTTGGAGTTGAGTAATTCTGTGAAAACAGCAACTCAGTATTTCACAATAGGAATCAGAAAAGTCAATAAAATTTTAGAAGCTGTTAAACAAAAAAGTAGACAGCAAAAAAACAAAGGAAGAGCCTTTCTTGGGTTATTTTTCATGTCTCAGCATCTCTGATCTGCCCCATCTCCAGTAAAAAAAAGATGCAACTAGAAAATGTCCCCAGAACATAGCAAGGAACAAAGAGTGACTAAATCTCTGATTTTAAAAATCATTTAAGGAGAGGGGAGGTGACACAGGTGTATAAAATCCTGTGTTGTGTCTTCCCAAAAGCAAAGTGAAAAATAAAAATACTTCCCTGTGTAAGAAGGTTTGATGGTTGATGCAGAGTAAGGAAATCATATAAAATGAATTTATTTTGCATGGACTGGGAGCTCTGGACAGTGTTCTCAGGGTGAGGTTCCCTGCCCTCCATGTGATGGGACATCCCTGTGCTCACATCCTGCAGACTCACATGGCTCCCCTGGAACCATGCCCTAATTAACTTCATAAATATTTTATAATAAATGCTTTTGGCTTATTTTCTTTGTGATCTCCAATTAGCTTCTTAAATGCTCCAGTGTTGGGTTTTCTTGCAAGGTAAAGATCACTTCCCAGGATGCTGGTGATCAGAAGTGACCCCTCCAACAGGGATGTGCTGCACAGTGAGGGTGTTTATTTAATCAAGCTGTGGAACAAAAATCTCTGCCTTGCTTGACAGGGCAGAGTTTGTCCAGCAGCAATGCTGCTATTTTTATGCCCTCCTTTGGGATTTGCCAGTTGTCCTTTCTGATTATTTTCTGGAACAGAGCTTCCAAGAAACCTTGCCTGGTAGATTTACTACTCCTGGTTTCTGTCTTTTCAGGTTTCTTCATCGCCAGCGGCTACAGAACCAACAAAACCCCGTCCTAAAAAAGGTTTGTTTGAAGATATGATTGTGTTTCTTGGGCAGGTTGGTTTTAAGGTTTCTTCTATAGCGTTTGCAGCTGTCTAGGAGGAAATAAATGTCCTCTGGGAAAATAGGAGACTGTCTAGACTGTAATTTGCTGAGTACCAGTATTTTTCCAGGGTCTCTGTGAGCTCAGTGCTGTTCCTGGCTGTCTTACCATAGCCACAGCCTGTATCATGTTTGCTTATAATCTGTGAGACTGTTTATTTTATTGTGTACTTACTTATGGGGCTGTTAATGAGTTTGATACTCATTTATCCTCTCAAATAGTAACAGGAGTTTGTTTTGGTTCTTCAGAATGGTGTCTAGCTCTGGAAATAATCTTGGGAAGCAAACATTGTGTCTTGTGGGGCTGTTTTACGTCACATGTTCCAATTTTTGAAGTAAAAGTGATATCAAATCAGACAGGTTGACTGAGTTTAATTATTGTTTCTTTGCTTTGGTTTGTTGTTTCTTTTTAATATGGAAAATGTGTTATTTCACTCAGTGTAAATTGTTGTTTTGAAGTCTTGGTTGAATCTGAACTGGAACAGGTACAATTTCTGTTGTTGGTTCAAAGTGTTTGACCAAATCCTGCTGTTTTTTGAGGGATCTGGGAAATTCTCCAGCCTCTCTTTTCCCTTGTTCTTGAGGCAGGACTCATCCTGACACACACAATGAGTGTTTCCTTCTCTGTGCCACTGCTCCCCTTCCAGCACAGATCTGGTCACTGCAGAGCTTTTGTGCACACCTGAGCAGAGTTTTTGGGATGGTTTTTGATGGATTCTCCTTTCTCAAGCGTGCAGAGGGCCCCATCAATTCAGATTCTAATTAAGAGTATTTACTCCCAGTGCCAGAAGCAGTCCTCCTTTTCCCTTGCCTTTGCATTCAGGGAACCTCAGCTGGTGAGTACAGTCCTTTGGCCATTTTCTCCCCTGATGTTCCTGTCAGGGTATTCCTTGGGATAGAGACTGCCTTGGGATAATGCTGGCAGTAAAAAGGAGTTTGATTGGGAGCTGGCACTGCAATGACATTCTGCATAACTGGGGTTCTTTGTCGTGCATGTAGGCCTTGGGAAGCTGGAAAAGCCACTTTGCTTTTGGGGAGTTGAGACCAACCTCACATAGTCCCAATTCCTGGTAGGAGAATTCCAGACTTAAGAAGAGTCTGGCTGTCCTGGAGATGGGATTTGAGGTCTCAGCACAAGACCAGGCCTCTTTGGTAGCTTGCCCAGAGCTGAGAAGATTGCTGCTTCAGGCCTGCATGCAAGTAAAAATAACTCCCAAATTTACTTTTATCTTGACCCTCAACTCTTTCAGAGCAAGGACTGCTCTAAAATTACTCTAAATTGGTTACTTGGAGGCAATTAGTGTGACTTCCATGAGGCACTGATGGGCTCCCTGGTGAGGTCGTTCATCTCTATCCTTTCCTCTAAAGTTACGACTCCCATCTCCTTGTCCTCCATGAACCCCACCCTGCTCTGCCTCGTTGTGCAAGTCCCATTTATTTGTGGCTCTGGATCTCCCTTTTATACAAACACAACCCTTGACTCCAAGTAAACAATGATGATTTAAAAAAAAATACATTCTCTAGCCTGTGACTTTTGTAATTCTCTTTCCTGTCCTTTAAGGTAAATTGAGGCATCTCCAGTGCCTGGCACACCTCGGGTCGTTCTGACTGAAATGCCTTCAAAGCCTTTGGGCTTTGCCATTTAATATTTGACTTCAGTGCAGCAGGGAAAGCTGATTTGAGCTGCCTGATCGTTAATCTCTGGGAAATGAGGGCAGCAAAAAGATTTGTACTTGGAGTGATGTAACAGTGTCCTCTGTGTGTGGGAGGGGGACTGGGGGCATGGAAAAGAGGAGGAGGGAGAACGAAGGGATGTTGGATATGTTTTTGTGGAATTTGGCAGGAAAGAGCAGCATCTTTTTTCCCATGACAGCTGGGGTTTTTTTAATAGAATATTTGTAGAACATCTTAATTAAATATCTCATCCCATTTTAGTTTGGCTGAGGAGAATTACGATGAACTTTAGGAGCCGGGCTACATCAGTGCTGTTTGAACAGAAGAGAGCTGCTGAACTTATTTTAAACTGACATTTTAAACATTGAATGGCCACTTTCTGTTGCAGCAAATTGCCTTTTTATATTTGCATTGTGTTTTCGAGCAGGATAAAGCTTCAGTGTCTTGTGTTTTCGCTGGCAAGAGAGATCCTGAACTCAACATTAGCACAACCAGGTCTGTGGAATGCAGAGACCATATGAACAGCTTGGTGTGGGCAAAATTCGTGCCCAGATAGAGCAATAATGGGTGATGTGGTTGCACAGAGATGTTGCAGAGTGGGACCAAGTCATTCTGAGGCCCTATTTTAACCATTCCAGTGCTGCATTCAGCCTGTAACAGCTTGTCTGTGTTTGTACTGGGAAGGAGTGAAGTATTAAATGTGTGTTTCTGAGAATGGAGCCTCAAATCTGCCAAAAATCATTGGAATGACAAAATACACACGTGAGGTTTGTAGCTTTAACCAGAAGGCCACGTTTTCAGCGATGCAGGTGTGAATACATTGGATATTTTGAACATGAATTGAGTGGCTTCCCCTCACTGTTCCTTGCTTTTCTTCTGTGATCCTGCCTGTGAGCCAAGGAAACGTGGAAACCTCCAACCAGTGTTTAGCACCTGGATTGTTTGGCTCTTGGAACGGTAACGTCAAGCTGGGAGGCAGAATTTGCTCGTGAAGTAGCTCATCCATCATGTGGCTGTTGGGCTGCCAAAGCCCAAAAGTTGGGATTTGGGAGAGTCTGACTTGCAGGCAGGCCAGCCCTGAGGGAAGAGGATGAGTGTTCAGCAAGGGTGAAGGAGGTCTAAAGGTTGTGGAGCAGATGGTGCTGGTGGAATCGGGTTCAAAACCTCTCCATGCAAAACTCTGAATTAATGGCATGGGTGGAGGTGACTCCCTCCAAGTATCTTGTGGCCACGCTTGGTGACAATTGTCCCTCAGCAGCTGACACAGGAGTAGCATTCATTATTTTGTCCTTTACCCACTTTTGGAAAGAGCAGCTCCGAAAATCAATTCCCTTTGTTGCTCTATCAAGATCCATAACTCTCCCTGTGTTGATCCCCAAGCAACTGAGGGTGGAATAAAGGGAGCTCTGTTCCTTGAAGTGATAAGGAGTTAATGTCAGCCTGCTGAGGTGGGGTTTTAATCTCCCTCCTGCATTCTGAATTAATCAGATATTTTCCTAAATGCTTTACTGGTTCAGAATTGAGATAGGCTGTCTCCCATCTTCCCACTTTCTTTTTCCCACGCAGGCAAATCAAATAATTTTATAGGATCTGATAGTACTAGAGTGGAGAAGTGCTTTTACCAGCCTGTATTGTTGATTTTTATGGAGCATAACTTGAATTTATTTCCCTTTAGTGTGGAAAAAAATGTTTAGAAAGTAAGTTCTGAGCTCATGTTTGTCTAATAACAGTTCAGAGGTTAATGGGACAATTTTAAATGCATTTGGATTTCTACATGAATATGAGACCTCAGACTTTCTGAGATGCACTGATGGTGTTTTAATGACAAGGTAGAATCTAAATATGTACATAGTATAATAAACTCACTGAAGCAAAATCGTTTTCGCTTGAATCACTGGGAAGAACTTGTCCTAAAAATCCATTAATCTGTCAAGAATGAGAATTCTGAATTGTCATCAACCACCTCTACACTTAGCACAAGAAGGGTCAGGTAGATAATTTTCAAAATGAAAGCCCTGTAAAACTATTAGCAGAGATCAAGTGTTCTCCCAGGCCTGGGCATTGGGGTGTTTTTTGGATGCTTTGTAGATGTTTTTTCTAGGGTTGAAGCAAGGAATTAACTGTGACCTTTGGCAAAGTGCTCTGGCTTTTGTTGCTTTTCATTTATCAACCACAAGCTTGGCCTAATGTCCAGTGACAGGTTTTAGATGCTGCAGGGTTTTGGCTAACAAAACATTTGGAGACTGAAATGAAAAGTATCATATAAATGAATATATTGCAATGCACTGCTTGGCCTGTTGGGTGGTGGCTCTGCTTAGGAAGTTCCAGTGACAATAAACAATCTCAAAATGTGGCTCTTAGGTTGTAAATAATGCTCAGATTATGCAGAAATAGGGAAGTGGATTTTGATGAGCTGTCCTGTCTCTCTGGATGGCTCCTGCTCACCCAGGGGATGAACCAGTGGGGATCCCTCCTGCTCCTGCAGATGTTTTAAGGGATTCTGTGAGTATTTAATCTGAAGAGCAGGAACTCTCTGCCCCAAGGAGTCGATTCCATGCACTTGCGGTGCTGATCATTTCTGAATTTCTGATACATTTTCTTAAATCAATATAAATCCATTCTTTGAGCTGGCTTCAAAGCTGCCTTTGAACTTGTAAGAGTGAAGCTGCCTGAGAAATCCAGATAAAAACAACCCCCTTGAGTTAAATTAATTAATACTTCTAAGTGTGTCAGAAAGAAAAAGCCTTAGTGGGAATGTCGTGGTTGGGGGGAGCCAATCCAGCCCTTATCTGTCCTTACCCATTTGCTTCCATTTGGCCACGTGCAAGCCAAGATCTTTTAGTCCATTTGAACCCCCAACCTTGTGGGAAGAAACTGGTTCTTAAATAAGATAGATTAGTTGGTAATTACATCATTGTTTTATGTAAGAGACTTGGGTATTTCTATCTCGCCGCTAAGTGGGGAGCGGCGAGTGCTGTGTGTTATGCTCAGGATCTGATGCAGCTGCTGGTTTTGAGTAGTGAGATTAAAAAATGGATTATCATTTCTGGGTAATTAAATTCTATAATATCCTTCACTTCATCCTCTTCTCCCCAAAATAACAGCCCAGTAATCCCTGCACTGCAAAGAACTGGTAATATTTAAATTGGAATGTGCTAGCACAGCTCTGCCCTCTTGTGTGTGTACATTAATATCTGTGCTGACGGGAGCAGGGAATCCTTTGCAGACTGCACAGCAGGGAACATTTTAGTGCCAGCTTTTAAAACAGGTAAATTCATTTTTTGAAGCTTCTTTGAAAGTCCTTGGTGCCAGGCAAGTTTCTTTGGATTTTAAAGCCTTCAGCTCCAGTTTGTTGGTGTGCTGCGTACAGATAAAATGGCATCTCCTGGTGGGAATTTAAAAATAATTCTGTAAAAATAGTAAGTGACAAATTTAGGAAGGATGGGATTCATCTCCCTGCATTGAGATGTCTCTGATGCAGAACAAGTCTCAGCAGATCACCCGTGCTCCACGTTTAGTCAGTGGAAAGGATGTCTGTGCCATTCCCTGACCTCTCCCAGCCACCTGAGCTGGGATGAATCCCTTTTTAAGGATGCCTGTTCCTCTCCTTTACCTTGGAGACAGCCCAAGGCAAGTCACTCTTATATATCTTCATTTTCAGACACTTGAAGGAGATGCAGCTCACTCAAGTGTCAGAATTCCCAATGTCTGTGCAGCTGGAATTTGAGTATCTGAGTCTTTAGTGACATAATCACCTGTTGCATTTAGCCCAGCTCTCCAGCAGCATCTGTGGCACAGGAATGATGGGACATGTTGAGCAAAGAGCAGCTCACTGAGGGCTTTTTGAATAAAAAATATTTCCATTCATTCCTTGCAGGGCCTGTCCCCTTCACTGCTGACGCTTCCAGCTGCATTGTACACGCTGCAAGTCCTGGGATTTAGTCACTGGTTTATTCATAATTCTCAACAATTTCATTCCCTGCCTGCCTGTGATTCATTTTTCTATTTCTAATTAGAAGCAGGCAGGGTGTGCTTCAGTGACTGTGTAATTAAAGACTCTATCATTAACACATTTGTGCAGTAGGGAAGAGTGAAGGTGCACAGGCAAATGTTCATCCCGGGATAGACTGGGATTTCCCATCTTCATCCTGAGGCAATGAGGCTGGAAGAACTCAAACTATAGGATCTTGTAGTAGGGAGTATTGAAATATTTGCAAGACCAGCTTCTCTATTTTTTGTGTATATATAATTATGTTCTTCTAATATTCCTCCAATATAACATTCTTTGGCACTGGATAAATCAAGGACAGGTTCTAGGTACTGTTTCTTATGGAGTGGCTGGAGTGTGCTCCTCTCCATGCTGGAATTTTATTTTGCTTTCTAAAGGAAAAGCTTTTTTTTTTTTTACAAATGCCTTAAAACGATTTTAGTTTCAATTTCCATGTAAAATACTGCACGCTGTAGACAGAAAAAGACTAAGCATAGGAATTAAAGCCAAAGGAAGGATTAGACTGGAAATCCCCAAACTACTTTGCTCCTGATGCTGGAATTAATGAGAAGCTGGTTATTTTGGGAATGCCTGCAGCCACTTCGTGAGGGAAATATCTGCCATTCCAGTGTTGCTGTGGGAGGAGCCAGCAGTGAGTATCTCAGCCCACCTGTGCTGTTCATAAAGCATTTTATTGCCATGCCTTTGCAATCGTGTGCTCTGCTTCCCAAATCTGGGAACAGCGTTGGCAAACAGACACCCGGAGACAGCTCAGACTCCACCTTGCCTACAGGAGCACGAGGCATCCAGCAGGGCATGGTTTAAACTGAGGAGATACGAGTTGGGATGTCATGCCAGGGCTGGAATCCTGGAGTATCTCCAAGTGTGGTGTCTGCATCCTCAGGGACTTAAGAACTAACCTGTGAAGTAGCCTGGGTTTTGGGTTTTTTCCCTATTTTCTGGTTTTCCTCTGTTCTGAGCACATCTCAGCAGTCAGCACTGATGGTCAAAATTGGCTCATGCAGAGCAAGCAGACTTCCAGTTCTCATTTTTTGGAAAGACCATACTTTTTCAAATTTCTTTTTAAAGGCATTTGTTGCTAAATTTTTCTCCAGTGTTATTCGTTTGAATCAAATATTAGACTTGAATGGAGCATTATCAGGCCTGAATTAAACTTTTTATGGAGTACTGATCAGGATCATGTACTTATGTTAATGTGTATAAATTTCATCCCCCCAGATGGATTCAGGACTGCACAGTGGCATCTCACCATCCTGCTGCTAACAGAGATTTCCCAGTGCCCAAACTGGTTCTGCCCCTGGGAACCTCACTGGCACTGGGAGGTCCAGGGGAATCACAAGTGTGTGTTTATTTACAGATCATCCCACTTCACCTTAAGGTTGAACAGAAGCATCACATAGTAGAAGACAAATAATTGAATAAATTAATTCTATCTATATGACAAATTAATTGAATAATCAGTGTATTTATTTCATAAATGAAACCATCTTTCTTTGGAGCAACTCAGAACTGTAAATGTCTTAAATCAGAAAAAAACCACAAATCTGAGCAAGCAACTCTGTGAGATTTATGCAGTGCAGAGTAGCAAGAGAAAATGCCCTTTTTTTGCATGCCCTAGAGTATAAATCAGATTTAAGATACAATTTGGAACTCTTTCATCTATCCTTGGCTAATTTTCCTGCAGGGGGAGGTGGAGAGTCAGAAATGTTGCTTTTTTTTTTTTGCTGTTTAAACCGCTGTTTTCCAGCCTCCTTCCAGCCTTCCCTGCACCTCGTGGAGCCATTAAACCGCGGGAGGCAGCTCTGGGGATGAGTTACGGCTCCGGGCTGTGTGTGATGGCTTTTATTAACCCCAGCTGACTGTAAATAACGAGCAACCACACGGCTTTAGGGCTTGATTTAAAGGTGTTCCAGCAACAATTTGCAAACGGGAAAACAGAGGGAAGAGGGATTAAACAGAGGACGGCTGCAGTATAGAGCTGGTCCTTTTGTTGTTGTTGTTTATATCCATTTTAGAGGGATTTGTGCATACAAACACCTCTGTTCTCACGTATATTCACTCACACGCCGTGAGTGAAATACAGCTTGTAGAGCTTCTTCTGAGTGCTGGGTTTTGGGGTTATTTTTCATTATTACTGAGTTCTGAATACATGAAGAGCTCCATTTTCAAACTCCAAGGATGATCTGGGCGTAGGAAGAGCAATGTTCCTGTGCTAGTTTTCTTTCAAAGCTCTAATGTATTTATACTGCCACAGTCTCAGTAAAAAGTCTGAGGAAGGAAGAGGATTTCTTGTTAAATTTGGCTCTGCTAGAAATTTGTAGGATGCTCCTCTCACACCAAGGCAGCCTGTTAGTTTTAAATCTTGATAAAAAGATTGATATTAGAGCTTACAAATGCTTTCTATCCATTTTCATACCGTGTTTTGGAAAATCCAATTCCCTGCAGGGCTGTGTTGTTCTACAGAAGCTGTTTGAGTGTGTGCCCTGTTATTTTAATGTTATTTTTGCCCAGAAGATGCTCATTCCCTCCCTGACACTGGATTTACAAACGCTAGCGGAATTCCTGGCGTTGGCAGCTTGTGAAGCTCAAGGCAAAAAGGAGACAGGCACAGATGGGCTCATCCTCCCTATCCATGTTTATTTAACATGGATATGAGAGCACGGAGCACAGCTATGCCTGAACCTTCCCCAAACTCTGGGAGTGGAAATAATGGCAATCCTGGCAATAATGTCAGCACACGTCCACAGGAGGCTGGGCTGGGAGCGTGGGATGGGGCTCTGCAGAGAATTCCATGTGTTGCCTCTCAGCTGTGGATGCTCTCCTGCAGTGACAAGTGGATTGTCTTTATGCCGTTGGGATAGGCAATGATCAGAATTACTTGGAAGCGGGGATTGAATCTCCAGACCCATCCAATCCCTGCTGCTGTGTGTCCAAGCAAGCCTTGCCTGATGATGGGAGCTGATAACCTGCATCCCTCTGGCTTTGCCACAGCTCAGCTTCCTGCTTTGATTTCTTCAGAGCAAGGTGAAGTGGTTTTAAATGGCCAGAGAGCAGGGTTAGATGGGATGAAATTCGTGGCTGTGAGGGTGGGGAGGCCCTGGCACAGGTTCCCAGAGAAGCTGTGGCTGTCCCATCCCTGGCAGTGTCCAAGGCCAGGCTGGTTGGAGCACCCTGGGATAGTGGAAGGTGTCCCTGCCCAAGGCAGGGGGGTGGGACTTGATTATTTTTAAGGTCCTTCCAGCCTGAACCAAACCATCCTGTGCTTCTAAGATTTACTTAATGAAATTATTTTGTGCTTCTACTGCCTCAATATCAAAATGTCACAAGAGAGACTTGAGGCACTGCCTGGGTGTTTGTTAGTTTTGAAAATACCTCTGTGCTTGGATCATGCTGTTTTGCAACATGGAATTTTGAATTAGAATTTGGAAAGGGACACCTCAATCCTTTTGGAAAACCTTTCCCATGTACATGGTACCTACCACGATGGATCCAGACTGTGGCTCATGAAGCTACTGCAGGATAAAAAAATTAGAAGTATTTCTATTTAACTGCCTTTCCAAAGCTTTTCTGTCCTCTCCTTGTGCTGTAGTTATGTGTGCTTTGGGTTATTGGGGATTTTGGGCAATAACCAGTTCTTCTTTGTGTCTTCTTGAGTCTTCTGCCCCTTTGCTGCTCTTGCTCAGGTTGCTGCAGGTTGGGTTCAGAGTTGGAAGGGGTGAACTGGGGCTTGGACTGTTTCCAGTAATCTGGATTGGAAGGAGGGCTGGGCTCTGAACTGGTTTTTTTCCCTCTGAGAAGACTAAAACGTATTCTTGAGCCACTTCTTACTGCTGGTACTTTAGCAATCATTTCCCCCACGAAATCTCCTAAGAGCTTCTGGGGCCTTTTTTCCCCCCCTCTTCTTTTTACAGCAATTTAAAGCCCTTTTATTAAATCTAAACCCCACTGTTTGATAGTTCATCCCGAAGATATAATTACCTAATGTGAAGATGCATGCACAAAATAATTTCCTAGGGAGCTTTACACAAAAGGGAATAACTCATTATTTTTTTTTCCAGTCCTTTGAGAAAATCTATAAGAGGATGAATAAAGGAAAGAGTGATGATAGAGCAGCACAGATACAAACCTGCTGATCTTACTTCGATTCTGTCAGGGTTTCTGCTCCAGTGGCTTCCTTAAAGGAGCATTGTCAGAAAGAAAAATCACATTGCTGGAAGTGGCTCGTGCAATCAATCACTGACCAGCGAGGGGATCAGATAGATTCCCTTTTGAATTCAATCACAACACACTTCAGAGGCATTTAATCATACATTTGGTGCCTGACTCCTTGGCACAGGACTTTTGTAGTCCCACAAAAGAGAGGCCAAAAGACAATTATGCAAGTTATAAAGTCTTTTTTATGTAGATGCCGAGTTCTTTGATCATTGTGTTTTCCTGGACTGTCCCCTGGGCAGTTTGATTTACATCAAATAATGGCTTTTTGTTTCTTCACTGCTAGAAGGATCTAAACTACTCTTTTCCAACCTGTGCCTGTGCAGTGCCTGGATTATTGCTAGAGGTGACAAAGAAAAGTGTGTCTTCATACAGCATCGGAGGAACTCCTGAAGGTCCATACATTGAAGAAGGTGTTTTATTCCCTTTTCTCTGGAGCTAGAGACCCAAACAGCCAGGCATTTGTATTTCCATTTCCTTCAGGAGAATGCAGTGACCCGTTGCACTGCAACAGCCCTTTTCAGCAGGCTGGGGGAGCAAACCTGAGGGAGATAAATGCACCAGGAGCAGGTATCCACTGCTTTGTGAGAAAGCAGAAATGCAGATTAAAATGGTTGTGGCTCTGGAGAGGTGTGTAAATAATTTCCATTAATTCTTCCTGCATCTGGACAGAGCACAGAGCCTGGTAATAATCCTTTACTCCCCACAGCCATTTTTGGGGGGATCAGATATGTTCCTGTGTCAAATCTAATCATGATTTTGAACAACATCAGAATTATTTGCCTGCTTTCAATTTGCTTGTCTTAGGGAGAAAGAAAAAAATGCGATTCATGTGTCCTCAGTCAGCCTTGTTGCTATTTCCAAATGACTTTTAGGAGGATAAAATCTCCCTGTGTTTTCCCAATGGCACATAGTTATCCTTAGCTCAGTGCATCACTGGGGGAAGCAGAGCTGATTTATCTGCAGATGTGAACACTGCTCACTCCTGGGGCTCACGGTGGCTTTTGATGTCTCCATTTTCTCTCCATCCCAGCACTTTTAGGCAACTCCTTGGGTTTTCCCCTTTCCCTTTGCAGCTCTGCTCAGCCCTCAGTCTGACATTCAGCATTTCTTCCTTCCCATCCCTGTTCCCAGCAGGCGTTTCCATGGTGTGGGAGTGGAGTATAACATCCTTCTTGTCTCATAAGTGTGAACAAGCTCTTTTTCTTCAGGAATTAAACAGCCAATCCTCCATCCCCTCTCTGGTGTCCTCACCTCTTATCTTAGCCTACAACATTAGTGTATATTTTAACCTTTAATGGTACTTTTTCTTTTTAACCTCCCAGTAAGGCATGAACAGATGGTTGGAGACCTGGTGGGGTGTGTCTGGAGATCTTTTGATTATTCTCTATTTCAGAGAGCTGCAGGATTTTCTACTTTGAGGCTTCATTAATAGGCACAAAATGGTGAAGGATACTTCAGCACTGACTGTTGGTGGAATGTTGATGGCTACACAGAGTTTGCAGTGTTTGTCCTTAAATCCATAGTTTTACAAAAGAAGGTGGAGAGTGCCCAGATGTGTCAGGTTTGGTGTTTTATATCAGATAGTGGCACCAGGAGATGCCAGGCAGGAAGGGCACACAAGTCCAGCTGCTTTTATAGAATCCCAGACTAGTTTGGGTTGGAAGGGACCTTAAAGCCCATCTCATCCCACCCCCTGCCATGGGCACGGACACCTTCCACTGGACCAGGGTGCTCCAAGCTCCATCCAGCCTGGCCTTGGACACTTCCAGGGATGGGACGGAGCATTTCCAGCATCCCCAAGTGCCGTGTTCCTGTCACACTCTGGCACCGGTAATAACCTACACAGGGAAGTAATTACAGTGTCAGTGAATTAGGTAGCCCCTGAATGGGCTTCACATGTGAAATACTGGGGTTTCAATCCATTTGTGGCTATTTAAGCAGCCTCTTGACTCTTCCCTTCATCCTTTCCCTCTAAGAAGGACAAATGGGAAACATAAAACTGTCAGAAATCAGTCTGATCTGGGAATACACTTATTAAAATGCCCTATTCACAAAGATCCATATACTCCACAGCAGAGCAGAATTCAGGAACATTTGGATCCCTGATCTGTGCATTTCTGTAAACTTAGCCTGTTTGCATTACTCTTTTGTTTGGATTACTTCTTTGTTTGGATTACTCTTTTGTTTGTTTGGATTACTTTTTTGTTTGGACTGGGAGCTACCCTATTTGTTTTAGGGTAGTTGAACCTTCTTTAAAAGGTATTTGACCTTAAATTGCTAGTGTGCACACTTAATTCTCAGCTCTAATATAAATCTAGATGGATATTCTGGAATTTAAGAAAGAAAAACCAAGAAAACGAGAATGGCTTTGTGAAATGTTTTCCAAATTCAGCAGTTGAAGGATGTTGGTTTTAAGAGCTCTCAGTGAAACTGGACTTGATGTGGGTCGTGCTCCAGGAGTGCTCCAGGAGTGATTAAAGCTCAGCCATTCCAAAAGATAATTACACTTGGTACCTGCCTCCCGATGTGATCCAGCCCTTCCCCCTGCAGGCTTTCTTCTTCCTCACCTCTGAAGGCAAAGGGGACCACGGGCTGCCCAGTCTCACCTGTTCTTGTACTGCTGGAGCTGAGCCTGTGTGTCCATGGGTGATGTCCCTGTGCTGTGTCCCCTCAGCTCTGCCCCAGCCCTAGCCTGGCTTTGCCTCTGCACTTGTGTCACAATATTGACTTGCAAACACGGAGCTTTTGGGCCAGTTGCTATGGTTACCCCTCGGAATGGAGACTCCAGTCCCAGGCAATACATTCCCAGCCTTAATGAAATGCACAGCAGTGTGTTCAACTTGTAAACCCTGCGTGGATATCGCTAAGCAACATCCATCCGTGATTTGCCATAATTACTGCTGCGAGCTCCACACCATTGAAATGCTGGAGCACAAGGCTTCCTCCTCCACTGCATCAAATGTTTTTCTGCAGTAGCTTCGCAGTCTCTCAGGCTTGTGATGTTTCACAGTCCCTTCACAGTTTTAAAGAGCTAAGTTTGACCTCTTTAGATGATTCACACCTTCAGACCCTATCTCTCCAATCTCCTTTTGTGTGTATCGCCCGCCCGTTTTCTGCTCATTCAGTCCCAGAAATTTGTCTTAAAGACCTTTGATTCTTCTGCCCTAGTTTCAAAATGTGTATCCAACTCATTTCCTCCAAGCTGCTTCTTGTGTATTTGAAAAAATCCAATTCCTCCACCCAGTGTTAGTGTCGAATTAAAATGTGTGTGTGGAGCTGTTTACTCCAGGATCTGCTCCAGGAGGAGCCAACGCCTCAAGTCTTTTAGAATCCCAGACTGGTTTGGAGTTGGAAGGGACCTTAAAACCCATCTCATTCCAACCCCCTGCTGTGGGCAGGGACACCTTCCAGTAGACCAGGTGGAAGTTTTCTGCTTAGAGCTTTTATTTAGTGTCTATCCTGAACAAGGTGTTTTATCCACCAGTTTGAGGAGTAGAATAAAACCAGACCCTGGTTAGAAGTCCACACTCCAGCCTTCAAGTCAGATCATTAATTGCAATTGCAGTTCTTGAATTACTTGCCTTGTGCAAGCAGTTGGGGTGGTTGGGAATATCTCTCCCAGGTTCTCTGCTGCTCAGTCTGATTCTCTGTATTCTGTGAATCTTTTCCATGTACAGCACCAGAGCTGCCAATCCTAGAGAGAAAGAACTGGCTGATTTATCTGCTCTACGTCCGCAGAGACTACGAGGAGTGTAAGGTAAGAGCTGCCTCCAGAACGTGGGAATTATTTTACTGATGTAATGAAAAAAACCAGTTTTCTTGACAGTTTCCAAACCTCTTTCCTGACTTCTTTTGGAATAAGTGAATCAAGAGAAAACACAAGTAAAATTACTTCAGTGTTCTCCAATCCTTGGCTACCTTCAGGATCCGAGGGTGCAGCTCTCTGGAACAATCTGTGAGCTCAGGATGTCACTGGGAGGGGAAAAGTGGAAAGAACTGCAAACCTCTGTTGTTCCAGGTGATGGATAGGGTTTTCCAAACTGATAATAACACAGTTCCACAGTGCAGGTTTCTTGATGGTACTACATGATGAAAACACTTCAGTTGAGGGAAACATTACTACCAAGTGTAAATAAAAAATATTCTGGTTACTCTTGAGCAAAAGTCTTTCCATTTTACACATGATCCATGGCACACTTAAATTCATTTTGGGCTTAGTGAGTAGTTTGGAACTGGTTGTTTGGGATTATAATGGTAAGTGGACTAAGGAAAAGGCAAATTATTATTAAACAGTGTGTTTTCCTGGTAAAATGAACTTAAGAAGATGATGCACCCATGAGTAGGGGGAGGAGACAAGAGTTGCCGTTCTGATTCTGGCATGTGCAACAAAGATCTTAAAAAAAATTTTGGTTTCTGAAACACCAGATTGGTCAGGACTTGCCTCTGCTAGAGAGGTCCTGGGGGTGCTTAAGAAACAGGCAGGCTGGAGGAATTTCATTTAGCTCTTAATTAACAGAGCCAGGGGGTTGTATCATTGCAGTAATTTCCTGTCAGATCTTGGTTTGCATCAATAGAAACACTACTTGGACTAGCCCTCAAAACAGAAAATTATTTCCCTTTTTTGTTGTCTGACTGGAGTTTTTTGGTGTGATTCTGTGTGTTGATTGTTTCTGTGATGGGATGTGGAATCACAGAGTACAGAAAAGAAAAATACATGCAGCTCAGGAAACCAGAGAAAAAAACAAATGGATGATATAAGGACAACACTGATGTCTCCATGTCTTCATCAGTCATGGAAGCAAGGAAATAACAGGGAAAAATCGAGAGAGGACAGCTAATAAATACTCCTCTGCTTGGCAGGCCAGCTTTCCTTTTCCTCAGAGCTCACAAAACAGTGTTTTTGCAGTAAAATTGGATTATTCCAGGACAGTTTGGATGTTGTTGAAATCCATTAGTTTAGTCTCAATAAGAAACAAGTGACCTGTTGTGTTAATTAATTTTGGTCTGTCCCGCTCAGTGCTTTGAAATGCTTCCTCTCTAACACAGTTTTAAAATCTCCCATAGTTCTCAATGAATTAAAAGGCTGTTAAAAACTGTTTATTTACTAACAACTCCCCAAATTGAAGGCAGTAAAGTGATTTTGACCCTTTCAATGCCACTTGAGCAAGGTGCCAGGCAGACATCCCAGAGAGTCTGCAGCTGCAGCATCCCCTGGGATGACACAGAGTCTGCTTGGTCTCCTGCCAGTTGTGTCTAAATTCTGTCATCAGCACCTTAAATAAACTTGGGGGGGGGGGGGTGGGGTGGGGAAATCTGGGATTAGAGATCGTATTCCTCAGCTGAGGGAGGGCCTTTGGCTGTGGGACTTTTTAGGGTTTATAGAATTAATCAGATTTCTCTAAAAGATAGCTCTCTATTGCCCTCTCTTGCTCTGAGAATCTGGGCTTATGTAGATGGAATAATCCAGAGTATCTGAATTGAGGAGATGTTGGTTATTTCTGAGCAGAATGTTTTATAATAATGCACTTTATAGAGAGTTATATAGATAGATCAGCAGGTTCAGGTGAGGGAAGAGCAGCTCAAGCCTGTTCTTCCTTTTCCTTCCTCTCTTTGCAAGTGAGGGTTGTCAATAAGAACTTTCCTTCTTCTCAATAATAACTTCTCAATTAATACCTTCTCAAGAATAACTTTCTCAATAACAGCTTTCCTCCCATGTGCTGTATTTGAGGTTCAGTTTTCAGGTCCTTCACTTCTGTTCCTCTTGGAGGCAGGGGATGCTGGTACCGACCATTCACACCTGGAATGCCAGATAAACACCAGGTCACTGCTCACACAGAAATTATTCTTGCCCCCCTGTATCTCTTCCACTTCTGCACAAAAGAGGAGTCTCAGAGCAGAAATTAGGGTTCCTATCCAGGGTGTTCATCCTCTCAAACGTGGGACCAGTTGTGACTATGGAATGGATCCAAGCTGCACCCACCCCACCCCAAACTGGGAGCTGCATGGATGCAGCCAGCAAGAATTTATGTTTTCATCAGGATTTTTTCCCCTGTGCACTCGTTTGTTCTTTTGGCTTTCATTGACTCAGCTGCAGTTGCTCCAGTTCAATTTTTTTCCTCACAAAGGGTCTGGAGTAGATACCCTTATCAGCAGAGGATGCTTTCAGAGATGCCTCGTGGTGTTTTCCCCAGGTGGTATCTAATTATCTTTGGGAATAGGAATGAACAGAGGAATACTAAAAGGGCCACAGTGTTCCTGGCACAGAACTCTGTTGTGTGCACTGTGTGGTTGTCCCACTCATGGTCCAGTGCCCTTGTTAGAGGTGGCATTGTGGTTTTTGTGACTGCAACCAAATCTCTGGAATCAACTTTGTGAAAATGATGTGAGTTTACAATTTTGTCTTTCCAGGCTGTCATCAAAGAGCAGCTCCAGGAGTCCCAAGGGCTCTGTGAATACGCTGTCTATGTTCAAGGTATGTCTGAAAATCTTTTTGCTAAAGCAGGTCACCCCTGATTTGAGATACAGAGAACAGTACAGGAGATAGGTGAGGGAAACATAGAATTGTTATGTCAAAAATACATTTTTCTCCCCTGCTTGTTCCATTTAGTTTTGAAGTTTGGGATTTTCACATGAAATGGGCAGATTAAATGTCCTGTTTTCTCTGTATTTGTCATCAGTTCCTCCTTGGATTACAGGCTCCTGGCCTTCAGTGTGTTGGGGTGTGTTTGATTCTGTCATGGATGCATGTTTTCTGTTTGTTACCCACCCCAGGTGATTGTTGTGTCACTCCTTGCTCTAAGAATGGTATTCCTCTTCCTGCCCTGCCTTCTGGCCCCTAAAAAGTGTCTCCCAAAATGTGGCATTCCAATTCCAAGTGTCATGGTGGAGGACAGTGGAGATTTGCTGGCAGGGACATACTGCAGCATGGAGAGGCTGGGGAGGGAACAAATTCAGACTGCATCTGTACAAGCAACTGCCCAAGGTTTTAAGCTTAAATCTTTTGTTCTGAGCCCCGAATTTCTGCAGGCACACAGAGTCCTGCACTCAGACACAAACTGCGGGTGCTGCAGGAGGGGGAAGCACCAGAGGAGCATTGATGTGATATATCTGTACTCCCTCTTCTTTCCCTTTTGTCAGAGGCATGTTTTTCCTCCTGAGAATGGATTAATTTGCCTGCTCTGTGTTGTCTTACAGCTTTGATATTTCGCTTGGAGGGGAAAATTCAAGAATCTCTTGAACTTTTCCAGACATGTTCCATTCTGAACCCTCGAAGCGCCGACAACCTCAAGCAGGTGGCACGATCCCTGTGAGTGGTGTTTTATTTGTTGTTTCTCTTGGATGTGCCACCCAGGACCTTCCATGCTTTGTTTTTTCTCTTAGGCTGCTTAATTCCAGACATGTTTCCTCCTTATCAACACTTGGCTTGGCTTCCAGAAGCGTGGGTTGTTCTTTAAGCAGAATCTCTGTTATCTGCCTGGCTGCTGTTGTGTTTTCTTTTTCTTTGGGCTTCAAGCAGAAAGGTGATACTCATTTCAAGGTTCAGAGCTACAGGTGCTGACCTGAGCTGGGCAGACTTGCTCGGTGTTGCTGTGACCCTTTCATGTTGCTGAAGGTTGTGTTAGGGCACCTGTCTCTTTCCTTGGAGACAAAAGCAGGCTGCAGAGCCTGGGCATTCATTCCTTGCATCCACAGTAGTGTCAGGATGGATGACCTTGGTCCTGAGAGGGAGCAGTGCTGAGATTGTAAACTTCTCCTGCAGATCTCTGGAGAAGCAGCAAATAGGATCATTTCTCACTGGCGAAGGTGATAGTGGCTGCACAGCAGGGTCTGAAAACAGGAAAAACATAAGAATTGCAATCCTTTTGCAGGTTTCTCCTGGGGAAGCACAAGGCAGCCATCGAAGTGTACAATGAAGCAGCAAAACTCGATGAGAAGGACTGGGTGAGTGTTCAGGGAGTTACAGATCCTTGTATTAGCTGCAAACTTGTTCCAAGCCAAGGTGAGCTCACACTGCCTGTGGTCTGAGCCTGGTTTGGATCACAGGAGCCAAATCCCATGCGTTGGGGCAAATCCCTGGCTTGGGGCACAGAGAATTGAACAACGTGTTGGAGCTTTGCAAAGGATCAGTTTTAACATAACCACTTCTGTACTCCAAGGGAAGTACGGGGAGAGTTTGGAAACCTTGGTTATTAAAACTTGCTTGGGTAATTGGGAAAGCTTTTGTAATGCAAAACACCACTGAAAATACAGGAGCAGTGATTAAATTAGCTCTTCTGTATAAAAAGGCAAAAAGAGAGAAAGAACATTGCAAAGGAAAAGATATGACAGTGGGTGAGGGAGAGGCCATGCCTTGCAGCCTTCTGCAGGTGCCTGTTTTGCCTGCAGAAGTGTTTCTAAAGTAGGCTTGCAGTATGTGAGCTCATTCCTTTGTTTCTCAGTGCATCCAAAATTCAGGATACAGGGATAGCTTTGGTGTTATTCAAATTACCCTGTGCCAGACAACTCAGAAAAACCTTTTGTCTCACGAGTCTTTTTTTCCACCTTCATTCCCAGTGCTTGGCATGCCTGTAACCCTATTTACAACTCAGTAGGCAGATGCCAGTGGGTATTTTGATTAGTTATTCCCCATTCCTGGCTCAGCACTGGAAGCAGAACCAGGCTGTGCTCTTCCCTCGTTCTACAATCCACAGCAACCCGCAGCCAGTGATTCAGTTCTGCACAGCTGGAGAGACTGTGTGGAGGAAAACAGGTTAATGGGGAAGTAAGAGAGTTTCCTGTGAAAGGTCAAGGCTGTCTCAGCTGATGAATCAGTGAAATGCTCACCAGAATAAAATAAGGAATGGGAGGACCTTGCTTTTCAGGGATGTGCTGGGATGGGGAATGTGCCTTTTGGGTTAAACTGTGGGTGAGGAATTAGGGGCACGGACGCTCCCTACAGTGTCACCAGAGTGTTTGGGATCCCTAAGGGATCTTCCTACCCTGTGCAAGATTGTTTAGGATGCCAGAGGGATATCAGATATTCCAGTGCTCAAGTTGTGTTTTGGAAAATTAGGCACATCTTCCAGTTTTGACCAGCTGGGTTGGACACTGTGCATCTCCTACTGATGTACAGCCAGACTGAGTCACCCATGAGGGCAGCTTCCCTGGTTTTAGAGAGTGACACCACAGTGAAGAAACCAGTCTGTGCTCCTTGTTCTTTGAAGAGAAATGTCTGATCTCTCAAAAGAGATTTGTCATTTCTGTGGTTTTTGTCTCAGTGGACTGTAATGTTTTGTGTACTACCCCACTTAAGCTCTGTAGGTGCCTGAAGTAACTGGAATTTATAGGTTTACTTGCTCTACAAAGCAAGCAGGGGTTTGGGCAGCCACGAGGCTCTCCTCCTCTGGGTCAGTGTTGTCAGATTTTATTTCATACCTTGTGCTGATTTGGGTTTTTTTGTTTGATTTTTCTGCATGCAGGAGATCAGCCACAACCTGGGTGTGTGCTATATGTATCTGAAACACTTCAACAAGGTAATGTCAGTGGGAGGCAGGAAGCATCTCAGAAATTTCACTCTCTTTGGTAGCTTGAAATGGATCATTTGCAGCAAGAGGTATCCAGAACGTTTTTTGCTTCAGTGTTTGTTTCTGGGAGCAAAGGTTTGTGAGCTGTCTCTGTTTCCATTTGTGTGTTGAATTACTTTGAGTCAGCTGCAAGTCAGTGAGGTTGCACAAAGGGAGATCAGCCTGTGGTGGGGCCAGAGATGTTTTCTGAAATTTAAGAAATGTTCATAGAACATTTCTGCTTCTAAAGGGAATGTTTGAGAAACTTCAGACTTGACAGAGAAAGGGCTGTGCTCCAGCAAGAGCTGCTTCTGTGTCTGAGCCCTTGAAAGGCAGACCCAGGAACACTGCTGGCTTTGCAGGAGCAGCAATCCAGGTCCATCTTCTTGAAGCAAGAGAAGGCTGATGGTAAAACCCCAAACCATTTCCCCAGCTCAAACTGCTGCACCTCATTCAGGGAGTTCCTGAAGGAAACCTCAGCTCCTTGGGTCTGGCAGGATTCAGAGGGAAAGAGTTACAGGGTTGCTTGCTGGAGGTGCAGCAGGTCCTTTTTTTCTCCGTGGGAAGGTTTTGCTCCTGTGTCTGAAGCTCCTTTTGAACTAAACCTGGAGTTAGAAAAGGAGTTTTGGAGGTTGAAATGCAGTTTTACTCCCAGGTCTGAGCATGCTGTTCCCAGTTCCTCACTTAGCCATCCCCCTGAGTGCTGGTGGTGAGCACTGAGCTGTCTCTGGTCCAGCTACTTTGTAAGGGAAAAAACAGCATTTAGACTCCTTTTGTTTCCAGTTTGGCCCAGCTCCTCCCTGCTGTTCTTGCTGGTGGAGGTGCTGTGGCCCTTGCAGCAAACCCCAGCTGTATTCTCTGTGAAAAAACAGCCTCTGGAGTGTGTGTTCACACTTGGGATTTGTTGTCTGCACTAACACCTTTCAAACTGGGGTCTGCTCACACCTCCACTGAGATTTTCACTTGCTCACTGCTGGAATTAGCATTTTTAAGGAAGAAGAAGCTGTAAAATATCAGTTCCCCCAACAAACCCAGAGCGTCCCTCAAGCCAAACAAACTCAAATCCAGGAACAAGCCCGGGCTCATCTCCTCCTTGGGAGGCCATTGCCTCTTGCTTGGCTTGAAGGTGCCCCTAAAAGCAGGTGGCTGCTGGTACAGAGCTTGTTCCAAGGATTAGCTGGGCTGGGTTTTGTGTTCTCCAGGCTCAGGGGTTGTTTGTTGGCTGTCTTCCTTCCCTGGCTGTTGGGGATTACTCATGGGCTGTTGCTTTGCTGAGGGCTCTGTAATCATTTATTATTTTTTTATTCTCTGTGGTTGTGTTTTTAGGCACAAGACCAGCTCAACAATGCCCTGGAGCTCAACAGACACGATCTGACCTACATGATGCTGGGCAAAATTCACCTCTTGGAGGGGGAGATGGATAAAGCCATTGAAGTATATAAGAAAGCTGTAGAGTAAGAAATATCCCCTTTTTTCCATCTGCCCATTCCCATCCTATGCCAGGAGAAAATTGATTGGTGTCCTAGATCTGAATTGAGGCCATGATTAAAAAGCTAATGGTAATTACAGGGGCTCTGAGCAAAGCTGGCACTTCCAAGCACTTCAGCTGTCTCTGCTCCTGCTGACAGTGTGGCAGGGAAGAAGGGAACTGTTGGAAGGGCTGCCAGAAAAAAAAAGTGAAATAACACATGGATGGAGATGCCTGGGAGCAAAGTGATCCAAAAGTGACTTCATCCAAACCCAAAGGTTTATCTCCCAAAACAATGTAACCCTGAGTGTCCATCCAAAATCCCTGGCTGGGTGTCACTTGCTGCTTTCCCTCTGAGCAGTTAGTGGCTGAGGGAAATGTGCTGGTGCACAGGGAGTTTCTCCCACCCCATCACCTCCTCAATGCCCACCTATCCTTGTTTTAGGGCATTCCCAAGCATTGCCAGTGCTTTCAGATGTGGCTTTGCCATGGAGGTCAACACTAGAAAGAAAATCAGGAGCGTGTTGGGAGCCAGGGGCGTATCAATGTAGTGTTTCCTTACGTGTCTGCTCTCAGTGCTGCCTGGCAGTGGGTGGGGTTGGGCAGACATTTGGACTGATCTAAAATGTTTATTACGTAAATAATCCTTGCTAAGCATCTTACCAGGTTTATATTCTTATCCTGGTGCTCCCCTGCCCTCCTTTCTTCTTCATTCCTTTTTATTCCTGGGGTTTTTTTTTTGTTCTCATCTGCCTGTTACATTTTTCTTGCTGTTCCCAGGTCCAGGATAATCTGTTATTCCATGTTTATGTTCTATCAGGCACAGGTGGTTTTGTTCTGGTTGAAGTTTAGAGGTGCCAGTGTGAGTGTGCAGATCAGATTTTTTTAAGTCTTGGTAGCAGGGAATTAAAAACTGACTCCTGTTGAGGTGAGTGAGACCATAAATTGTGTCTCTCTCTGCTTTGTCTTTTTTTGTTGTGGTTTCCATCCTATTTATTTGTAATCTTTTTATAAGGTGAATTCAAATTCTGATAAGGAGTGTGTAGGATCCATCAGGAATGCAGAGGATTGCCTGTCCTACGTGGCCCAAGAGGCTTAGGATGGATGGATTTACAGGGTGGTTTATGAGAGATGATGGAAAATCCCATTTTGTATTTCCAGGTCACTGATTCAGACTCACTTTGAAGCTTAACAAAACCACATTATCTTATTATGGGTCCAGATCTATTTCACAGAGCCTTGTGCCTTCCCACCAATACCCAAAAGATATTTGGGAAGCTGAGGTGTGGTGTTACTCAAAGGAAGTCCCCATGATGGCAGTTGTTCTAATATTTGTTTTTAACAATAACAGTTTAATTTCCTGGAGTGATACCACAGTAACGTAACATCAGAATTCCATGTTCTGTTTTTATCCTATTCTGGGAGGGCTGAAAAGCAAACCCAGCTCTTTGGCTTTTGTGTTCCAGGTTCTCTCCAGAAAACACAGACCTCCTCACAGCCTTGGGCCTGCTGTACCTACAGGTACTAAATGCTGTTAGTGTTAGAAAAACTTAATTATTTTCAATGTTGGATTTTTTACAGAGTTAATTTCTATCCACCTTCCCATTGCTTGCACATGCTTCTCTACAGACTGAATTTAACAGGACAGAACTTGTTTTTCTGTATCTTCTCATTTCTGCTAAAAGAAAGCTGATTCCCTGGACCAGAGCCAGAGCAGGAATTCTGTTTGGCAGCTGCCCTAACTCTGTTATAAATCCTCCAAGTATAACAAAACATGACTAGTCATTACCTTGTTCCTGCAGCAGGAGTCTTGCAAGTTATCCTGAAAAAGCAGCCATGAAATTGTGAGTGTTAATGCACCATAAAGGAGAATCAGAATCAATTTAAATAACTAAGGTGTGCTTATCCTTGTGTCTGTGAAATGGATGGGAAGGGCTGGATTATTCCAGAAGTTGGCTTCCCAAAGAGTGAACAAGCAGAGAAGAGCAGACAGTAGTGCCTGAAAGGAGGAAGAGGCCCTGGAGCTGCTCTGAGGGCTGGAGCCCCTCTGCTCTGGAGCCAGAGCTGGGGGTGCTCACCTGGACAAGAGAAGGCTCCAGGGACACCTCAGAGCTCCTTCCAGTGCCTAAAGGGGCTCCAGGAGAGCTGGAGAGGGACTTGGGACAAGGGGTGGAGGGACAGGACACAGGGAATGGCTTCCCACTGCCAAAGGGCAGGGTTAGATGGAATATTGGGAAGAAATTCCCGGCTGTGAGGGTGGCCAGGAGAGGTCCTGGCAGAGGGTGCTCAGAGCAGCTGTGGCTGCCCCTGGATCCCTGGCAGTGTCCAAGGTCAGGTGGGATGGGGCTTGGAGCAACCTGAGCTGGTGGAAGATGTCCCTGCCCATGGCAGGGGCTGGAATGAGATGAGCTTTAGATGAATTCAGCTGAAACCACAGAATCACAGGATGGCTTGGTTTGGAAGGGGCCTTAGAGCTTATCTGGTTCCAATCCATAGGATTTAAGTGATTCCAAGCTCTCACATGCTCATATATGGCCACAATGATGCCCCCAAACCCTACAAGTCCATGAGAAGACAAGGGAAGGGAAGTCACCTGAACAGGAAAGCCCTGGGGAATGAAGAATTTGTGGTGAGGGAGTTGGGGATTTGCAGAGTAGCACTTTGTAGCCTGTTTTCTGGGATAGAGAAAGGAGCAGAAACCTGTGAACCCAGAGCTTATGTGTGTGTGAAAAAGTCAGAGCACAAACTGTCTGGAAGCCTTTGGTTGGGTCAGAACAGTGAATCCAGCCAAGTCAAATAAATTCTTAGAATCTGTTCTGTGAATTATCAAACAGGAGCATGTGTGTAATGGGAGCACTGTAAATCTCACTTTTCTGACTATACAGCTGAACCAGAAATTCTGGTGCCCACAAACCCTGTGTTCTTCTTCTTAGCTCCCCTTATTCCTGAATTTCTGATGCTTATGTACTTCTTTTCCCAGACTGGGGATTACCAGAAGGCTTTTGAACACCTTGGAAACGCACTTACCTACGAGCCAGGCAACTACAAGGTATGATGAGGAGTGGGAATGAACCAGGAGGGGACACCTCCTAAAGCTAATTCCACTGTCAGAGCTCTGCCATCTGCATCTGAGGCCTGGAGAGGCTGGAAAGGATCCTGCCCAGAAAGCTTTTTGTGAAATACATTTCTGGGATGTTTCCCTGGGTTGGGAGTTGGATGTGTGTGGATGTAGGGAAAGGGAAGGAGGCAGAATATGGGATGTTAAATTGATCCCTTCGGTTTTTAATCTGAAGTTGCACCAAAGCCACATGGAATTTACTTTGGAAGGAAGGTCTTCTGGATTTTAAAAATCCCAGAAGAGCAGTGCCAGGTCCCTTGTGATCCAAGTGATACTGCATTTTATTATTCTCCCATCTGCTGATACACTGTGCTTCCAGCTGCTGTGTACATTTCCTTGGCTCTGGCCTGGAAAGCTGAGCTTGGCATCTAGGTTCCATTCCTCAGTGTGGAACTGCTTCCCTTTTTAGGGCTGTTACTTCATTTCTCTCCTTTTTTTTCCTGTTAGCAATGCAGAGCATTGAAATGTGTGGTTGACAAACATAAGTTGTTGTGAAAACACCTTTACACTTACGAATTTTACTTGTCACTGTGAAATCTTAAAAAGGACTTAACTAGTGTGGTTTAAATATAGTGTGTTGTACTCACTTCCTTTTTTTTCCCCCATGCATATTCCCATTAATTTGCAGTATCAGCCAGTCAGTGTGAACTGGGAGAGCTTTGCTGCATGTCTTGCTTGAGTACATTTTACTCCCCACTTAACTTGCACCACAACTATTTCTGTCTGTGCTTGCTTGTAAAAAGAATCCATTAGTGCACAGATCTTTTCAGAGCCTCAGACTCTAAGAAGTACTTCTGTCACCCCAAAAAACACCCTAAACATTTGCAATGTTGTGTTGCAATACTTACGGAATCACAGACTCACAGAATGGTTTGATTTGAAAGGGACCTTAAAGCCCATCCTGTTCCACCTCCTGCCATGGGCAGGGACACTTCCACTATTCCAGGTTGCCCCAAGCACCATCAGCATGGCCTTGGACACTGCCAGGGATGGGGCAGCCCCAGCTTCTCTGGGCAAGCTCATTTCTGAGACAGTTATCATTAAAACAGTGCAGGAAGAAGCAGACTCAGGTTTGATCTTCACCCTGTGTTCTGCTCTGTGGTGGGAGATTCCAGAGTCCCCATCTGCTCCCACTGTTGGTCTTGGCAGACCTTAGAAGAGAAATGGTTGTTCTTGAGATGGTTTTAGTTTCATCATTTTGTCCTCTCGTGTTCTTGCTGTGTTTGAGCAAATGTGCTGTGAGTGGGTCACTGTTGCCTCGTCCCCAGGCCACCCTGGCTGCTGGCAGCATGATGCAGGCCCATGGGGATTTTGATGTGGCCCTCTCCAAGTACAAGGTGGTGGCCAGCAGTGTTCCTGAGAGCCCCCCACTCTGGAACAACATTGGCATGTGCTTCTTTGGGAAGAAGAAATACGTTGCAGTAAGTATCCAGTTCCAAATTTTTCTCCCATCTGCATCCAACTTCGTGCAAGCACAACATTCCTGTCATGTGAAGGCTGTTCTAGCACGTTTATCCCTTTTTTTTTTCAAGGCTGTCAGCTGCCTGAAGAGGGCAAACTACCTGGCTCCCTTTGACTGGAAGATCCTGTACAACCTGGGCTTGGTGCACCTCACGATGCAGCAGTACGCCTCAGCCTTCCACTTCCTCAGTGCCGCCATCAACTTCCAGCCCAAGATGGCAGAGCTCTACATGCTCCTGGCAGGTATGGGATGCTCTGTGCAGCTCTGTGTGCATCCTGCCTGTGTGCAGCTCTGTGTGCATCCTGCCTTGGGAACCCCACAGCACAGACAGGAGGTGTGGCATGAAGTAAAGAAACACGGCATAAGGGCTTTGCTAAGGAGCTCTTGCCCAGTCTCTTCTCTCTGGGAAAATAGAAGGGAAAGCTGCAGTCAGATCCAGATTAACCATTGGAAAAGACTGGACACATGTGAGACTGGGGTTGGGTTTCCAGCACTGGATATTTTTGGGGTGAAATGAGATAAACATGTCAGAAGTGACATCACAGGGTTAGATGGGATATTGGGAAGAAATTCTTCACTGTGAGGGTGGGAGGCCCTGGCACAGGGTGCCCAGAGCAGCTGTGGCTGCTCCTGGATCCCTGGCAGTGTCCAAGGCCAGGCTGGGCAGGGCTTGAAACAATCTGGGATAGTGGATGATGTCCCTGTCCATAACAGGGTTGAGACTGGATGAGCTTTAAGGTCACTTCCAACGCAGGCCATTCCATTCCGTAGGGTTTATCCTGGCAACAGTCCAGACAAGCCTGCTGACACCTATTTTATGACATTCAGAATTGTCCTAAAATCAGCTGCTTGTGAAACATCTCCTCCTGTGTGTACATTTGCTTTGGTGCAGTTGCTCTGACCAACCTTGAAGACGTCGAGAATGCCAAATGTTCCTATGAACAAGCTGTGGCCTTGGACAAGTAAGTCTTTGTCAGAGTTGTCACTTGTTTGGTCTTGCTTTGCCTTCCTGCACCTCATTTCCTTTGCCCCTCACTGTACCTCAACCCTAAATGATTTGCAATAGGGAAATACTTTTATTCTTGTAGCTGTGCAAGTGTTAAAAGCTTTTTTTTTTAAATTCAAGTCAGCTCTGAAAAATGAGAGAGGATTTTATTTCAGAGCAGCCCAGAGCTGTTTTTTGTTTTGCTGTTTGCTTAGTGACTCAGTGGTGATGACTTTGGATGCCAGCCCTCCTTTTGGTGAACATTTATACACGGTGGAGCAGATTGAATAGAAGAAAACATATTTTTTAAGCCGAAGTTTGAGCACAGTGCAGAACAGTGAGATTCTTGGAGTAGAGCCTGTTCTGAATTGGGCAGAGGGAAGATTTTAGCTGGGAGAACGTGCAAGAAGTTTGTATAAAGCAAATAAAAGGGCAGCTCCTTCATTAAGAACATCTATGTTTGCAGTCTAGGTCTTAAAATCAGAGCACTTGGTTTCAGAAATGTTAAGCTGAACCTCAGAGTGTGTCATCATTTCAGGCACAAAATCAAAATTACTTCATATTTATTAATAGTTTTGTTTCTCTCCCCAATTAACTGTGAATATTTGCACACTTAGACCTACCAGCACTCCTGAGCCCAGAGCCTGTCTGCAGGTGGCAGAGCAGTGCCAAAAGCACTTCCATCTGCAGGGGCCACACAAGGTGGGGATAGGTGAGATGCCAGGGGGAAATTCTTCCCTGTTAGGGTGGGGAGGCCCTGGCACAGGTTGCCCAGAGAAGCTGTGGCTGCCCCTGGATCCCTGGAAGCATCCAAAGCCAGGCTGGACAGGACTTGGAGCACCCTGGGACAGTGGAAGGTGTCCCTGCCCAAGGCAGGAGGTGGCATTGGATGGGCTTTAAGGTCGTTTCCCACCCAAACCATTCCATGATTCTATTCCTAATCAGCTTTCCATGCCTAGCAAGGCAGGACAGGACCTTAAAGGCAGCTCAGACTCCTTAGTCAGGGACTTGTGTGCTTTGCTGGAAGAGAAGGAGCAGTAAATGGGCTGTACAACTTTGCCCAAGTATTTGGCACTTGGGTGATGCTCCAGCTCTACAGCCTGACCAGGAAAATAAACTCTCATCAGAGCAAAAATGAATTCCAACTGCCAGGGCCTGCTGGGGAGAGCATGCAGACTGTGAGGCTGGTTCAGCTGACGTGCCATGGATTTTAGCCAGTTATGGTGTGGCTGAATCTGTGTCCCCACAACTTTTTTTGCTGGCATGTTTGGAGGTATTTGGGATGAAGGTGGTTGGTTTCCATCACCAGGAATGCTTTTGTAGTGGCCTGGGTGCCATGCTAGGGGCTGGAATGGAAATATCTTGGAAAGCTCTTTAGAAAAAGGTGTTCCACTCCTGGTTCTGGCTTGTAACTGTCCTTTCTGTGGGTATTCAGCTATTGATTTTTCTCTGTCATATTGCTTCTCAGCTCTTGAAGGCGGTGAAATAGCTCCATCAGGTTCAGTTAATTTTAAAACTGGCTGTTCCCAGGACTGTCTGATCTCCTCAGCGTTTTGGCAAAGACAGGGAGGAGGGTTTATTCTGTGGTGGGCTTAGCATTCCAGTTTCCTAATTAAAGGAGAAGCCATGGTGATAAATGCAGTCAGATTTCTTCAAAGAGTTGCCTTCCTTGCGCTGGGATGGAGAGTCACCAGGACTGGAGAGTCAGGGCCTGCAGGTAACACTTCATTTAGTGCCCAGTGCCAGCAGGATCCTTCCCTTCTGCATTGCTCCAGAGGGTGCTCCCTCTGCCGTGGTCATGGATGGTTCCAGTTATCCCAGCCACACTCCAGGAGAGGGCACCAGTCCCTCACTCACATTTCTTGTCACTGCACAGAGGATCAGAGCATCCCTGCCTGGGTTGTGTGCAGGAATGCTCCTGTGGGATCCAGGAGCTCCTGCACCCAGCCTGGCTCTCCTGGCTTGGCCAGATGGAAAGGGTTAATGTATCCCAGTGAAAGAGATGGATTGAGCAGTTCTGCTTTGTGAAATCTTCATTCAGGGGGAGGCAGGAGCGTACAGGTACCTGTGTTCACCTGTAGCAGTACCTGCAGGTGTGTGTGGTTTTTCTGGGGGAAGGAGAGAGAAGAGGCGAGGAAATGAAATGTAAACAGCACATTTTGTGCTGTGTCAGGTTATAAAATAAAACCCCCAAGATCAGGGCTCTGTGGCACTGCCTGTCCCATGATGAGCTGCTCTCCTGCAGACTGGGAGTGCTGGGGGAGTCTGAGGTAAATCAGAGGAAGGTCACCTGTCTCAGTGTGACAAAAGCCCCTGTCACTGGCGGGGCTGGGAGACCAGGAGAGTCCCAGCATGGCCCCTAGGCACAGAGAACTGGCTGTTGCAGAGGGGGAGGCAGTCAGTGGAGGGATTTATGTTGCCAATGACACAAGGGGCCTTTGCAGAGCCCAGCACTGGGTCTGTCACCAGGCACGAGGGTCTCAGCCACGTTCCCAAAAGACCTTGGCTGTAGCCTCTCTGTGACAATGAGGTGTGTCCAGCTTTGCTGCTCAGGCACATTCCAGCATTATTGCAGCCAGGATAAGTGTTTCCCACAGGGAATGTGATGCATCCCATGTGTCTGCTGCAGGTGCAACCCCCTCATCAACCTGAACTACGCTGTCCTGCTCTACAACCAGGGCGACAAGGAGGGGGCCCTGAGCCAGTATCAGGAGATGGAGAGGAAGGTCACCGTGGCCAGGGGGAGCGGCGCGCTCGACTTCGACCCCGAGGTTTGTGCCTGAGCTCAGGAGCCACCCCAGGGCTGGCAGCAAACGAGGAGGAGGTTTGACTTTGAGTCCAGTTGTTAGCAAGAAATTCTACTTAGGAGATTTTGCAAGTGGAGCGGGCGCCTGCTGAGAGCTGCTCGCTTCCTTTCTGCTCTTTGAAGCCCAGTTCTTCAATCAATACACAGCAAGACAAGATTCCCTCTTAATTAAGGGACTGAATTAGCAGAGATGTTTCCCCCAAGCTCCAAGCTGTAGCCAGCTCTGCACAGCTCTTTTCTTGTAGTTTTTCTTTTATGGTGGTGTTGACTTTATTGTTGTCTGAAGTGTCCCTGCTCACAGTGCTCTTCTCTTTTTGCTTCTTGAGAAGATGGTGGAGATGGCCCAGAAGATGGGAGCTGCCCTGCAGGTTGGGGAAAGCCTGGTCTGGACCAAGCCTTCTAAAGAGTCCAAATCCAAGCAGAAAGCTGCTGTGTCAGGGAAATCCAGCTCTCAGCAGCCTTTGGGCTCCAACCAGGCCCTGGGTCAAGCCATGTCCTCTGCTGCAGGATATGGGAAAACCATGCAGCTCCCCCCAGGTACATCTCTGCTGTTCTTTCAAGTAGAGTTGTGGGAGGGAAGAAGAGAAATCTCTCTTCCCTTTGGAAGAGTTACAGCACATGTTTGGGAAGGGATTGACCTGCTCATACAACAGTGAGGGCAATATTTGGTGATAACTTTCCCAGATTTCTGAGTTCAGGAAGATGCTTTTGCAGGGATGTAGGAGGCTAGGAAAGTTTCCCTTCCTGTCTGAGGCACAATGGGCAAGATTCCATTAGCATGGGATTGTGATCCTGCTCTGGAAAGGAGGCAGATTCAGCAACCAGACCTCTTGCCTCTTGCACAGACAGGCTGCTGCAGAGAAGGGAAAGGATGGACCAAAGTACTTTCTTAATTTCTCTGAGAACAAAAACTGCAGCTGGATTGCTCTGCAGCTGCCCAGCCTTCCAGGTGTTGCTGGATTTAGTGGGACTGTGGGTTCTCAGGAGGTGGTGTGAGCCTTTGGAGGCTCAGCCCATCACTGTACGTGCTAGGGCTGGGTAGGAGCATCTCCTGAGCCATTCCAAGCCTGACCTCCTCTCACCCCTCAGCTTCCAAGGAGGAATGCACTGGAGATGTTGCTCATCGTGGTGATTTTCTGTCACTCTTAGTCTTGTTTCCTGTGGACTGAACCAGGAGAGTGGTTGTGTAATCCAGGCCTCTTTCTTTGGCATCCCTAAGGACCTGTTCCATTTCTCACACATGGAATAAACTTTCCATGCAGGGAAGACTTAGCCAGAAAATCTGAAAAATAAAACACACCAACAGTTTAGGGCGTACCTGAAGGGCTTTATTATCCCGATCAGAGAAGGGAGCTGGTTCATAACATCAGTTGGCACCCTAAATGTAAGTGCAGAAACAACTTGTGTCCTGTTGTGATTTAATTCTGTAAGTAGCAAACTCTCCCCACATTTGCTAAAGCTGTGAACTGAAAACACTTTGGTTGGGGCTCCAGCTTGAGGATAAACCAGCTTCAGTGGAACTGGAAGTGGCACTTCCCTGTGAGGTGGTGAGGCCCTGGCACAAGTTGCCCAGAGAAGCTGTGGCTGCCCCTGGCAGCCCCTGGCAGTGTTCAAGGCCAGGTTGGATGAGGCTTGGAGCAACCTGGGATAGTGGAAGGTGTCCAGGAATGAGCAGGAGGTGGAATGAGATGGGCTTTAGGGTCCTTTTTATCCCAAACCATTCTGAGATTCTGGGATTCTAGAAAATGTTTTCCCTTCCAGAGCATGATTTAATTCCTGTATTTGTACTGAATTCTGCCAGCTGAGAGGCTGTACCTGAGCTTCCTTTCAGCAGGACTTCACCCACTGTAAGGTCTGGAGAACTCAGTGTCAATAAACTAACGTTAGGGAGAAGGAATCTGAGGGTAATTAAAGGCTGTGATTGTTTTGCATCTCTGCTGCTGGGAAGGGCAAAAAGAACAGGCAACACACACACAGCCACAGAGTAACTTTAACTGTATTCTCTCCCCAGGTGCTGCAACACCAGCTCTGCCAAAAAAGCCTCCCTCCCTGCCTCTGGAACCAGAACAGGAGCAGGACTCAGAAATGAGCCCTGAGGAGAACGCAGCTCCCACAGGGGACGAGGAGCAGAGGAAGGAGAAGCAGCAGAGCCAGGAGGCAGCAGAGTAGGGCAGCTCTGGGCAGCACAGGCAGTGCAGGAGCCTCTCCAGAGCTGCCTGGGATTTGGAAAAGGGACCTGCCCCACCCTTCCCCATGGTGGCTTCTCCCCACTGTCAGTTAGTCTGGATGCAGCTGTTTTCTATCAGTGGTTTTAGCTTGTGGGCTCTGCCTTGTCCCAAGGAGTCACTGCAGTGACCAGAGGTTTCTGTGTAGCCACTCTTAGTGCAGTCACAGCTCTCTACAGGATTGGAGGCTCCAGCTCTCCACAGGTTGGGTGTGAGTCCTCCAAAAGGACATTTAGCAAAGCCAGCAGTAGTGATTTAGAATCCAGGACCCTGAGGAGGATCAAACCCTTCCAGTGGCTGAACTGATGAGCAGCTGATTTTGCATAAAGAACCAGTAAACTGAAGCTTCAGGGCTCTGTGTTTGCTGGTGAAGCTCCCCAGCTGTTCGACAATATATTTCCTGCTTTTAGTTCTGCACTGTTGGACTGTAGCCCTGCCTAATTACCAGTCCAGGAGAGGAAGGTTAGTAATGGAAATGTCTCAGAGGCAGCAGTGTACAGGCAGCATGAGCAGGGCTCTGGGTACATCCCAGCCTTCAGCTCTGCTTTGTGGTTTGTTGCTCTTATCCAGAAAGACATTAATGCATCTTTAGAGCCCAGCCAGGAGCTGAAGTGCTTTCCTACTCCCTGGAGAACACTGAAAAAGTAGGACCCCTCACTTTCCCCTGGGTTCTGATAGCCCAAACTGACTGCTTATCTTAAATGTCGTTTTTTTTTTTTTTCCCCTAGCTGTCCTTTCTGCTGAGTTTTGTGTCAGTTCAGCCCCAGGGCAGCACTCCTGTAAGGATTCTCTCCTGCCAGGAGTTAAAGAAAACAGAATTTTTTTGAAGAGCGCTGGCAAATTGAAACAAACCAGACAAGGAGCAGTGTCAGTGAGGTACAGTGCAGAGATTTTTATTCACATTTAACTTGTTACACTGAAAGTTCCTGCAACCTAACAGAGTGCCTGGGAAGAAGAGGTAAGGATTGCAGAGCAGGAGTGGGCAGGGGCTGGGAATTCTTCACCTCAGCCCCAAAACTTGAATTCAAGGCAGATTTTTGTCCTAGGATGCTTCGATAGGATAAATGTCACCCAGGGAGCACATACTGCACTTGGAGGTACTGTGAAGGGATTTATTTTAAATATGTATTTTGTGAAAAGCTTATGCAACAATGAACCAATTCTTCTATGAAGTGAAGCAGTAGCACCTTCTTACTTCCTGGGAGCTTCATGTCTAAGGGAGCATTTTTAAATATGTAATTCCAGTTGGATAATAAATAGAGCTGCAATTCCTCATCCTGTCCCCTTTCCTCCCCTGGGCATGGTGATGGTGGCATTTGCATGCAGCAAATTCCTGGGATCTTTCTGGAGAGCATTTTTGTGCTAATGGTAATGAGGCTGGACTGCTCTTTCAGCTGGAATTAAGCAAGGGACTCTTCAGCAGGACTGCACTGAGGCATTTAGGGATTTTGGAAATCACACCTTATGTTCCAAAACCTGTTTTTGGCATCAGCCATAATTCTAATCCCCTCTTTTCCTCCCCTTAATGGAAAAGAATCATGAGCTCAATTTCGAGGGAAGCAGAAACCATCTGCTTTAGGACTTTTCTTCCCCTTTTTAGGGAAAGGTCTGTGATGAACCAGGGTAAATCACAGAGCTCACAAGGTACTTTGCATCTTGGCTTCTGCACAAGAAACAAACTAAAAGACATTCAAACATCAATGCCTGGGCAGCAAGACCTTGTTCCAGCCAAGAGTAATGATCTGTCCATGCAGCAACATGTGTTCAATCCAAAAAGCGTGGTGTTGAGGTCCCTGAGACAACTGGATGCTGATTTATGGTACAGGCAGTATTAGTGTGCTCCTGTACTTGTGTGCTCAGTTGGGACTGAGCAAGGTGGATGTGGGGGCCTTAAAGCTGTTCAGAATTTAGATCTCCCAGTTGGGGAGTGGGTTTCAGTTGGCAAAGCCTCTTCTGCAGAGACAGACAAGCCTCAGTGCTGAATGGGGGAAAAACTTGACTAAAATAATAAGTTGCACACATAAATGCATTCAAAAAGAGCCCGTGTTATAACAAGTACTCCATCTGCCAAGATGCTTCTAGAAGAGAAAACCCAGTTCTGCTACAAGGAAAGCTTCACCACTTCCTCAAACCACACTGCTCCAAAAAAAAAATCTGTGTTTTTAATGGAAGACACAGGTGAGATCTGAACCCAGTTTTACCCAGTGTGCATGGAGGGGCAGCTTTCCTGAGAAATTCATAGGGGAGGTTTTCAGGGTATTTTTTCCATTGCCCCTCCTTGCATTTTAATGGGATAATTCCTGCCAGCATTTGTGTTCCTCAGCTGCTGTGAGATCTGCTGAGCACAGACTGATCCCAGGCTGCTGGGAACAGAGCTCCCAGCACAGGAGGGAATGGCCATGTGCTATTTCCAACCTGCACCTTTCCTTTGCTGAGAGAACATCCTCCCACCAGAGGATGTTATCAGTGACTCCCTGAGAATTCCACCTGGATCCACACAAGAAACTACTCCAGAGTGAACAAGGAGAACTTCATCTGTCTCCAACAGGCAGAACCTGCATTCCTGGCTTTGAGATCCAAGTTTTACTGCAGAGGTTACTCAGACCCAGCATTTTCCTCTGGTTTTCTCCTGTTCTCCCCAAAACTCTGAGCTTCCTTAGCCCGGGAATAGCAAGGCAGCAATTGTGTGACACAAGTCTGTGCCAGTGCTGCTCTGGAACAGATTGCAGAGACAATACTGGCACAGAGACACTTCAGCTGTTCACTCACTCACAACCCTCAGCTTTCACATAAGCTGCAAGCTCCAAAAGAACCCCCAAACCAACATTTTAGGATAACCGGAAATTGGGTTCTGTTCTACCGTTTCACAGAACTGTGCCATTATTCAAATCTTTGCTCAGGACATGGCTGGAAAGGCACACAAATCCAGGTAATTCAGTGTATCATTACAGAATAAATAGTAGGAAAAAAAAGCCAAGCACAACTGATAGTTTTCCACTGGGTTTTGGAATGGATTTAGTGCTCTGCTGCTCTCCAGGTTTTGGATTCCAGTGGCTAAGGAGTGGAGCTGAGCTCTAAAGCATCCAGCACAAAGCAGTTAATGAGGCCTTTGCTAAAGGCTGAGGAAGAACATTTCAGCACCAGTTCTGTAAAATGAACTTGGGAAGGGAGGGCAAACTTGACTGGATCTCACACATCCCAACAGGAGATAACCAGGAAACACAAATCAAGTAATTCTTAGTAATGCTGTGAAACTGCCCTGGAGGGGAACAAAGGTAAAGAGCCTTTAAACTGGCCAAGAGTTGGATTTGGGATTGGCTCTTCCATGGCACAGCACCAAGGGCACAGTGGAGAAGGAACATGTCCTTTGAGGCTCTGCCAGGCCCCTGTGATTCACACCTCCCAAATAATCCAGCACTTGACCCTCAGTAAGTGCCACACACAGAAAACATGGGAAGAAGGCTCACTTTGGATCACAGATAAGACAAAATAAACCCAAGCCAAGGTGGCTGCAGGGATACACAAGTGAAAACACCAACGTGCACAGGTTTTTACCACGGAGAGCTGTCACAGTGCTGAGCTCAGCTGCTGCATCTCCAACAGAATGTGTGTGAATAAACATTTCCAGTGCAAACCCTGCTTCGGGAGTGAGGCTGGCTGAGGTTTGAGTCATCCATCACTGTGGATTTCAAGGTACAAGTAACACAGGAGAACAAACAGAATTTGTAGAGACATAGGATGAAGGGGAGCAGGGTCAGCTCAAGCCTGATTTTGAAGCTTTGGTATTTTTGCAGCTGTTGAAGCAGCTTTTCTTTGTTGTCACTACTGAAGCTGTGCAGAGGTGTGAGACTACAGGTGCAGGGGAAGGATTTCAGGAGCTCTGCTTCCCTGTCATTAATTTGGGAAGGCAGCAGGAAGTTAAACACATCATGTTCACAGCATGTGAAACAAAGCAAAGGCTGCTGGGGCCCTCTATTCAATTCAGATTTATTACCATATAGATTGTTCCACAACTTAATCAGGGATCCCACTGGCACAGCCGATGAACAGGTCATGGTGGTTAAGGATTCTCCTTGGGAAGTGACTTTGGGGGCAGGTGAGCTCTATGTGCCTGGTAAAGCAGATCTGGGTAGAGCAGCAGCCTGGCCATCCCAAGATGCTGGGATTAGAGCTGGGACTCACCGTGCCAGGCGTTCCCAGCACACCCGGAACGGGCCACAGCAGAAATGTCACCTGTGAGGAGCAGCAGGAAGAAGGAGGTAACAATAATTACCAGTTTAGCTTTTTGGCCCAGATGATTCCTAAGCAGCAAGCTCCTTTTTAATGATTCTGTACAGCAGTTATTTACTCAGATTAAAAAAAGCTAATTTTAGCCTGTCACGTTCCTGGGACAAGGGCTTTAGGTGCAGTCACGTGTTTTTAGGTGGCCATAAGGAATGTCAGTCCCATCAGCCTCACATTCCTGGAAGTGTTTTGGGAAGAAGTGAAATACAGCAGCAGGGCTGTTGCTGGTGACAGCTTGTGTGTATTTAGTTTTGTTTTGTTTCCAGGCTGAGAATCCACAAAGCTTGGCCCAGTATCAGGAAAAGTGGGACCCAGTGTCAGCCAAGGATGAATTTCCAGCTGGCAGATCCATGGCCTTTGGTGGCCCTCAGAGTGCAGTGCCAAAAGGCCACCATCCCAGGCTGCAAAATAGCCTTGCTAATGGCCTTGGACCTCTAATGGAACCAAAAGGAGAGGTTCTTTTCATTTCTTTTCAATTTAGGAAGACTAAACCAGAACTCCAAGTCCTATGCTACAGTTTATCAATAATAATAGTAGTAATAATCATCATCATAAAAAAATAATCAGAGTAGAAATGCCTCCAGTCTTAAGAAGATCCTGCACCTGGATAAAACGCTGACACTCATGGGAAGCTCAGGGTGGGATGAGCTGCAGGAAAACACAGACTGTACTTCTGCTCTGTACAACACAGAAGACTTTGCTCATGGGGAAAGCTGAATACACATGACAGACAGCATTGTGTGCTGAGTCAGTGCAAGTACTACAGCTGCCAATTTGCATCCTTGCAGAGCAGTCAGGATGGCTTTTCCCAACAGAGAACACCACTGACAGCAGCCTGACAGTGTTATTGCAACAGATCACTCCACCCTGAGTGACACAGACTCTCCTCCCTCCATTCAGGTGCAAACACTGACCTGGAACAACCTCCCCCAAGCTCTGGTGAGGCACAGGCTTGCCCAGACATCCTGTCTGCACTTAACCCAGCTTGAGAGCTGTGCACATACACTCTGGGTTCCTGAAGTGGCCAGAGACAAAACCATGCTGGAAAGAGAAAACCATGCTGGTGCTCTGCAATTCTTAGTGTGTGATTGTGAAGAGGGAAAAAAATAGAGGCAAAGTATTTAACAAGGACATATGATTCTGCTTTTTTAATTTCAAAGGCCAGAGCAAAGAAACTATCAGTGACCCAGTCAAAAAAACCCCAGCATCAAACCCTAAGAAAGCCTCCTCACTTCAGCATTACCTGGAAAACGCTGTTGCAGCTTTTGAGCTTCCAGAGGGACCTTCCCTAATATATTAACCTTTCCTAATAGAGGGCAGGGAGACTGAAGAATTTGGCACACCCATTCTCAACCAACCAAAAATGATTTTCCAGCACTCAAGAGCTTTTCTGTAACACACCAACTGTAGGCAGAGTATTTAGTGTACAGCAAACACAGGGAATGGTTTGGGGGTTTCCCTGGCAGGGAAACAGAGCTGTCCCCCATACAGAAACCAATATTACCTTCACTCCTAGTTTCCTAAAAACTAAGCACAGGCTGCTGGGGCTCAGTTGAACACCTTTAGTCACAGACATCCAGAATCACCTGTGCAGCCTGGAGTAGGTTCAGTCTGTGTCACATTTTGGGACCGTGGCTCCCTCTGGGGCTGGGCACACAGAGAGGTGATTGCACCATGCAGTAATTCCATCCTCACCCCAAGCAAGGTTTGCAATGTGCTGGGAGGAGATAACCCACAAGCCTTTTATTTTGAATTTACCAGAGGCCAGGCACTGCTGTGCTCTCCCTGGGATCCAGGGGCAGGAAATTCTCCTGCTGTTGCACTTTCCAGCACTACCAGAAAAGATCCACTCTGAGCTACCAACAGCAAACTTTGCCAGCCAGGGATTTTGGTCTTTGTGTCCCTCCCCTTTAAGACAAAACCAATTTTCACATTAAATACTAGAACTTCTGCACCTGCACGTGAAGCGCTCGAGTCACTGCCGAGTGACTGGAATGTAGCCGACAGTTTATACCTGGAATTATTCTTTGGCTCTTTTTCAGTTATACCCAGAAAACACACCACACCCTGGTTCTGTTCCTATACCACCACTGCTTCAAATCCCAATCCACGGGTCTCAGACACCGTGCAGTGTTGGAGAAGAAGGAGGGTCCTGGTTTTCTACTGAGAATACACTTCGGAATAGAGCAGTCCCTCGGCTGAAATGGCATCCCCAAGTCCCACGGTCCGGACGGGATCCTTGCACACCAGCACGGGGGTGAAGTGGAAGGAGATGCCTTCCCTGTGCCAGTGCACCACGGGCTCGTCTGGATTGAGGGAGATTTTGGCTGGTGCCTCTGTGTGGGAGGTGACGAACTCCAGAGGAGCTTTGAGGAACACCTTGCTGGTGTCGATGGTGTCGGTGGCACAGGCCTGGGTGCCGGCGGCCCTGGCTCCGGCTGCCACCGCCGCCGCCTGGTTGCCCCAGTGCCCGTCCACGGTGACCAGGATGTGGTAGGCCAGGGTGTGGAAGTGGATCCGTGTGAGGTCCGAGGCCCGCTCCGCCGTCTTGCCGTGCTCCTTCAGGATCCAGAAGAGGATGTCACTGACCACCCCCACGTCGGGAATGCCGCTCCAGGAGGCCAGGGAGGCGTGGGGACCAGAGGCAGACTGGGTGAGGAACAGCAGCTCCTGCTCGTTCAGCCCGATGGAGTTCACCAGGGGAAAGACCTGCTAACAGGAACAGGGAACAGCGGGTTTGCCTTCAGGAGCACAGGCAGACCTGGGATTCCTCCCCAGGCTGTGGTTTTTGCAGGATTCTGTTGCTGGCTTAGCAGAAGCAGCACCCAGTTTTCCAGTCACTGCACTTCCACAAGTTGGCAAGAATTACTTAGCCAAGAAAACATTCCATTTGGTGCAATTAATTTTCCAGACACACACTTTGACAGTAAAGAGTAACAACGTATCAACCCCACATAAAACATAGCACTGAGATCAGAGCTGTGTCAAGCTAAACAAGGAACCACCAAGGAAAGAAATTCTGCAAAGAAATCAAGGGATTTTTTAAAATTACAAACTCAGCTCAAATTCAATCCTCAATCTATCTTCCAATGTATAGTCCAAATGTTGAGTTTTGATTTCTATATTCATGCACTAGTGCGTGCACTGTGATACTGAACCTGACCAAAAGAGCACATCCTTTCATTTTCCTTACCTGATGCATAATGTTGCTCATAAAATCCTGATCAGTCATGCTGGCCAGCTCCAGGTGTATGGGAATGTCAGTTGGGATATCAGAGATGGAGGCCACAGCCTACAGGAAAAAGGAAAAAACAACCCTGGTACACATACTTATTAAAGAGCAGAAGAAGAAAAAGGGTTTTGACTAAAGATACACAGCCTTTAATCTTCCTGTGTGTGGATATAAACAATTCCAATGGGATGTCTGACCTCTGTATATACTGCTAAGGAGAGGAAATAAAACAACTTCTAGTTTGCAGAATCCCAGGGCAGGAAAACTGTATCTAACTTTCATCTGCTCCCAGTTCAGCACTTTTCTAATGGATTAACTCCAAAAACCTCACAAAACTAAAGCAGCTGCAGAAGAGCTGATCCTAGAACACAAAAAAGGCCAGCACCTTGCATCAGGATGAGCCCTCAGCTGTAAAACAGGCAGTGCAAGACAGATGCTCTTTAAGCAGGTATTGATTATAACCTGGATCATCTAAGTATCCAGCACAGAAAAAGTGTGGTTTAGCTGCTAGATAAGCCCAGTAACCACCCTCCAGCCAGGCAACCAGCCCTCCTTTTCCCTGGACAAGCCACTGAATCTAAGAAAAAAGAGTGTTACAGGATTAGATTTTGGCCATTCCTGCAGCTCCCACTCTCCTTTTGGCATTCAATACTGAGATCTGTGGGAGCTCTGAAGGCACAGCCTTCCTACACCTTCAAACCTGAGAAAACAAGGTCTTGCCATGAAACACTCGGAGTGGAAATTCAGGGAATTCAGGGATTCAGGATCTCACCTCCATGAGTCGTCTCTGTCGCATCTCCTTGCTCTGCCCTTCCATCATGTGAAGTCCTGAAAGCACCACCAGGTCTGGCTGGAATTCATCCAGGCTGGACACAAACACTTCCAGCATGTTCAGGGCGCCGTTGGACAGGTCGTGGGAGAAGATGAAGCGGTTGGCAGCGGGTGCCCTCACCCGGCCCCACTGCTCACCTGGGGTGGAGCAAACAGGACCAAGTGTGTGTGAACTGGGCAAGATCACAAATTCAACGGGCTCCATCAGCAGCAAGAGAAGCCATGGAATTGTTTTTAGCCATTACGTGAAGGTTTTACCCTGAGTTGCATCAGCGCGTGGTTAAATCTGTGTTTTCAGGGAGCGTTTTAGTGCTTATGGAGCTTCAGAATGACACCCCTCAGGCTGTGCACCAATCTTAGTGATGTTCAGGGGTTCCACTGAACACCTGCTCCATTGTACCTGCTTGATATTCCAAGATAAGATGGAATTCATCTCTTTCCTGCATGGATTCAGGTGGCACAACCACATTGTCATCGAGTAGTTCATGGAGTTTGGGACCAACTGGGCCACAAAGGAGGATCTAGAAAACAAGGAAAAACAAACAAGGTTTCCCTGGCCCATGTTCCTTGCCAAAATTTAAGCATCACCTAGACAACTGATTTTAAGAAGTTAATAATCCAATTTCTAAAAATCAGCTTGGAAGTCCAACCATATGTTCCACCAGCAGAACCCAAGAAATAACTGCCAGATCCCCAAAACCTACACAGAAGTAACAAGGGAGAGCAAATGAAAGAACACGAGCAAATGGCATGAAACGTTTTGAACACGTGTGTACCTTCAGGTCTGGATTTGTCGCGAGCTTCTGCCCGATGAGAGCAGCATTTCCTCCCACGTAAAGCTGTAAAACAAACAGAGCTGGGTGTGGGCATCCCCTTGCTTTGGGAACTTTAAACACATTTAGTCCTCAGCACAGGCTGGAGATTTTGGCTTTTTAGAACAGGGTTCAGCAGTATCCAAGTTACTAAATCTTATTGGGGCTGAAGGCAAAACCATTTTACAATTCTCTGTGAGATCTCACCAAGTTGAGCATTCTTTACTTTTAATCTAAATATTCACCTGCAGGTAACGATCCTGTAAAAATCAATTCATTCATAACACTGACAGCACTGTAAAATCCAACTCATTTAGCACATAAACAACCTCTCTGTGGCTAAAGCCCTGTGGGTTTTTAACAAGGCTGACAAGGAATCGTTTAAAAACTGCAGCAATTCTTCCGTTTGAGGTCGAGGTGAAACCTGCTGCCTGTGCCTATGCGAAGTGAAAGGAACTGTGGAAGTTTCTTCAGTAATAAAAGTCAAACTTTCCAGTAAAACTCTGATTTGAGCTTGGAAAGCAGTGAATATGGATTGTCCTGAGGGTCACAGTTGCTCAGAGGAGGCCACGGAGATGCTCCAAGGGCTGCTCTGGAGCCAGGCTGGGAGAGCTGGGGGTGTTCACCTGGAGAAGAGAAGGCTCCAGGGACACCTCAGAGCCCCTTCCAGTGCCTAAAGGGGATCCAGGAGAGCTGGAGAGGGACTTGGGACAAGGCATGAGGGGACAGGACACAGGGAATGGCTTTCCACTGCCAGAGGGCAGGGTTAGATGGGATATTGGGGAGAAATTCTTCACAGTGAGGCTGGTGGGGCCCTGATACAGGTTGCCCAAAGCAGCTGTGGCTGCCCCTGGATCCCTGGAAGTGTCCAAGGCCAGGTTGGACACGGCTTGGAGCACCCTGGTGTAGTGGAAGGTGTCTGTAGGACTGGATGACCTTTAAGGTCCCTTCCAACCCAAACCATTCCTGCCTTCTCCCACAGAAAACAGACCATACAGCTAAAAATCAGGCGACTCCTCACTTCCAGCCTCATCCCAAGGTGCTGGAGGCTGTTTTACAGCTTCAGACCCATCTGGATCCAAGAAGCATCTCCGACATTTCAGTTTGGCAATGCCAGCAGGGGAGAGACCGTTTAAACCCCTCCCATTTGCAGCAGGGGCAGAATCCCACAGAAAACCATTAACTACAAGCTACACCACAAGTTTCTTCCTAAACGATTTGCTTTCTAGAGGGAGAATGCAAGCCAGCAGCCATCAGGAGGACTCCCAAGGCTCCCTTCTGGGTGCAGACCCACCTGTGCCGCGGGGTGCTCCGAGGCCGTGCGCGCAATGTCCTGGAAGGCCTCGGCGTCGCTGAAGAAGCGCTCGGCAGCCGCCCCTCTCTCCATGAAATGGGCAAAAGCCTCCCTCAGGTCCTGGCCGGAGTTCAGCACCGCGTGGTTCTTTCCATCGCCGGGCTCCAGGCCCAGCGCCTCCAGCAGCTTCACCCCGGACAGAACCACGTCCACGCAGGCGTTGACGCTGTGAGAGAGAAGGGAAAGGAGTCCTGGGGAAAGCAGACAGACCTCAGGGCACCGGGGAGTGAAGTGAGGTCACATCCCTGACTCTGCAGGGGGAGAATAGCTGGCCAAAGGGAAAAAAGGCACAGGAATTTCCTGAAATTCTCTCCTAATGCTGTCTCCGTCTGACTAGCTTTTATTGTGCTCAGAGGGGGATTTCTAACTTTCTACTGAATGAAAATAAGGAAAGCTGCGTGCTCCAAACATGGCTGAGTATGTTACAATACAGGTTCTACTCATTTCCTGCCTTGGGCTTGCTTCAAAAGAACAGGCACAATAACAGTGGCATTTTAAATTCTTAGAAGCTTTTAAAAACATGTGCATTTTGGGTTTAAAATGTGCATGCGATTCAAAACTGTTAAAAAAAAAATCTCCAAGTGTTTAAGACAGCTAGATCAGCCTCTGGAGTTTCAACTATTCCTAATAATACCCAAACCCACACACAGCTCCCCACACAGGCTGGTTCTGTTTACAAGAAGTCAAGAGAGCAATTTGTCAGCTGAAATATTTGAAAACGGCACTTTCTAAAGGACCATTCCAAACTTACAGAAAGAGCACGCAGTGGAAACAGGAGAAAAATCCTGCAGCAGCAAGGGAGGGATGAGAACCATCTCAGCAAATCCAAGCTTTCTGGAAAGTCTAACTTCCAGTCCCCATTTCTCATTGATTTAACCACAGTCTAATTCAGACTAAGAGGTCAGGAAAGTTTCTGGCTGGAAGCAGAACCCCAGGAAGACAATTTAGAAACACCTGCCCTTGTCTCACTCTGTGGTTTCAGAGTGATAACCACATATAGCAGATACTTGCTGAGATGACACCAGCAATTGCACAGAGCTGCAATTTAAGCATCTTCTGGAGCTGCTGTCAAGGGCCATTTCTGTTCCTCTGCCCCACGTTTCCCTGACAGGGATCCAAACCATCTATCAAACTCGTGCAGGATCCCTGACTTTCTCCACATCTCCCCCCACAACACTCCAAGGGCCAGTTCCTGCTCCCTGTCAGTGTGGAGAGCCCAGCACTCAGCATTCCTTCAGCAGTGACCTCTCAGGAGTCAGATTTGGGCTGCAATAACAACAAAGAAAAGCTGCATCACATGAAATAAAGGACATGGAAAACCCTGAGGCTTTTCACTCCACGAGGTAACCAGCCCAGAAATCCTCTGGATGTGCATCACCTCCTAGACCGAGGACAGAGAAATTCCCTAGCATGGCAGAGAAAAGAAACCGTAAGTTCAAGCAGCATTTTGGTCCCAGTTTTATGTTTTAATGAACCATTACAGATCCAAGGGGATGAAACTAAGTCCCATTCCTCTGCTAATACAAAGCTACACAGCCAGAGAAGTGGATAACTCCTTCCAACACCCAAAGGCTGAATCTTCCAATCAAAGTCAAGTTACCTGTCATGTCCATATATCTAAAAGAAAGTGAGTCAAGCACTAAATATAATGTCTGGATTAATGGTCAGACTTAAACCCAGCATTTAAGATCAATGTGACATTCCAGAATTTTCCCCTTGTTCTCTTCCCACTTTAAAAAGACCAAAAGGTGTTGAATTTCCCTGAGATCAACATCCATTGCTTTCCTTGTCCCTTCCCTCCTCATCCCTCTCCAGTTCTGCCTGGACTTGGTTACCTCTTCCCAGAGGCAAAAGACCTCTTCCTTTCTCTATTTATAAACTTGTCTCTGCTAACTATTTATTGCCAGCCTGTGCTGGATGGACCAGCAGCTCCAACTGACCCTAACCCCAACCCTCAGACTGTACATAAATTTGTTTTACAGACAAGCAAGCTGGGAATAATGTCTCCAGAGAAGGGCTGCCACCAGGGCCTGAGCCCAGCTTAAATCCCCTCCACAGGAGCGTTCTGGATCATTGATCCCCTTGGCTGAATCCAACTCTGACTGAGCAGCTTTGTGGGAGGTGCTGCACTCACATCCGGCTTTTTCTCATGGAATTATGGAATGAATTGGTTTGGAAGGTACCTTCAAGGTCATCTGGCTCCATCCCCTGCCGTGGGCAGGGACACCTTCCACCAGCCCAGGGTGCTCCAAGTCCTGTTCAACCTGGCCTTGGGCACTGCCAGGGATCCAGGGGCAGCCACAGCTGCTCTGGCCAGCCTGTGCCAGGGCCTCCCCACCCTCACAAGGAGGAATTCCTTCCCGGTATCTCATCTGTCCCTGCCCTCTGGCAGTGGGAAGCCATTCCCCCTTGTCCTGTCACTTCAGACCCTTGTCCAAGGTTCTTCTCCAGCTCTCCTGGAACCCCTTTAGGCACTGGAAGGGGCTCTGAGTTCTCCCTGGAGCCTTCTCTTGTCCAGGTGAGCCCTCCCAGCTCTCCCAGCCTGGCTCCAGAGCAGAGGGGCTCCAGCTCTCGGAGCATCTCCATGGCCTCCTCTGGATTTGCTCCAGCAGCTCCACATCCTTCTGACATTGGGGACCCCAGAGCCGGAGGCAGCTCTGCAGGCGGGGTCTCACCTGGGCGGCAGATACAGCCCAGGCACATCGCTCTGCACGCCGGGGCCGCAGCACATCCGCACCCGCACACTCCACACCCGCACACGGGGACACCGGGATGCGCATCCCGGCCCGGGCGCGCTCCCGCCCCGCCGCCAGGGGCGCTCCCCGCGCGCTCCCGCACCTACCCGACGGCGACGCGCGCCCAGCCGCGCGCGGGGCGGACAATGGCCGCCTGCCAGGCCGCCACCGTGCGCGCCTCCAGCGAGCGGGCGCGGCGCAGCGTCCCCAGCAGCGAGGCCGAGAGCTGCCGCAGGGCCGCAGGGGGCAGCTCGGGGCCCAGCACGCACAGGTAGCCCAGCGCCAAGGCCAGCAGGCCCACGCACACCGACCGCTGCCACATCGCGCCGGGCGCGCTCCGCTCCTCCTCCTCCTCCCCCGCCGCCGCGGCTGAGGCGGGGCGCCGCCGGCGGGGGCCTCCTTACGCCGCCTCCGTAGCGCTCCGCCCCCGCCGGCCGCCGGATGGCGTAAACCGCTTCGGGAATCGCGGCGCGCCGCTTCTCCTGCGCAACCTGCGTGCGGCCCGGCCGTGCGGTTGCGCCATCTGCGTAACTCCGTATGGGAATAGCGCTCCCCCTGCGCAAGTTGCGTGCGGCCCGGCCGTGCCGTTGCGCCATTTGCGTAACTCGGTACGAGAATAGAGGAGGCGGTGAGGGGAGCGCGGCGTGAGGGGAGATGGCGGGGCAGCGGCTCCCTCACGGCGGCGCCGCGCCGAGGCCTCCGCGAATGGGCCGGGCCTTTCAGTAGCGCTGAGCTGATGTGTGACTGGGCATCGTTCCTGCACCCTGCTGTGTACATGGTACTACTCCTCCATCCCCTCCTCTTCCTCACGGTGCCGTTATTTCTTTGTTCCCCAACACGTTTGTGGGTCTGTGTCGTATTTCCACTCTGCCCCAGCAGCGCAGTGCCTGTAGCCCCACAGCTCCTCTGCCCTGCCTCACACCAGCGTTTCTCTAAAGGCTCACATCCATCAATCCAGTTACTGTCCGAAGCTCATAACCAACTCTAGTGTAGTTTTTTTTTTTTTTTTTTTGTGGAAAAGGTCGTGCTTTCGCCCTCTTGCGTGCCTTCCCCGGGGCGCGGTGGCCTCATTAAACCTGCCCATGCCCCTGAGGCAACCTGTGCTGGGAGCAGGACTGGGAACGCCCTTTACTGCATCCATTGATGCTGTAGTGAGCAAGAAGAGAGGTTTCCCTTTTTAATGAAAGGGAGTTTTTCTGGGCTTCTTTAGAAATCACAGGAATGTTCGCTCAGAGATTTCTGAAAAAATTTGCAAGAGTTTGACAACTGTGTGCCACAGTGCGTTGGCTGAGGCAGCCGATAATTTCCTTATTCAGTTCTGTGTTGTGAGTGATTGTCATCTCCTCAGACTCTGACAAAGCAAGCAGTAAAGGAGATAGATTAGTGGAAGGCTTTTTTTGCTGATTTTTCTTTCTTCTTAGGATGGTATTTAGTCAGCAGCTATCATCATGGATTCATGTCCGGCCCTCAGGCCCTCACGCCCTCACTGGCTGCCCATCAGGTTCCCTTTCTTACTAGGCATTGCCATAAAGGACTCCCTCATTTATTTATGTATTATCTTCCTCTGAAGTTATTTCTCAGAGCTTTGAGGGTGCAAAGATGGGCAGGCCAGGCGAATGATAGAGGCTGGAATTGCTGGTGAAGGATAGAGAGAAAAAACCCTCCTCACCTGAGAGCTGATGGTGACCAGGGGCACTGACTGGGTTTGTGAGCCTAAAGCATTATGATAATGTAATGAACTTTAAGAACAGAATCCTAAAAACAAACTGGAGGCCTTTCTGCCTTCCCTGTTCTTCAACAGATCCTTCAAACAGTTCTTTTTCCTTGAATACCTTCCTGCCATAGCGCCCCTTCACAGAGCAATCATCTTCTCCTCTCAGACCCTGTTCAGCCCACCAGGGTTGCTCTGTTAATGTGTAACCCCCCTTTTCCTTTGCTCAGGTGGTCTCTGGGTTTTGTCAGTAGCTTTTTCATTTGAACAGATTTAATCATTTCCCCTTCAGTGCTTTTCTGGCTGATGTTTGATCTGTCTGTGATTATGAAAACTCACTGGTTTCACACTCCCTGGGGGAGAGGCCTGTGAGGCTCTCATGGTTACAAACAACCCTCCAGCCCAGGCAGGTAGAGAGAACAGAATAAATACCTGCCCAAAAACCCTGCTGCAATGAGGGCTTCACCTGTGGGACCATGGGTATTTATAGCCTTGTCACAGAACATCATAATTAGATGTGCTCACGGGGCAGCCTCAACCCAGAGCGTTGTCACTGCTCGGGGACCCCGTTATTAGTCCCATGTCAGGGTGTGGCTGTGAGCAGCAATCTGACACAGCAGCACTTTGGGGAATTAAGGCACAATTCCACTTTGGGGTGATTAGTTTGTCACCTGATGCTGATGCAGTTGTTGCACTGAAGACTAAAGTTGTTTTTTTTTTTACTACAGGTGCAGTTTCCACATCAACACCATGGAAGCTGCTGAGGAGGAACCACCTCAGTTTGATCTTTGTAAACTGTTGGTGTTCAGCCTCCATGGACAGTTCTGGCAGTGCACTTGAACAAGGCTGCAAAGATAATTCTGAGATTCATTTTGCAATCTGCCAACAAAAACAAGAGGTTTATAAAAAGACAAGTTGCCTCAGAGAACCTGTTCAGTTAAAGAGCTAAACACCCATTTCTTGGTCAACATTTATTTTTCAAGCCAACGGAGATCTAGATTTGCCTCAAACAGCAAAATTAGAGGTGAAACTGTCAGCTGAGAACTGAAGTCCAGCTCCTTATTGCCCACCCTTGAGCCACCCCATGAATTCCAGTCAGAGGTAAGAGAGGGACACAGGGCTGTTGTATTAATTTGAGCTAACTCAGACTGAACAAAAAGTATTGATTAAATCCCTGTTTAATTATGGAAATAGCGAGCTGATTGCCTCTGGGTCGTTGCTGTGTGTCACTTCAAAGAGTTGAAACTGATCTCAATGAGTTTTCACTGGAATACTTTTGTGAAAAGCATGGGAAGAGAAAGGTAAGAGTTAAGAGATTTTTTTAGAATGGAAAGAGTTAAAATTTAATGTCAACAGTTTTCCTTTGTTTTTTTCCCCTGGTGTTATGAAGTCCTTGTACAAGAAATCTTTTTCTTGACAGTTTTTTGGTATAAGCTGCTTGTGACTTGGGCGGGTGGTACAGGGACAGTGGTTTTAATCAGTGTTCAGTTATTGGAAATGGAACTTGTTCCCTTTAGGAAAAAAAAAGAGAAAAGGTGGGGAAAGAAAAAGAAAAAAATTGAAAGAAAACCATTTTTTTCTGCATGAAGCAGACAAAGGATGTGTTTCTTTCTTGCTTGTTTGAAGATCAGCTGTGGAGAGTTGCACATGTGGCACCTGTTCTCAGGCCACTCAGAGCTGACAGACCTGTATGTGTGAGCTTTTGACAGCACTGAATTTGCTTTTCAGACCATGGGCTTGGTTTGGAGAAATGGGGGTTTGCCAGACCCTCACTAGGCAGGAGGCAAGAGGGAAGGGAACGAGGGTGGGCATGGGGAGGAAACAACAGGGAGGGGTGAAAGCCAAAGCTCAGAGTTCCCAAAGGAGCTCTGGAAACCTGTTTTTCTCAATTTGAACTCAGGAGCTTGAAGCAATTTACTCCTTATTAAGTTGAATTTCCATATTCAAATGAGCTCATTCCCTTTGACCTACTTTGGCCAGTTAAACTCTAGGCCAGTGCACAACACAGGGAGGGGAGGAGCCTTCCCAAAGTATGAATTCCTTTATTGTTGTTAGGATCAGTCACGTGTGTCTGCAGTGGCTGGGATGGAATCTCTAACTGGAGCTAATGAACACTGGGCAGCACCCAGGGCATGATTTGGGTGGCAGGTCCTTGTAGCCCTCTTAGCTCCTGTCCTGTCCAACACTCCCAACATATTGTCCCTTATCTCTGCCTTCCCCAGGCACCCTGGAGTGAGTTACTCAGGTTTTATGTGTCCAGCTCACCCATCTGTGTGTCATCATACCTTGCTATCAGGCTGCCTTTGCAGTGCTATCACATGCCTCATTTAATCTGAGCTGGGCACTCTTTCCAGAATCACATATCACTCCATGGTCATGGAATCAGTGCCTACCCGTGACATTCCATGGCAGCCAACAGCAGAACACGTGGGGTGGGTGTTACTGGGGTGGCTTCACTGGGGGAGGAGAAGAAAAAAATTGAAGGTAGGCTTTTTGGATGGATCCTAATAAAGGCCTGGAGAATTCAGAAAGTTTCTGCTGAGCCATGCAGATGAGCAGAGGAGCTCTAATTAAAACACAGACTCTGTGTTGTTCTCAGAAACTGGGCAACATTCCCCATCTGAGCTCTGCCAGCAGATCTCAGTCCTGGACTTCAGCACCCACTGCTGCTCTGCTCTGTGAGACACCCACTCAGCTTGGCCAGCACAGCTCAATCTCAATCGGAAACATCTCGTGCTGTTCCAATTCTGGGCCCTTTTAGAGCAGAAAATGCTATCTCTCTACTAAATTGTGCCAAATTGCTTAGTTTTGGCTGCAGAACTCATTCTCACTTGTCACCTAATGGGATACCTGGGGACTTCCATCTATGCTGTCAGCAACAGAGGAAGAACCATGTGCATGCCCAGCCCCCTGCTAAGCCCCTGATTATATAGTGATGTGTTAATAACAAACACTCTTTCATGTCTTGGCAGTTGCAGACCTCTCCTCAGTAGTGCAGCGCTTCAGAAGTAGAATCGCATGGGAAATATGCAAGTCCCAGTTTTAAATAATTAGTATCAGCTTCTCTGGCAACTCTGTTCCCAGAATGAGAGTTGGGAAGAGTCTGAAGCTGCCAGATGCCACTTGTGTGGATGTTCTGCAGAATCTGGACCGCGTTGGAGAGATTTGCTGTTGCAGAAATATTTCTGCACAGAGACTCTCCCTCCCTCCCTCCCTCCCTCCCTCCCAGGTTATGATTCTGCCTTCCTTGGAGACCTTGCCACTTCCCAGTTTTTGAGAGCTCAGCAGTGGGAGGTAGAACTGTTTCCATCTTGCCTGAAACACCAGGGCTGGAGCTGGCATCATCCAAGTTTATGCATTTCTTTCAGTTAGAGCCAAATTGCTGGATTTTGCAGTGCTGGTTGCTCACACCCTGTGGTGACCACTCTGGCTTCCAGAAAATCCACAGGAACTGGAGCAGGCGTGAGCCACCACCTGTGCTGGTGAACACCCCGAGCAATCAGGTGGTGGCAGTGACTGCTGAGCTGCTTGTTTCTGGAGCAAATGGATCAGATCAATAGAGATGGAACAACTAAAATTTGTGGGAAGAAGACAGGTTAGGAGATTATCCTCAGGAAGTGAGAAACTTTGGTAGGAAGGTGTTTTGACTGCATTTCCAGTCTGCCTCCTGTGAGACTGCAGCTGCAACACTGTCAGGAGCTGAGAGCTGCAGCTAAAGCCCTGTTTATCTGTCAGGTGTGGCCCTGTAAACATGAGAGTGATTAGATATGTTAGAGGTGTGTTGTGTGCTGTTCAGAAGAAAGGATGGGTGTATTTGAGCAGAGCAATGCTCCAAGTGTTTTCACGTGTTCTCAACTTGGCAAGGGAGAAGATGGATGACAGATGCTCAATCTTATCTCTGGGAAGGAACTCTGAAATCCAAACTCAAATTATTCTGCAGTCCCCTACATCCATCCAATTTGCATGCCCATTGGTGAGTGTTCTGTGGGTTGTATCTCATTGTAAATACTTTGGATTCCCTATTATGGTTGTTAAAATTTATATTCACATCATTTCAGCACTAACAGCAGTGCCAGTGTTGTTGGGAGTGAATGTGCCTTGAAATGTTTGGTGCCTACTGAGCCTGACCTAATTCCTGTGATACAAAGGGCATTGCTAAAACCTCATCATGTTCCTCAAACTAACAAACTCGTGTAGTACAACCCCACCAGCAAAATTACATGCCTAAAGGGCAACCTTTATTTCTATTACTGTTGTAAAAAGCTCCCAAAAGCTGGATCCTTGAGAAGCCTTTGATTTGCAGCCTTTAAGGCTGCAGTTGAAGCCCTTGCTGTGGCAGAGGACTATGGAAGAAGGGTTTAGGCAGGCCTGGAGAGGTGAGAATAGAGAAGCCGTGTTTGCACAGTGTTTGCTGTGCTGTAGGGTCTGTCAGCTTGCAGAGCTGGGGGTGGGGTGGTTCTGAGGGCACTTTGCAAGGGACAGGACAGCCTCAGGTCAGATTTCTGTGAGCAGGGGGGAGGGAAAAGAGAGGACTGAGAGCCCCACAGTTTTACCAGCAAAAACACACTTGAGCTATCAATGTGAACATAACCTGTTTCTGTTTCTCTCTTGATGTGTCCCATGCATGTCTGGAATAGCCAGTCTGGGTCGTGGGCACAGGGCTGTGTGTCTGTGGGGTGTGGTTCTCTGCCACTGGCTCAGCTGTCATTTTGCCACTCCAGTCACCCACAGCCCTGTGGGACAATCGCTCAGGGTGGGGACAGCGTGAGGTGACATCAGCTGCTCATCCTGGGGAATCCTGCCTTACAGATCCTGTCACTTCCCAGAGCAGTGCCAGGGCCACCTCTGCTCCACCCTTCTGATCCCTGTCCCTTCCTTAGCACCTTCCAGGCTGTGCTCCAGCTGCAGGAACTGCAGAATGTGCAGTCAGGTGCACAGCCCTGCTCTCTCGGGGGCGGCTGATCCGGATAGGGTGTGCCTTATGCAATAGTGTAAGCTGGGTGTATTTCAACATGCCAGCTGAAGCCCTGAATCAGACTTTGCAGTGAATGTGTCTTCTGAGAGGCAGTCGTTTAAGAATGTCACCACTGAGACTGCCAAACCTACTTGTGTATTTCATAGTTCATACTGTAAACTGCTCACACACCCCCCTGGGTTGTGTATTAACAGACACAGCTCATAAATAGCGGTGCATGGCAAAGCTGTCGGCTCTAGATCTGTCCACAGAGGTTTGAGCCATGGAATTTGCTGTGACAAAGGTATCCCTGGTATTTTCCTTCTGTGTGAACACAGGAAGCATAGGACATGGAGTGCTTGGTGTTAAATTAGACCAAAGACAGTGATTGTAGTGCGCATGGAACCAGATTTGTTTAAGTTGGTAAAACCTCTTCCATAAAGAGGCAACAATCAGAGGAATAGAAACATGGTTGAGAAAAGTGATGCACAGTCAGAACACCCAGATGTTTTATAAAATGAAGAGGGGGTGGAGAAGCAAAAGGATGCTAAAACTGGTTGTGTGGGGAAGGGCTTGAATAATATTTCAAAGAAGGTATCTTATGATCTTGAAATAAAGCTGTAAGACACTGAAAAACCACAGAAATCCAGAACACAATAGGTCCTTTTTTAAGTATTTGAGGTCTGTTTTTTCTTATGTGAGTGTATAGATATTGCTGAGGCTTTGTGAGCATGAAATTCCTTTTTCCTTTGTAGTTCCGTGGCACTTACAAGTCTTTCAAGGATGTCTTGCCTCTAGGCTGGGTAACACGTGACAAGGAGAAGTACTAACCAAAGCAGATCAAAGGGAAACCCAGGTAGATTCCCAGGGAAATTGCTGGGTGATCAACCAGCTCAGGCTCCAGAGACTGCCTTTTGCAAGTGTGTGTGTGATTTACTCTGTCTCCATTCTGTGAGCTGTGCTTTGTTAGTGCTGCAGGATTGAGTGCTTCCCTGCAGCGTCCTCAGGCTATCTGGGGTGAGGGGATGTTGATGTCCTTGCCTCAGAGCACAGCACATCTCGTGTAGAAATGGCTGTTGGGCACTGATGGACCAGGGTCTTGTGCTCTGGAAGACAAGGGGCTAAAGAGAAGAGAGAAGGCACTGAAAGCCTCTCCATGGTGGACATACTGAGAAAGACCCTTCCTCCTTCATCTTCACAAAAGTACAGAAGAAAACAAACTGATGCTTCTCTACTTCTGCTGCTCTCTGGATTTCAGAAACAGCTGTTGTGACATTTACCTTCTCAGAAGTGGCCAAGACAAGCTATCACTTTATCCCTTTTCCTCCAGCTGAAACATCCTGCTGCAGAAGAGCTCAGCAGCGAGTGACTACTCCATCTGCTGTTTGGAGGAGGTCATTCATCTCCAAAGGGACTCCACAGACTTTTCAGTGACTTCCTCTTGAGGAATCAGCTGCTGACAGAACACTCTCCTTAGCCAAACTCAGGCTTACAAGGACAGTTTTGGTTGCTCATTAACCTCAAAAACTATATAGTACAAAAAATAACCAGGAAAGAACAATCTGTTGTTCTAGACCAGCAAGGAAGAGTTGACTAAAAAGGAGCCCTTCAGCTCCAGAGCATTGCTGCAGAGGGCTGTGAAGACTTCCATATCCAGAGGGTGAGCAGGGAGGGATGGCTCTCCCTTTCCCAGGTGTCTCACTGTTCCAGAGGTGGGATAGTGGCCTGTGGGAGTCTGCATATGCTGTGACTGTCCTGTGGCCTGCTCTGGAGGGGAGAGGTGTTACTGAGCTTTGTTTCCACTTCAAGTGGAGTGCTGAGCTGCTGAATACAGAGGTGTGTGAGGAAGCCTTTCCCAAACAAAGCTGCCTTACAGGAAAAGAGCTGATAATCTTTGGAGTCTGCTACAGATTTAGCACTTAGCTAGCAGTTGAAGGTGAGAAAGACAGGCCTGGGCAGCTGCACAGGACACGGGGCTGGGAAAGGGCACAGCTATGCCCTGAGCACCTGATGATCAGGCTTTGAGATTATCCAGGGAAAATGTACTACCAGATAAAAAGCAGGAGCCTGTGGACAGCTGGATTTTCAGCCTGCTCCTGTCTCTGTCGAGACACAGGTGCTGCGATGCTTCTCACTGCTGGGCTCTTGAGCTTTCAGCTGGGCACCTGTCCAGCTATCCATCACTCCTTGGATCTGGTCCATGGGAAACCAAATGTGATCTGAGGGTTGCCACTGCGGTGGAGATATCAAACAGACACCTGGCATTTAATACAAACTGAGGGAAAGTTGGGCTGGAAATAGAACTGGGAAGTGCCTTGAGTGCTTTGAGTCTGTGCTGGGTCTTCTGCCTGTGGTCATGGCCCTGTGGATCAGCTCAAGGCAGAGCCAGCTGTTTGAGTGTAACTGTAGAAAAATTGCTGTGGGGCAGCTCAGAACCTCAGGTGAACTGGAGGACAGTGCAGGGATTTTCTTTTTTCCCCAGGATTTGATGACACAAAGAACAATGGAGCGAGCGCTTCCGCACTTTGTGGTACGACTGACAGATAGTGCAGGGGAGGCGAGATTGGCTTTGTTTTCAGCTGTGAAACCTAGGAAGGGATATGTTCTTTGTGAATTAATTAATCTGGAGAAAAGGCAGTTTAACTATTCGACAAAAGATTCATTTCCACCCACTTCCCAGCTGGCAGCTTAGCCATGGAGTGTCAGATTTCCATCAGCCTCCAACGTTCTGACTGAAATAGCAATTTTTGCTTGGCAGGCCAGAGAGTAACAGTTGTGAGCCCTGTGCTGCTCATGGGTGACAGGTAAGGGAGGTAGGACAAGGTTGTGCCCTGCTCCAGGTAGGGCTGGTCAGTGCTGCCGTTCAGCAAATGCCATCAGCAGGAGCTGAACTTGAATCCCTCTGAGCAGGGATTTAGTTTCATTTCCTGGGCTAGCAGGTTTCAGGGATTCTTCTCTTGACCTTGTTGTGAAATGGGGGAGTGACACCGTCCTTCAACCCAAAGGAAGCATTTTCCATGGGGGTTATTCAGTGTCTCAGCAGCACAGCAGTCAGGGAGGAGTGGGAGTCAGTGCAGTGCCCAGTGACAATCTCAGCCACAGAGGCATTTTCAAGACAGAAGCTGTGGAAAATCACAATCACAAAGCCATCAGTCTGCTAACAAGAGCAGGGGGAGTAAACCTCAAATGAAATCCTAGTTTGTAATAGCACACAACAGATACCTGCTGGATTCTTGAGGTTGGCCCTCGGCCCAGGAAAGGTGTGTGCAGCAGTTCAGAGGCTGTTTGGATGTAAAAACTCCAGATTCCTTCCAAATATTTGCAAGCCTTGAGTCAGTCCTACCAAAGAGAACTGTTAGGGAGACATTTACATTCACGTGACACACCCACAGCAGGTGTTATCCCTCAGTGATAGTTGACCATGTCACCTGTTGCCAGTAATTGAAGTGCCAGCAGAGCAGTGGCTTTCCTGTGCATGTCACTGCTACCAACAGAGCAAAGATGTCTCTAAATAGCACAGGAATGTTTAGCAATTGTGGTCTCATGTGAAAAGTTCAAGCTGTATTTCAAGGACAGAAGGTCTTCTAAGAAGGAAGAGATCAAATCCCCAAGGAGCAGTTGTAAAATGCCACTGTGAGTGCCCCCCAAATGGCTTTGGCACGTTCTGCTGAAGTGACACACTGCAGCTTGTGTCTGTGTGATGAGAAAAGGACACAAGGGTACAGAGTTGGTTCCCTGAGCAACCTCACACATCATAAATACCACAAGGTAATGGCAAAATGAGATCTTTATTCTGTGTAAAAGAAAACGCAGAAAAAGAGGGCATCAGCCAAACTTTGGGTGCAGTTAGCAAGAATCTGAGAACAAACTGTGCACGAGATGTTTACAGTTGTGAATATTTGCTGTTCTTTCAAGGTTGAGGGCTCCTGAGAATCTTAGTGCCTGCAGAGATTTAAACAAATAAGCTACTGCAGCCCCTGGGAAGGCTGACCTGGGAGTTGTACAGTGGGAGACTCAGCTGAGGTGTTTCTGGGAAGGGGAAGGAGTTGGAAGGACAAAGCATGGAGAAGACCTATGTATCTCAGACAAGACTGACCTAAGCCCACTGAGTCTAGATTTGTTCAGCCTTCAGCTGCCTAAAAGCAGAAAATGCTTTTTAAAGATTCCTTTTGTCAGTTCTGGCATTTTGATTTTCATCTGCAATGCCACCCTGGAGGCAAAAACTACAAACTCCAGTCCCTGCAAAGCTGCAGCTCTGCAAGGGTCCTCACATTACTGGGATTCACTTCCTTGCTGGAGTAACAGGCTGGGAGGGAGCTGTGGGCAGTGCAGTGAGAGAGGTGGGTTTGGAGCCTGCTCAGGGCAAAGTGAGTGAGGAGGTGTGAGCAAAGCTTCAGCCAGGAGAGCTCTGTCAGGATAATGTCACTGTCACCCTCCTGAGGTTAATGCCATGGTGGTGCCAGTCCAGCAGCTGGGGTGACCACAAATAGAGTGTAGACAGAGTGAACAGAGGGGAGCCTTTGGGGCTGCCAGAGCTGGACATGGCACCCTGGCACAGTGTTTGATCCCACGGTGAGTGTATGTGTTCAGTGATGGAGTCAGGGGCATGGGGACCTTGCCCTTGTCTGCTTTGGATTTGATCTGTTCCTTACCTGGAGCACCAAAAGGGAGTTTCCTCACTTTGGTGTCTGCATGCCCTGAAGCTGGTGATCTCAATGGTACCACAGCTAGCAGTGGTGGAAGACCCAAGACAAAGCAGAGAAGTGCTAAGAAAAAACCAAATCCTCTATCACCAGCACACAAAAGACCCCATAGAACTACCACCAAGAGGTTCTGCCAGTGTTACACTGCTCTTTGTGGACACGTGGGACCCAGCAGAACCTATTGAGCAGGTAAATTCTCACTCATATGCTTCCCTGAGACCAAAAATACACACACTCAGTGCAGGTGTAGGACATATGAGGCTTGGAGGACAGGGATACATGCAGTGATGTGCTCAGCAGCAGCAGGAGGAACACAGACCTGCTGCCTGCATGTAACAGTCCCAGCCCTGTTAGAACCCCATGTAAGTGACCCTCCTGTCACTACAGGGCTGCTTGCACTCACCCCATCTGACCTCCCACACAGCATGCACAGGAGTTTTCCCAGTGGCACCAAAAGAGGGAACAACCTTCCCGAGCCTGGAGAAAATCCCTTTGGTGCCAAACCCACCAAGGTCAGGGGTAAATCAAGGCCGGTGTTGCAAGGGATGTCTTGGCTGGGCAGATCTTTCAGGACATGGAACATGGTGTGAGAGACAGGACGTTTATTTCTACTGTCTGAGATAGATGTGGCAGGAAGGAATATTGCAAAAACTCATTTCCCAGCAGCAAGTGCTGGTGCATGAGCCAGGGTAGAGCCTGAGAGCACATCTGGCCAGATGCTATGAGTGCCCACACTGGGGAGAGCAGGGCTGGGACACATCACAGTGCTGCTGTTTCTTGCTCAGAGAGAGCCCTGGGCTTCTCATTTGCTTTTGGGCCAAATAAAATGTTCTGGTCAATTGAAATCTCATTTTATTTCATTTGTCATTTATTCTGCTGACTTTATTCCAGGAACTTCAGTGTGGTGCTGAATGCCCTGTGGGTGTAGCTGGGTCTGGCTCTGACACTGGTGCCTCCTGGAGTCCCTTGCACTGAAGAAGGGCAGGAGTGTTTCCAGTTTTCAAGTGTTTTCATGGCAGCCAGGAAGCCTTTGCTTCCTAGGAGTGGTGTTCTTTGGGGGAAGGCTGACTTCTCCAGCACATTTCTGTCCTGACAGGGTGCAAGCACTCGGCCAGGCCTGGCATCTCAGCCTCTTCTCTGTGTCTAACGAAGGGGCTGAAGTCCTTTCTGGGTCTCATGGGGATGGGACATCTCATTTTCACCCACTTGGAAAGTAAAATGGCAGCTGTGGATCAGCTTTATTTATTCAGTCTATGCAATGTATCTGTATTCATGAAGCTCCTTTATTCAAATCCTTGGCTCCCAGCACTAGGAGCAGTAACTTGCCCTTTAATGATAATAATCCCAAGCAAACTCCCTACAGAGACAAAATTTGTCATTGCTTTGCCTTTGGCTTTGCAAATATCTCGTGTTTCTCCTCCTAATGTGCTGCGCTGATGGGTCTGGGGTGAGGTCCAGGGCACGCTGGGCTGCAGTGTGGGCACAGAGGTGCCCGGAGCACAGTGCCCAGGGCAGCGTGGGACAGGAGCAGCTGCCGAGAGAGGCTGTACAAAACCTCTGTGATGAGAACAGACCGGTGAGTGGCTGCTTGACACCCTGAGGTGCAGCCAGACCTCACGGGATGAGCAGAGACCATGCCCAAGAGAGGGATCATGGCTTTATTTCACATTCCTCTGGCAGATGCCAAACTCAGGCCCTCAGCAAAGTCTCTGTGAACCTGCTCACCTTTATCTGAAATGCCCAGCGTTGGTGGAAAGCTGTAGGTAGGCAAAGGCTACCGGCAAAGGTGTCGGTGCCAGGGCAGGGCAGGGCAGCCCGGAGCGCTGCGGGTGCCGGTGCCAGGACAGGGCAGGGCAGCCCGGAGCGCTGCGGGTGCCGGTGCCAGGACAGGGCAGGGCAGCCCGGAGCGCTGCGGGTGCCGGTGCCAGGGCAGGGCAGGGCAGCCCGGAGCGCTGCGGGTGCCGGTGCCAGGGCAGGGCAGGGCAGCCCGGAGCGCTGCGGGTGCCGGTGCCAGGGCAGGGCAGGGCAGCCCGGAGCGCTGCGGGTGCCGGTGCCGGGGCTGCCCCGGTGCCGCGGGAGAGGGCGCTGCGGGCCCGTGCTGCGCAGCCCGGGCTGGCCGCGGGGAACCGCCGGGGAACCTCCGAGCGCTGCGATCGCAGCCCTCGGCAGGGAAATGCTGCTGGAAACTTTACCCAACTCATCCCGCAGAGGATCCGCTTGTCAATTATATTGTATTTAGTGCAGGGGTCTCTCTGCCTAGAAGGGTTTTTTAATGGACTAATGCACTTTGGAGTTCAGCTGCTGCTCACCAGAAAGGATGGTAGGGTTTGATTTATACCATCAGATATCTTTCCTCCCTTCTTGTTCTGTTTTGGTTGTGTCCGCAAAACATCCAGTCCTGAAGGCTGTCACTAGAAAGGGATGTTAGAAGTGGTCCAAATCTACATTAGAAAAGGTATGTCGTGTCACAGGCATCCATTCTCATCCCATTTCCATGGAAACATGGACTTCGGTGGCGTCAGGCAAAGCAGCCTGGCAGGATGTAGTGGACTCTCTCCGGGAGGAGCTGCTGGCAGCAGCACACAGAAATGTGCCTTGGTCTCTTCAGGTTTGGAAAGACCAGGTAGTCTGGTCCTTTAGAGTAACAGCACTTGATAGATCGCATCAGAAACAACAGCTGGGACAAACATTTAACTCCCTACTCCCCCCTTCCCACCCTACCCTTCCTCATCCCAGTGCCCCGTCCAGTCCCGCAGAGAACACTGCACACCACAGGCTCCGCTTTTTAATTTCCTGGGGGGCACGAGGGGAGGAGAGCACATCTTGTGGCGGCTGACAGGCTTTTTGTTCTGCGCCAGTCCTTTTATTAACCCCCCGCCAGATCATTCGCTGTCTGCGCTGAGCTGCCCCCGCTGCGATGGTGATGAGAGTGTTTGTAGCAGCAGGGCTGCCGGGGGGGATTACGGGGATCCCGCGGACCGGAGCGAGGGGCCGGGCACCGGGACACAGATTGCTGCCGCAGCCTCGCCTCCATCTGCCCTCGCCTCGCCCCAGACACCTCTCATGATCCCCGCGGCGACAGCAGTTGTGTGTCTGACCCACCCCCTCCCGTGGCCATCCCGCACCCCCGTGTCCCACCTGGGCAGGGTTAGGGTTCGCAAGTCCGGCGGGGGGGCCCTGTTGCACATGGGCAGGGATAGGATGGAGGCCACGGCAGGAGCCTCATCTGCTATCCCGCACCCTGCCATCCCACAGCCTCACCTGACCCCTTCAATTTATCGTACATCTTAGGCAAAAGCAAGGGTTTCCACTCAGTAATCTTGCCCAAAGTGTTTCCACTCAATTATCTTGTCCAATTCCCCTTCAGTATTTAGGGCCTCAATTCTGTAAAACATTTATCCCAGACGTGGGACTGCACAATTTATGGGAGGAATTGAGATCTTTCTGAGCAGTTGTTTCCTTTTCCTTTTGGATCAGACTGCTGTTGGTGGTTGATTATTCAAACGAATTAATTTGGGATGCACACACAAGTCCTAATTAGCTGCAATTATTCACTTATTTCCCCCCTGCTTCCCTCCTACATCGCCAGAAATTAAAAAAAATATCACCCCAACACAGTGTGCCCTGCAATAATTATCCCCTGGGCCAGTCCTGAACCTCTCAATCTGCGATCAATACCTTCATCTGTCAGCCACAATTAATTAAACACAATCCCACTTTCAGGGCTTTGATTCATATCGCCCCAGAACAGCTTACTGGGTATTATAATCCAGACTGATGCTAATGCTGTCCTCAAGTGGAAGGGAGGGGCTGACTGAGATATCAACCCTCAATTTCATTAAAAGCCAAGTGATACAAGGGCTCTGGTTGTGAGGTGAGTGATGAGTAGGTGGGACTGTGTTCTCCTCCAGAGCCCGGCTGTTTCCCAGGGGAATAATGCTGCTGGAATGAGACTGGGGCAAGGCTGTTGCTCTGGGTGGGGAAGGGAAGCTGAGTTAGGCCAGCATGATGGTTTTGTTGTCTGTGCTGTCTGTGTGAGCGTGTTCTGTTCTACAGAGGCTTTTTTTGGACAGCGTTTGCAATTTTGGAATTTGATATGTTTCCGAACAGTAATTCAATATCCAAAGGCTGTTTAGAGCTTCCCGACAATGGTCTCTGGTGGTCCAAGCCAGAGCTCCAGAGATGCTATAACAAAGCTCTTAAAAACAGTAAAATTGTTTTACTTGAGATTCTTCTGGTGCTTTTAATAACCCTCTGTTCTACACACGGAGTGGTAAAAGCAAAGGGGGATGTAGGGCCAAGCCACATAGGGACTGGATCCAAGATTCATGGCTCCCTCCCGTCTCTGCTGTCTCCCTCAGATAGGCAAGGAGGTCAGACCTAAAAGGGGTGATTTGAATCTGTTCCAGGTCTTAAACCTGAGAGCCCATTCCCTTTTTGCTGATGCTGGCCGTGTGTCTCAGCCAGCATCCTCTCCTAGGACTGCAGCCTTCACATTCCTTTTTACTCTGATTCACAGTCAGGTGCTCTCCTTCCTGGATGCCTGTTCCTTGCACCTTCACCCTCAGGACTTCAAAAGCCTCAGATCCAACATCCAGCAGCCTGAGGGCAGCTCCTGTTTTCCACAAAGGGCAGGCAGCTCAGCAAATCTTCAGACGATAAGAAAGAATGATTTCCAACTTTGAGCCACCTGGAATAAAGTGGAGTTGATGATGTTGCAGGGAGTCGTGACCCCAGAACTGGGAACAGCAAATCTAACGATGTTTGAGGTCTCCAGTAGCCCTCAGTGTCCAGTTTCATCAGTGCAACTGTCTGGGGCTTTCCAGGACATCTTCCAAGTGATAGATGTGTTTTGTTTTGTGCCCCTGTAGGACAAATGACTTGGGAGCCATAATCAAAGGGGAATAGGCAGGCGCTGTAGGTCAGCTCAGGATTTGTGCTGGCTCTGCTGGAGGAGAGCCCAGTGTTTGCACAGAACAAGCAGGAGCCTGTTTCCAAGGCTGGAAATGTTACACTTGGCCATCCCAGCAAAATCTACACCTCGGTGGTACATAATGGAGGCAGGAAGGTATGGAAAACCTTCCCCTCTGCCCATGTCCAGGTTCAACAGGGACAGCAGGGGCCCAGAGCTGCGGCAGCCTTGCGTGAGAGAGCTGCTGAGGAAACCACAGCCTCCACTTGAGTTTGGGAGTTCATTCCAGTTCAGTGAGGCAAGGGATACTTTCCTGCCTGCTCTCCACACAGGGCTCTGCTGTTTGAGCTGCACCAGCAAGCCTGTTGCATGCAGAAATGATTAAAGCTGGAACGTTTCCTCAACAAATTCTGTGAGTTCGATAGGACATTGAATTAGGGAAGAGGAATGAGAGCACACGCTGTGCTGGTCGCTGAGTGTTCCTCTATCAGACCTCACTGAGAACTCACAGTGGCTTTGCAGGGAGGAACAACCACCATGTGAAACTTGGAAAATAAATAATTTGTTGGGATTTTGCTGCCTGGTTTTTTCCCAAAGCCCCTCTCCCACCTTCTGATGAGGATCAGAAAAATGTTGCTTTATCTGCTCTTTAAGCTTCAGCTTGTAAATAGCAAAAACTCTGTGATCAGAATGACTTTAGGTACAATGAAGCCCAAAAAATGCCAATTTCTCTGCTATCCACCTAAGAAAATGGAGTGATGGGTTTGTAATAGAGCAATAAACCACAGTGCCTTTGTGGGTGCAAACTGTTGGCCTGAGGTTCCCTGCAAGACAGAGGAACAAAGGCCACTTCTCTTTCATCAGCCACTTCAGCAGTACAGACCCCCCACCACCCTCCCCGAGTGAAAGGCTCGGCTGGTGTCTTTATTGCCAGGAGAAAATGAAAATTATATGCAAAACAGAGACGAGAAAATTCGTATCTCTGCGTTTGAGTGCTGTGCTGAGTATGACATCACTGGGAGCCAATCAGCAAGCTCCCTTTGTGTCTGGCTTTCTAATAAAAGCCACTTCATCAGAGTAATTTGCAGTAATAATTTATTCACCTTCTAGGAACGGCACCACCTGACTCTCTGAGCAGCCAGGGAGAGCGAGCGAGCAAAGGTCCCGAGCCCCAGATGAGGCTGTGCCCTGGGTGGGCACAGTTCCAGCTCTGCCTTGATAAGAGTTGCCTTCAAGTTGCAGATAATAGAAGTGATCACTTGTGTTCATTAATTGCTCTATGGCTGAGCACCCCTAAAGGTGCTCAGTGCTGCAGGTGCCCAGAGCAGAGAATGATTCTCAGCAGGAAAAGGGGCACTGGGGCCACATAACAGAGCTCTGCAGTCCTGGGCAGGGTGGGAGAGTTCCCCTTGCTCTGCAGGGAGACAAGGGGCTGCTTTCCATGGACACAGGGAAGGATTTGGCCTTTTGAATTTGGGGTTTAACTGGGTGAGGGGCAGGGAGGCCTGTGCTGGAGGCACAGAGGAACTGAGGCACCACAGCAGTGTGTGCAGCTCAGATGCCTGGTGCTGTGCAGGGGAGGATCCAGACACACAGGAATGTCATGGATATGGCCATGTGTCACTCAGTGAGCTCACAGGAACCTTCTTTGCAGGCTAGGGTAGCTCAGAGCAGCTTGGCGGAATCCAGCCTTGCAGGCAATGAGTAATAGCTCTGTGAACGAGGACAGACCCCACAAAAAAGAGCAGCAGTCTGTGGGATCTCTCCCTGAATCCCAAGAAAATGTTGTTTCAGGCAGCACGGCGGTGCTGAGTAACCCGGTTGTGCAGGAGATGTGTGGGCTGCTCATCCCACGTGTCTCTAGCAGGAGCTTCACTGTGCCACTGTGTTGTGTGGGAGGCTCTTCCAGAGCTGTAATTGCTCCATTGGATGTATATTCTGCTGGTGTAAACTCCCCTAATCAGATTCTGCACACACAAAGCTGGATTTGGAAACACAGCACAGAGCGCTGAACAGAGAGCAGCCCATGAAGACAACCAAAACAAGAGATCGCTTCTACCCTGAATGATTCATTCTGTTTTACAGCAGCAGAGCTGGGAACAGCAAGCAGATGTCCTGAGCTGCCCTGAGGAAGCCCAGGTAGACCCACCAATACAACCATCAGCACACAGGCAATGGAGATCTCAACTGAAGCTGCAGCCAGGCAAAGACCCAGCAGTTGTTGGGTGTCAGAGTGAGGGGTTCTTCATTCTCATTGTGTACAACAGCAGCCCTCCTCTCTGGCTGAGTTGTCAGCATTGTGTCTGTGCAGCCTTTGGAGATTTTGAAAGAAAAAAAATCCAAATAATTCAAGCAGTGGAGTTAATTTGCACTGTAAATCCTGCCGTGAGTGCATCCAAGCAGGCATTGTGTCAGAGGTTCCTCTGGTAGTTCCCTTGCCCATGTGTACATTGATCCTGGAGAGCAGGACAGCTCCTGGTGATGAATAACCCATCTCTCAGCTCTTCCCTAGGTCAGTGTGTAGCCAGCAGACCATGCTGTGCTCATGGAGTCCATTATGATTCACCTTGGAGGAGCTGCCTGAGGAGGTCCAACCTTGTTAGAGCTTCCTAGGAGGCTGCCAGAGATCAGATCCTGTGCCTGTGTGCCTGTTGGTGTGCTGGGAAGTATGAGAAGCCATAAGCAGTGTAAAGGAGGGTTAGGGGTGAAGATGTGCTCCCCTGGGATTCCCAAATAAACCTAGGTATGCTCTACTTGGATGTGTTCCTCTCCATGTGATAGTAAGCCTGAGAGGCCCTAAATGTCTTCAGTAAGAGTGGGAGGTGCATGGCCCCTTTCTGTATCCAGGCTTTCCAGGTTTGCCATTCCAGTCTCTCACTGGGGTTGGGATGTTTCCTTGAGTGTATCCAGGACCATGTGTAGCAATCAGGAGACCCTGGCTGTGGGTACCACAGGCTGGCAGTGAGGACTGTCCCTGCCCATGGTCCCTCCCAGCAGCCCTGACTGTGCTGTGACACCCACTCATGCTCATTTGGTGACTCCAGGGACTTGGAACACGGGAGGTGCCATTCCAGGTGCAAGGCAGGCCCTGGCCCCTACTCCCACACTGTAAAGCAACACTGGGAGCTTTGGGAAGTGTTTTCCTGTTCGGATTTCACCCATTTACTTGATTAGGTTGAAGCACAGCAGAGATAACTGGGGAGGGGGAGGTGGTGCTGCCCCCAGCCTCTGTCTGTAGGACCCTTTTAAGCCTTGTTTATTGATTTGCTTTGAAACAACATCCTTGGCTCAAATAAGTGCAATCAGAGGTGGCAGAGCTCCAGAGCAGAAGAGTTTATAACATATTTTCTAGGAATTGCATGTCATATCTGAAGGGAAAATGGAAGGGTAACATAAACACACACAAAGCCTGGGGATAATGTCTATTACTGTGTGGAGACAGTGGTCTCAGAGCCTGGAGTGATCTGATGAAGTCTGGTAGTGGAAATTTGGGCTAAGCTGTGCTTTGCAGACTGGATTCTTTTATAAATGAAGCTGTGTAAAAGAAATTCTGGATTGCTGGGTCAGGTGAACAGGAATGCAGGCAGCCTGCAGAGACCAGGCCACTTAGTCCTGACTAACTGCATTTCATGGAGCCTTGCTTTTGGATAACCTCTGCCACTCACCCTGGCACCAGCTCACTGAGCTTTGCCTCTAGGGGTTGTACCAGACAGAGATGTGAAGGCTCCTCACCCCATCCCAGCACCACATCAGGTCTGTATAATATCTTGCTTCCATCAGGGTTTGTGTACTTTAAACCTGAAAGTGGTTTGCCTTTGTCATGAGCATGCTGACAGAAACACAATATTTGGACCACTTAAGTGCCTCACCCTCTCTTCTCCACTGACTTGGCCAAGCATTTCCAGCTTGTAAAACTGAATAAAAACTCATTATTAGCCTCAGATGAGGCAGCAGCAAAATTGCTTAAACCTGGCTTAACTGCCAGAATAGGCCCTTTAGTGCAGCCCTTTTGTTTTCAGACCATTGTCCCAGTGGCCCGTTCCCAGCCCCCCTTCCCCCAGCTCTGCCTGGGGCTTGCCGGACTTGCTAAGAGCCTCTCTGCGGCTAGAAATGGATCTGCTTTTCTTCACGATTTCTTTGTTGTCTGGAGCTCTCAGGGTGACTGCCTAACACCTGCAACACTCCCACATCCCTGTGTAAATTGCCTGCATCCCTCGATGACAAATGAGAGGCCATTGCCAGCAACAAGGTAAGCTGGCATTCCCTTTGAGCTGCCTTCTGCTTCCCAGCCAGCTCCAGGTGAGTGGGTGAGCTCAGCCCTGGCATGTGCCCAGCTGGCTCTGTAACCTGGGGTCAATTGAGCCTTTCAGGATCCCACTGCTCCTGCCCCTGCAATCACAGCCACGAGCTCTGGCTCTTGCAGTGCCTGGGAAGCAGCTGAATAATGCTGGCTAGGCTCAGCTTCCACACAGCTCCTTGCCAGCTGCAGCTGTGGGCTTGTCTTTTCCAATCTATGGCTACCACTAGCACTCTGACATCACAGTTTGCTTTCTCTTTGGGTGTGCTAGTGACAAGTCTACCTGTTGGTGGAGGGGGAGCTTTGTTATTCCCCTCTGCCTGAGGAGGACATGGTTGCCCCTGCCTTGATGGATCTGAGGCTGTACCTGCCCTGCTTGGCAATTCTCAGGTACTATCAGCTCCTTCACCTGCTCCATCCTTGGCTATTTGCCCAGCCCTCCTCTCTTCCTCCTCTGTGTTCCCTCTCAGGGTGACCTTATTTACAAATTTTGCATATTTAATGTCCTGCTGATGACTCACAGAGCAATCACTTTCCTCCTAAACTGTCCTGCACTGTCCAAATTAATTCACATTCTGCTTTCTGACAGCTCTTCCTGGACACCTACCTCCTGCCTTCAGCTCAGGAGTTTTAAATCACCTCATGCTTGCTCTTCCCTGCTCTTTTCTTGATGTTTCTTTCTCACTATCCACTCACCCCCTCCATCCTCTTTGACTTGACCTTTCTCTAAATACCCATATCTGGTCTCTGCTGAAAGCTGGATGGTTCTGTCCAAAGGTTATCTCTAAAATCCAACTCGTCCTCCCTGTGCACCCAGCTGAAATCCCTTTGGAATGCCCAAGTTTTCGAAGCAATCAGATTTCTGCCACACTTATCAGTGCTGTGCAGAGTCCCACACACCTTATCATCAGGATTTCCCTGGGAGCCTCTGGCAGTGAAGTGTTAAAGGGTTGTGTGAGCGAGTCTCACCCAGCCTGTCACCATCTCCCTCACACTCCCTGTGAAGGGCCTGTGCCTCCTGCAGGCAGCCTGTCCTCCTGGCCCTGCTCCATCCAACCATCAGCTGGATTTTGCACTGCAGGGATACTGAGCTGTCCTGCCAGCCATGCCAGTTCCCATCTGCCACCACGTGTTTCTCCCTCTGCAGCAGAGGAGCAACCTGTAAACACTGACAAAGCCTTTTTCCCTTCTTCTAGATCCCTGCTAAAATCTGCTGGGCTGCACTGGCTGCCCACAGCTGCTGCTACCCAGTGTCTGCCTTTGTGTTTGTGCTCCTTTGCCTGTGTATGGTCTCTTTGTGTCCCCTACGTGTGTCCTTGGGGTGTGGGCACACTTCTGAGCGTGGGACTGTCCCTCTGTGCCATCAGCAAGATGAGACCATCATACAGCCCATAATGAGGGAGGAAAGTGCAATCACTGGAAGCCTGAATGATGAAGTCCAGTCATTTTGGTTTCTGAGAGCAGCAAACACCAGGCTGGTGCCAGGGCTTGCAAATCTCCCTATTCCCAGGCCCATTGTCGTGGTGTTGCCTCTGTCAAACACAGCAACTCTGGCTCTCCTCCCACAGATTATCCGGGCATGCAAATGACCTCAGACAGATACACTGTCATTTTCTCATGCTGTGATTTTCCTTACACCCCCCTGCGGGACGTGACAATAAAATTACCCCTCTCGTTCCTTTCCCACAGACAATCTCCAGTGTGTCAGTCAGCATCACGTGAGCAGTCCCCCATCCATTGCTCCTGGCACCCGGGGGGTGATTTGGAAAGGATCTGCTGGGCTGTCACTCACCTCCATCTGCCATCAGGAGAAGGATTCTGGGTTCCATGCTGTTTCCTCTTGTGCCTGCGTGGCTCTTTGATCAAAATTTGCTTCTCAGGCCTTCAGAATCACAGCTGCCCTGTAAGGTTTGCCCGTAATCCTCCTCACATGTTGTTCCCTGGCAAGCTCTGGGTTTTACTTGCTCCCAATTTGGGATTAACTGCTATTTCTGATGATTCTGCTGTTGCCACAGATGTCCCATTTCTTACCTGGGTTTAAGAGCTGTTTGGGTCTAAAGTACTCCTGACCTTCTCCATCACTGTCATCGGACCAGCCACATTTTCACTTCAAGATTTCATTATTGAATCAATTCTCTCTCTCTCTCTCTCTCTCTCATTTTTGTCCCCACTGACCCTTGTGCATCACATACAACCAGATCTGCACCAGGAATTTGTGTGGAGAGTCTGCATGAGCCTGCAGCACTCCCCAGCACTTGCCAGCAAGGTTCCTGTGTGGAAAACAAAAGCGACAGAGCTCTGACGTGCCAGCAAGATCCATGTCAGATAAACCCATGTGCTTTCTCATCTTCCTCCCCAAAAGACTGCATACATGCACTGAAGTTTACACTCCTAGAGCTGAGTTTGAGCTGGTCAAGCCAGGATCAGAAATGCTTGCAGGCAGGAAGGTTTTTACTCCAATGTTTCCCTTCTCCCCTCTTATTGCAGTGTGTGCTTCCAGGAGCAGGATATCAGAGTGGGTTGCCAGCTGCAAGCCAGTGGCCATGTGGCTCTTTCCAGGGCAGAGCTAATGGTGAGATAGCCCTTTGCTAGTGGGGTGTGGAACTGCTTCAGGAATCTTCATCTGTAGAACTGTGATGGGAATGGGGAGTGGTTGTGGATGGCTGTTACTGAGTGTGTCAGTGTGTTTTGTGGATATGAGCTGTAACAATCATAGAATCAGGAATCCCAGCCTGGTTTGGGCTGGAAGAGACCTTAAAGCTCATTCAGTCTCACCCCCTGCTGTGGGCAGGGACACCTTCCACTAGCCCAGGTTGCTCCGAGCCCCAATGTCCAACCTGGCCTTGGACACTGCCAGGGATCCAGGGGCAGCCACAGCTGCTCTGGGCACCCTGTGCCAGGGCCTCCCCACCCTCACAAGGAACAATTTCTCCCCAGTATCCCATTTAACCCTGCCTCTGGCAGTGGGAAGCCATTCCCCCTTGTCCAGTCCCTCTATCCCTTGTCCCCAGTCCCTCTCCAGCTCTCCTGGAGTCCCTTTAGGCACTGGAAGGGGCTCTGAGCTCTCCTGGAGCCTTCTCTTGTCCAGATGAGCACCCCCAGCTCTCCCAGCATGGCTCCAGAGCAGAGGGGCTCCAGCCCTGGGAGCCTCCTCTGGACTCTCTCTGGCAGCTCCACATCCTCCCTGTGCTGGGCCCCAGGGCTGGGGCACCTCTGCAGGTGGGGTCTCACCTGAGTGGGGCAGAGGGGCAGAATCCCCTCCTTTGACCTGCTGATGCAAAGTTCCGCTGTGCAGAGGCTGTGTCTGGATCAGGGAATTTTTTAGAGGCCTGAAAGGTCTGGGCATCCAAGGATACCCTCTGGAGAGTGGGAAGGGAGCACAGCCCATGAAGGAGGAAGAGGGATTGTCCAGAGCATAGAGGAGAAGTGTCTGGAGTGGAAAAGGCTCCCTGGGCACAGGACACACTCTCTTTGCACCACCTGCCCCAGGGAAGGGGGTGGGCAGGTAAATTTTCCCACCCAGGTGTACAGAGCCCATGTGAATGCTGGAGCTCAGAGTTCCACTCCCTTCCCACATCTCCTGTGTCTGGCAGAGAGGGAAAAGCACTGAGGGAGGAGTACCCCAAGCTTGCCCTGAAAGCAGGGACTAAATCAGACTGCAGTAAGAAATGACTTCCATTTTTCTGTAGTACTTTTTATATTTGATAATATCAGGAGTGACCTCCTGGTCAGATGTTCCAGGAAATGTAATGACCAACTGTGAGAGGGGACCTTGGCTTCACCTTCCATCTTCCAGGCTTGCAGAAGCTGCCAGCTCATCACTGGCATGTACAGCAGCACTGATATTACCTGGGGGTTAGCAAGGGAAAGTTTCCCTAGGTCCTTCTTCTCCTGCTTGAATTCTGGGCAACCGGGGTTCACGAATCCCTGTTTGTACAGTCAGAAAATGTCCTTATTCCCTTCAATTATAATCCCAAACTGAAAAATTAATTGAGGCGGGTATTAAATTAGGCAGGTTTTGCTTGAGTAAATATTTACCATTTGGGAGCCTAATCTATTCACTTAATAATCTAACCCGTTTTTTTTTTTTTCTATTTTTGGTTTGCAAAAATAGAATAATGTCTGTTCCATTAGGAGCTGCTTCTGGCTTAAGAGGATTTCACTCCCATTTTATGGTTTGGATCAAAGAAAATTTATTCTTGCAACAGATTTAATGATTCTTAGCTAACATTGTCTTCCTGGCTGCAGTTGGACTGTAATAAAAAAACCTTTAGCTTTTGTTAGACTTGCACATTCTTGGCTGCCAATAATGATTAATCTTTCCCCCTACAAGACCATCTTATTACTTGGGTTTGACTTAGGAGCTGCCGTTCCCTCCGGAGCTTGGTCAGGGCTTTCTCCCGGCACGGCTCTGGAGCAGCACAGGTGTGACCTCAGTGCCTCCCCTGGCAGTCTGTCTTTGCCCCCTAATTGCTGCTCTGTGGCACTCCTCCACACAGCAGAGCTATCTCGGGGATGACAGGGAATTAATTGCAAGAATTCCTGAATACTTCCATGCACGGAAGGGCCCTGGGCATGGCAGCGGGGAGGGCTGTCTAAAAACAGGGGTGAGGAGATGCAGGGCTGGAGGGCAGCTCCCACTCCTCCCTGACCTTGGGCAAGCATGGGGAGCACGGATCCTCACCCCAAACCAGGCCACTGCCACCTCCCAGCTCTGCTTTTCCCTTTCCCACAGCTCCCAGGGGCACAGGCAGCATCCCAGCCATCCTCTAAATCAATGAGGAGGGATGGGGATGCCCCTGCAAGGCACAGGAGGAGTCTGAGAGTGTAGGGCTGCTCTAGGTAGATGTCTGGGACAGCATTCCAGCAGATGATTTTGGGACATTGCCCCACATGTAGATCTGGAGCTTCATGCTGAGAAAATGTGTGGGTTAATTCCTGGCCATTTCTTGGCTGTGTTTTAAAGGTTTGTAGTAATAAAACCCCCGGGAAGAAGAAAGGAAGAGATGATCCCTTTGCCATTAGCAGGACACAGGTGCTGACCAGCCTGTCACACCAGGCATGAGGGAATTTATGACAGATGCATTTGCTGTGCTGTCCCTCTGCCTTTGCCTGGGGGATTTTTGGGCAAGCTGCTCACACTGGAGATGTTGCATGAAGGAATTCCTTCATCCTGGCTGTGCTGGTATGAAGAGAAGTGACCCTCAGAACCAACAACTGAAACAGCAGTGGGAAATGCTGCTCACTCACCAAAAAGCCCTAACACCTATTCCAAACTGTGCCTACCCCCCTCCACAGGAGGTTCCTCAAGGCTCAGGCACTGGGGTATCTCTGCAGGTCACTGCTCCTCTGCAAGGACTGGAATCTGAAGGTGCTTTGTCACTGTGCCTGAGCCATGTGGGGTCAAGCAAAAATATCTCCAAAATTCAGGGCAAACCCAGCAAGTAATTTTGAGCCAAGGAAACACACCCAGCACTCCAGTGGGATTACAGCTCCAGTCCTTTCTGACTTAGTTTAAAACTAAATTGCTCAAGTTTTCATTTTGAGGAGCCATTTCATTCAGAAATGTAGCTGGCTGATGTTTTTGGAGCTGCACAAAAGCTTCTGATACCAAAACCAAACAAATTTTCTTCGGGGTTGGCTCTGAAAAATGTTTTTGGATTTGAGTTTTTTTACTTCACCAAAGGAACTTGACGGTCTTTTGTAATGGCTTGGCCTGACAAACTTTGGGTATCTTTTTCCTCTGTTGTTTTTCTTTTAGCTCAGTCCTTGAAAGGTCCTGCAGATGCTGCTGACATTCCGGCTGGCTGAGATGTTTGGCTCTGCTGGGAGACCCCTCCATCCTCTTCCTGAACAGGAAAGGGAAACAACTGGGCCCTGGAATACCAACTGGGTGGAGGGTGAAGGTGCTGAGAGTGGAGTTGTTCTGTGTTTGAGAGTAAATGTGGGTGAACATCCCTTACCCGTTGCTGATGGAGCACTGTGGTGTCCCTGCCTGCCCTTCACACCACATGGGTGAGTTTGACCTCTTCCTTTATGTTAAAAATCACTGCACCTGTATTCATAGAATCACAGCTTTGGTTGGAAAGGACCTTAAAGATCACCTCATTCCAGCCCCTGCCATGGGCAGGGACACCTTCCACTATCCCAGGTTTCTCCAAGTCCCATCCAACCTGGCCTTGGACATTTCCAGGGATGGGGCAGCCACTGCTTCTCTGGGCAGCCTGGGTTTGCCAACTTCCTTTTTTGTTTTTTTAATCATTGTAGCTGTATTCCTTTCCAACCAGGTCAGGGTTTGCCAAATCATGTGTAGGGAAGATGTTTTCCCTGTCCTTGCTGCTCCAGCTGGCTGCCCATTCCCACATACACCTCTGGGACTATTTCTGGGCTCACAGCACTTATCACCTTCCTTGAGTGGAGGCTGTGTTTTCTCACGTCCTGCTCAAGTAACAAAACCAACTTTCCAGTGTGAAGGGGACTGATCCAGAGTGTTTGAGGTTGAACTCTTCCGTGTGTTCCCTGAGAGCCTTTCCCGCTCCGTGGCAGCCCCCAGGGCTCAGGCAGTCACGCTGTTGTGCTGCTCAGCTGGGTCACGGGTGTTCCAGCACTGCCCTGAGCACAGGCACTTCAAAGAGCTTTCCATGGACAGGAAATAGGGAGATTAGAGGCACACTGTTTTATTTAATGCCAGCACTTTGCAATGTTCTTGCTGATATTCCCGAGGCCCCGTGTTTAACCATGGATAGAATAGAGCAGGAGGCACCACGCACCACATTTCTGAGGGATGAGAGTCACAAGGCTCTTCACACAGCCAAGTGGGCTCCAGGGCTGGCTCCTTCAGGATGCTTCCTCTGGTAGCTGGGAGCAGCTCAGCCTCACCACCACAGACACTGCTGGGAGCCTGAGGATGGCTGTCCCCTGTCACCTTGCACCCCAGGGACAGGCCACCTTCCCCAGAGTGTGCTCTGGGAGGCAGTGCTGAGGTAGCCAGAGCTCTGGGCAGGCTGGGGGAGTGGGTGGTGCTGGGGTTTTGCTGCCTCTTCTTTTCTCTCATGCCTTTGCACCCTTTGCAGATGTTCATCAGCTCCCCTCCCTCCCACAGCAGTGGAGCAAACAGGAGTGGAGTTCTTCCCACAGGGAAGAGCACGCTCCAGCTGCTGTCCCTCCACGCTTTCTCCCCAGCAATGTAAACAATTTACAGGAGACTTTGTAAACAGCAGATTTGTTTAGGATATTGTCTGTGTTCCCCTCGCCTCTCTGTTCCCTTGCTCAGCAGCACAGGGAGGGCTGACCTGGCAGCTGTAGGGCTGGGGCAGGGATGGTGGTGACAATCAAGAGGAAGGAGTTGTGTGCACTCCTGCATTCCCTGTGAGCCTGGGGGATTGAGGGGACCATACACAAACCCTGGGCCTGCATGGAAGTGTTTCTGCATCCAGCACAGAGGGAAGCTGGCATGGGATGCCTTTTGCAGGACCTGGTTGTGTGGGAGAGCAGAGTGAGCAGAAAGCCCCAGGGCACTGGGAGAGATCAGACACCTTCAAAGGCAGGAGCTTCATCCCAGAAAAGCACTGCCTGTTAGAAAAGCCTCAGAAAGGTGTTGGCTCCTTTGGAAAGCTGATTGTCCACTTAGGGAAGGGAGGCTGTTAAATCAACTCGATGGGAGTAACATCTGGGGCTGCCTGTGCTCCCTTCAGAGCTCTTCATGCAGGGATCCAGCCTGTGCTCACCTTCCCTCTTAATCCTTGCAAAGGAGCAGAGGAGGGAGAGGGCAATTTCCACCTGAGCTTCTGCGCCTGCCACAGCACCTCTGTCAAACTTCCCTCCCAGAAAACCATTAACCCTCAGGTGCACACACAGGAGACAGGAGCAGCCTCCAGAGGGGGTGAGGGGAGCCTCAAGCAGAGGCTGATATGTCAAAAAGAGGGTCAGGGGTTGGGGGAGTAGCAAACAAAGGTTTAGAAGCAGACAGGGGATGTTCCTCAAGCCCCTGATATTTCGTGCAGCTGTGAGTGAGTTCAGTCTTCCCTCTGCTCGTGAAACAACAGACCCTGTAGAGGAGGGAGCAAAGCCCAAATGTTTCAGTGCACTTGCTGTCTGTTGGGATTTTTAAAATTTTGTAAGTCTGAGCAGCCTAAATCTGTGACAGGCCCTCCAGGCACTGCCTCTGCACTCCACCATTCCCTGTGGACAGGAGGGATAACTCCTGCAGGCCGGGCAGTCGGGAGCTGACAGCAGATTGTTTGGCTCTTTGTTTGCCCCCGTTCCCTGCCAACCACAAGCTTGAGACTTGAATTTAAACATCCTGGACAGAAAGGACAAGATCTGCAAATGACAGCTCTGGTTTGCTGCCAGGGAAGTCTTGCATCCAGGAGACACAAACAGCTCCACAAAGCCAAACACGGGGAGAAGCAATCTGACCCCATTTTCCACTGCATGGGCTTCCCAAGTATGTGGCTGCTGGATGCAGTTCTGAATGGTCTCCACCTCCTCTGTTTGTGTGACCACGTGAGGGGCTGCTGACCTGCTCTGGCTGTGTCCATGTGGGCACATTAGGAAGAAGAAAAGGCCAGCAAGTTTTTCCTTCTTCCCTCAGAGGCGTGGATGTATAGCACAGACCCAGCCTGGCCCAGGAACAATTGTGAGGGCTTCATTCTGGATGGCTCCTCAGGATGCTTTAAATACCACATAAAAACCCTGTTTGCCTTTGGGGGATGTGGATAGTTGAGTGTTGTCCAGCAGAATCCTGTTGATTTTCTGGTGAGCTCTAACTGTAAATATTTGAACAAAAAATTATCTCATGTTAACCTTAGAGAAATTTAATCTCTCTGTACATAGTGAAATCTGGCTTGAGTCACAAGTGGAAGTGAGAGTGGTAGTTTCATCCCCCGTGGATGTTCCTCCACATTGGCACAGAAACCAGCGTGTTGCCCATCATGGATGGCACCCTGTTCATCAGGAAGGGCTGAAAGGACAGCTGGAATTGCTGGGCAGGATGAAGATGCATTGATAGAGGTTGATATGGTCATGAATAGGAAAGCAGGAGGGCTCCAGCTCGTGTGGGATCACTGAGGTGGCTGGTGGAAGGCTGTCAGGATTGTTGATAGTTCCCAAATCTGTTTCCTTGCAGGGTCTGGATTTAGCCTGTAGCATGGGACCAGTTTTGCTATAAATCTCAAAGCTCAAGCAAATTTTGAGCTCTACTTTAGGTAAAACCTCCCTCTGCCCAGCTCACTGACGGGCATTGTGCCCTCTTGGAGGGATGGTGGAGGGCTCAGTTCCCTCCTTTCTTCTCTTGGACACTCACCTTTGTCACGGTGTAGAGGAGACAGGAAACTTCCTGGGAACCTCTGTCTTCACCTCCTGTCTGCCTCATTCATCCCTGGAACTCTGCTACAGCCTGGCATAGCAACACCAGACTGGCAGAGGGCAGAGCTGAGCCCGAGGGAAGGAAGAAGAGCACAAATTACCAAGGAGAGGCTGAGCAGATGTGTGGGTGGAGGGAGAGAGCAGCAGTACCAAAGCAGAAGTGGGAGAAGTGGGAAGAATTGTCTGTCCCTGGGCATAAGGAGAGAGATCCACAGCCCTGCAGACTGTCCTGGACTCGGAGGGCACTGGCAGTGTCTCAAGCATTGATGTTCCAGCTGAGGAGCAGCTGACAGCTGCCCCTCAGGTGCCTTGAAATCCCACCTTCCTTTACAATCAGTTTGATCCCTTGCGTGGAAACATCTGGAAGCTCCCAGCATTGTCCCCAAACTCCTCCTGCTCCAGACACCCAGGCAGGCAAATCTGTTCCTTTTGTACCCATCCAAAGGGAGGGAGTGCAGGGCTGAGCTGTGTCTGGGATCCCATCAGGAAGGGAGATATCCTCACCTGGCCCAGCTCAGCTCCTGTTTCAGGCCTTGGCTTGGCCATAGCTGCTCTGTATGAGGGTTGGGAACTCGTGGGCAGGCAGGAGCTCTGGCAATTCCCATTTAGGTTTGACCTTTTGCTGGATATTAAAGCCTTGCTGTGGCTCAGTGAGATGAACGCTGCAGCAAACACAATTCCTCAAGATGAAATATCTCTCCAGAGGGTAATTCCAGCCTCATTTGAGGGTTGTTGGATTTTTTTTTTTCCCTTCCCGCTGAATCATTTATTCCTGGTGTCAGGAAGGTGCAGAATGACTTTCCCCACTGGCTTTCAGAGCTTCATTGATTCTTCAACTCCCACTCCTGCAAATCTGCTGGAACAGCAGCCCTTTGCCTCTCCAATTCTCCCAAGAGGGGAATGGGGAAGGGAGGGTTTCAGAACTGAGGGAGCTCTTCAGGGAACCCATTCACAATCTGGGGGAGATGCCATCATATTTTAAGCTCTGTAATCCAGAGGCAGTGTACTTATCTGTAGTTTTTTTGCCTTAAAAGCCTTCTCAGCACTCTGCTGTCTGCGTGGGGAAGGGAGCAGGACACATTTCACTGAGGTTGTGCAGGGCACTGTGGACCTTTGGCCCTTCCTGCTTTGTGGTTCACTCACAGCTGAACTCTGCTCACGATGGGTTTGAATCCCTTCAGCAAAGGAAGGCAGTGTGCTCCCAAAATATGTGTGGTGCACAAATCCAATCAGTGCCTGGCAGCCAGGCAGCAGTGACTGAAGCCAGGCTTCTGCCTGTCATCATCAATCCATTTGCAGCCCCGGCTCTGAGTTCACACCTTGTGCTCCCTGGTCCAGCTCCCCTCTCTGCGCTCCTGGGAGACTGGGACAGGCTCCTTTTCCTGTTGGGGGTGGGGAGGTGGGAGGATGAGAGGCAATGAAGTGAGGCCTGGAGAAAAGAGGGTCCCAGAACCCAGCCCGAGGGCTGCCACCACATCACTGTGGGTCCCGTGTGCGGACAGGAGCAGCCGGAGCCGCGGCTGCCGGGCACTGTGGTGTGGAGCTGAGGGAGCCAGAGGGGTGTGAAGGGCAGGGTCCTGCTTGACCCCTCTCCAGAAGAGGAGCAAATAGAGCAGGACTGCTGCCACCTGGAGCCCAGCCGCTCCTCAGGGCTGAATGGATCCCTGTGTCCAGCAAAGTTGTCAGCAGGCGCTGGCTGCCGAGCCCAGAGCTTTGATTTAAGGAGTCTGAACCAAGCCCATTAGCCCTTACACGATTCCCCTGCCAAGCAGTTGTAAATGTTTCTATTTGTTCTGCACTTGGCCTGGTTCCTCCTGTTTATTATCCTAAATGTGCCCAGGACATGACCCTGCTCCCCTTCTCCAGCACTCCCTCCAATTCCATTTATTTTCTGCCGCTTCCCATGAACCCCTGTAACATAAGTACCATTCAAAGGACAGAAGAACGGAGGGAGGTGGATGTTCATGGAGGTGCTGTGCCCTCCTTGGGATCAGGCACTGGCACCAGTGTCAGTAGGAATTGCAGAGGGATGCTGCCATGGAGTTGGGGGCTGGAAAACGACGGCGGAAGCCCAGAGCTGGCAGACATTTAAGTCACTCTTTATTGCAGTGTTGCACAGGAACAAAAAGGATCAATATTTATTAGTTGCAGAAAGCATAATTTTGCATGAAAGGCATTGATCAGTGTGTCAGCCCAGACAATGTCATTACATCTTTATGATTTGGTCAACGTCCCTCTAGGAATAAGGACATTGTTCCCCTAGACAGACAGAGCTGGGGGGTGAAGGAAGGGTTCAGCATGGTGCTGTGATCAGAGCAGGGCACAGCAGGAGTGTTTGGTGTCACAGGATGGCCTCAGGGGCTCTGGTCCTCTTCCTCATCGTTCTGTGTGGTCAGTTTGTCACTGAGGTCCAAGGGCCACCAAGAGGAATTCCCTATTTCAGAGTAAGGGCCTAATATTTTAGTCCTCTTTCAGAGTGAATTAAGCTGTGTGTGTGAAAGCTCCCCCATAAATAACAGTGCACAATTATTCACTTTATGGCAGTGGCTTGGAGGAGGAAGAGGAGATCTGTGGCAGCCTTCAGTAAGGTAGAGATGTGTTGGAGAGGATCAGGTGGAAGCAGGAGACGAGGATGGTGGAAGTTGTTGCAGTTTCACAGCTGGACACAAAGCCAAAGGGAAGAGGCTGCACTGTGGGAGATGATTGCTGCTCACATCTCTCCTTGCTGTGGGTCCAGCAGTTCAAATCCTGACTTTTCCATCCCTGTGCTGGCCCCAGCAGAGACACACGAGCACAAAGATGGGCCTGGAAGCAGCAGGCCCTGTGGTTTTTGCAGAACGCCTGAGTCAGGACTCTGGGGTCAGAATTCCCAGCAGTGCCATGGATTCCCTCAGGGCAAGCCACAAGCCAGCCACACACATGGCAATTGCAGAGCTCGGCTTCCACTTGGATACCAAAATAATCAGCTCCACAAAACCAGTCTGCTCCAGTCACTAGGGGCACAGTGCCTGCTCAGATAAACCCCGAAAAAGTCCTCATGGGAGCAAGCACTTCTTCCAGCCGCCAGCACAGTACTGGATGTGAGCCAGGAAAACATGCCCCTGGTGTGGCAAAAAGATCCTGACGGGTTCACAGGGTGGCTGTGAGTCAGTCTAGGTGTTTGTAGATAAAAGGTGTCATCGAGTGAAGATGAGTGGCTCTGTCTGGCTCTCTGAATGATGAATGAGGTGTTGTTCCATACAATCAGAAGGAACCTCTGTGCAAATCCTGAAATACAGTTTTTGAGACAACTGTTCCTGCCTAACCTGACAGGAGGGGCTGCTGAAGAGGTGGCACAGTCAGGTTTAAACTGCCCGAAACCCACCTGAATTGCAGCTGGTGCTGCAGGGATTTGTGGATGTGGTATCCCTGGCAGAGGAGGCAGGAGGCTGAGGGATCCCTCGATCATGGGAGCTCCCAACTGCAGCCCATCAGGGTCCAGCATGGACCTCTGTTGCTGCAGAGGGTTTGGGGGGACTGTACTGGTGTGGGTGAGTCAGTGAGCCTGGGTGGGGGCTGAGGGATGTGCTCCATCCAGGAGCATTGGCAAGGAATGAGTTTTCAGCCCCACTTTTGCTCTGCCAGTTGGAATGCCCAGAGCAGGCAGCTTTGCCTCATGGAGTCTCAGTGAGAGAACCATTAATTTTGTATTAGGACATAAAAACTGTTTGAGCTGAACAGACCAATAGAACTTGCAGCCCTGTATCCTGCCTCCATCAGAAGCCAAGCTGGGTGCCTTAAAGAAAGGCATAAAAATCCCATAATGTCCATAATTGTGCAATACTGCCCTGTAAGGGGAGATTCCCCCTTGACCCCAGCTGGCAGCAGCTCCTACCCCAGAGCAGGAGAGGCAGGAGCTGCTCTGATTACCACTGGAGCTGGAGTCCCTGCACATGCTGTTCCTGTGCACCAGCCCTGTGGTGAAACTCTTTAATTCTGGTTGTTATAGTGCTTTTTTGATATCCTGGTGAGCAGCTGATAGTCTTGGATGACTTGTTGCAGGCTGCTCTTAGGAGAGCAGAAGAGGAGCTTTGCCCCTTCCCCATGCCAGTGCCTGCCCCTTCTCGAACTCTGGAATTCATTTAAAGGCCAAGTTGGATGGGGCTTGGAGCAAAGTGGCCCAGTGGGAGGTGTCCCTGCCTCTGGCAGGGGTGGAACTGGATGAGCTCCAAGGTCCCTTCCAACCCAGCCACTGCGGGATTTGTGATTAACTCTCCCTATGGCCTGACCCTGCCGTGGTGGGGAGGAGCAGCACTGCCCACTGCCGTGGCTCCAGGGGCTTTTGGCTCAGGTGTTGCTCTACAAGCAGCCATGTAGGAAAGGTAGGTTTCTTTGGCTATGGAGGATTTACTGGATATTCCTTAGAGAGGGATTGTGAGGCTAATAGGAGACTGGTTGATCTATGGCTGGGTGTAACCTCAATCTTCAGGTGATAGAAGCACTTTATAGTCTGGCCTCAATCCTCTTTTCCTTGGACATCCCAGCCAGGCCTCTTGCTGTGAGTGCCAGGTGGAACTGCTGGGATGCTGAGCAGGTGTTTGTGTGACAGAAGCTGCAGCTGCTGAAGACCAGGATGGTGGCTCACTGTGATGTTTGGGAGGAGAGCTTGACATGACTTTAATGAGAACTTTTTAATTAGATTTTTGCTAATTAAGTAAAAACTTAGATTCTCACCCATGGAAGAAGACCAGCTCCCAAATAGCCACCGTTAGGATGCGACACCCATCCCAGAGACCACCTCTTCCACTGGTCTGGCATCCCCAGCCCCCCATTCCTGGGCATGGCAGAAGTTAAGTCAAGGACTGCCCATGAAGGAGCAGCAAAGGTGTGTTTGCCTGCTGGCAGAGCAGGAGAGGGGAATGGAGGCAGGAGAGCAGGTCTGGGCATGCAGAAGGGGAGGAGGTGACACCGCCTGGGATAATTGGGCCATTAAATCTCACAAAGGCACCGACACTTCCACAATGTGGCTCAGGGAAACAATCACTCTCCAATAGCAATCGTAGCTATCTGCAACCATTTTTCTGCTGATCCAGGGTTTAATCCCATTGTTCAGACTCCGGGATAAATTGTCCTCAACCCCTGTGCAGAGGCCAGGTAAGTTTGCAGAGATGTGCAGGCACGACTGAGGGGAAATGTGGCTCAGAAATCCATTTGGAAATGTCTCTCAAATGTCTGCTCCTGTTCCCTCTGCCTTCTCTCTGCCAGTCCTTCCACCTCCAGAAATCTCCACATTGGAGGGAGCTGTCCCAGTCCTCTGGTCAATCCCCCTTTATTCTGCCCTGCTTCTCCTACAGACAAAGAGTGCCAGATACAGTCACAAAATTGGCTTCAAATCCTTCTAGTTTGCAGAACTGCTTTAACTCTATTTATTGTAGGTCTGGGGAGGAGGGGTTTAATCCTTTAACCGCATTCTCAGACTGTTCAGCTGTGGGAGCCCAGAATGCCATTTTTGCAGTAACAAAAGTGGAATTTTGCATGCAGACACAGGGCCCCAGGAGCTGGGGACTGAAGAACACCCCTCTTCGGAAGGCTTTGTAGTAAAGTTGTGGCTCTGGGTGTTTTGGGGCTCCCAGGGCTGATCCTGGATAATATCTTTATAGGTTCTTAATTCACCAGCTCTAATCCACAGAGCACATCAGACCCCTCCCCACCCCGGACTGTTGTTTGGATGGTAAAGTGAAGGCAGGAGGTTTGAACAAGGCTGCTCAGATCCCTCAGTTTGGTTTGTGGTGCTGGGTGTCCCCAGCCAGGGGCAGAGTCCTGCTCCCGTGTTTGGTCACTGGTCCTGTTCAGTTCTGCAGTGTTCACGGGGTGCCTGTGCTCATTGCTGGGGTGCTGCCACGAGTCCTGGGGCTAAGGCACTTGGGGTCTGCCATTAAAACCAAGAGCAAAGAGAATTTTACTCATGTCTTGGGTTTTTCAGCAGGAAAACCTTTCTCAGTCCCGTATCTGGCCAGGCAGGGGACTGCATAACACTGCAGATGTTCCAGCTGTGCTGCTGAAGTGCTGAGTGTTGCTTCTGTCTTGGCTTACTCTGGGCTTTGGTAGGAAGATGATTTACAGGTGTTACCTGGCACAGTCACATAGGTGACAGCAGCACAGGAGTGAGACCCTTTGCCTGGCAGGGAAGGGTTGAACTGGGACAGAAGGAGAGCCCAGACTGTGGGACAGGGTTCTGTGGGACCCCGGGCTCAGGGCTGGGCATGAGGTGTGGCTGGAGCTCCCTGGGGAACGTGAGCTGGAAAGTTCGTGACTCCCAGTAATTCAATCCCTTCCCGGGGCTGTCTGAGCTCCATTAAGATTACCCAGAGATGCCTGGGGTATATTTATTTTCCTCTTTTTTCCCTTTGATGCCTCCTTCCTTACTGTGGGAGACTCCTGCAGCTCGGGGTTGCCCTTCTGTTCCTGGGCTGGCCAGGGCTCCCTTGGTGAGCAGGTATTAATGGCAGGGGAGGGCAGGACCTGTGATAACTCAGCCTGGCAGCCCCAGCAGCACCGAGCTGATGGAATGGTCTTTGGAGACACAGAGAGCTCCAGTCAGCACTTCTGCCTGAAAAGAGTTGTTGTGAAAGGGTGAAGGAAAGTCACCCCAGATCCCAGGATACAGGGTTCTTCCTTTGGGGAGGTGTGACTGCATTGTTACCAGCAGTGTGGTTTCATTTTAACGTTCATTCGAACACAGAATTAAAGAAGAGAATGGATTTTCCCTCTGCCAAGGATTTATACACATGCCTCTCACCCAGCCCCTCCCACCCCTTCACTGAGCCCCAGGCAGAGTTTTGAGGGCTGGTTGTGGCTCAGTTTCCTGCAGCTCGAGCAGGGAGTTTGGCTCTGGGTTCCCCAAATCCAGACATGGGACTCTGTGGCCAAAGCACAGCGTGGAGCACGCTCTGTGGTGGCCCAGGTGACTGCAGAAACCTCCTCCTTTGTTCTTCCAGTGGTGCTGATGTCACGGTGCCATCCTATTCCCTGCAGATTGTTTTCATCACCCTCCCATGAAGCCAAGCCAGCCTGTTAGCACAGCACACATCCCAGGATCCAGATTTGAGAACCAGACCAGCTGTTCCTGCTGCAACACCCGGTGGGCTGTTGCAAAATGCTTATTTCCTCATGTCCTATCAGCCTGGAATTATCCCAGGACACCTCAGGGGTAGGAAGCACCTTTAGTTTGTGAGCAGGGTTGTTGCTTATCCCAGTTGCTCATATTTTGATATTCCTAGCACAGTGATGAGCCAACTCAGAGCCCAGGAGGGTCACCCCAGCACCTGTCCCCTACAAACTTGGGACACCTTGTCACCACTGTGCATGTGGAGGTGCCTCCTGATGTCCACTCTGGGCTGTGTTACAGGGATCCCAGCTCCCTGTGCCACTGCCTTACATCACCTGCAGCCCCAGTGCTGGTTCCTAGCTGGAAGGGAGTGGTGTGGGGCTGGCAGGATGGAAGGCAGGGCTGGCAGCTGGCTGGGCAAGGGAACCACTTCAGGCATCGCTCTGGCCTCGGCCCCAGTCAAATATTTTCTGTCACTGATCCTTACGAGTTTTGTGGCATCCCCAAACGAGGCACAGGGGACTAGAGAGCAGCCAGCTTTCCTTTAAAGCTTGACCTTGGCATCAGGCTGGTAGCATGGCAAGGAAGAGAGATGAGTTAGCTGGCAGCCTGCCTGTGTGTGCCAAGGGGTCTTTAAAACCTCAAAGGATGCATTAGTTTGATGTCAGAGGCTTTGTTTGCAGCATTCCCTGGAATAACCCTCCTCCCTCTGCGTGTGTGTGTACGTGTATTTCCTGCCTGATGCTCCCCCATCCCGTGTCCGGAGAGCTCAGCACAGCATGCACAGCTCCAGTGAGACAGATGGAGATGGATCCAGGCCTCTGTGGGGACAGCTGCGTCCCTGACAGTCCCCTCTGGTCATGCACCTGTTAGGAGCTATACTTAGCATGGGAAAACTTTCCAGAAAAGAGAAAGCAGGGCAGAAGTGGGGGGGTAGAAAGGCTGGGAATTTGGCCTCATTCTCCTTGGCGAGTCCCGAAACTCCAAAAATGCCGCTCAGTGATAGCATCCAGAAATGCCAATCAGGTGGGGGCAGGCAGTGCTCTGAGGTCTGCTGGAAGTGTCAAGGACAGCCTGAGTGAGTGACAGCTTCGTAACTCCTGCGTGGGAGGCCAGCGAGCACCGTGGGTTTGTCCTGACAGCCCTGGGGGTCCTGAGCTGCCACATGGGAGCTGTGGGGGACGCTGGAGCAGCCACACACTGGGGGTCACAGTGCAGACCCCTGTGTCCATCGTGGCTCCCCCAGGGCTGCTGCAGCTCCTCTCCCTGCTCCTGTCTGCCGGTGCTCCAGCCTGACTGCCACACTCAGCCATCCATCCTCAGCCCTGGGCACTGCCAGCTGCCCATGGAGCTCAGGGGACATGGATGGATGGATGGATGGATGGATGGATGGATGGATGGATGGATGGATGAGGAAACCTCCTGTTGGTGCTGGGCAGGGCTCTCTGTGAGAATACAGGAGGCTCTGCAGCTCTTTCTCTGATAAATGAAGAGCCCTGAGTTAGGTGCTCCTGGCCTCATGGCAAATTAATGTGCTTTGTCCCCCTTCTTGTCCCCGGGAGCCTGGCACAGAGGCAGCAGGTCCAGGGGGGTTTTAAAGCCACATTTCCCTTGTGTTCTTTTCCTTTGGTAAGTGCTGAGCTGCATTTTCAGTACCCAAGTCTCCCTAAGGCACAGGAGGTGCCCAATGGCCATCTCTGCTGTGTCACAACTGCAGCCTCTCTGTTCCCCCCCCATCTTCATCCCTGCAGAGACACTTCCCTTTCCTGGAGCTCCAGCTGGTGAGGAGTGAAACCCTATCCATGGGAAGCTTTGGATGAATGGGAATCCAGCGTGGTCGGATGCCAGCAGAGCGGCGGGTGCTGCTGACAGGTGGCATCTCCTCCCTGGAAGGACAGTGTCCCTCTCCAGCTGCTCCCTGCTCTGCCTGATGCACAGCCTGTCCACTACCTGCTGCTGCTCCCCACTTAGCATTGCAAGAGTTATGGCCACCTGAGCTGGTGCTTAGTGAGGGGATTTGCTGTACTTAGATGAAAAATGCAACAGGCACTTCAAATTGCCCTGTGGCTGAATTGAGCTGAGCTTTCCAATGGCTGCAGCTCTCAGCTCTCCTCCTCTGCCCTCTTAGCAAGAGGCAAGGAAACTGTTAGGTTGAACTTAGGAGCCACCTAAACATCTACTAAATGTCTTTCCCTGCGTGCTGCTCTTGGTCAATGCTTCCCCAGCCTCAGGGGTAAGGTCTGGGTGTGAAACCAGGAAAGGAAGAGGGAATACAGCAAATCACGTGGATATCAGCAACGTCTCCAGCTGACAGGATAAATCCATGGTATTCCTCACTGCCCCATCTGCCCCACTGGAACAATTTTCATTTGCACACCTGTGCAGAAATGTGAATAGGAGCATCTTACAATTTCCAGGTGCTTGAGCCCTGCTGGTACCAGTGCCAGCTCTGGTGCCCTGGGATTGGTTTCTGTTCCATAGAGGTGAGGAAATGCTCATCTCCTTCCAGTGGCCACTTACAGCTTTTTCCTTTTAAGACTGAGAAAATTCTAGTCATATTTCCTAACGTTTCTGTGGGTTGTGAGGAAGTGATCATGGAGAGAATCATATCTATTTCTGCTTGGGAATGGGAGAAACAGGAGGTCGTTCCTCATCTCAGGTCTGGGCTTGGATTGAATGAACCTGGTAATCTGGGATAACTGGATAACCTGTATAGTACTTGCCAGGTGCTTAACCCCTCTTCATATGCCAGGAAGGTTTTCTTGGAACTGGAGGCACTGGCCAACATAAATTGCTTCTGTCAATGTGCTTTATTGGACTACATCAAAGTAGAATCGATAGAAAGTTAAAAAAACCCTAACAAAATGGGCTTTCGAAGGCAGAGCAAGTCATAAACAGACAGGGGTGTTGTGCAGGTCAGGTTTCACCTGGCAGCCAGGGAAACAGGGGGGTTCTGGCTCTGTCCTGGGTGATTCATTGCACTGGAGTATTGCAGGGGAGGGGAAGCATCCAGGAGTTGTTACCACACTGCTGCGAGGAGAGGGGCTCCAAGTGGGTCAGGTTTGTGCCTCCAACTTTGCTGTCACAGATTTATACTGATGCCATCTCTATCAGTGTGAGTTATCCGTTTCCATTTAACCTAGATGAAAGCTCAAGTGTGGTTATTGCATTCTAAGGTTGCTGAAACTTGTTAATAATTTAGAATAATCAAGTCAAATTAATTCACTCTTAAAATCGAGCTTATTTGCATTGGCTTGTCTGGTTTTTTGTGACAGATCTCTCTGCGGGCATATGTTTGTGTAAGCTTTTTGTGTGTGCTCGTGAGTGTTTGTGTGCATACGTAATTTCCTTCTCCATCTCACAACCAACAGAGGCTGAGCTGGATTTAAATGTCGTGCAGGAAAAATGTGAAGAAGGTCCACCCCAAAGTGGAGCTGAATAGCTGAGGTATAAATCCACAGGGAAAAACGGGGTTTGTAATGGAAATGCTGCCTCGTTTTAAATTATAGCCAGGCATCTGTGAGGCTGAAATTCCTGCTGCAGCATCCAGACGGTGCCTCAAGCTGGCTGCACGTTCCCAGAAATGAAGAACCCCCCCAGCCTACCTGCAGCCTGACCTTTGTGCTGACACTGCCGTGCAGCTTTTGTGCTGCACGGGGCGGGTGCGAGCGCGCAGTGACAGATTGCTGCTGACAGGGAGAGGCTCCTCCAGCTGCATTTCTCTGCAGCCCCTGCCATATATCCAGGGGCTTGTTAGAGGAACAACAGCACCAGCCAATAACCAGTTGGTCTAAGCCCCTGGGACAGACCGTATGGCCCACACTCTGCTTCCTAAGCTGGGAGTGTGGAGTAAATTCAGCTGCCGTGGCGCTCGCAGCCCTCGTGTTACACAGCGAAGGAACACACCCGGGCGTGCGTCTGCCTGTGCCACAGCCTGTACCTATAAATAACAGTGTTTGTGTGTGTGTGTGCATATTTATGTGTCTGTGTATTTATTGTGGGTGAGGCTGATTGTAGAGCAGCCCAGAAAATGGAAATCCTTTTGTGCAAATCCGCTTGCACGGAGGCAAGGAGAGCCAGGAGAGCAGGGGTGATGAATTGGCCCTGAACCGCGATGACAGTCCTTTTTTTTTAAAGTCAGAACAATTTCAGGGAAAAGGTCTCCAAAAAAAGGTCCAGTTTCAGGAGGTAGCTCAATTGAATTTCTGGTTCCTGGCTGGCTGCCTGGAGGGCCTCTTGTCACTTCTACTTTCTTCCAACAAGGCAGAAGGCGGAATTGACAGCAGCCTTCCCGCCAGGCTGTTAGGGAAGCAGGGAAGCCAGATGCTTTGCCTCCCTGCTCCCTCCCCTTCTGCGGCCCGAGAGCCACAGAGTTAAGTTGCTTAACTCTTCCATTCTCCCTCTCCAGTGCTCCTGGTCTGACCCAGCGGGGATCCTGGGGAAGAAATGCCTGGGAGTGGGCAGAGCTGGGCATGTGCACAAAGGGTCCTCACTCCCGAGGGTGGGAGTGTGTGTGTGTGTCACAGTAAAGTACCCTTGTGCTTTGTATAGAACAGGAAAATTAGACTTTTATACAGAAAGAGTCACATGGTGGGAATGGGCTGATACAGAAGCTTCTCCCCCAGCAAACCCAGGGCAAATAATATGATTTCAGAGCTCCCAGCCCAAACCCACTCCTAAACTCCCTCAGCCCTTGCTATTTATATCACTGCATATAGGGTACAGTGTAGGTGAGAGCTAGAATGTTCCTGTAATTTCTCCAGCAAGGACAGTATGCTCAGCCCTCTCTTTTCTTTGTGTAGAATTATCATCTTTAGATGTTAAGGGATGTGGAAGGTTTTGGTTGCTGTTGAATTAACATTTCTATATGCATCATTTCACCAGATAATTTGCTGACTCTAAAATTTTTGTGTAATCAAATTGGCTGGCAGTTTTAACATTTGTCCAACACCATTTTTAAGTGGTAATTAAATGAAGTGGAGAATGGAGCCCTTTCTTTAGACTCAGGGCTGTAGCAGGGTGAGGGTCTCCATTTTGAGACAGGACCTGCTCTGAGTCAGGGGTAGTGCATTTCCAGCACTCACAACCCACAGAGCCCTTTTTAGTCTGCCCACAGCTGCAAAATGGAGGTGACAAAATGGTAGTGGGTGGCCAGGAACTGACACCCTCTGTCTCCCCAAGTTCATCTCATTGCCAAAACCTCGGTAGTGGTTAAGGTGAGAACTCATCTCCTTCTCTACTGAGGATGAGAGGAAAAGGCCTCAAGCTGTGCCAGGGGAGCTTCAGGTTGGGCATCAGAAGGAATTTCTTTGTTGAAAGATTGGTCAGACATTGGAATGAGCTGCCCAAGGAGTGGTGGAGTCCCCATCCCTGGAGGTGTCCAAGGAATGCCGGGAACTGGCACTCAGTGCTCTGGGCTGGTGACAAGGTGGGGATCAGTCATAGGTGGGACTTGATTGTCTTGGAGGGCTTTTCCAGCCTCAATGATTCTGTGAAATAGCTCCAAATGGGACCAAACCAGGGCCTTGAAGGGAAAATTGTGCCAGGGGAGTTTAGACCAGGTATTAGGAAAAAATTCTCCACAGAAAGGGTGGTCAGGCAGTGGAACAGGCTGTCCAGGAAAGTGGTGGGGTCACAATCCCTGAAAGTGTCCCAAAAATATGTGCATATGGCACCTGAGAATATGGTTTAGTGGTGACCGTGGTGGTGGTGCTGGGTGGAGCATTGGATTTGATCCCAGAGATCTCTCCCAGCCTCACTGGTTCTGTGATTCTCTTTCTGAAGTTCCCCTGCACTGACACTGCCAGGCTGTGGGCAAACAGCTCTGCAGCCTGTGGGCTCTGCTGGGGGCCATCCAGGTACCTCCAAAAGCAGGGAAATCATAGGGTTTCCTTAAGAGCCACACAGCCCTTCTCCTCCTGAGTGCCTCTTTATGTCTCTCCACACCCAGGAGCTGGATCTGTGTGCTTGTGCACTCCTCCCTCGTGCCAGCCATCCCTGGGTCCCTGTGCCACCTTCCCCAGGCAGGGAGGATGGTGATGGAGCAGGCATGCCTCTGGCTTTGGCATGCTCAGCTCAGGCAGGAGGGAACATCAGCCTCAGGCAAACCATGAACATTTGTCACCTGCAGCAAGGCAAAAAGTGTTGCCCAGAAGAGCCTTTGGAAATATTTTAATTACCCCTAGTTGATCTAGCAATCAACAAACTTGAGGTAAAGATCACAAGTGGAGACAAAGTCTAAGGGGAATTTTATGCTTGGAGTCAAATTTCAGCAATGTTTTTGAACCATTTCTAATTGAGATGTTTTAAGAGCCATCCCCAAACCTCCCTGAATCCAACCAGTTCTGATGGATGTGGGAAGCAAATCAGTCATGCAGCTCTAGCACAGCACTGAGAGCTGGAGCAACACAGGGCTTCTAAAAGAACCAGCCTAACCACTGAGGTCTTTCTGTGCAGTTTTACAGTCAGAAAACTTCTTTAATGGACTGTAAATCAAAAAAGGAAACTTATTTTTTGTTTCTCCAGGCTTGAAAGACGAGCGTGCGTCCGCCCAACAACTTTCAGAACGAGCCATCCCTGCCAGCCAAAGCAGATTCTCTGTGCCTGCTTCCAAGCAGCACGAGCTGAAACAACTGGTGGCAGAGTGGGGTGTCTCTACAGTCCTAGGCACGAAGAGAGGTGATTATTCCTCCCTCCTAATTCTACTTCCCATACGGAAATTATCCTGTGCCAGAGGCGTGAGCCGTCCTCTGTTCTGTCAACGTGCGCTGCTCGGAAGATTTATTTCAGTAATAAGGTCTTAGCAGTGAAACTTAACAAAAATGAGGGGGCAAGTTTATTAATTATATATTTTACAGTTAATTAAAGATAATATTTAACAGCAATAATTGCAGGCGTCTGCGTTGATGGCACAAATAATTTCCGGTAATAAACGGGTTGTGTGTCCCTTTGTGGGACTGATCAGAAAAAAATCCTGCCTCGTGCTAAACCCCTCTTATCTCTTTCCATTTGCAGGAGATGAAACATCCTCCTGCTCACAGCACAGGGAAGAGGCTGGAGCTGGGCTGCTTTCTCCACAACTGTAGAACTGCAGTGAAATGGGGATTCTTTGTTTGTGTTTTGTTGGCTTCCCTGAGGAAAATGGTGACCATGAGATGAGACAGAGCCTCGGGGTGAGTGCAGGTCCCACCACCAGTTCTGCCAATTCCCTCCATCCCATCCTGTCTCACAGCCCCAGCTCTGGGAGGCAGGAAAGCTTTGTTCCACAGGACTCAGGTCTTTCACCCCTCAAGCTGCTTCTAAGCAGTCTCTTCCATTTGTGCTGAAATGTTGTGTAGGAGCACTTGTCACTCATCTCAGCTTGCATTCAGCATGTTCCCAGAAGCTGGGCATGGATGTGGATGAGCTGTCCTTGTGGGAACTCACTGGGCTCTCAGAGCACCTGCTCCTTTTGGATCTGACACAAAGGGTGCCTCCTGTGTGCCCTGAGGTCTGTGCAGTGGGGAGGTTTCCTCTGCACTATCCCTGGCAATGTTTCTGTTCTCCTAACACCTTCCAGACAGGTTGGTAGGTTCCACCTCGTGCAGGTGTCCATCTCCCATTACCTTCCTCCTACCTGAGGTACACACAGAGCCTGTGACACACAGCTGAGTGATTTTTATTCCCTCCACTTGAGGGAAGTAGCTTACAATGTTTTAAACTGGTCCTCTGTGATTGACTCATGCCACCTATTTCTGAAACACAGCCAACAAGGTAAGAGAAGATTTAGAAAAGTTAACAGTGTCCAGATCTGTTTAGGACAAGAAGGGAGCCCAAAAGTTGGATAAAATACTGTAAAGAGCTAAGCCCAGCACAGCAGCTCAACACAGAGCCATCCTGTGAGAATGTGATGTTCCTTCCTGCTCCCTTTTTTATTTGTTCTAGAAACTGTTGGTTCAGTTGGTGGGTTCTCCCCAGGGCCAAAGAAGCTGCTCTGGGAGCTCTGCACACCTCCAGGCAAGGTCCTGCCAATGGAGGAGGTGATGGGAGCTGCTCAAGGAGGTGCTTTTCCAAAGGCATGCCACAGGGACTGGGACTCGGTCCAGCCTTTTTAGTGTCCTCATTAATGAGGTAAAAGATGGGGTAAGCAGCATGTGAATGACATGGAGGGTGAAAGGAAGAGGGAGCCATACCAAGGGCCAGGGGAGGTCCCAGGTTCCAGCCTGGCCAAACTGAGCAGGGCTGGGCTATGTCTGCCAGGGGCTTGGGCTTCACATTGGCCTGGTTTTGTGAGCAAAACCAGAGAGCTGTGGCTGAGCCTGGGCAGCAGGCTAGGTTTGTGAGGGCAGCTTTGAGCTGAGCGTTGGCTGCTCTGCTCTAAACCCCAGGTTTGCTGCAGGCCCACCTTGTAAATATTTAAATGCAGGAGTAGCAGGCCCAGCAAGTCTGTGTGGGGATTTGCAGGCACGGAGGGGAGCAGAGTGTGTGAGAGTTGCACATCTCCCTCTCACGTGACTGCACCCGTGTGTGCACATCTTCCAATGCCTTCCAGAGAGATTTTAATCCAGAGAGCTCTGACAGCCTTTCAGGCATCAATCACCCAGTGCCACAACACCCTGCAAGGTCAGGCAGTGTTATCAGCCTCCCCCTGGGAGCAGCGTTTTGTGCCTCAGCAAGGAGGGATGGGCAAAGGGAGAGTGGCTCCTGAGTGTGTGTGCGAGATTTCCTGCAAGCAGAGCTTTCCAGATTCCTGGAGCCAGGGATGGGCAAAGGGAGAGGGGCTCCTGAGTGTGTGTGTGAGATTTCCTGCAAGCAGAGCTTTCCAGATTCCTAGAGCCAGGGATGGGATCCAGGTCTCCCTGGCCTGACCACTGGAAACACTTCCTCCCCACAGAAACCTCACGTTGAAACCACCCACCCACCGGAGCACGGCTTTGTAGTTTGGCAGGCAGAGCGCAGGCTCTGCTCTGCCCAATCCACAGGCACATTTTTGGGGCTGTGTGTTTACTGAGATCTTGGCTTTGCTGGTGTGCAGAGAATAAAAGTTGATTGTTGAGCAGCCAGGGCTCGGCGTCGCCCTGCCTGGATGTTTAAATACCCTGCACAGCCAGGCCAGGCCAGGGGGATGTGTCTGGGGCCACAGCCTGCTCATGTGAGGAGCCTTGTCTCTGCTCTGTGCTAAACACAGCTCTGGTTACCTGCTCTCACTGGGGCTTTTCTGGCTTCTCCAGTCCTTCCCTTGGCTGCTCTGGCTGCAGGGCCTTGTGATAGCTGGCTGGGTTTATTTATTTAATAATAAAACTTAAAGAGCGGGTTGTTTTCCAGGCAGTGGCTGTCTCTGTGGAGCCAGGTCATGATGGGGTTAGTGTGGAGGGAAGCAGAGCTGCTTGGGGAGCTTAAAATTTACCAATCCCACTATTCCTCCTGCCCCTCAGCCTTCTCCCAGTAACCCCTTCCTCCTGCACCGGCAGGAACGTTTATGATGCCTTGTAGGCTGTGCAGACCTTGCCACTTCCATCTCTCTCAGGATGTGGCAGGGACAGTAGGAGAGGGAGTTCCCAGCCCAAGGCTACAGACAGGACAATATGACAACAAAGAGAAGATGGTGGAAACACAAGGAGAGGGCCTTCCTTTGGTTATTTCTCCTGTGCAGTTGTCACTGCATGTGCCTCATGTCTCTCACCCTCTTCTATAAGGGACAGTGTCATCCTGTCCATAGGGCTTAGTAGTGCTGTCTTTATTCTCGTGACTGGGAAGCAACTGCACTCTTTGGGAGGATGGATTAGTCAGGTGTTTAAAGCAAAAGTCCGAAGTTTGTGCTCTGGATCCCAACCTGAGGCATCTGCTGGCCCTAATCTGAAGGGCTCCCCCACCCCCATCTTCACACATGGTACCCCCAGGTCGAATGGGCCACTGCGCTGCTTTTGGAGACTTAATTTGCTTCATCTCCATGAAATCCTGAGTTGTCTGGTACCTGCTTTGGGCGGAGGTCAGTCAAATCACTCTCACCATCATCAGTGCTTTCCTCCCCTTGTGATTTACAGCTGGATGAGGAAACCCACCTTCATCACTCTCTGACCTGGGCTGGGCAGTGTTCAGGTACATCTTAAAGACTCCACGTTCCAAGAGGCAGGAATCTGTCACAGCACAGCTCTGTGCCTCGGGGGTGGGGGGGGGGGGTTGCTCCCTGAAGGTTTGGCTTCAGGAATAAATCTGTACCTCCACACTCTGCCCATAAAACTGATAACACTGAGATTGCTTTACACATCAGCAACAGAATGGAGACAGCAGAGGCAATCAGGACCCAAAATAATTATGTTTATCATCTATAATCATCATACTGAGTCTAACAGCACATTAGCACTTCCAGCAGGCAGTTTTCAGGCGCAGGGAATGCAGGCAGTGTTTTGGAGGATGCCCTGATTATTTTAAAGGACACCAGCCACAACTGAGCATGCCATGGGGGATTCTCTGAGCTGCCAGCACACTCTTTGATTGCATGTGTGGGGAGCCAGAGCAGGGCTAGTGCTGAACCATCTCTGTAAAATGTTACTGGGTGGAGTTTCCAGAGTCAGGCTGTAGAAACAACTCAGCCTCTCTCTGACTGATGCCAGGGATTTGGAAGGTGTAATCTGGAAGAGCCCACAGTTGCTTGAACCCCTCTCCATGGAAGGGATTATTCCAAGGGGAGTCTCTCATGTTTCCCCTTGTGATGCTGCCTCTGCTCCTCCCTACTTTCCTGCCAGTCCTGAAATACATAGCCCTGTACACAGACTTCCCTGGTGGCAGAACTACCCTCCCCTGTGCTACTGCACAGTCTCGGGAGTGTGGGGCCACAAATGTCCAGGCAAATCCCAGGGATCTCAGTTCAAAACAGGTCCCTGAAAACACCTGCAAGCAGCAAAATCCAGCATCCTTCAACCCCTGTCCTGCAGCATGGTCCTCTCTCTCCTTGTGCTGCACTGGTAGGGCAGACCAAGCTTTGCAGCAAGGGAGGAGAGGCTAGAGAAAGTCCTGGCCAGGAGGAATGCAGTCAGTCACTACATTCAGCCTTTTGGTGGAAGGGCTTAGTAACAGTCTGCTGAAAGGAAAGGCCTTGGAGCCAGATTTGTATGTGGAATTAATTGGAATCTCATCAAAAGCCCGTGACGCCTCATCTCTTCAGCAGAACATCTGAGATGCTACACATTTATTTACTGTGATTTACCATTCCAGGTTATAAAGTGGCTTTATAATCCCTTGTTTTCCATGATGATCTCCAGGTGAAGGTGTAAAATCCCTCCTTACAGGATGCCAGTCCCGAGGTGTGTCTGGGTGTAAGGGAGGGGCAGTTCCCATCCTGTGTCCTTGTCAGTGAGAACTGGTGTTTCTCCTGCAGACACCACCCCACTGCCAAGAACTGCTTTAGCAAGGCTCTTAGGAACTGCTTTCAAACCTGGAACGGTTTTTGGAGCCAAACATTGATCTAAGTGCATTTTTACTGAAATTCAAATGCAAACCAGCCAGACTTTCACTCCAACATTTCAGCTTTCCTGTAGATTGTTTTTCCAGGGGCACCCTCTGGCTTATCTGCAAGACTGTGGGAATGCTGTCAAGACAGGAGCCATTTTCCTGGATATAAAAGGCACCCAGCTCAGGGACTGGGCCAGAAGGTTCTGTGCTGTGGGTATCTCATGCCAGGGAGCTGAGGAGGAGAGATGAGCTCCAGGGAGTGCTTTGGGGTTGGCTGGAAGAGCCCTGCTGTTCCCTGTGCAACTGAGACTTGCCTACGGTGTCAGGGACGTGTAGTTCCAAAGCCACCTTCAAAGCGAGGTCCAGCTGGTCTGGGCATTATCCAGTCTGCTTTTGTGTGTTTTCAAGGACAGGGATTGTTTTGCCTCTCTGGGCTGGTGTCCCGGATAATTGGGTTTGCCTGGAGCACAGTGCTCAGTACTGAGTGTGAAATCTTTTCCAAAATCTTGGCCCTTTTCTATGCTAGCAGAGATTCTGCTTTCAAAGCAGGTTTATCACTGCCTTAACACCCACCAGGCTTCCCCTGTGCTCCCAGAGCTCCTCCAGCCTCTTTGTGGGGTTTTCCAAGTGCAGAAGGGATGATGCAGGCTCCCATCCCAGTGTGTATCCAGGATGGTTTAGAAAGGCACTTTATAACTTGGAACATCACAGTAAATAAATGTGCAGCAACTCAGATGTTTTGCTGAGGAGATGAAGTGTCGCAGGCTTTTGAAGGGATTCCAGCTAATTCCACATACAAATCTGGCTCCAAGACCTTTCCTTCCCTGCCAGACCCCAGAGGACTCAGGACCATTGCATGCCCTGGCCCAGCTCAGCCAGTCTAGGAAGAGAGTGAGAACAGTGGAGTGAGGGGCCTGAATGTCCCTCCCGTGGTCCTTTGGGAAGAAATGGATCAGAGGAGGAAGACACTGAACCAGTGATGGATGCAGCTGGGAGAGCTCCTGTGAAAGATCCTCAGCATGAGAGCTGCAGAACCGGGCTTTGTGGTGTGGAATTGCACCAGGAAAAAGGAGGAGGCTTGTCCTGGAGAGCTCCTGCCAAAGTGTGAGACTGGTGGAGGCAAACAGAGGAGCAGTGAAGGGATCCTGACTGCGATCCTGGTGCTATGCCGGCAAATTTGCTGTGGAGTCACAGCAAAAGGAGGTTTTGAAGACAAGTGAGGAGCTTTGTGAGTGTTTTTCTCTGCTAGAAACATGAATAAAGAAAAGCACGATAGTGCTTCTTTGGAAATCTGGTGGGTGGCCTGGTGCTATGAGCTGATAGAAGGTGGGGGCTCATTCCTTCATAATGAATGAAAGATGACAGATGGGGAGAGGCAAGGAAAGGCCTTCAGCACTGGTATAATTAACTTACTCCTGAGAACACTGGGATGAGCTTTCTTCCTAATATGATAGAGAAAAGAGACGATGTTTGGCTGAGAGTGAGGAGATAATGGGAATTGCAGAGGTGAACGTGGTTGTCCCTCTGCTCCTGAGACACTTGAAGCAAAGCCTCCTTGCCAGCTTCAGGAGCAGACGGAGAGGATGGATCTGCTGGTCTTGGGGGGGATGGGCTGCATCCCCTGGGGTGCTTCCCCTTGCTTAATCCATAGCCCTGAGCCCTTGGCTTAGAGGAGGAGGTGAGGAGCCAAGCCCCTTTCACAGCAATAATGACTTCACACCCTGACTTTTTCCCCACGAGCCTTTTCTCTTGCACACTAACGAGTCTGAGCCTACTTCATTGTGCCTCGGTAATTGTGCTTTTAATTATGCTGTGTGTCTACCACCATCTGTTGTGCTCTTTTCAGAATCTGTTTCAGTCCTGATATCCCCTTTTGAGATGAAGGGACCACGAGTGCCCGCAGTACCCAAGGTGTGGATGAATCATAGATTTTTCTGTTCTGTTCTTTGCTTTCCAAATGATTCATTCCACTTGATCTGTTTCTCGATGGCTGCCGAGCCTTGAGCTGACATTTCCATGGAACTGACAGCTTTATGTGGAAAAACGAGGGCCGAGAGGAGTGAAAACGGTGTCTGCTGGTAAGAAAAATCCTGATCTTTTCAAGATGAGTTTATTTGCACAAGGGCCATCAGAGGACCCTGAAAGGAGAGGTTACAATAGCTCCCAGTGTGGATGTCACCTGGGAGAGGCCACTGTGAAGCTGCTGATGTGGGGATGATGCTGTGACTTGGGGACAGATGGGTAAGAGCAGCATGGTTTGTGTCCCCCTGAAGCAGAGCTGCAAGGGACAGGGCCCTCAAGCCAGGAGACGGAGCTGGAAAGGCTCCAGCTGCAATAAAGGAGATGAAGAGAAGCAAAATGAGGTTAATGAGCCAGAGAGCTTGTTAGGAAGGGAGGACAACTGAAGTTTGGGCAAAGGATGCCCAGCAGCATCTGGGAGGGGGTTACATTGCAGTGAGGTGCCCAGCAGGAGCAGCAGCACCCCAGACCACCCCTCACAGTTCACTTGCACACAGAGGGAATGGCTGGAGATGTGTCAGGGAGGGTTAGCTGGGAAACCAGGAAAAGGTTCTTCCCCCAGAGGGCCCTGAACAGGCTCCCCAGGAAATCATCACAGCCCCAAGGCTGTGACAGCTCCAGAAGCATTTATGCAACCTGTGGGTCCCTTCCAACTCAGGATACTCCATGATTCTGGGAAGCAGGATCAGATGCTCACCCAGTTCGAGGGAAGATGGAAGGTGAGAGCAGGGAAAAAACCCAGCATTCAGTGAGTGAGAAGAACAGGCTTAATGCAGGAGTATTTGGGGTGTAGGATGAACGTGGCTGAATCTGGGGGCTGGAGTCTTGCAGGAGCAGTGGCTACAGGAAGACCAGGAGGTGATAACCTGCAAGTGGCCTGTTCTCATTTTTAGGATAATGAAATAAAACTGTCATCTGGGGAAATGTTGATGTGGTTCTGGCACCTTTTGAATGTGTAAGGAGCATCTTTTCCCTTCACCGGGCAGAGTGGTTTCCTCTCTGTCCTGTCTGCCCCTGCTCTGGCTCCTTTCTCCTGGTGTGCAGGGCTGTTCTGGCCCGTCCCACTGCTGGCACTGTGCTATGTCTGGCTCTGAGCACCTTGTTCTCAGCAGGGTGACCCCTTTTTCTGTACTCTTTGCCCTCTAGAGCTCTGTCTCTGGTTGGGCCCACAGACCCAGCCCCGCCACTGAACAGTGTGGCTCTGTCTCTCTGCTGTGCACGTTCTGTGCATCTGCAGGATGCTGCAGTTGGCTCTGGTTTGGATCTCTGGGTGGGATATGGCAGAGTAGGTATCATACATAGTGCCAGACCCTCAGTACCCTTAGAAAAGTCTTATTCCATCCCAGGCCAGGGAGATCATCCCTTGACCTCTGGCAGCTGCTCCTCATCTTGTCTTCTGAGTATCTCTTAAACTTTGGGCTGCCCTGACATGATTTCCTGATGCCCTTTCTGCCCTTGCTCTTTCCCCTGGGCCTGACACCTTGGTACTTCAATGTCCCCTATGGTCATGGGAGAGGAAAAAACCACCTGAGCCTTGGTCTGCTGTCACTGTTCCAGCTCCTGGATACCTTTCACCTTCAGCTTCCAACTGTGGGAAAGGACTGTGGTGTCCTGCTCTTGTTGGTTTCTTATGCAGAGAGGATGGAGAACATAAATAGCTCACAAATCAGCTCAGGGGCTCTCTCTCTGTCATTCCTGCATTTCACAAGCAGGTTCTTTCCAGTCTCCTCCTGTACCTGCAGGGTGAGGAGCCATCAGTGGTGGGACAGGACTGTAAACGAGGTTCCTTCAAAAACCAGTTCTATTTAGCTCAAGGGCATAATGGGAAAACCATTGTGTTGCCATTAAATCCCCTTTGTATCAATCCATGGAGCTGGGCCTGGGCGAGGGGTCCTGGGATCCCAATAGGCCACTAATTAATTACCAAGCCCACACTCTTTATTGGCAAGGGAGGGCCCTTCTGATGGTTAATTAGGGTGGGAGCCAAGGAGAGGCTCCATCTCAGTGGTGATCCACATTCCCTCTGGCTTCCTTCCTCACAGGCATGTCCTGGCACAGCGAGGGGAAGCCAAGGCTGAACATATGGCTCATTGTGGAGCTCTGATCTTCCCTGAGCAGGGCAGAGCCCAGCAGCTGGAATTCCCTTCAAGTGCCACTCAAAACCTACCTGATGCCGTGGAAATCCTCTGTGACATTTCTGGGGAAATAAACCCTTGGCCCAAGTGCCAGCAGTTGCTGTTCCCTCATGTTCTTCCTTCCTGTGCACCATGGACAGTTGAGAGGCTTGGGTGGTGCAGCAGGAGACCACCTGTGACTTCCCTGTGGGCTCTGTGCTCAGAGGTGATGAACAGCAGCACAGCTCCAGGGGTGCTCCCTGCGTGGCTCTGGGAATCCCAGGGGCTGCCACACCATGGATTGGGATACCTGAGGCAAGCCCCACACAGCTCTGCTGGGATCTCCCCTATCATCAAACATAAACACATTTGGGGTGAGTCATGGTAGTTCAGAAACTGTCTGACTGTTCTGGGAGTGAAATCCATGGCTGGCTGGCCTGAGAGAGACCTTGGATAAGTGAAATGTAAATGCTCACGGTGGCTTGCCAAGATCTGAGTGGGAAAAACCTTCCTTGGAAGAGGATTTCCTGTCTTGTCCCAAGGAGTCCCAGCTGCTGAGTATGCATTGTTGTCATGGCCTCGTGTCTGGGATTTGCTTTTCCCAAGACCTTGAAACCCATTCCCCTCCCCAACTCCTCATGGAGCTTGATGCAGCCTGTCTCCAGAAATGCAGCTGTTTGTGCCTTCTCTGGAATTGGTGAATATTTCTACTTTCTTTCCTTGTGCTCTGCAGTGACCTAATTATTTAACTTTGCATTGCAGCCTCTTCCTACAGCCCTTGCCAAAGAGCTCATCAAAGCCTCCCAGCGCTGCGGGAGCTGGATTATCAATCTCTCTCTGCTCAAGGTTAGAGGAGATGTTTCCTCCTCTCATGGACAACTCTTCCAGACAAATCTTTGGCCTTTCCACATGAGATCACACACAGGCAGCTGGGAGGGCGTTGGAGTGATGCTCATTCTTAACATAAGGTTCCCCCAGGCTGAGCTGGAATATCACACGCTTAATTCTTGGCATAACTTGATCCATTTGGTCTTGGGATGACTGGAGGAGTGTCTGGTCTCGCTCCTTCCTTGATAAAAGGAGGCTCATAATTAGCCATACTCCTGTTTGTCAGGGTGCCAAAGGCTAATGCAGGCAAAATCTCTCATCTCTGGCTGTGATTTCCCAAATCTGGGACGTGCAGGAGCTGTGGCAGTGCATGGAGCAGGGAGGGGTGTGAGAGGTGGTTCAAGCCCATGTCCTGCACTGGGATTTCATGCGTGTGCCTGTGCTGTGTGCAGGAACAGCTGCTCCGGGCCGACTCTGCCTGGAGTGCTGCTCCACAGGAATGCAGCATCTGGGAAGGAGTGTCCAGGCAGCTCCAGGCACTGCCTCCCTTCTCTGGGCAGCTTCTATGAGGGCAACATGGTGCAGAGCTGCCCATGGGATCAGGACCAGCAGTGGGTCTAAACACACCAAAGCCCCCTGGCCACCCAGAGACCCCACCCCAGGAGATCACTTGGATTAATGTCAAAGGACAGAGAAGTAAGAAGAGAGCAGGAGACTTCGGGAGGGTGTTGGAAGTTGCTCTCAAAGTCAAGGGAGCTGCATCTGACTGGTGCTGGATCCAGGATTTGAGCAGGGCAGAAGACAAGTGAGGTGGTTTAGAGTCACTCCATCCCTTCCTTACTTGAGCAGCTCTGCCACTGCCACTTGCTCCCCCAGCACCACCATCCCAGGGCCTGTCCCCTGCCCAGGGGCTCCTGCACTGTGCAGTGCTCAGGCTGGAGAGCAGCTCCCAGCTCTCCCCATCCCACCCTGCACCTGAGGACTGCCCATATCCATCATCCTGTGGCTGCTGGTACCCAGCACATGCCTCTGCTCCCGGGCAGCAGCTGCCAAACCCATTTGCTCAGCAGGTGTGTTCTTGCATTCACTGGGAGAATAAGCTTTTTTGGAAGAGAGGAGGGACAGAACAGAAGAAAAACTGGAGGAAGGGCAGAAGGAAATAAAAGGAAGTAGAAGAGAGAAGGAAAAAGCAGCAAATGATTGGAAGAATTAGAGATGGAGTGTGGAAAGGACTGTGTGTCCCCCGTTGCTTTGAGCACTCAGCAGATCCTGTGGTGTGTGTGCTTGATTACTGACAGAGTTCTCCCTTCTGTCGGCTTGTTTCCTAATTGCTGGTCTTGTAAACTGCTTGATTTATGGCTCTGTTCATCAGTTCTGGCCCTCGGGTATAACATGCTTTTCCTTCCAGGCTGGGAAGTGAATAACGAATTAACAGCCTGCCTTAGGTTCAATGAGAAGCTGAGCATTCAGGGATCTTTATTGGGCTGCACGTGCCAAATGGAACTGCTTCATTTTTACTTCTCATTCACAGAGGGCATTCAGCGAGTCCTTCCCCAGGGCAGCAGCGGCGTTGTGGCTGCGTGGTGCCTTTGAAGTGTCCCACAAGAGAAGCCACCAAGGAACGGCTTTGCTGTTGGTTTGCACAGAGAGCTCAATCTGCTCCCTCACAGCTTGCTCTGAAGCTGGCATTGTGTGCCAGACCCGTCTGTCTCGCACAAACTTCCCTTCACAACAGCCCAGGGATGAAGATGAAGATGACGTCAGAGAACAAATGCACCTGCTGAGGCAGAGGTGTGCTCATGCTGTGCCAGCAGCCAGCCCTGGCTGTCACCCCTGTGCTCACCCCTGAGAAGGGGTTTTTCCTACACCCTGGAGTACACTACAGTCAGTGTAGGTTGTCTTCACTGAGTGACCCCAATAGCTCTGCTCCCACAGCCCTCCAGGGCAGTCCAGTGCCTTCCACACAGCTCTGATACTCGTGCCTCCATGGTCACTCCACCAGGTACCAGGTTTATGGAGCAGCCAGGCCTTGCAATGATAAGCCCAGGGTGGGAGGTCCCTTGGGCTCAGGGCCTGGCTGTTCTCCTTGCCCAGTTCACAGGACTGTGGTCAGGAAGTCACTTCATGTCCCCCCAGGAGCTGTGCACCCCCCAGACACGCCGTGGGGGACATGTGAGAAAGAAATGCCTGTAAAACAACACCTTTGTGGAGGAAGAAAACTCGTGTAAAGAACAGAGGAGCTGCTGCAGCACTGCAGGGCTCTTCTGTGAGCACAATGCTCCACAAGTGTGAGCTCAGGGCCTCCAGCAGGTCTCCAGCAGATAAAGTTTAAGCTGACAGGTCCCCTCAGGACTTGGCAGCTCTACTCTCCCACCCTCAACAGCCTCTCAGGATGCTGCTGCTGCCTCTGAGCAGCTTCGTGGCCGTGGCAGGTAAATCTGATGTGCCTGGAAGGGTGAGCTCAGGAAAATGAGCAGGCTCTGTAGGGTTCACCTCGGCATCATTAGGCTGCGAGTGAAGGACAGAGCCTGCAGAGTCAAGTGCAGCATTAATGAGAGGCTGCAGCACCTCAGGGGCTGTAAAAATCCTGTTAGAGGGAGAGTTTTAACACACCTGCTTAGCCCTGATCCAGCCCTCACTTGTCTGTGGGAGCTGAGCTGGATGGAGTGCTCTCTTCCAAGAATCCTACAGCAGGGAGAGCTTCTGGTGTCTGGCATTGCTCTTGGGGCACATAGAATAATAAATAAACTGCAAGGTATAGTGTTTCTTTCCTTATGGCATTAGCAGCACACCTTGATTAGATGGTTGTGGCCATCCTGTGTGCTCTGCTCTTTCTCTGCCTTCCCCTGATGGGTCTGCAGGTGCAGATACCTGGGGAGCTTCTGAGGAGCACCACGACCATCTGCTATCATCATCTTTGACTTCTCAAAAGGCTCAAGAACCCTGTCCAGCCCCCGGGGAAAGCTGAGTCCCTGTGTCCTTATGCCATATCCATCAGGATCCCTCTGTTTTTATTTAAAGTCCAGGATCTCTCATGGACCCAGCTGCTTCCTTCCAACAATCCCAGCAGGCTGTAACAGGACAGCAGATGCTGGAGAGCAGAGCAGGAGCAGACACACCAATGTTCTTCATGGGACACGAGCACCCACCTCCCATGGCTGTAGGCATGTGGTTCCTTGTGCCACAGAGTCCAGGATCCAGGAGCACGAGGACAGAAGATCAAAAGAGCTTGCATTTCACATATGCCACCACCAAGAATATTTACTACTAATCACTAAACTAGTCTGAATACATACCCAAGGTGCTATCACTTCCTGATAAAAAACTTGAGCTGTGTTTGGTTCAGCGTGTGAGTGTGCTCACACCCTGCAGAATCCGTGCCACACTTCCCAAATTGTGCAGCAGGCAGGATGGCTCAGGAGCAGGAAAGGCAGGGGGCCCCAGGTCCTGCCTGAACAGCCTGCCGAGGTTGAAGGAGCAATAGTCCAGGATCCATGCTGAGGGTGGGTGCCTGCATCCTTCCCCTCCTTTCATGCACAGGCTGGAGTAGTTTCTAAGCCTGAGTCCAAGCCCTCTCCTCTCTGGGTGCTGCTGTGACAGCACAGCACAGGCAGCCTCTCCTCCAACCTGTTCCTCCTGCTCACACTGCACAGGAGGCTGGAAATGTGATCAGAGATGCTTCTCTTTATACTTGATATTTACACGGTGAGATCCTCCCTCCTCACCTCTGACCTGTTCCTGCCTGGCTGCCAGTGTGGATCTGAGCAGCACAGTGTTTAATCGCCTTCTGGACGATTGAGCAGGAGCTGTTCCCAAGCTCTCCCTCCCCTGCCCGTGAGCAGGAATCACCTCGGGCTGGCTGTGCCAGTGTGTGCAGAGTGCAGTTCCCGTTGCCTGGATGCAGGTTAAAAAAAAGCCTGCTGGTAGGAAGGGGATCTCTTACAGCTGAAGGTGTGATAGATGAGCATCTGTTCCATCCCCAGAACGTGATTTTTTGAAGTTCCTGTATTTCAGCAAAAGGTCACAGCCCCTGTGCTGTCAGGGCTGCTCCTGCAGCTCGGGGAAGTGGCTCTGTTGGTGTGTGTGTTCTGTGCAGGGCAGAGTCACACAGGGCTGTGTGAGGGCCCTGCTGACAACGCTGTTCTTGTGCCGAGGCCGGTGTCAGGATGTGACCTCCCTTGCAGGCAGGAGCTGGCTCTGCACTGCCTGCCCTGGATCACAGCAGAGGCTCCAGGACACTCCCCCCCCAGCAGGCACCTGTGCCCATCCAGCCCAGGGAGCTGCAGCAAAGGATGGAGTTGGGGGGTGTAGGAGGGAGCCCTGGATTTGAAGCTCAGGAAAGATGATTCTCAGGTCAGGAGCACAACCAGGACTGTGCCCTTGGCAGAAGAAGCTTCTGGACCAGCTGGGTGAGAAGGCTTTTCCTGGCTGAGTGCTCTAAGAAATGTTTGGTGTTGGAGCTGTGGGGCTCATCTCACCAGGCCTGTGTCCTCCTGCACAGAGCATTCTGATGGCTCTCACTCACCAAAGACCTTGGCCAGATGTCATTCCCCAATCCTGAGCTTCGTGGTGACTGAATTCAGCCTTGAGAGCTCTCTGGGTGAGGGAAATGGGGATTGTCACCGCCTTCCTTAACAAGCTGCAGTCTCTGGAGACTTTATCGGTCCAGAATCCCTGTGTTCTGTGACTCCATTGTGGTGTCTGGCACACCCAGGCTGCCCTGAAGAGCAAAAAGTGAATCCGTCTAAAAATGGCGTTGGCAAAGGGATGTGTGACATAGGTCTGGATTGGGAGGGCTCCTGAGGAACAAGCTGGGCTGGGGTCTTTAAAAACTTCAGGAAACTATGGATGTGAAATGTGGGACACCAGTAGTATTATGGTAATTCCTCATGTGCATTCCCAATCCATCCATCCCTCCCACGGAGGGACAAGGAGGCAGAAGGGAAGTGCTCATGCACATGTAGGGTATGGGAAAAGCCAGCTCATGTTGGCTGAGCCGCCTTAGGGAGCAGCGAGAGGCCACCCTGGCTGGCAGATGGCACAAGGGTGGTCCTCGGGAGTGGGCAGTGACAGAGCTGGCACAGCTGCAGCTGGGCTCTGATTTTCCTGCTCGTGTGCCCACGGTGTGCTCTTCCCTTGGCAGCACTTGGAGCCTCCATCCCTCCTCCCTACGCAGAGGATTGCTTGCAAGCTAGAGGGAGAATCTGGTGGCAGGCCCCACAAATGTTTGGGTGCTTTCCAGATCTCTCCCACTCTCTGTAGCAGCTCTCAACTTGCTTAGAGTCAAGGACACAGATTAACTCTCAGTCTGCCTTTCTCTTCCCCACACCACCTATCAGCTCCAGCTCTGCACCCAGACAAGGATGGGCTTTGTCAGGATACCTGCCAGGTGACAGGAGACTTCTGATTGATCCATTTTGAGTTCCCTGGAGCCAAGCTGGGGATGCTGCACTGCTGAGTTTGCGCTGGGTGTTGCCCCTCCAGGTCCTTGGATATCGTCACACAATCAAAATCAATCCAACTTCTGTGCTCACAGAGAGCTGGTCAGACTGGTAAGGTGTGGCTGACCCTCAGCTCAGGCAGGCTTCTCCTTTTAGATCCAAGACTTGGTCCCAAAATCCAACCAACTCAGCTCTGGTTCTGTGCTCTGCTTGGAAGCAAAAGCAAAAGTTGTAGCCTGAGTTCCTGGGTTGGCCAGAGCTGTGCTGCCCCCGGGGCTGGCTGGAGCCGTATCACCTCTCCTTCCCGGCAAGCTTGGGCTGCACGGGGACAGGGCAGGGGTGCTCTGGGATGATCCCCTCTCTGCTGACCACCCAGCAGGTCCCCAGCAAGGCACAGCCCCTTTCCCACTGGCATTGCTGTGTGGGGATGAAAAGTTCTGGCAAGGCAGGAGCAGGGAAAGGGAGGTGACCTTCCTCTCTGGTTGCTTTGTTTGTTGTTTAGGGATCCGGTGGAATAAAAATTTTGCCGGCTCCATTAAGGAAGCCATTGTTTAGTTGAGGATTTATTTGTTCTTTGGGAAGAGGATCGTGTTTGCCTTTGGGGGAGACATTGAGCAATGTCAGTTCCTTTTAATTAGTTGTTGTTTCTTTACCTTGGCTTGGTTTAGCCAGAGAAGAAGGTTCTGAAAGGAGAATTAAAAAAAAAAACAGGGAGAGGAAACAGAAGCACAAACCAAAGCTCAGATGTGGAGCTGGGATTTGGGATCTGTGCTTCCAGCTTGTCCCTGCTATGCACACACTTGGCAAGAAAAGCTTTTACCACCGAGGCTGAGGGTGTGCCTCCTTGCTCTCCCGCTATTCCTGGCCTCTCCATCCACTCCAGGGATGAATGAGGGAAGCCTGTGGATGTCTGCAGTGGGATTCGCAGCCGTATGGAGATGAGCTGAACGTACAATAGCCTGGTTCCCAGGAGAAGGGGCCTGCACCAGCAGCCGCTTGGCCCAGATGTCTGGGAGGGCTGTACCTCTGTCCCTTTCATTACGGCACCTGGTCATCTTATTTCAGTCCTTCTGCCCTCGAGGCTGAGTGGAAAGATTTGGGGATCAGGCCAGGCTGCTGAGCAGAGGGATGTGTCACCAGTTTTGAGGGTGTTTAGGTACCTGTTTGTCCGACTTTAGTGATAATGAGGCATTAAACGGGACAGAGAATCTTGCCCTCCCCTCCTTTCACATCCACCCCCTTTTCTATCCATTTTCCTCTCTCACGGCCTCATGGAGAGGGAGCAGGGGGAGGATTCCCCTCTGTCCTCCCTCCCGTGGCTCCAGGTTGCAGCTGCTCGAGGCCGGGGCCCTTTGAGCCCTGTCTGAGCCTCCTCCCCACGTCCTGCCCTGAGCTGCGAGCTGCTGACAGCCGGGGAGCAGGGACAGGCAGCTGGCCCAGGCAGGTCAGGGGAGGGTTTGCTTTTGTGCAGGCCAGAAGGAAAGGAGCCCTCGTGGCACAAAGAGAGTTAAAAACGTGTCCGTGAAAGCCCTGGGGCGGCCCGAGCTCGCAAACCCCCGTTCGCAGGCTGGTGCTTTGCTGGCAGCCCCCGGAGCAGGGCTGGGTGCCTTCTGTCTCCTCTATTCTTCCCAGGGCACCTCCCCGCTGTGCGGGGCTGAGTGAGCCGGGGGTCACTCCCACTCCAATCCTTCCCTTTCCAGCTCCTTAAACAACGGAGGTGTTGAGGGAATTTATACCTCTGCCTGGTAACAAGGCAGATCAGCGAGACGCTGTCACGGTTTTGTGAGGGCTCCATAGATTTTTATTGCTTTTCAGTCCTTGGGTTCCCAACCTTCCTTTGGCTTGTAAATTGCCCACAAAATGCAGACACAGCTCCTATTCTGTGAGTCCCTTTGATGATTTTATTTATATCTCTGGCTTTGTCTTGTCTTTTATTACAGGGAGACTGCAATTAATTATTATCCCATCAGCTTCTATTTAGACTGACAGTACAATGCAGTGCACAGTGTCCAACCTTGCCCTGCCCCTGTGTGCACGAGCAGGACACTATTCTGGGGAGAAACAAAGGCCTGGCAGCTTCAGAAAGGGACGTGCTGCTAAAGGGCAGCTGAGAGGCTTCAATAGCACCAGCAGGGTACAGTTGTGACAGAGCTAAAGTGACCAGACATCCCAGTTTAGTTGGGATGCTCCCGATTTTATCTTCTCATCGGTAGCGGATTTTAGGCTTTTGCTCTTTGGGCGTGTTTGAGCAGAGACAGGGCTCCTTGTGTCTTTTTTTCCCCATGTCTCTGATTGACCAGATCTTTTCTTTTATTCATGAAATAGAAATTGCACCTGAAAGATCTGTAAGCCAGTCCCTGCCTCATTGGGGAGACAGGAGGTGCACACACCAAGAGAGATGAGCAGCAGGTTGGAGCAATCATTGATCCAGGGAACATTTGCCTGGGGAGCAGACAGAGGGAACTGGGCATGCTTGGGCAAGAGAGCTCCTGGTAATGCTGCTCTGGCAAAGAGGAAGGGATGGGTCTGTGCCGGGAGGGCAAGAATGGACTTAACAACAAGGGATATTCAGCGTAGGTGCTGGGAAAGTGGTTAGAATAGTAATGATGTGAGCAGATCTCCTGGGCTGGAGAGGCACAGTCCCCAGGGCTGGAGCTTCTTAGGAGCAGTTTGGATACATTTCTGGCCTGTTCTATGTGTATATGTCAGAAAGAAGTGATGCCAGGCACAACCCTGAAATAATAATGACTGAAGACCTCCAGAACAAGCGTCTGTTAGACAGGGAAATGTCTGATGGCAATTTCAGGGCTCATTTCCTATCCACTCTTTGGTTTTGTTCAGGGAATATCAGTTTTCCTCACTGGCCATCCTGTCACTAGAAAACCAGTGAAGCTGTTTTCATTCTTCCCCTTTATCTTCACATCTTGTGGGAAGGTTTGTTTGCCCTGCTAGGATGGCATGGTGCTGATGCTGAGCAGTGCTGGTGATGAGATAAAGGTGTTTTGACAAGATCCAGGTGAGTGGAAGCTGCTGTTAAAGCAAATGTTTGTTCACTCCACTCCTGCTTTTTTCTCTGGTAGTTTGATGTGTTCATTTGCACCTGATCTTGGCAGCCTTGGCAGTGCAGCTCTCGCTGTGATGCCCCCAGACCAGCTCATGACAATGGAGCAGAGTCTCTGGGCCAGTGTCCTTGTGCAAATTCCCTGTAGTTCTTCACTGGGATTAGCTCAGTTGGTCAGAACATGATGCCAATAATGCCAGGCTTATGGGCTTGACCCATGTATTGATCATTTCCTTAAGATCCTTGTGGGTGCCTTCCAGCTCAGAATGTTCTGTGATTCTGAATTCTACACCAGCTCCCCTCCGGAGCAGAGTCCACCCCGTGCTTCAGAGGAAGCTGGAACATTGGGCTACCATGCCCTAAATTCTGAGGTGTTCCTCACTCCTGCCCTCCCCAAATAACATGTGCTCACTGGCCCGTGTGGCTGCCAGCCATTGCCTGCCAAGTTTTCCAGTCCAAGGGAATGTGGCTGTGGGGCTCCGTGGGGAAGGAAGGGCACGTCTGGGCAGGGAGGCTGAGCAGACTGAGCTGGCTCTGCCCCTGCCACAGCCGGGCTGGGAGAGATGGGAATGGCAGGGCTGAGCTGGCTGTAGGAAACAGGCTCAGGTTTAGGAGGCTCTTGGTTCACCGTGCTCAATTCACCTTCCTGAGAGAGCAGGTTGGGTGCAGTCCTGCTCAGGTGGGAGCTGGGGTGGCCTGGATCCCTGCCTTGTGGGAGAACTGAGCTCAGCTCTGCATTCCTTCAGGTCTCACCTGTGCTTGGAGGATGAAGGTAAAGGCAAGAGCAGCAGCTCCGTGGCTGATTCCACATCTCCCACTTGAATACCTCGATTGGAAGTGAGCTCTTCCACCTCCATCCCAGCTGCATTTCTGCTGGATCTGTGATTGCTGGGATGAAATTGCAACTGAATTCTGCCAGCTTTGAAGCCTGAACTAGGAGGGGTGGTCTTTACATCAGACATGTAATTACCTGTCTACAAAATTATGAACGTGTACAAGGGAAAAAAGGGAGAAGCAAGATCTCTGTCAAACGGCAGAAAGGCTGTCATTTTCTCTGTTATTTTTTGGGTTGATTTCCTCCATTCACAGCAGTGTTTAATCCAGCTGGGAACCTGCTCCAGAGATCATTCTGCCTGATAAGCTCCCTTGTCAGTGCTGTCCCTGAGATCTGTAAGGACACAGGACTTGATGTTTGAAAAGCCTGGAAAAATTCTCCAATCTGCAGCACCTTAGAAGCAGGAAAAATCTGTTTTCCTGTGTAAGAAGAACATCCTTTTATGGTGGCTGAACACTGGCTGGCAATCAGGATGGCAGTGCTGTTTGTTAAATGCAAGGGACTGAAATACTTCATTTTGGGACTAATTACACAGTGTGTGGTTGCTTCAGAGATCTCATGTAATTAAGGAGAAGGTTCCTGCAGCACTGCCATGACATTGATGGTGCTCATAGAGAAGAGACTCAGACTTCCTGGCAGGGCACAGATTATGTGCTAATTGAGGGGTTGCTTGGAGTGCCATGTGTGTCCTGTGCTCTCTTTCCCAGAGAGATCCTTGGATTTCACCAAGGTCCCAGGTTATCAAAGCCTCTCATAATTTTAAATATGTGCTTAAAACCTTTTGAAGTCAATGGTGCTCAAGGACCAGCCTCAGTTGCACTGAATTTTGCTGGTTGGTCAGGGATGAATCCTCACTGGTGCCTGTTCTTCCTCAAGGACACAACTCCTCCCTTGATCCAACACAGCAGGCTGGAAATGCCTCAGTGACTGTCACACTTCACTTTATTTCTCTTTAAATGCTGAAGAGCTTGAAAAGGTTTTTCTTTTCCCCAAGAAACTAAATGAGAGTTTATGTGGGAGGAAAAAAAAATATCATCTGTGGCTATATTATTTTACTGTGCCAACCACAGGGGAGGCTTGACAGAGGATTATACAGTGAAAAAGGCCCAGTTTTCCAATGCTTTAATGACTGGACCTTTGTTTTACCTCTCAACTGTGACCATTTCAAAACTACTTGACTGACTTTGCCCTCAGCACAATGTTGAATGTGGCTTCATTGTCTTGGAGAACAGGGTTGAATTTAAAATGGTGCTAACACAGATTACCCCATAGGTGCATGTGGAGTGGGCCTTGGTGAGCATCCTTTGATATCAAAATGCTTCTCTAGACAAAATTTAATTTACCAGTGTTATGTGGTTAGGTTCCCAAGAATCCCAGGATGGTTTGGCTTGGAAAGGACCTTAAAGCTCATCCCATTCCACCTCCTGCCATGGGCAGGGACACTTTCCACTAGCCCGGGTTACTCCAAGCCCCATCCAGCCTGGCCTTGGGCACTGCCAGGGATCCAGGGGCAGCCACAGCTGCTCTGGGCACCCTGTGCCAGGGCCTCCCCACCCTCACAGGGAACAATTCCTGCCCAGTATCCAGTCTAACCCTGCCCTCTGGCAGTTCAAAACCACTGCCCCTTGCCCTGTCACTACCTGCCCATATAAAAAGTCTCTCCCCCTCCTCTCACGTCTTTAAATCCTGTGTGAAGAATCTCAACTGAATGTTCAGCCAACAGCAAAATGAAAGAAAAGTCTCTGCTTTGACTGAAAGAGATGGAAGCTGATTTAGACATCTTTGCCCAGGGGACTCTGGGAGATACCTGAGTTACTCTGTCCTCTGGAGAGTTCAGGGTTTAAGCAAGGGGAAGCCAGCTCTGGGAGGAAGGTGCTGGGCCTAAAGGTGGCACAAGAGGACAGGAGCAGAGCTGGAATTGCACCCCAGGCCCCAGTGAGTGCCTGTGTGCTGTGCCAGCAGCAATCCCTGCAGGCTGGGGCTGCTCCCTGGGGCCTGGCAGCTGCATTCAGCTGGGGCCAAACCCTTTGGGGAAGGACATTATTGCCCACCACGGTGGGGAAAGGAACTGTAAGAAACAGATAGTTTAGCCATGCAATAGCTTTTCTGGTTTTTTGGGGGGTGGGCTTTAGTGGTTTTATTAGAAGGCAATGGTGAGTCTGTGGTTGGAAGCACCAGGGTGGACCTGCTCCTCTCTCTCTTGCCCAAAGTGCTTAATCAGGGTCTGTAGAAAATCAGAGCAGATAAATCCTGTTTTTAGTGTCTCATGCCAGGCTTAATTCCTCGTGCTGTGTCTCTCTCTGAATCCTTGACTGTGGCTGCCCTCTCTGCAGTGATGGTTCTTTCATGCCTTCACTTGTTCCTGCACCCTCTGGCTCACTTTTAGTCCAGCCCATTCCCAAAACAACCCCAAAATGCCTGTGCTCTGTCCCAACAGAAATAATAACAGGAGGCAGAGATTCCAGAGGAATGTTGTTCTTCTAAAATGTTCATTTACAGCAAATGTTCATTTTAGGACAAATAAATTTACTGTAATAGGAGTGAGTCAGCATGGATATATTGCAGGTAAATCATGTCACACTAATTTGATCACTTATGCTAATGAAATAACTATCAGGCTAGATAGTATAAATCTATCTGGTTGTCCATGAAGCTTTAAGAAAATATTGCCTGATGGATTATGGTCCAAACTCCCTAAATGGAGGTTAAAACAGTCTATTATTGAAAAGGATAAAATACTGGGAAGAAGGCTCAGAGCTCAGGGTGAGTGTCAGTGAAGAGGGGGCTGAGCAGCAGATCCTCTGCTGGGGCTCTTTAATATTTTTATTAAAGATTTACGGGACACAGCAGTGTGCAGGGTCATTAAATTTGCAGTTATACAGAGCTAAAGGGATCAGGCAAGACTTACTGGTCTTTCTTTGCAGAGAAATTACTTTCTGGCAATAAAATCTTGCTAAATTATGTAGGAAGACTGAAAACATGATCCTGACAGGACCAGGATACTCCGTGGCAGTTGCAGAGCTGGAGGTACAAACTGGAGTTTTTAGGGTGGAGATGGGGAGGTTTGTACTGGGAATGTGGGGAGACAGAAATCACCTGCAGGACACGGAGAGAGTTTTCCTTAATTTTTAAATTTTTGGGGTTCTTAAGACACTCTCACCATAAATGTTTGCCCGGTAGTTTGATAGAAAGTAACTGGGAGCAGCTTCCAGAAATGTGCTGACTGTGCTGCTCCAGCGGCAGTGGGATGTGCCCTCCTCTTCCAGCCTCTCCTGGAAAAAAAGCTCAGTCCTGGGAAGATGTGATTCTGGGCAGGGGAAGAGTGAAAATAACAGGAGAGTGATTTTTCCTCTATTTTGGTCTCTGATTTAAATCAGCTCCTGAGGCAGAATTCATTTCTGGGAGAAGAGTGATGCTTTTGAACTGAGATTTCTGCAAAGGGGGAGAACACCAGTGTGTCTGAGCCAGTGGAAGTGTCTAAAGGTGGCCAGTTGAGCTTCCAGCATACCCAGATGCCACACTCCTGATTCCTTCACCAGTGAGACACTGAACTGCAAACCTTAGCATCAGCATTAGCAGAAGGGCAAAAATATTAACATCTAACCCAGAAAATAAATCTGTTCAATAAATCAAAGACAGAAGCAAAGATGAAATCTGGAATCCCTATGGAGTGGGAATAACTCATTCCTGGTGCCAGTTCAAAACCAACCACCACCACAGGAGAATGTAATGATGCTGGCATTTAGTGAAATTAGACTTGACACTGGCCAGGGCCCTGTTATTTTGGTTGGTTAGGATTTGCAATTGTTTGCCACCCATTAGAAATCCCAGTAACCTGTTCTAAGGGCAGGCAAATTAAGATTCCCTCTCTGTGCACGATTACTCATCGCACCACAGCTCCACGTTAATTGGAAAATAACTGGTGGCTGAGCACATCTCACCCAGGCTGTCATCGGAGCTCACACACAATTTGTTGTACACACAACAGCTCACAAAAAACTCGCAGGAAATTAAAGCTCCAATAGCTTATCAGATGCAAAGATAATTATTAATCCTTAATGATCCTGGTAATTTCTTTATGGGAATTCACCTCTGTTTCCTCCAGGGCCTCCAGCATGAGAACCCTTCCTGAACTGGATTGTCTTTTTTTCTGAGCCTGACAGTGAGTTGGAGAAGTCTGAGGATTTGATGGTCCAAGCCAAGCTCCCAGGGCATGGACCTCTGAAGGCTACACTCACTCACAGACAAGAGGATAATGATGGAATCACAGACTGCTGAGGTTTGGAGGGACCTTGAAGCTCGTCCAGTTCCAATCACTGCTATGGGCAGGGACACTTCCCACTAGACCAGGCTGGACACTTTCCACTCCGACCTGGCCTGGAACACTTCCAGGGATGGGGCAGCCACAGCTGTGCTTGACAATTGTGGGTAACCTGTGAGCTGCAGTCATGCCACCTTCCCTCTCCTGCTAGTGGGAATCTTGTTTAGCTAAACCAGAACAGAGTGAAATGGGGGGAGATTTAGCTAATTGGGCTGTGCAAGCTGTCTGGGAAACACCACGAGGTCCTGCAGGGACACAAACAGGGGCAGAGAGGTTTCTTATTGGACCAAGCTGCACTAGGAAGAAGGAAGGTGCAATATAAACAGATCTGGGGAGTGAAATACCCAGTGCTGGTCCACTCTGTGTTTTGGCAGGAATTACTTGGGATAGTTTGGTCAGTCCCCATGGCTTGGAGCATTCAATAGCAGTATGGGTTCTGTGGGTTTCTGGCTGACAGGACTCCACTTCTGCAGCCTGGACCTGACTGTAGTAATTGGGAAGGGCAGGAGAGTCCCCTCAAAGGGACTGCTCTGCTCCAGATAAAGCAAACACCAACACAGGCATGGGACGTGCAGGGAACTGTCAGAGCAGCTGCTCCTTCCCGGAAACTGCAGATGAAAGTTAATCTGGACATGCACAGCCTGGTTTATTGTTTGGATAACACATTCACTCTGAAATGCTGTTGTTCCAGGGAAGCAATAGCTCACAGTCAGGAAGTTGCTTGTTTCATGATTAGGATCGCTGCAGCTCCCAAGGGAAGGGATGGCACTGGCTGGGCAGACTTGGATCTGCCAAGAACACTTGCACCTGCTACTCCACCAAGGGTCTGGTCTACGGTGGAAAAGTTGCCACTGATGACATGGGATTTAGGAGCCAAGAGATGCTGTGTGGGACACAGCACTGAGTGGGAGCAGTGAGAAGTGGAGTTCACCCAGTGAGACTGTGACACGAGCCCCCAGCTTGCTTTGGCAGGAAGCTGTACAGGTAAGATCAGTTTACTCAATGCATTCACTTTTTTAATCCAGGAGACACACTCCTTGTCTCCTATGCCGGAGTCCATGGGTTCCCTGTGTATCCAAACAGCAGCTGAATTTGTGAATTTGTGGCAGCTCAGCTTGCACAAACCAAGGGAGAGATGCAAAAAGACCTTTGTGCATCACTGCCATGATGGATCGCTTTTTATTTTTGCTCTGATACCGAGTCTGGATTTGAAATAGAAAAGCAGAATCCTGTTTTGTGGAGTAACTTTTGGAGGGGGCCCTGAAGGAGGAATGTAAGACAGGCTGGAGAGATCAGACAGGAACCAGGAGAACAAAAGCCTGCAGTGTTGGGGATGTGGGAGCTGGTGCTGGATGAAGCAGGACCTCCTGCTGCTCACGGCTGCTGCTGCCGTGGCCAGGCTGGCATCCTGTGCAGGGGGAATGCAGGGAAGAGCTAATCTATGGAAACAGAAGGACAGACTTAGCTTGAGAAGATGAGCATGCTGAGCTGGTTTCTGCTCTGTTACACCCTGAAACCTTGCTGATATCTGTGCAGCTCCCCAGCTGGAACTCAGAGCAGGCGGGGGTTCTTTATGCATTTTCTCCAGAGCCAGACTGGTGAGGATTTGTTGAGGACTGGAGAAACTGATACTGAGATTTTCAGCTCGGCAGGAGGGAATCTCTGTTTGCTTAATTTGGGAAGAGACAGCCCTATAAGTTACAGTATGTAAAGCTTAAGCAGAAGTATCCCCTTGTGTAGAGTTTGAGGCAGCCAGGAAAAGTCTTTCAGGCTGCCTGAGCCATTCCACAGGCTCCCTCCATTCCTTCAAATACAAAGAGATGTCTGCTCCAAGCAGTCTGTGCAAGGGCTAGACTCCAGTGTAGCAATCCAAGGATTCCCACAGCACGTGTAGTGTAACTAACCCCCTGGATAATTTCTCTCAGGGGTGAGTTAAAGAGCCCCTTCTGGAAAACACCTGACCTCACAATTTCATCTGGTGCCCTGGGAAGCTCTTCCAGTGCTGGACATCCTCCATGGCTGTTTCTGTTAGGTTTTATGTCAAGGTTAAATTTGCAGTTGTCTTGAAAGAGGTATCATTGTTCCCAAAAGCCCTCCCCACCAACTGCCATCCCATCTCAGTGCCTGGAGCAGTGGCCAGGTCCTGTCTCAGTCACATCCTTGACCAGTTGACACCTTGGGCTCCTTCAGGAGAACGCTGGGCAGCTTCTGTTTCCCAGCCGCAGGGTCACTGTTTGGCTTTGCAGAGTCACTCCTGCATTTTCCCTTTCTCCATAAAGGAGAAACAGAGCCTGATCATGCCCTTCTAGCAGGTTCCTGGAGCTGTGTGTCAGAAGGAATCCTTCCTGCTGGGATCATCCATGGTCCCTTCTAAGCACCGAGGGATCCCAGTCCCCCTTTGTTGCAGCTTTAGGGCTATGGCAAACCTCCAATGTCCTCCAAGTCCTTTTCCAAACTATTCCTTTCTGAGGCAGCATCCTGTGAGTGAAACCCGTGTGTCTGGTTTCAGATTTCTTACCTTGTATTTAAATCATGTTTCACTGGCATGTGGCCAGCTCTCACTCATGTCAGATCCCAGTGTATTGATAGCCCAATCCTGCTTCTTGCTCCCCTCCCACCAATCTCATTGGCATCTGCAAACTTTCCCATGACAAGGATTTATACAGAGTCATTCAGATCATTGATAAAAATATTAAATAAAACGGCAATGGGAGTTGCACTCCTCTTTTATCCCGGATATTTTTAGCCAGTGTAATATTGCTGTATGTTTATTGAGTCGTGGCTATTGGAACATCCAGTAAATATGCCTTTGAAGAACAGCCAGTTTCCAGGAATGCTTTCCACCTTAAATGTGTGTTCCCAATCCATTATGCTGGCAACTGAGGCCTGGGAAAAACAGAAATGTTAAATGCATAGGTGTGTGTGTCACTGCTGGTGCAGGTGTTTGTACAAGCGTAACCAGATCACACCTGTGCTGTTGAGGCAGCTCGCTGGCCTTTGGATCAGGAATTGACTCTTTGGCCTTCTGAGGTCCAGCAGGAGGTTTTCCCACGTGGATTGCAGCAGTTTCAGGGCTGAAGGCGTTGTTGTTTGGAAAGACTCCTGTTCCTGGCTTTATGAGTCAGAGCTAGGCCTGAGTTGCAGCTTACCACAATCATGCAGCTCTGCTTTGTGCCACTGTGTGTCAGCCAGGCTGGACATTGTCCCTGTGGTGCTGGACATTGTCCCTGTGGTGGTGTTAATGCACATTTTGAATGTTTCTTTTCAGTTGCCAACCTGGATCCCAGTGGGAACAGGGCTGCTCTGATTGCCATGGGCTGAGCTGGATCTGCAG